>QXDM01000029.1:0-600000 GCA_003730235.1 Pythium guiyangense
CTCAGGCGTGTGCGCATGCGCTAGTGAAGCTCAGTCTTCCTGTGCACCCTTCGAGTACGAGCTCAGACGTCATGCTCGACGTCTCGCCGCTCACGGTCAAGCTCTTGGTGCTCCACCTCGCTGTCCTCGCGCTCGTCCCGATCCCGTTCGTCGTGCACCACGCATTCGAGCCGAGACGCGCGTCGAGTGCGACGACGCAGTTCCGCGAGACGTGCCGCCAACTCTTCCGGAGCGCGCAGCAGAAGGCGATCTGGCAGCTCGTGGCGTTCAACTGCGTGCTCTACTTCTTCAGCTTCCTCGAGTACAAGGACGTCGCGAAAGCGCTGAGCGTCTGGATGGCGCAGCCGCCGCCGACGCGCTTGACCCAGTCGCTCGTGAGCGACATTGCGTTCACGCTCGCGCTCGTGTGCTGGCGCTCGTGCGGCGGCGTGCGCGCTCCATGGCGCAAGCTCGCAGCAGCGGTGATCGTGACATGGTCGCTCGTCTACTTGACTGGCAATGCGCTAGTCGCTTGGAGAGTCCTCCGTCCAGCGCCATGGCTGCCGGTGGTCCTGAGCGCACTCAAAGCGCCGTTCCGCGTCTTGCTGCTCCTGTCTGCGTTCGTTCCGACGATCGAGGTCGCGCAGCTCGGGTCCGAAGGCACGATCTACGGACTCTTGAGCTCGTTCCAGAGCGTCGTCAAAGTCCTCGGCGCGCAGCAGCTCGCGACGCAGTGGTCCACGAAGGCGGCGAGCGCATTGCGATCGATGTGCTCGCAGTCGCAGAGCAAGCACCGGGCGTGGCTCACGCGTCTTCCTCTGGCTCGTCGCGCTCACGAGTCTCAAGCTCTTGGCTCGTGGCGCTGTGCTTCTGTCCAGCAGAAGCTCGACGCGCAGCAGCGACGGATCTACGGCGGCTACAGCAAGCTCGCACTCGTCGTCTTTGTCGCGCTGCGTACGCCGTGAGCTACCACGCAGTACACGCAGTACTCGGCACTCCGTGTCTAGCGTGCGCTCTTTTTGTGTTAGTATCTATGATAATCCGATCAGTCTTTGTGTGACCACCTCCTCTCAAGAAGACTGCTACTCGTACGCTGCGAACTCGCCCGCACGAACTCGATCGCTGCGACTGCGAGCAGCGGCGTCCCGCGCTCGCTCTTCTTGCAAAACCCGAGCACGCAGACGTCGTCGCCTGGGTGGAGCATCTGGAGCACGTCGTAGAACCGCGTCGATGACCACGCAGCTCATCGAGCTGGAGAAACGCCTGGAGCGGCGCGTCGCTGGTGATCTCACACTTGCTGCGGTCTCGGAGCTGCGACTCGACGTCGCAACAGGCACAGCGCACCACTGGCGCGAGCGTCACGAACGCCATGCCCTTGCTATAGCGTCGGACGTTTGTGATCTGCCCGAGGACTTGGACGTACGTCCGGTCCGCGACGACGCTCGGGTCGATCTCAGCTGCTTGTGGTGCGAGTGCGAGCGCCGCAGGGACAGACAGATCGAGGACGCATGCGCCAGCTGCAACGAGAGCCGCTCGTACAGCGTGCAAGTCGATCTGGAGCATGCGCTTCATCGCGAGCACTGCGTCTTTGAGTTGCTGGTGGCTCGCGAGCTCTTGAGCTGCAAACACACGGTCGGCATCGCCGCGGTCGATTGGCGCACACACAAACGCAAACGTGAGCTCTTGGTCGCGCTGCGCTCGGTGCTCGAGTGCCCACGACTCGACGCGCTTCGCCTGCTTGATCGCGACGCTCTGGACGTCAAACTGCAGCGACTCGTGGCTCAAGTACTCCTTCTTGCGCCAGTTCTTGCGCGGCGTGACGCAGACAAACGCCACGGCCTTGCTGCTACTGGCGTTGTTGCTGTGGCTCGCGCGACGCGGTGCACGAGCGCGCAGAGGTGGCGAAAGAGCGGTGCGTTGCGGCTCTCGCGCGCGAAAGCCGTGGTAGATGAACCGGTGGTCCACGACACAGTCGATGCCGCTGAAGAGCGGGGCCTGCGCCGCTTTCAAACGTCACGAGCACGCTGTTTGCTAGGACTGCGTCATCGTCGTCCGTGTCGAGATCCATTGCGGCGATCGCAGCGCGGTCGATCGACAGGTGCAGCGAGCCTTGACGTCTCGACGACGGCGTCGCTTGTAGCGTCATCGCTGCTGCTGCTATGCGCGAGCGTGAGCGTGAGCAGCAAGACATGCAGCAGCGGAGTCGCTCGCCGCACCAGTGTCGAGTGGTGCACTGAGGACGTAGACGTGCTCGTAGCCTTGGCGAAAGGAGGCGCGCAGCGACGACGCGGCTCGCGAGCGAGTCGAGGATGAGGATGTGCTGCGTCTTTGGCAACGCTGCAGGAGTTTCAGCTGGGAGCTCGCGCACGCGTGACTCTGTGTCGGCCCCCGAGACTCTTGCTCGTTCGTGAGCAGGTCGCTCAAGATCCCGAGAACGCGCGCGCACTTGGCGTAGGCTGCAGCGACTGGAGCACTCGCGCCGTCGGCGTCTTGGATGCCAGTGGCGCTGTCGCTGCTCGCAGGACTCTCGGCGTGAAAGACCTTGCGCACGCACACCTTCGCCTCTGCGTCTGGGATCACAACGGCGCTCGCTGGCGCTTGCTCGCCGACCCACACGCGCACTTCGCGCTTGTCCGAGAGGACGCTAAAGTCGTCGTAGACAACGTCAGGCGGTCGCGCAAAGAGCGCTTCGTGCTGACTGAACCAGTTGCAGCACGGGAGCGTGACGACGCCGACGATCTGCTCTGCGTCGACTGCGCTCAGCGCTTGGTCGAGCGTCACGTGCGCGTGCACGAGCACGACGATCGCGCGCCGTGTGATGCGCACGTTCTCGATCTTGTTGCGAATGACGACGAGGTTCGTGATCGTCTCCACCCGAGCGAGCGCTGCCATTCAGCGCAAGCGAGGAAGGAGTCTAGTCATACACGCAGGTGCGAGTGTAGCACGACGCACCTCGGACGATCGGAACTCCATTGCTGGTCGATGCTAAAGCTCTTCCAGTGGCGCAGGCGATGCGCAAACATCGCAGCAGTGCGCGCTGCGTCAGCACAAGCGCAGTTGAGTGTGCGTGTGTTGGTTTGGCCATCGCAGTGGTCGTATCGTACTACGTACGCGTGCTGCCGTCGCCAACGACGACGATGCCGTCGGCTTTTGCGCTCGTGTCGCGTGAGCTCTCGTGCTCGTCGTCGAGCAGGACGTACTTGCGCACTGCGTTGAACACGCCCATGCTCTAGTCAGTGCAACACAAGCAGTAAGACATGCGCATGTGAGCACATGCGTAGGCAAGTGCACAAGACAGAGATGTGCTGCCACCTCGGTGATCTCCTTGGAGTCGGGATAGAGTTTGTGGTCGCAGCGCCGATGCGCACTTGGAGCTTGCCGACAAACTCGTTCAAGTACCGCAGCGACACCTCTGGCTCGGTTGTCGAGACGACTGCGCCATTGCGCGTCGAGGACGCAGCAAGAGCAGGCACATGCCAGCGCGAGAGATGGCGCTTCGGGCCCGAGTGGCGGTTGCCGTAATTGGCTGGTGCGTCAATTGGCCAATTCCCTGTTATCGCCGTCATCGTATTAGAAGGGGTGTACACACCAAACATCACTTCGAGATCAAGCATCATGGACAGCAAGTCGCTGCTCCATGCGCTCTCGCCGCAGCTCCAGGCGCTCGTCGAGGCGTCTTTGTGCGAGAAGCTCCCAGCCCACAACTGCAGCAGCAGCAGAACGCAGCACTGGTTCGGACGCTGCAGCACTGTCACGTCACGAAGTCAGCAGCAAGAGCACCTCAACAACGCAGCAGCAACAGCTCCACAACCGCCTGCTGCTGCTGCGTCAGCTCTGAGCCTACGAAAGCCACAGCTACAGCGCCAGCCAGCGCACCAGCAAGCACAACCGCAGTGAAACTCAACCCTTCGGAGCTCTTTGGTACGTCATACATGCACTCACAGCACTCAAACACGTAGAGCTGACGATTCACTCGCGATGCCCAGTCCTTCAGCATCCCGAGTCGCCAGGCTTTGTCGTCAAAGAGCGCTTCCTCGGCCACGATAGCGCCTTAAAAGCACGCAATGCGCTCGTTGCGCTTGCGCAGACAGAGTCACTCCGAGACGCGCGCGTTGGCCATGGCGAGCAGGTCAGGAGCGAGCGCTCTGTGCGGCGCGACCGCATCCTGGGCAAGCGCCGCGCGCGACCTCAGCGCGCGTTCTAGCGTCCCAAATGCGCTCGATCCCTGCGATTGCGCACCTGCTCAAGCACGTCGAGACGCTCGTGTTTGGCGTGAAAGAAGCGCTCGCACCAGCTCGATGTCCGGAACGTCACGTCGACACAGTTGGCGATCTTCCCAGGCGACGGCAGTCGCTTTGTCCGCCACGCTGACACGTACTCGAGCGCCCACGCAGACGACACAGCGCGCGACTGGAGCGAGCGACCGTCGACTCGTGACGTGCGTCTACTACCTGAATCCAGACTGGGAGCCTGCGCACGCTGGGCAGCTCCGCGTGTACGTCAACATCTCATCGTCTGGACCAAAGCACTGGGACGTGGCACCAGCGCTCGATACGCTCGTGGTCTTTCGGAGTCTCGACGTTGAGCACGAGGTGCTCCCGACGTTCCACGACCGCATGGCGCTCACGATCTGGTACTACGGCCGCGTCGCACACGATCGCGAAGCCTCGCGTCTCAACGCCAGCGCCTCCAAGTACGAGCGCAGCAGCGGCACTCGCACTCGTGAAGGACATGCTCCAGACACACCGCCACCACAGAGTACGTCTGTCGCGTCGTTGCCAGTCGCATTGCCCGCCTCTGATGGATCGCCGAGCGACACGATCTTCGTTGCGATCCCGAGCTACCGCGACCCTGAGTGCCGCCACACAGTTGACGACTGTTCGCAAAGGCGAGCGACCCGAGTCGCATTCGCGTCGGCATCTGCTTGCAGCTCGGAGACGGCGACGACGACCCGCAGTCACACTTTGCAGCGACGTACGCGCCAGCGCAGGTCCGCATCACGTCGATCGACTACCGCGACGCTGCAGGTCCGTGCGTCGCGCGCGCCGAGAGGCGCAGAAGCTGTACGACGGCGAAGCGTACTACCTCCAGATCGACAGCCACATGCGCTTTCGCCCGCACTGGGACGCGTACTTGCTCCAGGAGCTGCGCAAGTGCCGAGCGCCAAGCCGATCCTCACGACGTACCCACTTGGGTACACGCTCCCAACAACGTCTCGACAGACGAGCGCCGACACTCCTGTGCGCTGGGACGTTCGACGCGAACGGCATCTTGCGGCAAGCGAGTAAGACGCTCGCAGCAAAGTCGTCAGCGTACGTGCACTGGTGCACACTGGCACGAGCTCTGCTGCTGATGCGCAGACGAACTGACAACGACACGTATGGTTGCTGTGCTTGGACAGACCGATCGCATCGCGCTTCTGGGCCGCAGGCTTTGCGTTCTCGTCGGCGTCTGTGATCCAGGACGTGCCGTACGACGCGACGCTGCGGTTCCTCTTCTTTGGCGAAGAGGCGTCGATGAGCGCGCGGCTCTGGACGAGCGGCTACGACTTCTTTGCGCCGAGCGAGGCAGTTGTGTATCACTTGTGGACGCGCGCGTACCGCCGCGTGTTCCACGAGCTCGAGGACGAACAACGCGCGCGTGGCGCACTGCGTCGCAGCGCTACGTCAAGTCGCTGCTCGTGCCAAGCGCAGCGGACGCGAGCGGCTCGACCACGTGCGTCCGGGTAGGTGCGTTTGCGCTCGGGACTGCGCGAGTTTGGCGGTCTACGAGACGTACATTGGCGTCGACTTTGCGGCGCAGAGCGTGCAGTGGACGGCGCAGTGGGGCCATCTCGACCCCATGCGCTTTGAGCTCTCAGCAGCGCAGCAGCGCACGCGCCGCGTAGACGACCCGGACAGCAGGACGACAGTGTCAGTGTTGCGCGACGACGAGTAGGAAGACTGCAGCTCCAGCGCTCATCGCAATGCACGCAACAATCACAACACACACACGCGTGATCGCTCTCTTCATCTCTCGGTCTCTCTCTCTACGTCTGTGGCCACACACTCGCACTAGAACTTGCGCACGCGCTCGAGGCGCTCGCGCAGCAGCTGCGTAGTAGACGACGTCGACGCGCTCGTGCTGCTGTGGCTGTCGCCGGCCGTGAAGCTCGCGCGCACGCTCGTGACGGACGCCGTGCGACTCGCAGCAACTCATTGAACGACGTGAAGCTCGCGCGGCCGCTCGCTGCTGCTGTCGTCGCGTGTACGCGCGCTCGCGCGAGGTCTCGCGTCGCAGACGCGCACTCGGACCTGGCGCAGGCTCAAACAGCCGCCGTGTGACGTTGTCACGTCCGTTGGCGCTGCATTTGATCCAAAGCGCGCGCTGCCACTCGCACCAGCAGTCGTTGTCGTCGTGGTCGAGATCGCGACGCTCACGTCGGCCGCCTGCGTTGGTGAGAGGCCCATGCTGCTGAGCAAGTCGCGCACGGGCGACGGCATGGGCAAGTCGCGAGCGACGCCTCCAAGCTGCTCGGGCGCGTCTTCAGAGACTCTCGGCGATGATCCGGAGCGCCGACTGCATGTTGTCGTTCGCGATCTGCACAGCGAAGAGGTCGGTCTGCGGCAGCGTCGAGAAGAACGAGTGCATCTGCATGAGCACGCCAAAGACGTCGATGCCCTCGAACGGGTTCAGCGCGCGCGCCTGCGTCGTCGAGAGCTGCAGCAGCAAGCGACCGACGAGCTGGTCGAGCGAGTCGGTCTTCATCAAGTGCTTGTACGCGTCGCGCGCGTTGTACTCGCCGACGTCGTTCCGGACGATGCGCTGGAGCAGGTTGATCACAGACGGGTACACCTCGCCGGCCTTGACGTGCTCCGTCACGCTGCGCAGCGCTTTCACGAGCGCCTTGAACAGCAGCAGGAACCGCTTCTTCTCGGACGCCATGGACGCCACTGGGCGACGCCGTGCTCCCGCGCGACGCAAACTCCTCCATGCGCGGGTCCAGCATCTTGGAGCAGAGCTCGAGGATGATGCGCTCCACGGCGTAGCGCTGGATGCTCTCGGTCGCGTCGCTGCTGCTCAAAAGAGATGGAGCGTCGGGAGGCTGAGCGACAGGACCTGGATCACGAGCGGCTGCGGCGGCGTCGACTCGACCGACCCGAAGCTCGCGTGGAGCAGGTCGCAGAGCTTGATGAAGATGTCGTTGACGTAGTACGCAGGAACGCGAGCTCCGACTCGCCCGACGGCCGGTCGATGATTGCATACAGACCCTTGAGCGCGTCGATGCCGTCCGCGTACTCGGGCGAGCGCTCGTCGACAATCTCTTTCGTCTCGGTCAGCAGTCGATCGATCGGACGCAGCAGCAGCGCTTCGATCGTGCTCTCGGACGGATCGTCATCGTCCTCTTGTTCTTGCTCGTCGTCCAGAGCGTACGCCTGCTCACTGTCGTCGTGAATGCTCAGCGCCATCATGTCTGCGTCATCGTCGTCGTCTTGCGGCATCCGCGGCGCGTACGACATCACTGGAGCAGGCGGCGGCATCACAGGCACTGGCATCACAGGCGCACTCACGCCATTACTAAACGACTTGACGCCAGGCGACGGCATGTGGCTCGGTGGCATCACTGGCATGCGCGGCGGCGTCAGCGCAGTTCGCGTCGGTGCTTGACGCACCGCTGGGACTGCGGCACAGCAGCGCCACTGGCGCTTTCATGCAGACTCCCAGGCGGCAAGTGCTTGATGCGCGCGTTGAGCAAGTCGATGCCTTGCTGCGACGTCACGCCCGTGAACCGAAAGAACTTGTCCAAGTTGCCGTCCGTGCGCGTGTAGACGCCACGAGGGCGTTGATCGCGCTCTCGCGCAGCTCCTTCTCGTGCGCCGTCACGTACTTGCCTACTCCTCCTTCACGCACTTCTTCCCCAAGACGTGGAAGCCGTGCGTCGAGACGATGTGCTCGACCAAGTCGATGCACTCGCACCGACTCCGCATGTTCTTGCACGCCGTGAAGCACTCCATCAAGTACCCGACGTACTTCTCGCGGCTGTACACGTCCACGACGAGCTTCATGATGTCGCGAAAGCGCACGCGGAAGCGCGGCTTGGACTGGCCGCTCTCTTGGAGCAAGTACGGCAAGAAGATCGCGGCTTCGACGTCGTCGAGCTGGTACGCGAGGCCCTTGAGCACTTCAAAGAGCTTCACGAGAAAGTCAGGAGCTTCGCGAGCGCTTGGACGTTGTTGTCGACGATCCGGAGCGAGCACCACTTGAGGATCCAGTCGAGCGCCGCGACGACCTCGGTCGGCTGGCTCGATGCACACGTCATCAAGTCGGTCACGGCCGCCATCATGCCTTTCTCGAGCGTTGGCGCAAAGAGCTTGGCGTGGGAGCTCCGGCGCGAGGTACGGTCGCCACTTCTGCTTCGATCTCAGACTTGCTTGCCGCCATCTCGCTCGTGGACGTCGACTCAAAGACCCATTTGTTGTGCTGGCCCTTGGCAAGGCGCGCGCTCTTCGTCCCGTTCATCTTGAGCAAGAGCGTCGTCGACTGCGGACGACAGCGACGACGTCTCGCTGTCTTCCGAGCACTCGGACATCGCGACGTCAGCTGACGACGTTGTCGACGGCGCTCGGTACGAGCCAGGACGCAGGAGCTGCGAGCGCGCCGCTACGCCAGGCTTGGATGGCATCGATCCAGTCCGTTCGAGCCGCGACGCACCAGGTCCAGTGCGTGTTGGCGTGCCAGGCACAGCTGGCGCTGCTGCTGGAGCGGCTGCTGTAGCGACTGGTGCTGGTGCATTTGCACTAGACCAGCACTCTCTTGTACCGAGTCGCAGACCTTTTGAATGAGCGGCCGGAGCGTCCGCATTCTGCGCAGGCTTGATGTCGCGGCAGCCGGCAGTCAAGACTGTGTCCTGTCCGACTGACCGATCACCTCGGCGAGCACGACTTGCGCGCGCTCCCGCGCTTCCGACGACTTGTCCATTAGACACTGCACTGTCGGGACGACGAGACAGTTCAGATCGACCTTTGTGCTCCAGGGCTTCAGGTGCTCGGCCGCCCAGCCGAGGAGCTCGGCGCGTCCGACCGGGTTGAGCAAGCCCTCACTCACGGCCGAGAGGAGGCTCTCGAGACACGCCTGGGACGTCTCGTTGTTGTGGCGCACCCACTTGTGCAGCGCGTCGACAGCCGCTGTCTGCATCGTCTTCTTGTTGTCCGCGACGCCGCTCACGAGCGTTGGACCGAGGAACTTGGACATCTTGGCAATGTCCGGACCCACGCACGACGCCACGGTGCCGATCACTTGCGCCGCTTTGACTTTCAAGTTGGCGTTCGAGTCGCTCAAGCGCGCTTTCAGCGCTTTCAGGACCTCTTGCAAAACCGCTTTCGTGAACTCGATCGCGCCGCCAGAGCCGTCGCAGATACTCTGGACAGTGTCCATCGCAGCGGCGCGCTTCTTCCACGCCGCCATGTCTTCTTTCTTGCACTTCAATGTCGGCGAACAGCTCTTTCGTGAGCTGACCTGCTGATGTCCATGCGGCCAAAGAGAGCGCGCCGGGGTCAACTGCCTTCTTGCCGCCACCGCCGCTGCTGCCGTCGCCGTCGTCTTTGACTTGGCGCTTCACAGATGCCATCGCGCTCGACGGATCAAAGCCAGTCTTCTTGAACTCGGCCTCGACAAGCGACGCGAGCGCAGGCTTCCAGCTCTCGAGGTTCAGGATCGGCAAGAGCGCTGGGCCGAGCTGCGAGTACATGACTGCGAGCAACCGCGATCGCACCCGTGCGGACTTTCGGGTTCGACGACTCCAAGCCCTGCGGTCCTTTCACAAAGTCGATCAAGAGCCGCGGACTGCAGACTGCGATGCCAAAGTCCTTGACGCAGTCCGCGAGCACCACGAGCGCTTCGCAGTGCGCCAGCGGCGTCTTGACGTTTGGCATGTGGTTCAAGAGACACCCGAGGACGTACGACGGACCGACAGCTTCGCAGAACTGGAGCACCATGGTCCGGATCGTCTCGGACGCTTTGCGGTCGCTGATCTTGTCTGCGGCGGCTGGGACGACGAGGCACACGACGCCGCGCGGGAACTTGCTCACGGCCGTCTCGGCAAACGTCCCAATGGCTTGGAACGCGCTCTTGACGACGTTGATGTTGCTGTCTTTGAAGTCCTTCACTTGCTTCGACACGTACACGGTCAGGGCTTCAATCACGCGCATCGTCATTGCGCTGCTGTTCTCGCGCGCAAAACGCCTCAAGCTGCTCGATCGCAGTCTTGCGCTCCATCCACTTGGTGCTTGCAAAGCCGTCCTGGATCTCGGACCAGTTTTCAATCGACAAGTCGCTCAGGGCGTCTTCTGCTTCTTCTTCGGCGCAACCGAGATCGCCATTGGCGTGAAGTCACCTCCAGCAGACGACGAGGCACCACCGCCAGTGCCTGCGCCACCCGGTCGCCGTGCTGCTGCTGTTGCTGCACCAGCTGGTTTGCTCGGCGCATCGCCTGTTGCTTTTGCTGCAGCGAAGCGCGACGGCGGCCCCTTTGCTGGCGCTTTCTTCAGTCCAGGACGAGCGGCAGGCGCTGTAGGCGGCGTGTCGCTCTCAATCACCTCTGCAGGCTTCTTCACAGCAGCTGCAGCAGCCGGTGCCGCGGTCTTGGTAGCTGCAGCAGCGCCACCAGAGCGCGCTGTCGTGCCGACACTCTGCTGAATCATCTTGAACGACCGCGGGTTCTTGCGCGCGACGTCGTCGACCATGCTCTGGAGCCACTCGGCGATCTGCTCGCTCGCCTTGAGCAAGCCAATGAACGCGTCCAAGCCGGCTTTCTTGACGGTCGGGTCCGTGTCGTCCATCGCTGCTGTGAACAAGCCGCCGAGCTCGAGCATAAGGCTCTTGTCGCTCAAGCTGACCATCGGCTTCTCGACGCAGCGCGAGAGGAACGCAAGGGTCTGGACGCGCGCTTGCGGCGCTTTGTTCTTCGACGCGTCGAGCGCGAGCTTGAGCTCGTCCATCATCATGTCGATCGTCATGGGCGTGTTGCAAGAACAGATCGAGCGTGTTGTTCGACGCCAGGAGCACAACGCTCTTCTTGTCCGAGAGCTTGCGCAGGATGTCGGGGAAGAGCATGCGCGCGTACTGCGTGAACTGCTTGCGCAAGCCGTCCGCGAGCGCTCCCAAGACTTCGACCGACTTGGCGACAATGTTCACGTTCGCGTCGTTCGAGAGGATCTTGAGCGTGTTCACGAGCTCGTAGTACTCACCGTTCGCGAGCTTTGGCACTGGACCATCGTGTCGAGCACGATCTTGAGCGCCTCGACCTTTTCGCTCCACTTGGGCAGTGCGAGCTTCGCTTTGAACTCGGTGCGCGGGAGCTTCGCGAGCAAGTCGACAGTCTCAGCAAACTCGCGCGGGTCGAACGCACCGCCACCGCCTGCTGCTGCTGCGCCGCCAGCACCGCCAGCACCAGTGGCGCCACCAGCGCGCTGTCCTGGCGCAGCAGGACGCTTCGCACCGCGCACAAACTTTGTCGGCGCTGCTTGACCGAGCGCCATGTCTTTCGTGAGCGTCTCGTACTCGGTCTTCTGCGCTTGACGCAAGTTCCCGACGATGTCCTGGACGAGCGCAGGGCCAGTCCAGCGATGGATCTCGACGACAATGTTGAGCGCAATCGGCCGCACGCCGTTCACAGTCGACTCGCAGAGCGTCGGGAGCGCGGCTTTCAGCGCTGGGAGAGGCACGACGCGCGGTCCAAACGCCTTGAGCGCATCGAGCAAGTTCGCACAGCACGCCGGCGGGACCTTGGGCTTCTTGTTCTTCGTGCCTTCGATCAGCGCTGCGACCGTGTCTTCGACTGCGCCGGCTTCAATGAACGCCGTGATGACGTCTTCGCAGATCTTCACGACGCCCGGGCGACTCGAGAAGCCTTGTCCGTGAGCTTCTTCATCACGCCCGGGACAATCGCTTTCTGGAACGGCTCGACGTGTTGCGCGTACGCGAGCACTGCTTGCACGCCTGCTTCCAGCGCACTCGCGTTGGCGTCGTCGCACATTTTGCTAAAGAACTCGACAAACGGCTCGACGTCGTCGTGGCGCGCGCCAGGACGCTCGCAGTGCGCTTTCACGCCTTCGAACGCGTCTTTCCGGAGCTTCCAGTTCTTGTCTGCGAGCTTCGAGACGATCTCGTCAACCGACATGTCTGCTCCGGCGCTACTGTCACTTGCCACCGCTGCTGCTGCAGGTGCGGCAGCTGGCGCAGCGATAGCAGCTGGCGGTGGAGGTGCGACTGCAGGAGGTGGACGTGCAGGCGCGACCGTCTTGCGCACAGACGGCACTGGCGGCGAGTTGGTCATGCGTCCAAGCGGCGGCGGCGGCGCCAGTGGCGCACTCTCGCCATCTGCAGCGTCGTCGTCGTACGTGATGTTCGACGAAATGGACTTGGAGATGCTCACGAGCATCGCTGTGTCTTCGCCAGCGCACAAGCTACAGCGGCAGCTCATGTTGCGCATGCACACGTCCGAGCCGCTTGGCGGCGGCGGCGGTTTGCTCACTGCAGCAGGTCGCACAACTGGCGGCGCAGCAGCCACTGGCGGATCCGGCGCGACGCTGTCGACGACCATGGCGACGGGAGGCTCCGCGCGCACAGGCGCTCGCGGTGGCGGTGGCGCAACGACGATAAAGTCGTCTGCTGGTGCTGCCGATGCGCTGTCGTGCATGACGATGTCGCCGTCGTCGCTTGCGGGTTGTGCGACAGGTGCGCGCTTTGCCAGGAGCGGTCGGCGCGCTGGGAGTCCAGACTTGCGCTGCGTCGGAAGCGCCGACTTGCGCTGTGGCGGGAGCGCAGACTTGGACGCAGGCGCGTCGTCACTTGCTGCTGCTGCTGCTGTCGGTGGCGGGTTGCGCGCTGGTAGTGCCGACTTCCGCGCAGCAGGGATCGGTGGCGAGTTGGTCATGCGGCCAAACGTCGAGGGCGGAGGCATCGGCGCGTCCGCGTCGCCTGTCTCGTTGTCGCCATCGTCGTACGTGATATTGGACGAAATGGACTTGGAGATGCTCATGAGCGTCGCGATGTCTTCGCCGGCGCACAGGCGGCACGTGCAGCTCATGTTGCGGAGACACACGTCGGCCATGGTGCTTCTAGTCGTGGTGTTGGGTGTGTGCGGTAGACGAGGTCACGTGCTTGGTCGCTGCTGCTGCTGCTCTTAACGAGAGCGCGCGAGGGCGTGAGGGAATGTGGTTGGTGGAGAGATAGAGAGATGGAGCTCGACAGTGCTCGCTGCTCGCACACGAGGGCTTGCGGGTGGCGGCGCACGCGCGTGGTCGGGCACACAGACAACAGCGACGACGTTCGTCCGTGCTTCTCTCGCTCGTTATGCGTTTGCTGCACGTTTTGCGAGCGCGACCAAGTCATTCGATTCGCACTTGATCGAGTGCTTACAGTAGCACTTTCGCATACATTCATCGAGTCACCTCGAAATCGCACTTTTTCAAATGTATACAGTACAACCCACTTTTTTACACATTCAAACGACGCACGCGCGAAAATGCAGCTTGACCCACACTCCAGACGTAGCGTCCATCATGACAGCAAGGGCAGCCGCGAGTCTGCTCGAGTGGCTCGCGCTCTACGAGCAGCAGCACGCGCCACCTCTGCGCTTTGATGCTCGCGCCTGCGCAGACACGCTCGAGACGCTCTTGCAGCGCGCGTACGTGCACGAATCCCATTTCATTGCTGTCATCAATCTGTCACATTTTTGACTGCGCTGCTCGTGCTTTGCGATCATGCTTCTGAGTGCATGTGCCATGTGTGTATGTGAATGTAATCGACAGCTTTCCACAGCTCTACACTGCCACTCATGCAGCACAACCAACTCGCAGTGCATGGGGCCGCAGTGTGCGCGTCCTCGAGCAGTTCTACGAGGTACGAGCGCCGCAACGCACTCACATGTCGTTGCGTACCGAGAGCTCAATCGCGCTCTCGACTGCTCTGTTATGCATGCGCAGACATCGCTTGAGATCGACACTGCGCGCATCGAGCGTGATGCAATTGACGTCAGCAGCAGCAGCGCCGACGTCAGTGCGAACGAGACGCTCGTCCGAGTCCTCGAGCTCGCACTCGGCGCAGTCGTCCAGTGCGACGACAAAGCGACGTTTGTGCGCGACATCTTGACCATGCGCGACGCCGCGCAAGTGGATCTCATGGCAGTGATCGAGAGAGTCATGGCGCAGCAGAGCAGCAGCGCAGGCGAGTCCGACGGTCCAGACGCAGCATCGATGAGCGAGCCGACTAATGCCACAGCGTCGCCAGTGCTGCCGTCGCCTCAGACAGAGCGACGTTCAACAGCAGCGACGCCTCTGTCGCCAACGCCAGCGTCGCCTCTATCGCCGCACTTGCACCTTGCGAGGAACGCAGAGCTTGACCGCGCAAAGCGCGAGAACGCGTTCCTCCACGACGAGAACGTACGCACTTACTGGCTTCTGTCCTATCGTCTCTCTCTCTCTTCTGCTCTTGTCACGCGCTAACGCATACGAACGCATCGACGCAGAGCCGCATCCGCCAAGAGCTCCACGACACAACTGCAAAGCTCCAGCAACGCGACGCCGGCAACCTCGCGCTCAATGCGACGATCGAAGAGCTTGTGCTCCAGCGCGACGTCGATCTCCTCCGGAAAGAGCGATCTGTGCGTGCGCTGTACGACGATCGGCTCCACGCGCTCGAGCGCGACCTCGAAGCTGCAAACGCAGCGCTCCAAGCACACGCAAGTGCTGCGAGTGAGGCAAACGAGCTGCGCGACGAAGTCGATCTGCTTCGACCCGTCGCTGAGCGCGCGACGAAAGCCGAAGCGACTGCTGCCAAGTACAAGCGCAAGATTGAGGAGCTCACGGGCGTGCGCGAGGCGCTGCGGGTGCGCACTCGTAGCTGTTCGTGTCTGCCATTCTGTATGATCCGATCGCCCTAGCTCAAGAGACTCACACTGATGCTGTACGTTGCGTTGTGTGGCTGGTCGACAGCGCACAGAGGCAGCGAACGCAGAGCTCGTCAAGACGAACTTGTCGCTCGAAGCGCAAGTCGCAAAGACCGCAGCGCTCCAGCGCAAGTTGCGCGACGCAAAGGAGACCAACACTACGATCGTACGTCCCCGTGCGTGCATCTGCTGGCTCCACAGTGTCACTTGCGCGTCTCTGACGCCAGTCGCTTGTCGTGACGACACCTCTAGGAGTTCCGCGTCTCGGAGCTCGATACGTTGCTCGCGCGGCAAGAGAGCGAGCTCGAGCGACTGCGCGCAAACACTGCGATGTCAGAGCGCGCGCTCGCAGAAGCGAATGCGCTGAACTCGCAGCTCCAGCAAACGATCGACGCGCACGTGGCGCCAAGCGGAGCTGCTGTGCTCGAGGCAGATGCACTCAGCGACGGCATCAGCGAGCTCAATCCGGAGCTCATGCAGACGCTCGCGCGTCTCGAGCACGAGAACGACGCACTACGAGCGCAAGTGAGCGGCGAGACGTCCGAGCGCATCGACGAGCTCGTGGACAAGCTGGACGACGCCATGCGCCTCAAGTCGTCGTTCGAGACGCGGTACTTTGCGACTGAGCAGCAGCTACAGGCGCACAAAGACGAGCTCGCAGCGTCGCAAGCTGCGATTGAGACGCTAGAGCGCGAAGTAGGAGCTGCGAATGCACGCAAAGCAGACCTGAGAGCGCATTGCGCGAACTTCGAGACTGTCGTGCGCGACCAGAGCGAGACGATCGCAGCGCTGCGTCAAGCGATGAGTGTGATGAGGGAGCACAACGCTGCGCTCGAGGCCGAAGTCCAGTCGCACGGCGCTGAGCGACGCGCAGCGTCCAACGACCTTCATCGCCTCGAATGTGTCGTCCAGCAGCTCGAGCAGCAGTGTGGAGCCCAAGACGAAGCGCTCCGTGACGCAGCAGCTCGACATGGCGAGCTCTGTCAATCACTCGACGCTAGTCGTGAGCGTCTTCAGGCGCGCGAGAGGACGATCATCGACTTGGAGACGCAGATTGCAACGCTGCAACATACACAAGGCGACCTCGAGACCGAGAACCAGGCGCTCACTCGTCGCGTGAGTGAGCTGAACGAGACACTTGCAGTCGCAAACGACGCGCTCGCAAGTCGGGACCTCGAACTCACTGCACTCTCTGCGCTCTTTGGCGCGACGTTTGAAGCGAAAGACGCGCTCGAGGCTGCGCTCGCGCAGAGTCTCGACGACAAGCGCTCGCTCCAAGACGCCTACGACGTGCGCTTGCGCGACATGCAGCAGGCGCAGACGCGTCTTGTCGAAGCGCAGCGGCAGCACGTTGCGACCATCGAAGCCGCGCACAGTGCGTCGCTCGCGCGCATGACCGACGCCATGAGCGCCAAGTCGATGCAGATCGAGACGCTCGGCGCACATCTCGAGCGACTCGAGCACGCGCATGCAATGGCAGTTGACGAGCTGACTGCGCGATACAGTCAAGCGCTAAGCGAGCTGCAAGCCGAGATGGCGCAGTACAAAGCGCAGCATAGTGTCTCGAACGCCGAGCGCGACGCAAAGGAGCGCGCGCTCACGCAGCAGCTCGAAGCGCTTGAGACAACGCATCGTGACGAGCGCGATGCGATGATCGAGCACGCGCAGCGGCTCGTGCTGGAGACGGAGCGTCTGAATGAGACTGTAAATGGTCTCCGCGACCACGAAGCGAAGCTCCGCGCAACGATCCAGCAGCAGCTCGAGTCGAATCAGCACTTGCTCGCGACGAACCGGAGCTTCAAGACTGAGCTCCAGCGCCGCGCCGCAACGATCGCAGCGCTCGAACACACGACGACGCGGCTGGAGTCGAAAGTCCACTTGCTTGCGAAAGAGCGCGCGCACCTGTCGAGTCAAGACGAGCGCAAGCGCGAAGCCGCGCAGGACGAAGCGTCCGTGGCGTCGCAGCTAAGTTCGCAGGTTAGTCTCGTGGTCGCAGAGCTCGAGCAGCTCCAGCGCGCGCACTCTGAGCTCCAGACACGAGCGCAAGCGTGTCAGTGCGCCAGCAGCAGCAGTCGCGTGGCGATTGCCACTGCGGATGGCGCCAAGACGTCGTCGTATGTCGACCGCATTCGGCACCTCGAGCAGCTCAAGCAGCGCGAAGAGACGAAGCGGCGCGAGCTCCTTCTTGTGAACGCGAAGCTCGTGCAAGCGCAGCGGCAGCTCCTGACGAAGAACGCGACGCTCGAGCGCGAGATGCAGGACGTGCGCGATAAGATGAACAGCTGGCTCTTGCGCGACGAGCGACGGCGGCGTGAGGCGGACACAATGCGGCGCAAGCTCGCAGTCTTGGCAGCGACGACTCCAGACACACGAGCAGCTGACGCGAGCCTGGCGACCCAAGGCGTCGTCGACTCAGTGGCTACAGACATCTCAGAGTCCAGCACGAGTCTCGAGTCCGCTCCGTCCGAGCCGACGCCAAGCGCTCTTGTGGACACAGCAAACGATGAGACTGCACCGCCTGTCAGTGTCAGCGTGACGCACGAGGATGACGTTGTCGATGAGAACCGATCGCCAAACATCGTCGTCAGCAGGAAGCGCAAACTGGACAATGGTGAGGACGAAGATGATGCAGTGAAGCTAAGGGCGCACAGCAAGATGCGCTCCAAGTCAGACACAACACAGTCGACGAGCACGGATGCCGTGGCCAACGCTATGGACGTCGATTCTGGAAGTGAGGCCAATCGCCGCAGCATCAGCTCGAAGCGCCGGATGTCGCTGTTTGCCTCGAGTCATCTGCAGTCGTCGCGCGTTGGCGGTGCGAGCGAGGAGAAGCCGCCCGAGTGCCAGCAGCAGTGAAGCGTCTCCGCCATGCGACTGTCGATTGAGAGTCGGCAGCTCTCGGTCATCACGTGTCTAGCTGGCTGGCCGCGTTGCACTCGACCAAGTGTGTGTCCATCAGTGTGGACGAAGCCAACGGCACAGCAGCAGGCGTCAGCAGCTGCGTCAAGCTTTGGGCGTCGACATCATGAAGACTGTCGCGAGTCGGTTGGAGCTCTGTGTGCGTGAGAGAGTCACTGGCTCATGCTGCGCGCGTCGAGGCTCCGATTCGAGTCGCCACGACATCGATCTCCGTGTGAGTCGATGAAGTCGTTACTGCTGCTCCTCGTGATGCGCGATGGCGACGACGAAGTGCGCGTTCGCATCCTCTCGACTCGCATCGCGAGACTGTCACGCGCTAGCCGACCGAGCGATCTCGACAGTGTTGCGAAGACGCGGTGCGAAGCAATGCAGTGCAGCTGCGATACAAGATGGATCGATAGCCACGGCGAGCGTTGCTAGTGAAGTTGCTATCAAAGTCAAACGAAGAGCTAGAGACAACGAACGCAACAGAGCAAGCGCAGAAGACAGAAGACAGAAGATCTAAACTGCGAGGCACAGAAGAGAGGTCTGTGGTGCCATTCGTCTTGAAGTGAATGAGTGAGTGAGCACTGTCGTCTCGAGTGTGTTTGGCGTGATCTCATGCGCTACTGTGCTGTGCTGTGCTGTGCAGAGGAGTCGTGCTGTCGTGGTGCATGATGTTCATGTTGCTGCGATGGCGAGGGCGTGGAGTCGAGAGAACAAGTTGTACATGTGCTCACACATCTGCACATGCTGTCGAGTGCGCAGAGTGATGTGAAGCGTCTAGCGATAGGAGAGAAGCAGGCTGCTGACGAACAGACAATCACGCAGGCGATGTTGGAGCTGAGCTTGACACGCTCCACTCCTGCAGTAGCAACATGGACATACATGACATAGCATGGCATGACATAGCAAGTGTGAGGTGTGTGAGCGAACGAGGGCGAAAACGAGGTCAAAAGCAAGCAAGAGCAACGCGAGCACGCACTGGCACGAGCGGACCGAGGTCTTGGACGTCCCAGTTCAGGAGCGAAGCGAGTCCGACCGCTGCGACGACGGTCTGGCGGAGCTGACCGATAGCGACGTCTCCGGCTTGGATCGTGGACGCGAGCATCTTGGGTGCTAAGGTGCTGGAGAAGTGGAGTGGGTCGGATGTCTGAGGAACTTGGTATGTGTGTGTGTGAACAGTAGCTCTGAGGCGACAAGTCGCAGAATGGAGAAGTGGAGTCGGCAAGAGTACGATAAGTCAGTCACTGCATCGACGTTGTTGTCGCTGAAGGAGGCAACGAGACACTCGCTGCCAATGTGTATTGCTGGATCCTCTCGAGTGTGATGTGCTGTGCTGTGGTGAGAACCAAGTCCGATTCGAGAGCTCGTGGCACTCGACGCCTTCTGGACAAAGAGAGTCGCTTTCGTGGCGCTGTTTAGCACGCATGTCTCCGCTCTTGCTGGCGTTGCGGTCGTTCTCGCAGCGACTGTCTAGCCTCGCTGTTTCGAGTCTGTCGCATGTGAACGAGCACAAAGCGATGGTGTAGCGCGATATTGTGTGTGCGTGTGTGTCTTGCTGCAACATGCCATCCATGGCGCACATGTGTGTTGCCTTGTGGTGCGAACGAAGGTTGCTGAGCTGGCAGAGCAAACAAACACTTCGAGACTCTTGAGAGGGTTCGCCAAATCACATCATACCATCGTCGTCGTTGTTGTTGTGAGATGATCTGCGAAGGCAGTCGAGCGATGAGATGAGATGCGAGTCTCATGACGTCGCGCTCGAGCATGAGGTACTTGGTTTGGTTTGGCTTGATATGAGTGAGCGATGTCGAAGCGCATCGAGTGTGCACTGGTCACATGGTAAACAGAACCAGGTTTGCTCATGAACTCCTGAACTTCTGACGTCGACAAGTCTTGTTCGGAGTCGACAAGTCTTGTTCGGAGTCGACGAGTACTGTAGTTGAGGACAGCGAGCGAGAGCGACAGAGAGGTCGTTGCGTTCGTTGTCTTAGAGTGTGTGCTCTCGAACGAAACGAGTCCGTGTCCAAGGTTTCACAGAGTAGTAGTACAGAGTCAAACGAGCACACTGAGAGCAGCGGGACAAGAGTGAGTGGAGTCACGTCAGTCGATCTTGATGGCTCTCTGCGGCATGCAACAGCGACCACACACTAAGAAGCACCAACAGTACAAGTCGAACGTCGGTGTCAAGGACACTTTTCTAGCACTTGGTGTGTGTGAACAGCTGAGCACTTTGGGCTCAATCAAGCGGCGATGGAACGCATTGGAGTATTGCTTACTGAGTGTGTTTTTGCACGAACAGTCGGTATCAGACTGACCAAAATGTATGACACTCAGTAGCGTTTTGATATCAATGTATTTGTCAACTGCATTGCTCGGTAGTTCCTTTGATAAATGGCACAACATCCACCGTATTTTGCAAATACTCTGCGTGTATGTGTGTTTGTTTGAATCTTGAATAGAAATCAACACATCACAAATAACCCAAACTGTCATGCCTAGGATATTATACAGTTGCAGTGCAATCAAACGAGTGCGGTTACGGATGTTATTGCAGCTCGTTCTCTCGAGAGGTTCGTGGATTGCAATACAATCTACTGGATTGCACATGCCTGAAGAGCGACTCGGCCTGAAGAGCAACTCGGTTTGACCTGCACGCACTGCGGCCAACACACCACACACGCAATGACATGGACTCTCCTTAATCACAGTCAGTCAGTATGTTGACGATACTCAAATGCGCCGATCATCCGAGACACTGGCGATGGTCCGGAACACTCGGTGTAGCGCAGTGCTTCTGGTTGACTCTAAACACATTTTGACATCTGTGTGCTGAAGTGACTGCGCAACCATGCTCTTTACTCGGTCGACTTGCCGCAGCTCCGACCGCTCACACAGTACAAGATCGAGCGCGCGTACGGCTCGCTCGTATTTATCAAGCGCCAGCTGGACGACGAGCGTGTCGAGATGTTCCAGAAAGGCTTCTTCACGCCCATGGGCGACGTCCCCGAGTTTGCGATCGTCCACTCGGTCATGCGCGGCATGCTCCGCGCCGGGAGCGCGACAATCGAAGCGTCGCTGTCAAAGAAGCTCTACTGGATGATGCAAGATGCTGCGCGGCTCCGACGGCAGAGGTGCGTGTGGGTCCTGTCATGTCATCTGAATGTGTATGAGCGATGACTGCATGTATATGTGAGGACCCAAAGACTCATTGCAGCGGATGATCATGCGGTTGCGATTCTGGTTGTCTGCGCAGCTCCAAGTCGTGTGGCGACGACATCTTTGCGCCATCGAGCGGCGAGTGCGGCGGGGGTTGTCGGTCTCGCCTCAGCTTCAACAGCAGTCGCGGCACGTGCATGATCTGCCGCAAGGTATGTTTGCTTGCTTGTGCGCGCCTTGCAAGGCACTTGCAACTTGCAAAGGTGCTTGCTTGTTTGTTTGCAAGCCGATTTGCGTTGCGCATCAGGCAACGAGCAACTTGCTTGTTTTGCTCACTTGCTCACTTGCTCACTTGCTCACTTGCTCACTTGCTCACTTGCTCACTTGCTACTTGCTGCTCGTGATCGACAGCTCGTGTGTTCAAACTGCAAAGTGAGCCGCAAACTCACGCTCGAAGCCACAGCAGACGGTCTCGTCCAGAAGACGCTCTGCTTCTGCGCACTTTGCGTCACGATAGCTCGCAACACGAGTGCGCTCACGATCGCAGCGCGCGAGCTGCTCGAGAAAGACGCGATGGTCTCGTCGTTTCGGTCCACGCGCTCGCACGGCTCATCAAGTACGTCTACTTGCGTGGTGTCGAGAGTGTGTTGCTGTTGTGCTGTGTGTTTTGTCCTTGTGAGCACAGACTCGTCGATGCTAACGACTCTAAACGCCAATCACTTGCTTGACCGACTAGTCTGCGGCGACAGCGACCGCGAACCAGTAGCAGAGTTTTCATCGAGTCTACGCAGCACCGCTCGCAAAGCGCATGTGCTCTGGACACCCGAGACGTAGCTCATGTTTAGCAAGTGAGACATATCACAGAGACCGATCGAAGATCTCAACTTGTAACAATGTTTGGTCATGCTTGCGCACTGGAGACACACGGCATACATGCCATCTTGTGCAAGCATGAGATTACTAGAGGCGCATGCTATCACTCGAGGCGACAAGACACGCCATGGGACGACTTGAGGCATCTTCGAGTGCGTCTGAACGACACTCGCTGTGGTGGTCCGAGTCGAACCTCAACCAGAAGCACTGCGCTACACCGAGTGTTCCGGACCATCGCCAGTGTCTCGGATGATCGGCGCATTTGAGTATCGTCAACATACTGACTGACTGTGATTAAGGAGAGTCCATGTCATTGCGTGTGTGGTGTGTTGGCCGCAGTGCGTGCAGGTCAAACCGAGTTGCTCTTCAGGCCGAGTCGCTCTTCAGGCATGTGCAATCCAGTAGATTGTATTGCAATCCACGAACCTCTCGAGAGAACGAGCTGCAATAACATCCGTAACCGCACTCGTTTGATTGCACTGCAACTGTATAATATCCTAGGCATGACAGTTTGGGTTATTTGTGATGTGTTGATTTCTATTCAAGATTCAAACAAACACACATACACGCAGAGTATTT
This sequence comes from Pythium guiyangense, assembly GCA_003730235.1. Lineage (NCBI taxonomy): Eukaryota > Oomycota > Peronosporomycetes > Pythiales > Pythiaceae > Pythium > Pythium guiyangense. Next base: position 22,418 of record QXDM01000029.1, read on the forward strand.
GCAAAATACGGTGGATGTTGTGCCATTTATCAAAGGAACTACCGAGCAATGCAGTTGACAAATACATTGATATCAAAACGCTACTGAGTGGCTTGCTAACTGTATGACACTCAGTACAATAGTATTATGATACCAATATGAAAAAGGGAACATTCTATGCTACTACTATGCTACAACTGTAGCATTACATAATTTGGTTGAGTTATAGGATTTTACGCAGTGAACTGTTTCCTGACTCTGGGGCATGCTGCGCTTCGAGCGAGCGCTGTGTGTGTGACGGTGTGAATGCGGGCGGAATCGAGACTGGCACGATCGCACCACCGAGGGGCACAACGCTCGACTTTCGTAGCCAAGTGAGTGCGGAGACACGCGCGCGCACATGTTGGTCTCGCTGCGCGTGATCGTGCAAGAGCAGCCTCGGTGGCGAAGGCGATTCCCGACCAGATCTCGCTTGGGAAACAGAGAGAGCGAGCACAGGATGAGGATCCCAAGACGCCGTCGTGCTTCCGCTTCCTTTAGCGCGCGCGCTGGCCATCGGAGCGCCATACGCGCTTGCTTGGCCGCACAGACGTCCATGGAGAAGCACGGCGACCTGCGACGTCCTGCTCGCACCTTGGACTCGCATTGTCGACGCCGATCATGAAGGTCTCCGCATCGAGCGCATGAAGCGCCGATCGATCAACCGCATGAAGCGCCGATCAAACTGACCGGCGCCAGTTCAGAGAGTAGACGGCTGTGACTGACCAGTTTCCGACTGTCGCGGTCTTCCGGCGCATGCAATTAGTGAGTGTGTGTGTCGGTTGGTAATGAGCAGATCGAGGTCATGAGCATGAGCACATGAGCACCAGCCAGCGCTGTAGAGGTCGAGAGCAACATGCATGTATGGTCGCGACGCTAGTCACTCGTGCGGAGCAAGTTTGGGTGGTCCGAGCGCACGAGGTCGGCCCACTGCTGCGTCGCGAGCGCGATCGTGTCGAGCAAGACCTGCTTCTCGAGCAGGAGCAGGCGCCGGATCTGCGCTTCGCGACTCGCGAGTGGCAGCGCGGCGAGGCGTGCGGCGTCCTCTTCGCGACTCGTGGCGTACTGCTCGAGCAAGTTGGTGCACGTGAGCACGAGCGCGCGCGTGAAGACGAACTCGTTGCGCAAGCTCACGATGTGCCGCGGCTCCGAGTACTCGGTCGTTGGGTCTCGCACAGCGCCAAACAGGTGCTGGACACGCCCCACCTCGGCGCCATGCAGGAGCTTGATCTTGAGCGACGTCGCGACCGAGTCCGGGAGCTGCGTCTGTCCGTAGCCGAGCGCGTACGTGTCGTTCATGCTCATGTTGTGCTTCGCGAGCAGGAACGCCTTGACGTCTGCGAGCGCGTCGTCGGCGTCCAGGACGATCGAAATGTCGACTTGGTCGAGCGTCGGCGACGGCGTCGCGCGCGTGAAGCCGTAGTTGAGCATGAGCATCGTCGACGACTTGTCGCCGACAGCGAGCGCCACTTCGTCGCCAGGCGCGTAGTCCACGGACGCAAACACCACGAGCTGCCGCGTCTGCGCGTCGAGCTCGACGCGACTCGGAGCGCACGCGTCGCTGTCGACGCAGAGCGCGATGGTCCCGAGCACGGGCGCGAGCACAATGTCGCGCTCCGCGTCGCCGAGTGGGAACGCGTGGGACCACACGACGCCGAGCGCCCAGTGAAAGTGCGCGCGCGTGAAGTCGTCTGGCGCGAACAGCGGGGGGTCCACTGCGCGCGACGTCACGGGCGCGAGGAGCGCGTGGAAGTAGTGGTCGAGCGCGTTCGCGCGCGCTGCGACGACGCGGAGGAGCTGCGAGCCCTCGAGCATCGCGAGCTCCTCGCGCGTGTAGAACATCGTGCTGTTGATCACCGTCGCGACATGCTCGAGCGGCGGGAGCGACGCCAGCAGCGCCGTGAAGTTGGAGCGCGTCCCGAGCGCGCGCTCTTCGAGCAAGTGGAGCGCAAGCGCGATCGCAGGCGGTAAGTCCGGGTTTGCGTCCAGCAGCACGCCGATGCGGCCGCGCTGCGCCGACTCGAGACTCATGACCTGGCGCATCGGGACGCTGAAGAGCGGGTCGTGCGCTCGCACACGCCGCGTCGCGACGTACCCAACGCCGCGACCAAAGTTGAACGTTTGCGGCGCGATCTGGAGCGAGCAGCGGGCGACGAGACGTTGACACATACATACATACATACATGCGCACATGCGCGTCAAGCTCAAGCAAACGGACGAGTCTGTTTGGTTTGCGCAGCACAGCACGAGAGCAAGCGCGAGGTCGGGAGCGTAAGGACACACGTACGTTGTCGAGCGCGACAGGAGGGGCGACAGCGACTGCGGCGCCGCGCAGCGCGTCGATCTCGACTTGCGTGGACTGCTGCTTGCGGCGGGAGCTTGCACTCGCGCTCGCGTCGACATCGAGGTCGAGCTCAAAATCAAAGTCGAGGTCGGCGGCGCTGATCGCGTCGTCATCGAGACGAAAGAGCGGCGCCGAGTCGACGACTGCTGCTGCTGCTGCTGGAAGTGGCGTCGTGAGCGCGAGCAGCAGCACGAGCAGCACGACATGTAGCAGCAGTGAGGGCGGGTGCAGTCGATGGCGGCGATGCATGTGTGTGCGTCTTGTCGCGTCGTGTGCGCAAAGGATGATCGGCAAGTGTGCTCGAGCACTCGCGATCTTTTGCTGCTTGCTCTTGATGCGCATGACCGAACAGTCGTGATTGATCTCGGTCCGTCCTTTCGAGCACTTTGGGATCCAATAGTACGTGCATCCTCGCTTTTGTGCCGGGCACTGCTCTGAAGTGGAGCGGCGCACACAACGCTCGAGGCTAGTACACGTCGAAGAGCACACGTCGAAGGAAGAAGACTCGAGCGTGAATCTAGTGCGAGTGAGTGAGTGAGTGGATGGAAAGGTTGGGCAGGCAGCAGCAGTCGACACCTTCGCTGCGCTCCGGTGGTGATCTCCGTACTGGTGTGGGCGCCTTCAGGCCGCACACTGTAACTAACACATGACGTGCGCCGAGGGACATGTTGCAAAGCACTTGCTCGCGTTCACGGTCTTCTACGTCACATGTGAGTGAGTGACTGTATGAAAGTAGGACGATGTCTCGAGTTCATGACCATGAACACGCTGCGTTTCCTCGACTTTCTCTTGCCTCTCTTGTCTCCCTTGCTCTTGCTCTTACTGTTGGCTTCTCCCAACACTGCGCCTATCTTGCTTCCTTTTGTGCCGTGGTCGTCGCTACCCGTGTTGATTGATCTCTGTTGCCCACTCACTCACTCACTCACTCACTCACTCGCCTCACTCACTCACTCGCCTCACTCACTCACTCGCCTCACTCACTCTCTCGCCTCACTCGCCTCACTCTCTACCTCCGTCTCGTCCATCGCCTCCTCCTCGCGACGGCCACGACCGCCACGGCCACGACCGCTACGACCACGACCACGAGGCGTTGTCGGAGGCGTGCGCAAACGCGTGTTGTCTGGAGTCGCGCGCACTTGCGTTGCGAGTGTGAGTGCAAAGCGCTGGTGGATACGACGCGCGAGCGGACCGCGGAACTCCACCGCGATCTCGCTGTTGATCTCCAAGGCTCGGCGAGACCAATTCGCCGAGCCGAGCACGACGCGATTGCCGTCGATGATCATGGGCTTGCGGTGCATGATGCCCGAGACGATGCCTCGTCGTGGCTGGAAGAGCCGGACCTCCACGCCGGCATCCACCAGCTCACGAGCGAGCGAGATTCGCGAGCGCACTGTGCTCGCGCTCGTGGAGATCCGCACTGAAGCTCGATCAGCTTTTGGACGATCTACACTCAGTCAGTCAGTCACAGTACAGTCAATCAGTCAGTCAAAGCTATAGTGAAAAAATCAAGTGAACCTACTCGGCGAGAAGTGATCAGGTACATCTCGGCATCGAGCGTGTGTTCGACTGTGTCGAATAGCTCCATGTAGTCGTCTTCATCGTCGTCGTTGTCGTTGTCGTTGTCGCCGTCGACGACATCGTCGTTGAAGAAATAGACACGCTCGATGATCGAGGACCGCTGGGGCTCCATTGTCACGACCGGGCGGTGCTGACCCCCTTCGACTCGATAGATGAAGTGACGCACGACGTCCGTGGGACTCGTGCGTGGCGTTCCAGCGATCCGCAGTGTCATTGCGATGGCGAGGTTGTCCATGCCGAGGTCGTGCATGTACAGAACGCAAACTTGTCAACATCGATCGATCTTCGTGGTCGTGAGGAAGTTGAGCGATGAGGCTTGATCGGCTCGTTGGTGGCTCGTACTAGTATCGCTCCTAACTGACACATCTCACAACCTGTTTGACTCGCTCCTAACTGACATCACTTTTCACGAGTTCCGAATTCCTCACATTTCGAAAAGTAATATTCATCTTTTTTCGATATGGGGCAAACTGATGGTGGATGGTGGGACAAACCCAGTTATAACGATACATCCCAAAATACATGCTGGGACAAATCGAGGAATGAAGATGTGTGGTCAACACATCTGCAAAAAAGTACCGTAATTAAAGATGTGTGTCACACATCTTCAATCACGGTACTTTTTTGCAGATGTGTTGACCACACCTTCTCACACAAACAAATAGGAAACCCTTTTTGAAACACACTGAGAACATGTGTCACAAACTAAAATAAAAGTTAAGAGCTAGAACGTTTAGGACAAAAAATTGGACATTGAAATAGCAGAAGGATGGGATGGATCAAATGTTTGACAAACATTCTATTTCAAGCCAAATTCTGATAAACTGCATACCCTTGCAAAACAGATACTGTACTCACTTTATTCACTATCAAAATTTAAATAGGAGTCGGACATGCTCCGTTTTCATATTCAAGTTTCGACAGGTTTGTTCGCCAGATTTGACAAACATTCTATTTCAAGCCAAATTCTGATAAACTGCATACCCTTGCAAAACAGATACTGTACTCACTTTATTCACTATCAAAATTTAAATAGGAGTCGGACATGCTCCGTTTTCATATTCAAGTTTCGACAGGTTTGTTCGCCAGATTCAACACAAACTTCAAGTCAAACCCGGACGCGTGTCCAGCGTCCGGTCTGGCTACAAATTTCAAGTCATTTCCGGCGAACAAACTTTTGCTGTTGTTTTTCGATACAAACAATTGTATCGGAGCGCATTAACACGATCACTCACATACAATTCTCAAGTTTAATCACGAGCACGTCTTTTTCGTCACTATCGAGAACAATACTCCTGAGCACTCACATACAATAGTCAAGTTTAAACCCGAGCACCTCTTGTTCTTCACTATCACAGTGTTGCCTCATGTTCATCACTATCAGAATATCAGCAGCGTGTCTGCAGTTGTCGCTGTCTACAGCTTGTGCTAGCTAGCCGAGGTGTGTGGTTGATCGATACCGCTCGAACATGCACGCGCATGCTCACATGTCTTCGTGGCTCAAATTAGCCAGTACACGTCTTGTCTTGCCAAACAAGCGTGGCGCATTGCTATATAGACGAGCGCGGCAGCATGTGCTCGACAGGCCCGCCAGCTCCAACTCCAACTCGCTCAGGATAGCACGGCTTCTCGGGATGATGATGCATTGTGTCTTGCGTGTGTATGAGTGCGTACGTACGCACTTGCCTCTGTCGTGCCTCGTGGCTCGTGCCTCGTGTCGAGCGTAGTTGTGTCTCGACGATGGCGAGAGCAGCACGCGCTGGCATCATTGGACAACACCAAGGCCGTCGCGAGTCGCGCATTGAGTGCCAGTACGTGTGACGTGTGACGCCCTGAGAGTGTCGGACCAATGAGTGGCCAGATTTTATGACGAGTGTTTCTGGTTGAAGTCGGCGGCGAGGTGTACCCATCACTCGCGAGTGGTGTGTACCCAGTGGCACGTTCGCTTTCGCTGCTCGGATGACCAAGTTGACAAGTTTGCAACGACTGTCAAAGAGGCCAAGGCTCTCCCAAGAAGACCAAACGAGCGGTAGACCTGCTTGTGCGCCTGCGCCTATGTGTAGCGGGGTAGAAACAGGCGTCGCAATTTCCTGAACACTTAATACTTTATTCAAGTGTTTAAAAAAACATTGCGAAACGCTGCGTTCTTTTTTGAATTACTGGATTAAACTATTGGTTGTTCATAAAATTGCGACGCCTGTTTCTACCCCGCTGAATCGAACGGCCGCTTCCAAAACTAATATTTTGCAAGATTTGGATTAGAGTACACTCCGTAAACGGTATACAAACTCACGTAACACAAGCATTGCAACAATATTTCCAACCAATTGTTTTTGGACCAGATGGTGTTTGACTTTAGTTTGTACACTTCTCGGATGTACAAACACAATCCATCATTGTTGCATGTATACTTCTCTGTCCTACAAAACAATGCGGATTTAGCGGATATTCAATGCTAAAAACGATTTTGCTGGATGAAGAAATGAGTAGGATTTTGTTAAAACTTATCAAACGATTGGCCATAAACATTTACTCATCCTGAAAAGTGAAAAAGCAGAAGAGATTTTTGAACAAAAATTACTCTTGATAGGCTGCTATTGTCTTGCACTGAATGATTGAGCAAGAAAGAACAGGATTTTCTCTTTATGCAAAGCATGCTTTGTGGTGTGGTAACAGCATAATTTTTACCAAGTGACTTTTTTGAGCAGCAAAGACCTTGATTTTGCTTTCGCCACACTTTGCTTCGCTAGTAGCCAAAAATCACCGTTGTAGCCTAAAATCGTACGAATGATTCGTGAAAACCGGAGCGTGAACGAGCAAACACAGCTGACGAACGAACTATTCAAGCAAATCCACATTGTTTTGTGGGACAGAGAATTACAACCCAATATGCAATATTTATACGGATATGCAAAGCAAAATTCCGGTAGAGCGTGGCTACCAAGCAAAGCGAGCCCGCCGTGATCTGCGTAGGCAGGCTAGCGACCGAGGTTTACTGAGCGGAGAACGCAACACCCACGAGTAGGTTGATTTTTCTTGTTCCCGAGCGCGAAGGTCCAAAGGACTGAGAGCGCGAGACACCCCCTCGTCATCCGGATAATATCGTGTATAAAACGTATAAAACCCGTCCGGATATATCAGGCATCCGTCGGAACTGGTCGGAACTGTTCCGACAGTTGAATCGGTCGCTTCATTCCGACAACCAGAGCAAACACCGCCATGCTGCATTAATGTGTTTGATGTGGTATTGCTTTGGTCGTGCGTCCGACCGTGCGTTCGCGCAAAAAGAGCACATCACTACGACTGCCGACGGAGCTGCCTTTGTTCGGCTACTACGCGTCAAGACATCTCAAGAGCAAGGCCTCACGCTTGTGCCCGACCGCTCCAGCTTCGTCAGCTGCCCGCTCTTCTCTCTTGCAGTCGCTCTCGCCACACAGGATTGTCCTTCGACCGCTCTCCTCTCTCAGCTGCCGGCGCTTCGTCCTGTCGCCGCGATCGAGATCAACCGCGCCGTGCCTCTGCACGCTCTTCTTGACGGCGATCTGCCACAGCACACGACGAGCACACAGCCACAGCAGCCAGCACCAAAGCCCGAGATCGGTGTGCACGGATACATCAATCGCCTGCTTTGTCGAGTGAGTGCGACAGTCAGCGCGGTGACGCCAGACCTGACGTCGCACTCCTTTCGCCGCAGCGGTGCCCAGCACGCGAACGGCGATGCCGTCTCGCGTCGCAGTGGATCCTTGATCGTGGTGCTTGGAACATGAGCGCCACGAACAAGGGATTCGAATACGTGTTCAACACGCCGCGCGAAGACCGCAAGGTTGCGCGCGTGCTGAGCGGTTGGTCGCCCGACGAAAAACCCATGGCAGCAGACACATCGGTGCTCGACAGCCGCTCTTGCAACGCGCTCTCACGCTTCCAGAAGCTCCTCTTCCGCTCGTGCGTCGGACCGGCCGACCGCCGGCTCAACGTCGACACGAAGACGCTCGACGTGCTCACTGCGACTCAGCTCTTGCACTTGCCGCTGCTCAAGTCGCTGGACGCAAGCGCGCCAGCGGTACGCCGACTCGTGCAGTGCGTAAGTGCCGCAGGTATCGCACACGTTGAGCTTGTGACGAGGTCATCTGCACTCGAGCACTCGCGCGCGCACGAGCAGAAGCAGCAGGCGCGACAGAACGCCGCGCACGAGAAGCACGACGCGCACGAGATTGAGCGCGAGCACGCGGCTGCTATCGTCCGTGAGCTCGTCGAGGCGAACAAGTTGATCGCCCAGTCGAACAAGTTGCTTGCCCAGTCGAACAAGTTGCTTGACGAGCGCGTGCGTGTGCTCGAGGCGGCGGTACCTCGACTGCCAGACAAACGAGCGCGCAAACAGGTATCGGAGACTGAGTCGGTCGCAGTCACAGCAGCAACAGCAGACGACCACGAGCAAGACGCACCCGCGAAGCGGCGCAAAATGCCGCGCCATGAGTCTCGCAGCGGCGTGGTACGAATGGTACACGTCCGTCCCGAGTCTCTGTGCAAGCGGCGATCGCCAGGACGCTCGCTTGCCCGGCAGCTCGTCGCGTACATGAAGTTTTTCGTGCCGTCTGGCTTCGCATTGCCCCGGTCGAGAACGTGGCGCTGTAGCTTAGCAACAAGTCGAGAGTCGTAGCGGAGTGTGTGTTGCAACGAATCGTGTTGATGGAGCTGTTTCTCTTGGCTGTCTCTCATTCTCGGTGCGCGACGCACTCTGATCTCGCACTCGCGCCGCTGACAGATGGCGTGCGATGTCGTGGAGCGCTGTGTCTGCGCTGTTGCTCGCTGTTTGCTGTTGTGCTGATCGCTGGCTGTACGACTCGTTGTCGCGCTGTGCGCTGTTGTTTTGGTCGCTGTACCGCTGCTTGTTGTTGCTTTGCTCGAACTCTCGCTGATGCAGAGCTCATTCCTGCGCTGTTCGTTGTTGCGATATAGCGCTGTTGCGCTGCCCGCTGCTGTTTCGCTGCTCGCGGCTCTGCTGCTCGTTGCGCTGTGTCGCTGTGTCGCTGTGGCGCTGTTGCTTGTCGTTGTCACATGCGTTCATATATACTGGATTAATGTATTCATTCATGCTCAAAACGAAACATGCAACTTGCTCGCAAGTGCTCATGCACATGACACCATGCAACCCAACTCCCAACTCGTACACGATGCACTTGCGCTGGCTAGACATGATCGCTTGTATGCCAGCATTATGGTGCTAGCGCACATTGCTCACACGCAGGCGAGATATCGCGCACACACGCACAAATACACACACGACCATGCGGCACGCAGATGCTAATCGACGTTAGCATGCGCATGCGTTTTGACGATACGGCCACGTCGCTTGCTGTTGCTGCTCTCGCTCGCTCGTCGTAGCTCGCATGTCACTTGCTCGCTGATGCTCGACTCTCTCTCGGCCGCTGTCAGTCGTCCAAACATGCAACATGCACGCTTGCCAAATGCCAGCATCGCCCGTGCACCAGCACATCGCTCACGGGCCAGCGGCTCAATACACATGTAGTTATGCATGATACATGCAACATGCAGCGACTCGCACATCGCCTGGCTCGCTCTGCTGTCTTGCTCGCTCTGCTGTCTTGCTCCCCGACAGCTCCGCTTGCTCGCTTGCGCGCTGTTTGCTCTGAATGACGACTGAACGCTCGTTCGTTTTGTCGGCGTCATTTATACTTGGTTTCGTTATGATTGTGCTCCTTGTGTGCTATCCACACAATTCAATGCCGTCGCCATAGACACGCGGCGCGCGCGAAGCAATCGCTTCAAATAGTGCGCTTTACACACGAGTTCAGGCATAATCCTACCTGAATGTGACAGATTGAAATGCGATGTCAGAGTGGTCACGGTATGGCAGTTGAATCGGTCGCTGTATCAGGCACTTCGGCAAAAGAGTCGAGTTTCTATGAATGCCGTGGTGTCATATAGGGCACATGTCTGCCTAGATAGAACCCTTAACATCCTGATGTAGTGCGTGTTGTTTTTTGTCCGGCGATGTCGTGTATGTGTGTCGTGTTTGAACGTGTCGTGCATGCAATGGAAATACTAACCCTTAATAATGGTAATGGAGATATGGCAAAATATTTGCAATAACAAAATCGTTTTCCTGCACGCACAGATAATACATATAAATCTAGCAGAACCTACACTCGTTCAGCTTTGTTGTCGATAACACATCAAGCAACTCTAAGCGGATGAGCTGGGCCGTCAACTCGAACATGCTTTTGACCGAGATCGACAACGACAGCACAAGTACGGTTTCACGTCTCGCCAGTGGCGCCGTATACGTCGAAGCAGTATATTGTGGTAGCAACGTCGTCTGTCGTGCAAAAGATCGCGGAGGAGCTCCCGCTTTAGTTGGCGATCGTGTTTGACGAATGGACTTTCGTTTCGGATAATGCGTGGCGCTCTTCGCAGTGTACTGACACGACGGTGCTCTTCGGTCACCGCTTTTGGTTTTTCTCCACTTGACGAAGCCGATCAGAGTGCCGAATCGCAATGTACCATTAAGCAGAACATTTTGGCGATTTTTTGCAAGTCTACGGACTCACTAGAAAGTGTTCATCGGCGACAACGGCTTGGCGAATCGACTGAAGCAATCACCCTCCTCTCGGCCGCGGTTTTCATCCCGTTGATCTAACATAGGGACACATTAGATCCTGACTCAGCACAGCGATCTCCTAGAAGCTGTCAGCGCTCTCATGTCAGCGTTCTCCTGTCACCTCTCGAACAATTAAGAACCGCGCTGCCCTCTGACAGCACACTTCTAGCTCCACTTCGATTCAGCACGACGCAATGGAGTTCAATAATTGCTATGCTCTCGGCTAGTTCGCGCTGACAAAGACGCTCGTAAGACGTTCGAAAGTGTGCACAAGAAGGTACAGGACCCGGACGTTTCCGCGTCGCGTTCAATACAATGGCCAACACGTATCCAGTCTCAAGGGGGTACCTGTCGCCAGCCGCTCGGATTACTCATTTGCCTGCATTCGAGAGCGGCACAGTCAAAGTGCTGCTCGGTCTGTCATGCTTTATATTACGTCTCGTAACTCAAGCCTAATACTCCCTGTCGAGTCCGTAGGTGTCGATGAACCGCCTAAACGCCTGATCACCTGATAGCTAGTCCATCGTTCACAACCCCTGTCGCTTTGTTCTAGACAATGGCACTCCTGTATTGTGCTTGCGCCGTCGTGCTGGCTGAGCGAGTGCCTGTAGCATTTGTATGCTTGTCCATGTTGATACAGATGTACTATGATGCATATGGAGACGTAAAGAGTAAGACCCGGCATCATTCGAGAGAGGCGTAGAGGTTAGTTTCAGAAGCTGTAGCGTAGTTATGATCAAGTATTGAGCCACATCACTGAGGTTACTGATTCGTTAGTTTGAGGTTGTGGTATGCGCGAGCTCTTCTTGTGTCACATGTGAGTGTGGTTGATCTCGCCTTGCTAGTTCGAATTGCGCGCGAGATCTACTTGGGTCTCGCATCGCGAGTAGCAGCAATCAGTCGGCGCTAGCTCTTAAATAGAGGTGCGTTCGATCTTGTGAGCTTACATTGTGCCTACGTCGCATCTCGTGACGGCTTCTCACGGCAGCTTCTGAGATGTTGGCTGTATCGTGCTCTTGAACCCATTTTCATCGTCAGTATACGATTAACAGTATATATTCTCCATTTTTAACTAATGGCGAATTTGGAAACAGTATGTAATAGTGCACCTTTGTTTTGAATTGCCATTTCGTATTGTACTGCCCAAGCGCTAGAGCGCACTAGAGCACTACAGCGCACCCGCAACGTCTTCACCTGTGTCATGTCGTTGGTTAGATGTTTGAGTTCGGTTCGCTGTGTGCAATGCAGACTTGCGATTTTTCATGGGAGTTTGCGTGTTTATGTCATGGAGCTTGCAAGTTTGTTTTCGAGTGTGTTTATTCGTATGCCACCTGAGCAGGACCAATTGACCCACTTTATACACACAAAGCTCTCTGTAAGAAACAGACAGATCAGATCGAGTTCAGGAGGTTATGCAAATTGAAAGAATCTCAATTCAAGATGTGATTCAATGACATCTGGTCCGAACTGAGTGTCACTGCTGCTAGTTGATCTGTGAGCTCGAAGACGTCATTTGCTAGGATGGCAGCGCGTCTCCAGCACTTGGCAACAATCGAGCTCGTCACTGCGCTCCATGCTTCTTCACTCCATCTCATTGCGTCGAGAATGCTGATCTGGAACAGCTTCGCGACCTCTGTGCGCTCTAGCTTGCGATTGAGCTGAGACGCTGCTCTTCGCTGCAGCTCCTGCGCCACCTTGACGACGTGCTTGCACTGGCGCCGCTTGGTGTGCGCTTTGAGCGCTGCTATCACGCCGGCGTCAAGCGGCTGCAGGAATGAGGTGGTATTCGGGGGCAACAGCTGCAGTTCGACATTCGTCAGCGTGTCGCCGTGCCGATGCGACGACACGTTGTCGACCAGCAGCAACACTCGACGTCCAGCGGCGCGCATCTCGGCGTCGAAGACACTGAGTCATGCTGCGAAGATCGCCGACGTCATCCATCCCTTCTTGCTGCCGCAGTAGTCAAGGACCAATTGACCCACTTTATAGCTCAAAATTAATAAATATTACGTATATAAATAATGCACTTGCACAAAACGACACAAGGAGCTTGCTCAATGCGCTCGACGCGCTCGATGTCAACCGGAGCACGGATGCGCTCGATGCGAGACGATGATGAGGTGCGCCTCGCCTCGCACACTTGCAGCTCTTGTAGACAACGCGCCACAGGACTGACGACTGCAATTCGCTGCTGCATGTACAACTGCCAGTCGCACAATGAATTGCACTTTGCATCGAGCGTCGCGTTTGAGCTCGCACTCGACGGCACCGACGCCACTGCATCAGCACAACACGCACACAGCCGCATCGCGTGGCTCGAACACCGCGGTGCTGTGCTTGAGAACTCCAGTTCTGTACGCATCTTTGAGCACTCGCACACGCATCGTCGATTCGCGGCACTTTCACCACACGAAGCAGCTTCGACACACTCGTCACAAGGCACAGACACTGCATCGCATCAAGCACAGACTGACACAGACGCGACAATCACGATCGAGCATGAAGTCGCGTGCTTTGCACTCAGTTGGTGCGGCGCGTACATCGCAGTCGCAGACGCAGTCGGGACGCTCCATCTGCTCAAAGTCACTGGCGAAGCGCTCTTTGCGTACCCTGTCGTGGCGTCCGAGAGCGATGACCGGTACGACCAAGTCACTTGGCAGCTTGGAAGTGCTGACAGTAGCGACGCTAACACAACCGACCCACGTGCGTGCTCTACGGACGTCGGTAGCATCGTCTCGCTCGGCTTCGCGGCTGTGGGCAGCGCGTCCTCGACGCTGCAAGACCTCGTCGTCGTGTCTTCTAGCGGCGCAGTGCTGCATCTCGGTGACTTGGATCTCCCAATGATCGAGCGTGTGGCGCTGCAGACCGAGCGCGCGAATGCGCTCCATGCGATTCGCCAGCACATACGCGTGCAGCGCGTAGTGATCGGTTCGCTGCGTGCGGATCGAGACTCGATCGCGCTCGTACGTCGCGCACGTAAACAGAGTACACCTGGGGGTGACGTGAGGAGAACCGATGTGACTAACTGTGGGCAATGGACGCTGCAGGTGCTGAGGCTCCAGTCGTCGCTCTACGTTGTCGTAGCGAACCACACTGAGGCGCTTAGCGTGTGGCGAGCGAGAGATCAAAGCGCGACAGGCATCGAGGTGCGTAGAGCGAGCGAATGGACGAACCTGCAGCTTCTTGCTCACTTGCTCATCATCGCTGCATGTGCGTCTGTGCTCTGACGCTGTCGTTTGACGCAGACACTGTCGTCGTTCCAAGGCGATCTGCTGGCTGCGTCTGGAGTCAGCACCATGGCGTTCGCGCGGCCTCCGCGCCACCTCATGGTACTGACAGGCGACGGGGCGCTCTCGTGGTGCGTACACTGTGTCATGTGAAGACTCGATAGACGAGCGCTCTCATGGCAGTGCTGCTATGTGTGACCAGGTGGGACTGGCACGACATGGTGCTCTTGCACCAGCTCCCACTCGTTCGTGTGTCGAGCTTTGCCGTCCTGACCGACCTGCCAACGCACAAAGACGCTGCGTTGTGCGTCGCTGTCACTCGGTCGCTATCAAGCGACAACAGCGCTGGAGCAGACGTGCTTGACGTCGTGCGAGTCGCTCGCACTGCGTCGCCGCAGCAGTGGCGCACCGAGTCGGTTTGGTCGATGCGCACCGACGCGTATGGCTCGCTTCCTGGAGCGAGCGTCGCGTTGCTGCCACTAGCGCACAGTGGCACTGGCTTCCGCGCAGCGATCCAAACGCACGAGGCGCTCGCAGTGTGGGAGTGGAAATACGAAGACTCTCCGACTACAGCTCGAAAGAAGAGGACGCGATCGAGCTCCGGGACGTCGTCGCCACTGCGCGAGCCAAGCGACCGACAGGACGCTGTCGCACTCGCAGCGTCCCTCGCCAAGACGCAAGTCTCGGACTTTTACACCACGCGCGACGTCGAGGCATTCGTGAAGCAGCTCGCAAGATGTTGCGATCGCATCGGTGTCGATGGCGACGAGACGCGATCGATGCTCGTGCACTTGCTGGCGCTTGCACGCCGTCTTCGCAAACACAACGCGACAGCAGCAGTGAGCATTCCGTCTGGTGTCATGGAGTGGAGCGACCGCATCAGCACGTTGTCGTACAAGTGGACGACGTTCCAGCTCCTGGAGCCGTCTGCTGTCAATGATCCCGACGCGCCGAGTCTCTTGGAGCGATGGACGGCGTTCCACAACGCCGATATGCTCACGACGTTCGAGACGTACGTCGCACTCGGCGCAATGCGCTGCGTTCGCGTGCTCTGGAGTCGCCACAAGGACGCTCGCATTGTCCAAACCGTCCCAACGCTCCTGCACAAGCTCCCACTCGCAGTGCCTGTTGCAGCGTTTGCGCACTGGATCCAGCACGACGTCTTGCCAGCGATCGTCGCGTTGAGTAGCGACGCAGCAGCTCACAGCAACGACAGCAGCAACGATCCTATGACGCTCCTACACGACCTCGCGCACTGGCTGCTCGAGCGTGCACAGTGCGTCGCAGACAGCGGCGACCTCGCTGCTGCGATGCGGCTGAGTACGCTCTTGACAGTCCGTCGCAGCGCGACAAGCGCAGACTCTGCGCTCCGGATGCTCGCGCTCCAGCACACGCGACCGAGCAACGCATCGAGTGACGACGTAGCGGATCCGATCGCGCGTCTCGAGCATCTGGCGCAGCAGCTGACGCACTTGGAGCACTTGAGCGCGACGCATGCGTTCTCGATCTCACGCGAACGCTTTGCACACGAGACACCAGCTACGATCGCAATGGCCATGATGGCGCGCGTCCTCTCGCCAGCGCAGCTGCGCAATACGATCGAGCGTCACGTGAAGCCGTACTTGCGCTACTGCAGCGCGCCAAGTGACACAGTCCTGCGCGACTACGTGACGACGTTGACCGAGTCGATTCGCTCACCGAACGCGCCAGAAGAAGCGCAAGCGCTCGTCGTCTTAGATGCGATCGAGCGCATCGAGCGACGCGTGGAGGCTGCGCTCACCCTCCTTCGCTCGGTCGTACCGCCGTACTCGCACACGCT
Source organism: Pythium guiyangense (assembly GCA_003730235.1). Lineage (NCBI taxonomy): Eukaryota > Oomycota > Peronosporomycetes > Pythiales > Pythiaceae > Pythium > Pythium guiyangense. Next base: position 38,023 of record QXDM01000029.1, read on the forward strand.
GCGTGCGTTTGCTCGAGCTATGGCGCTCGCATCGGGTGCTTCAGCGCGACACGACGAGCTCCAAGAGCTCGTGCGGTTGATGGAGATCCAATGCATGCTCCTCGCGTACGGCGTCAAGCACTTTGACATCACAGACGCGCACATTGCAACGCGCGTGCTGAGCCACATCCTCCACCAGTGCGCGCGGGCGTCCGCGCTCGACGACGCCATGCAGCTCGTCGATGCGTTCAGCCATCTCCGCAGCGACCGCGCAGCTGTGCAGTTCATTGAGAACTTGCTCACGGCGCCACTCGCGTCAACATTGTCGCATGATGTCGAGCGTGAAGTGGCGGAGCGTGCCGCGAAAGCGCTCGACGCGCTGCAGCACGTGAAGCGACGGAGTGACGTCGCGACGCACGCGATGTCGCTTGTGGGAGTGATGGAAGAAGCTGCGGAGCTCGCCCTTGCGCTGCTCGAGCTCGAAGAGCAGGAGCGAGCAGCGAGTACGACTGACGATCGCCTGTCAGATACAGCGGCACACGCGCGCGTGTTGGACGGTACCAATGACGACGACAGGACGCACTCGGCGCTGCTCAAGCTCACGATCGCGATCGTCGCAGCGTTCTTGCCAGAGTGCCACGCGCTCGAAGACGCAGCAACACTCACACGGAGCGACGACGTGCTCGCGTACATGGCGAGCGCGGACTTTGTGCTCACGGACGCACTGCTCGTGGATCTCCACAGGCTCGCGCGCATCGAGTCGGAGCACTGCGTCCTGCTCTCGATCGCAACGCTTCGCGACCCAGAACGACGCGAAGCAACAGTGCGAGCGCGCATGCGACCCAATCTGCTCTTTGACTCGGACGCGCTCGCTCATGACGAGCGCAGCGGACTGGATCAAGTGTCTCGACCGTCTCACACTCCGCTATCACTCGGCAAAGGCAAGCGTCGCGCTACGCTCAAGGACGAAGCACTAGCTGACGCGCGAGTGTTCAAGCGACCTCGTTTGGGCTCCATGAGCGCATCGAAGGACGCAACAAAAGACTCGACGCAGCGCGACGAGCGCCATGCGCAGTACGCTGCGCGCTTGACACGCTTTGCTTCGAGCGTCGGAGTCGCACCGACGCAGTACCGATCGATGGTCGCACTGCTCGCAGCGCAACATGGCTGCGTGCTCGACGCTGTGCGGTTTGCGCGCGACGTGTTCTCGCGCATGCGCCACTGCGAGACGACGAGCGCAGCCGCTGACGCGCGCGGCCGAGTCCGTGCGACTGCGATAGCAAGTCGCCAGCCAATGGAGCACTCAATCGCGCAGGTCGAGTCGGCCGAGACGCTCACGCGCATCTCAATGGCGCTTTCGTGGTACACTGCGACGCACATCGACGATGTCTACAGCCAGTCACATGCTACTAAGCAGACACCGTCGCAGCGTGCGCGTATGTTGGCGCCGAGCTACGCGCGCGAGCTCCTTCAGTACGCGATCTGCGTGTGCGATATGGACGCGTTCGACGAGACGTTCGTGCTCTTGATGAACGCGACGCTCTTGACTGATGCGCTCGCACGCACACAGCTCGAGCTCGTCGCGAACGACTGCAGCCAAGACGATGGTAGTGGCGAGCAGATAGCGACGCGCATCTACGCTCGATGGTTTCGTCGCGACGCGTGCGTCCTGCCGCTCGCCGACACGATGCGCCACGCCACGCGCTTTGCGATTGCAGAGCACGCGCGCGTCGTCGCAACCAACGCCCACACGAACGACAAGGATGACGACTGGATCGCGTCGAAGCGCTACGTGTCGTTCCTTGTCGAGCACAGCGCCGACTTGCTGAGTCTCCAAGTGCTCTTGACCATGCGCGCGGTCCCTGACGACGCGCTCGACGTCGTGCAGACGCAATCGGCGCGGCTCCTCTCGACCGTGTTCCAGTCTCAGGCGATCGACAGCTTCTTGGCGCTCGGGTACGTTGTCTGTCGTCCCCTGCCAGTTGCATTCAGAGGGCCGTAGCTCACGCCCTCTCCCCCTCTACTCGTGCGTCTGTAGACTGATGCTCTCGCTCGAACAGGTCGAGGCGTTCAGCGCGTTCAAGCGCCAGATCGCGCGCGAGAACGTCGCGAAGGACTTCGATCGGTTCCAGACGCTCGCGCGCATTGGCGCCGACGCAGCGCGCGCGTGGCAGCAGATCGCGTTCTTGCACCAGTGCGTCGAACTCGAAGGCAACGCGCGGTGGTGGCACTATCTCCAGCTCGTGGACATCGAGTGTGACCACCGCGCGTTCCAGAGCGAGCGGAGGGACACCGCTGCGATCCGACGGCTCGTGCCAGCGCTCCTTCGCAAGAGCAACTTTGATCTGTACACAGTCTTGGAGTTCACTCGGCACTACCAGCTCGACGACAGCGTCGCGTCGCTCGCGTACGTCGACGCGCTGCTGCTCGAGCCAACAGCAGCAGGCGACCGGTCGTACCAAGATAAGATCGTCGGTGTGCTCGACGACATCCACGAGCCGCACCTCGTGTCGCTCTTGCTCAAGAGCATCGACAAGATCGCAGGCAGCGACTACGACCGTCTCTTGTTTGTCTTTCAACTCTTGCTCGAGCACACGCGGTACGACGATCGCGACGAAGTCGAACGGCGCGTCGACGTCCTCCGCATCTTGCAAACGCACGCAGCAGCGCTCGCTCGAGTCGAAGCGACATCCGCGACAGGGCCAGCAGCGTCGCGTCTCGTGTCGTTTCATGATGTGATCGCTGCGCCGCGCGACGTCCTTGCGCAGCTGCTGCGTCCTGACACATTTGAGACGCTCTTGGACCTCGCTGGGCCGCTGCGGCTGCAGACGGACGAGCTCCAGATGCTCTTGCTCAAGCAAATGGTCGAGCAGCACGTGCGCTTGTCTCCTTCAGAGGCCATCGACGACATTACGCACGAGACAAGGTCAGCACTGCCGTTTGCGGCCTTTGAGGCCGTGCTCGAGCGCCTGACCGACACGGAGAACAAAGTCACAGCGGCCGAGTGGCTCGCCGAGAACGTTCAAGCGAGCGACGACAAGCTCTACGCGCTCGAGTTTGCGCTCGCAGCCGCAAGTGGCGAGGCTGCGACGACTTTGACAAGTGCAGACAGTGATCGAACAGCGCAGCAGACGTTCACTGGTGCTGACGCACGAGAGCGACTGGAAGCAAAGATCCTGCGCATGCGCATTGAACGCGTGCTGAACGACGCGGTGTTTGACATGCGCTCAGGGCTCGACCCAGCGATCCAGGACGACAAGCGCCGCGAACTCTTGCAGCTCGTCGCGCAGCCGACGGAGCTCCTCAGTACGCTCTACCGACGCTACGCACTCGTGTCATTCGAATGTGGTCGCATCACGCTCCACGATGTCGCAGACAAGCTCGAGGCAATCGCACACGTGTCGGCGCACAAGGTCCAGCGCGACTTGATCCGCGCGTGGCTCGTTGAAGACGCAGTCTTGCGTCCATCGAGCAGCAGCAGCAGCTCCTTAGACGCTGCGCCAGAGTCGGTCTTTGCGCCACTCGACGACGAAGTAGCCACTCTTCATGACGATGCGTTTGTCCAGCGCATCGTGTTTGTCGCGACGCAGCATGCCCACGCGAGTGCATCTCGCGGTGCAGAACTCGTCGAGTACTTGCTGCGCTTTGCCAACGACGACAAGCCGCGCGCAGGCGTGACGTTCCGCGCCAAGCTCCGCGCACTCCGAGCGCTTTTGCACCTCGCACAGGCGCACCACGCACTCGTTGCGAGCGCCGTGGAGTCTACAAGCGCCGCTACGAGCGCTGATACGTTCATTGACGAGCTCGTCGACACTGCGAGGCACGTCTCGCACATGATCGTGCTCGAAGAGCGTCGCACGCCGTTCGACCTCGCGCTCGTGCGCAGAGCTGACAAAGAGGCGTTTGCACGGAGCCTGTTGCGTCAGTTTGGCGCGACGTCGCCGTGGGTCCTACGGTGCGTGAGTCGCGTGATGCTTGACTTTCAAGTCGATGCGATCGACGTGTGGACGACTGTGGTCGCGAGCATGCGGCGACTTGGGATGGAGCGAGCGCTCTCGCGCGTCTTGGAAGCGCTGAGCGCGCGACCGTGGGCGCGACAGCTCGAACACGGAGCAGAGATCTGGGAGCACGTGATGCTCGCGCCGCTGCAGCGTTTGAGCGACGCGGCGCCGCGAATCATGGACCTGAGCCTCGACTTTGGAGAGGATGCTGTCGATCGGAGTGCAGCAGAGCGTCCTAGTTCACATGGCGAGACGACGAGCGCAGTCGCACCGTCGACAGCGAACGACCTAGTGTTCTGCGGCGTTCCTGTCGAGCGCGTTCGCATCGAGCTCGAGCACATGCTCACGCTGCTCGAGACGTGTCCGTTCCTCGACGAGATCGACGTCCCAGCGTTCGTGATTCGACTTAAGGACCTCGCAGACGTCGCTGCGCGCGCAGGCGACCGCGTTGCGCTCTTGGAACGCCTCGACCTCTTTGGCTTTGCAGTGCGCTGCGCGCTGCTCATTCCAAAGCCGCTCGCACGCGTCGAAGCGCTCACGCGCATTATCCACGCCGGTGCGTCCATGGCCGTGCTACGCGAGCTGCTCGACACGACGAGCCTCTGGACGAGCGAGACGTTCGATGCGAGCGCCAGTGTCGACACGAGTGTGTTTGGCGACCAGATCCGCCTCGTGCACACTGCGTTCGCAGAGATCGTCAAGCGCGAGGAGGATGGCGAAGTGCTCGGGACGCCGTTCGAGCAGAGCTTCCTCGAGTTTGTCGCTGCGACTGGAAGCATCGACCGCGTCGTCGGAATCCTGTACGGCTCCTGACGGCGTTGAGCTTGTTATGTCTTTGTGGCGTTGATGGAGCTGACGCTCGTCTGTGTTGCTGTTGTCACTCGCAGGATCGCAGACAAGCGACTGGAAGCAGCAGCGGTGGTTGTCGACATGTTTGTGGACTTTCATCCTGATGCGTGTCCAGTGGCAGCTAGCGCCACTCGAGACAACGAGGCGAAGGACTCGAGCAGCGCACCGGTGACTCCACTGAGTCGCTTGCAAGCGTTCGTTTCGACGTCGACGTCGCAGCACCTCGCTGCGTTCCGAGACGTTGCGCTATGGACGCACGTCAGCGCAATGGATCCGTAGCACACGCAAGGAACGACAAGCGCGAGCGTCTGTCTGTCGGCAACTGGGATCGCGCTCGCCCACGCACTGCCTTGAACGCAAGTACAGGATCTCGTCGACGTCTTTGACGAGGATCTTTCACTCCGTACACCACAAGATGAGCACTGGTCTTGACGCCGTCGCGGTACTTGTCAGTGTCGACAAGCGGGTCGCTACTAGCAACTTCGACGTCGTCTGCAATGGCTTCACATACTTCACTCGCGAGTCCAGAGGCGTCGAGAGTATGCTCCTCTGACTTTGCTAGTATGGCTTGAGCGTGCAGCATGGATGTCGCTTGCACTCGAAGTCGCGTGTTTGAGCTCCTGGTCCACTCTGCGGCAGACAAGCAAGCGCATGGAGCATCGAGAGTCTGACGATGGCGGTTGTGGCGGTGGTTTGCAGCACCACTTCGAGTCAAACGATGTTGTTGTTGAGACGAACGAGCAGTGAAGGCATCGATCGGACACGTGCATGATCACCCGATCTTGAGAGAAGACGCGCCGTTCGTGTCCATTGACACACACTCAAGCAACACAGCGTTTGCATCGAGACGCTGGTGTTGTGACTTGCCTTGGACACGTAGTGCTCGATGCGGCAGTTGGCTCAGATCTGCCAGTTCATTGAGACTCCACGGCAGTCTTGTCGATCATAGTTTGACGGACGGACAGTGCTCGATCAGACACGCCAGCAGCAAGCACACGCTCGTGTGTGAAGCCTTCGCTCGTTCGCTCGCCACTTCACTCTCAGGACGATGCGAGACGGTCGGTACAGCAAGCTACTGCTCAAGGTCGTCACGAGAACCGCTCATGCGTGCTCCAGCGCTAGTCTCGTCATCGCGATTGTCGTTGCTCTCAGCATGTTCGTCATGCTCTCACACACGACAGCAACGACAGCACAAGCAGCAGGTTTGACAACAGCAACAACAGCGAGTAAGCAGTCACCGCAGTGCGACCGAGTCAGTCTGCTCGACCACACACACGAGCTCCAGCTGCTCAACAGCGGCATCGACCTCGCGATCTCGACCGGGTACTTGCGCAAGCAGCTCCAAGCGATCGATCCGACCACACTCACGAACACATCACTCGAGCCATCGACGCTCTCGCTCCTCGACCTCGAGTTCCGCGTCGCGCCGTTCGTGCATGCGATGCAAATCGCTGGCGTCGCGACTGCCGTGCCGCAGCACGTGAACGTCACGTCACCAACGACTGCTGCGCTCGGCGTCGCGCTCGACGGCGCACTGCGTCTGAACGGCACAGTGCGTCTCACACTCGAGCAGCTAAAGCGCAAGTGGTGGCAACTCTGTTGGACGCACTTCTGGCATCTGCGCACGTGTCCGCCCGCGACGCTCGATGTCGACGTGCGTGTCGTCGCCACGCAGCCAAGCGCGACAGCCAGCCTCGAGCTCGAGATGTTCCAGTGTCCACGATCAGATGCGCACTTGAGCGGCGCCTCTCGAGCACAAGCCCGAGCACAAGACGTTAGTGCCTCGACCTCCGTCTGCCACGACATCACACTGCGCGACGTCATCTCTGCTGTGCTCCATCGCACACTCCCAGCTCTCGAGACGCGCGTGCGCCGTCGCATCCAGCGCCTCGCACTCACAGACGTTCACGTTGCGTTCGACGCGCTCTCGGACCTCAGCGTCCGCTTCCACGACTCGAACGCACTCACGCGCGCGCTCCTGAACGCGCTCGTGCGCTTCTCTCGCGCACAAGTGAACCGCAAAGGCACGAGCTACCGCACGCTCGTCGCACTCGCTGCTGCAAACGTGAACGCGAGTGCGAACGCTGCGATCGCTCAAGTCATTGGCGATACAGCAAGCGCAACGTGCTACGACTCGTAGTAAGACACGCTGTCGCGTTCGTTCGCTTACGTGTCTCCAGTCTATGGCTCGTTGCTCTATGCATGTGTCCTCGCTGATCCATGGCATAGGCGCTCTACGTCGTGAGTGTGACGTCGCGCTCTGCGGCAAAGTAGATCCGGAAGAAGACGTAGAACGCAAAGAGCGCAGCGATGTAGAGCGCCATGACGTACAGCGCAGCCTTGGACATCGGCTTCTCCTCCGAGTCGTGGTGGATCCCGGCTTGGACCTGGAGCACGCCGCTTGCGTTCATCGTGAACGTCACTGGGTGGGCAAACTCGCCGGCTCTGCCGACCTTGTCAGCTGGGAGGCGGAAGTTAAAGTAGCAGATGTGGTCGTTCGCTTTCGCGACGGGGTCCTCGCCTTCGTAGACTTCGATCGTCAGGCCGCGCTGGTCGTCTTCGTATGTGGCAAAGTACTTGGTGGCGACACGGGGATGCGCGCGTTCTTTGGAATGAGCACCTCCATGGACCCGTCCGCGGTCTCAAGACCGATCGGGAGCGGAATGACGTCCATCATGAGCACGTCGCGGAAGACGCGGCGATCCATGCCGCTCAAGATCGCTGCTTGAATCGCAGCGCCTTCGCACACGACTTCGTCCGGGTTCACCGACATGCACAGCTCCTAGCGACCAACCGATCGCAGGCATCCACGCGTTCTCGTGAGCTATGAACGCTGCAGGCGAAGGACAAGAGTGAGAGACAGCAGACGTACTTTGCCGTGGAAGAAGTCCGAGACTTTGGACCGGAGGATCGGAATGCGCGTCGAGCCGCCGACCATCACGACTTCATCGACTTCGTCCACCGCGACTTCGGCTTCTTTCAGGACGTTGTGCACGATGCGGAGGCACCTACGAGCGCAGGTACAAGGGTGAGTGAGAGAGAGAGTGCGTGAGTGAGGGACGCTAGGCTCCAGTCACTCGCAGAGCGATACGTGGACGCACTTCTTCCAGATCGCGTCGCCGAGCTGCTCAAACTTGTGGCGCGTGAGCGTGTACGCGAACGACGCGACGCCAGCGACGTTGTGCAGTGCGATCGGTGCAGTCTCGTCGCTCGAGAGCGCGATCTTTGCGAGCTCTGCCTGCGTCTTGAGCGCAATCATGTCGTCCATCGCGAGCGCGGCGCGCGTGACGCCGTGGTGCTTGTGCAAGAGCTCAATGAGGTGCTCGACGATCGCGTGGTTCAAGTCCTCGCCGCCCAAGTTTGTGTCACCGCCGATCCCGAGGACTTCGAACCGCCCGTCTTGGATGCTCATGAGCGAGACGTCGAGCGTCCCGCCGCCAAAGTCCACGACCACGACGACCTTTGTGCCCGCGACAAAGAGTCCGTACGCCATCGCCGCAGCCGTTGGCTCGTTCATGAGCCGCACGGCCTTGAAGCCCGCCATCGACGCGCTCGTGAGCGTCGCTTTGCGCTGCGAGTCGTTAAAGTACGCGGGCACAGTGATCACGACGTTGTCGATGCGCTTGTTGTCAAAGTACGCTTCGGCCGACGCCTTGAGGTCCGAGAGGATGCACGCAGAGACCTCCTCTGGCTGCACTGTCACGCTCTTCTTCCCACGTACGACCTGCACAGCCGCGTTCCCTTGCGCTGTTGACGCGATCGCGTACGTCCCAAACGCCTTCGCGACCTCGACAGCTTTGCTCGTGTACCTGGACACATACAGTCGCATGCATGAGAGTCAGGACGTCGCTGGTGCAACGGAATGCGCATGCAGGATCGACGCACTTTTGGCCCATGAGGCGCTTGACCGAGCGGATCGTGTTGCCCACTGGCTGCGTCTCGCGCGCGATCGCAGTCGCTCCGACGTCGTACTGGTGCTCGCTGTCTGGGTCAAAGCGCACAACCGATGGTGTCGTGCGCTTGCGGTCCTTTGCGTTCTTGAGGATCTTGACGTGGTTGCGCTCGACGTGCCACATCCCAACGCCTAGCAGAAGAGAGCGATGTGTGTGCAGGTCCATCAATTGCCATGGTCTACGACTTGTTCCATGCGTGCAGTTAGACAATAGGACGTGTCGATCCAGAAGCACTGCTGCGACGTACAGGAGTTCGTCGTGCCGAGGTCGATGCCGATGCAGATCGAGCCATCGGCGAAGCGCTCGCTCGCGCTGCCCCAGCTGTCGTACGAGTGCTCGTCCGCCATGATGCTTGTTGTGGTCTTGCTTGTCGATGATGATGTGGTTGTCGTGTACTGTGTGAACTCTATAAAATACGACATCCCACTTAAGTTCGATGAAGACGACAAGCAGCACGAGCACATCAACTGCATCAGCAAGCGCGAGCTCGTTCGCGACAGTGCAGCAGCTCTTGACGCGCGTGCTGTCTGCTACGGACATCCACATAGCGCACGATGGCAACGAGTCGCAAAGGCGCGGCGTTCGTGCCGATCTTGACGCACTTTCAGACGGCAGCGCAAGTGCTCAAAGCCACACCTGCTACTGATGATGCGATCGACCTCACTGCATCGACCGACGCCAACAGCAGCAACAACACAAGCACGAGCTCGCGAAAGCGCCGCGCGCCTGCAAGTGCAACGCGACCGTCGTTCTTTGACGACACTGGCGACGACGACGACGACTTTGAAGAGATTGACGACCACGACTTTGCCCGCGCCGACTACGACGCACACGCGCGCCGCAGCAGCAGCAGCGCAGCGAAAGACAATGTGCACATTACGACTGCGCGCGATGCGATGCATCAACAACAACAACTGTCTGCTAGTACAGCGCACGCAAGCGCAACTGGCGCGCCTGGGAGTCGCCATCGGCGACGCGAGTCGCACCAGCCAGCGCCAGCAGCTGCGAGTCGCAGTGACACAAGCGCAGAGTGGTCGACGCACAAGCGCGCACGCACCACTGGCGAGCAGCTCACTACGAGCATCTACAGCAACACAAGCAACCAGTCTAGTCGTGGTTCCACACCAGCACCTGCGACAGCAGCACATCCGTTCTTCGCACCGAGCGTCAGTGCCTCTGGCGCAGCCAAGACGCCGTCGAACGACCTGCTCGACCGCGCGAACAAGGCGATCTTTGGGAATGACAGCTTCCGGCAGAACCAGCGGCAGGTGATCGAAGCCACGATGCGCAAGCAGGACTGCTTCGTGCTCATGCCCACGGGCGGCGGCAAGAGTCTGTGCTACCAGGTGCGTCTCTCTTTGCCTCTCGTTCTGTCTTAGTCCTGAGCGCCAGTGGCTCACACACTCTCTTGACGAACCTGCAGCTCCCAGCTGTGCTCTCGCCTGGCGTGACAATCGTCGTCTCACCGCTGCTCTCGCTCATTCAAGACCAAGTCACGGCGCTGATCCGGAACCCGCAGTGCGGCATCCCCGCTGGCTACCTCTCGAGCCAAACGGGCATTACACTGCGCCGCGCGATCGTGCAGGAGCTCCGCCGCCCGCGCCCGTCGCTCAAGCTCCTGTACGTGACGCCCGAGAAGCTGAGCAACTCGAACGAGATGCTCGAGCTGCTCGAGCTCTTGCACCGCAACGTACGTTCGTGTCGTGGGTATACATGCTGGTATACGCATGTGGTTGACATTATCCGGATCCTCTAACACGACGAATGATCTTGTGTATACACAGGGCATGCTGGCGCGGTTCGTGATCGACGAAGCGCACTGCGTGAGTCAGTGGGGACACGACTTTCGGCCCGACTACATGAAGCTCGGGCTGCTCAAGACGCGGTTCCCAGACGTCCCGCTCATGGCGCTCACGGCGACAGCGCCGCCGAAAGTGATCCAAGGCGTCCAGAAGTCACTCAAGATCACGAAAGGCCTCGTGTTCTCGATGAACTTCAATCGGTCGAACCTGACGTTTGAGGTCCTCGACAAGCCGATGCAAGAGCGCAAGGCGCTCGAAGCGCTCCATCAGCTCATCACGTCGTCGTTCCAGCCAAACGCAGTCGGGATCGTCTACTGCATGACGAAGCAAGAGTGCGAAGACGTCGCCAACTACCTCTTTGATCGCGGCGTGAAAGCCGACTTCTACCACGCGGGGCAGTCGAACACGGACCGACAGCTCGTGCAAGAGGCGTGGCAGAGCGGCCACGTGAGCGTTGTGTGCGCGACGATCGCGTACGGCATGGGCATCAACAAAGCCGACGTGCGGTACGTGATCCACTACTCGGTCGCCAAGTCCATGGAAGGGTACTACCAAGAGGCTGGACGCGCGGGTCGCGACGGTAAGCCGTCGCAGTGCACGCTCTTCTACTCGAGTCGCGACGTCGGCAAGATGCGGTCGATCCTGTACATGCCGTCGAAAGGCATGACTGCGAAGACGCGCGCCGTACACATGGAGAAGCTCGCCGCCATGGCCGAGTACTGCGAAGACAGCACGAGCTGCCGCCGCGCACTCCTCGTGTCGTACTTCGGGCAGACATTCCGGCGCGAAGACTGCCGCGGCACGTGTGACAACTGCATCCGGTACCAGCGCCGTCCTGGGCAAGCGCACAACAGCAACTAGCGACGGCGTGGTATACACTTTGGTATACGTCACGACACAGTTGGTATACACTTCCAACACACGACACCAGTCTCTATCACGTGCACGTATGAAGACGCGCTCTGTCGTCCGTAGCGCTGCTTGTGTACGTGTATTGACCATGGGTGAAGGCGTGGCGCTCGTCTACTTGTCGTTCCACTGCTTCTTGCACTCGACGCACTTGTAGAACGTCGTGGACGGCTCATCGGCCGAGCGGATCTGGATCTGCATGAAGTACGCCTTCGTGTGCTCGCAGTGCGGACAGCGCGCTGTTGTAGCAGCAGCAGATAGACAAGAGAGATAGAGTGAGTCGATCGTCGGTCATGCAGAGTGGCAGTTGAATGCACGCAAGAGGACGCACTCTCGGTCTGGTCGACGTTCTCCCAGGCTTCGTCGCCGCCGAGGACGTCGTCCACTTGCTTGCGCTGCAGCGGCACCTTCTTCTCGACTTTGTCGTTGATCTGGTACAAGTACGGACACGTCTGGCAGAAGAAGCGCATGCCATCGGCCTATACATTCGGTCATGCGCACATGCACAAGTGTGAGAGCCTGCGGTCGCGTGTGCAACGCACAGTGCGAACGAATGCACATGTCAACAGCAGGAGCAATTAGCACAAGAGACGTACGTCAGGCTCGACGAGCAGGATGTTGCCGCACGACGGACAGAAGTGCATGGTGACGAGGCGACGAGGTCGTGGCGCTTGAGTCAAAGGTGCTGTTGACGTCGTTCCGAATGGCTGGAACAGCGAGTACCTTTGTTTTATCACTATCATTGCTTACAGCTGATTTTCGCCGTTGCACACCAACCACCACCACCTCAAGCGCAAGCACGCTCTTGACGTACTCGGTCTCTCCATCGACGACGACGACGACGACGAGGATGACGACGAGTCCCAGCGCATCGGCAGTCGCTGCGCAAGTCGCGTCTGCGTGGCGCCGCTGGCAGCAGCGCAGCGCGCCCCAAGCCGCTTCGTCCAGCACGCAGCGCAGCGCAGACGAAGAGACGCAGTTTGAGCTCGTCGCAGTCGGACTCGCAGCGGCGATCAGCGATGCGCAGCTCGAAGCGCTCTTTGCATCGAGTAGCAGCGACAACAGCAGCAGCTTGGACGCACTGTCACTGCTGCTGCCACTCGAGCCAGCGTTCACTCAGGACCCGCAGCAGTTCCACTTCACGCTCGTCGTTGTCGCCAAGCTCTTTGCCATCTTTCTCGAGCAGCACTCGACATCAGCAGCACTCGAGTCAGACCGCATCGTGCGTGAGCTGCTGTTGCCACTCTTGCAGCGCCAGCGCTGTGCACGTGTGCACGCAGTGGCGCTCGCGATGCTCGAGCAGATCGTCCAGCCGCCTCCTGCTGCGGCTCCGATCGCGGTCGAGACCCTCGCGTCCGACCTCAGCGCCTTGCTCATCACAGACTCATCAGTACACGCCCACGTGAGCGAGAGCGCGCCTAGCGTCTCAGTCACGAGCAGCGACGACGACGTCGTGAGCTTCAGCGCACTCTGCAGCGCACTGCAGCTCGTGCTCGAGCGCAGCAGCAGCGACTCGCTCACAACTGCAGCGCTCGTTGCGCAGACCAAGCGCGTGTGTCTCGACGCGATCGCGCGCTTTGCGACTGCGCCGCTGCTGCTCCGCGCAGTCGCGACGCAGTTGGTGCCGTCGCTCTTGCGTCTCGACGCCACGAGCGCAAAGGCGCTGACGGACTGCGCCGTTGTGACGTGGCGCGCAGCAGCTGCCGACCGGTACGCGACGGCGCACATTGCGAACGTCCTGTACGTGCTCTGCCTCTTGGTCCCGAGCGACGCGACGCTCGTGCGCGACCGCGGCGTGCAGGACCTCATCGCGTTTGCGCTTGCGAGCTCGGACGCGCTGCTGCGCAAGCAGAGCATGTTCGTGCTCCACGCAGCGTTTGCACACTACGCAGCGAGCAGCAGCAGCAGCGTGTTGACGACGTGGCAGCGCTTCCTCACGGCGTCCGACGTGATCCAGATGCATGAGCAGCTTCACTTGCTCGAGCAAGTCTGGCCGCACGTCACGGAGCTACTCGAGTCGTCGCTCGTTGTCTCTCAGACCAACAGCGAATGCGACGTCGTGGCGACTGCGACTGCGACTGCGAGCGCGTGGCCAGTGACAATGTCGTTCGACTGGCTCCAGTCGCTCCTCTTGCGCGTCTTCAGCCACGAGAACCCGCTCGTGCGCCGCACGTTCATGCAGCGCTTCATGGACACGTGCGTCACGCAGTGGGACGCCGTGGGCGCTGCTGCCGTCGACACGACTGCGTCGTTTGCCTGCAGCGGGAGCTTCCACGCGTTTGTCCAGACGCGGCTCCTTCGCGCGCTCAACGACGCGCAGATGTACAAGACGTCGACCAAGGACGCGTTCATGCGCTCGGCCACGGCGTTCCTAGCCGCGTACCTCGCGTTCACGCTCACGCACAAGACCAAGAGCAGCAGCAGCGCCAGTGCGCTCTCGCAGTACGTCGACGCGGTTCAGGACGCGGTGTTTGGGACGTGGGGCGTCCCAGGACACTCGCCCGAGGCGCTCGTGAGCATGCTCGGCGCGTTTCACAGCCACGCGCTGCAGCAGACTGTCCAGCAAGGCGAGCGTGTCGACCGCGGCGACTTGCTCAACGCGCGCGCGCTTGACCAGCTCCGGATCATGATGGAGTTCCGCGTCATGCAATCGTTCCCGCAGTCGATTCGCCTTCAAATCACGCACGCGATCGTCCAGGCGCTCACGCGCGGCTTCACAGACGCGGCTGCGCACTCGCTGCTCTCGCTCGCGAGCGTCTTGCTCGTGCTCCCGCTGCGCAATGTTGTCGGCGACGACGGCAGCACGTACGTCGAGCTCCATCACTGGCTCCGAGCCACGAGCAGCGTCGCGCGCTTTGAGTCGGCGCTGCGTCTCGCACTCACGCAGTTTGTGCGCCCAGCGAGCGCCAGCAGCAGCGCCACGGGCCGAGCGCTCAGTGCGCACCACCTCAGCCGCTTGCTGTTGTTCATGTCGGACGTCCACGTGACGCTCAGCAGCGACGCTCCTGTGACTGTGACGCTCGCAGCGCCATTGGCATCGCTTGTCGCCCCAGACGTCGGATCTGTCGACAGCCGCAAGCTCTTGGCGCTCGTTGGGACGTTCGAAGCCGACGTGGCGCAGGTCCAGGACCTCGCGCAGCACACGACCACGCGCTTCCAGTTCGCGTTCACGCCCAAGAGCGTCTACGGCGTGACGGACGAGAACACGGACGCTGCGTCCGTGTTCAGCGCGTCCGGGCTCTTTGCGCTCGGCGTGCGCGAGTCCTCAGAGTGGCTCGACCGCGTCCTGGCGGCTGCTGGTCGTAGCAATGGGAGCAACACTGAGCAGTCTAAAGACGACGACGACGACGACGATGCAAACGATCGAGACGACGCGACGCAGCGCCTCGCTGCGACTGCGCTCGTGGTGGCGCAGATGGCGACGTACGCGATGGAAGAGACGGGCGACCTCACAGCGATGGACGCGCTCGACCGCCTCTGCGTCTCGCTCAAGCAAGTGCTCGCGCCAGAGACGGCGCTCACCATCCGTGCGAGCGACCAGACGCTTGCGATGCAGTACCTCGCAGTCGTCGCGAGCCGATCAGCTGCACTCGACTCGCTCCACTCGCTCCAGGGCGAGAGCACGCTGCCGCTGCTCCTCGCTGCGCAGCTCCCGCCTTCGACTGCGACCACGAGCAGCAGCAGCAAGCGCTACAAACGATGCACGATCCAGTTCTTTGAGAGCCGCTGGACGCTCATCCACAGCGTCCTCCGCGCTGCGTCGTACATCTCGACGCCGCTGCTCCAGCGCGTGTTCACCGAGTGCCTCGACGCGCTCGCAGCTGTCGGTGCGGACCCAACGGTGCTCTACGAGCTCGTGCAAGTGCTCGCACTCGCGCTGCAGCAGCTCGCAGTGACAGTTGTGCGCGCTGACGACCGCGACGCGCACCTTGACGCGCTCTTCCAGACCGTCTGGGGCGAGTACAGCGCGTGTCTCGCCAAGCCCGATGCGCTCACGCGCGCAGTGATCTACTGCCTCTTCCAGCCTGCGTTCCTGCTCACGCCCGCGCTCTGCGACGCAAACGACGCGCTCATGAAGCGCTGGGTCCACCGCGTGCTGACGTTCGGCCAGGTCCACCGCCCGAACGTCGTGTTCCACCTCACGTGCCGCCTCGCACAGGTCTGGCGCGCGCAGCCGTCAGCAGCGCACTGGTTCGTCGACGAGATCGCGACGCTGCTGCTCTATCGCGAGCCTGTGATCGACGAGAAGGAGCAGCTCACGCTCGCGCCTGGCAGTGTGCATGGCGCGACGCCAGCGACAGCGACAGCAGTAGCAGCTCAGTCGGTGAAGACGACGGGCCTAGAGGCGAAAGACCGGTTCGTGCGCCTCGTCGTGCTCTCGCTGCTCGACGAGATAAGCGTCGAAGGCGCGAGCGACGACGCACCCGAGCGCGCGCTTGTCGAGACGCTCATCATGCGCTTGCTCGAGCGCAACTTGACCGAGGAGTGGTGCAAGCAGCACATGCTCAATAGCGACGGCTTTGGGCAGAAGCTCCGGTGCTGGCAAGCGCTCTGCGTCCTGAGCAAGCACGTGCGGTCGCACATGGTCTCGACTGTAAACTCTCTGCTCTGGCGCGCGTTCGTGTATCCGCACTTGCCAGCGATGCGCTACTACATGGAGCTCTTCGCCATGCGCTTGCTCGTGCGGTTCCCAGACGCGACGATCCGCGACCACGTCGTGCCGCTGCTGCGCGACTACAACCTCACGCCACAGGTCGGCGCGTCGCTGCTGCTCGTCGCGGGCTACGCTGTGCACCGCCGTCTCGACGCGACGCTCGCGCGCGACCACGCACTGTGCGCGCTCCTCGTCAACGCGATGGTGCCGTGGCTCAACGCCTCGCACGGCCACACGCGCATCCTCGTGCAGTTCCTGCTCGCAGTCGTCTTGCCGCGGGTACTTGCACCAGACAACGACAGACGCGGCTACAGACGCCACAGGTCGCTCAAGTGGCGACGCGCAGCTCTTGCACGCCACGGCGGCGTTCCTGAGCGAGAACAAGGAGGCGAAGCGCATGCACCGGCGGCAGCTGGCGCAGCTGCGCAAGTTCCGGCCCGAGTTCGAGTGCTCGCTGCTCGGCGTCCTCGCGTCGGCGCACGTGAACGAGTTCCTCGAGCTCGTACCGCCGGACGACGTCCTCGTCTTCAGCGCGCAATTCAAAGACACGATGAA
Organism: Pythium guiyangense; assembly: GCA_003730235.1. Lineage (NCBI taxonomy): Eukaryota > Oomycota > Peronosporomycetes > Pythiales > Pythiaceae > Pythium > Pythium guiyangense. The sequence continues at coordinate 54,725 of QXDM01000029.1, forward strand.
CGCGCTCCACGCGCAGTTCAACCGCGAGCACTTTGTCGAAGACGCACCGCCTCGTACGACTGCGACTGCGCCTTCTGCAAGCACGGCGCTCGGTCTCGTGCACGTCCAGCGCAAGATCGACACGAGCGCTGTGCTGCTGGACGACAGCGTCTTGCCAGTCGCAATGCAAGCGCGCAGCGGCACAACGGAGCTCGACACCGTGAACGTCCGCAACAAGCGGCGGCAGCCTGTGATCCTGTGCGCGAGCCTCGTGGACAAGACGCCGAACCTCGCAGGCCTCGCGCGCACGTGCGAGATCTTCAACGCGCAGGCGCTCGTAGTCCCGAACGCGCGCGTGTGCGACGACGCGCTCTTCTCGACCATCAGCGTGACGGCGAGCAAGTGGATGCCGATCGAGCAAGTGCGGCCGGACAACGGAGAGCTCGTGCGCGCGCTCGCAAGCTGGAAGCGCGACGGGTACACGATCGTGGCGCTCGAGCAGACGGCGTCGAGCGTCTGTCTCTCGACTGTGGCGTTCCCCGAGAAGATCGTGATCGTGCTGGGGAAAGAGAAGGAGGGCGTGCCCGTGGACGTGCTCCAGATGGTCGACATCTGCGTCGAGATCCCGCAGTTCGGACTCATTCGGTCGCTCAACGTGCACGTGAGCGGCGCGATCTTGCTCTGGGAGTACACGCAGCAGCGCATGCTCCAGAGCGCAGCGACAGTCGTGTGAGAGCTCAGAGAGAAAAGAGAGAGCAAGAGAAGGCGATTGAGAGTCTAATAGGGCATCAGAAAAATGTATTGTAGACCAATACACAACAATATTATCCAAAATTGCATTCAGACCAATACAATACAATATTGATCAAAATTTGACTGCTATTTTTTGTGCGAACGATAATGTTTTTTCGTCTGGTGTCATTTGAATTTGTGACAGCAAAATATTTTGTCAAATCAATTCATGTGTCTTTCGATGCCTTCAATATAATCGTAATAGAACGCTTTGGAGCTGTAATAGGAAACATACAGCTCATACTATGTGATCTGTTTCTGTCTGAAAGTATTTTTAAGTGTCGATGATTCAAAGTTGATTTCATGTCTCGAAAAAATATCAAAAACCCAGTCAAAAAAGCCCTCTTCATTTTTTTAATGTATGACACTTCTATGTATGTCTGGTTGACGTACAAACGCACGCGCACTCGCACGCACACAGACAAGAACTTACCTTAGTTAACAGTAAGATACTATACCGCATTTCCTTAGTTGTTGCAGACGAGTTTTATTACAGACAGACTCATTTTGCCCAATCGTAACGCGTGATGTCAACCACATCATATTTTTAGTTTTTGCAGACAAACAACTGGTGTGTGCCTCACAGTGGTTCTTGCTACCGGTAAGCGCGCAGCCTCCACTCATTCCTACAAACAACAGCGATGGTGCGCACCAAACTCAATGGACCAGGTCGCTTGCCACGGAAGAACGAACGCACGGCATTCTTGGCAGCTCACAAGCTTGCTGTCGTCGCTAGTTTTGCCGAGCTTGGCGATGTGAGTGCAGTGATCGCCAAGCACTACCCGGACCTCGCTGTAAGCAAGCACGAGAGTCGACGGAAGCTGATTTATCAGTGGAGACGAGGCAAAGAGGCGCCGTGCGCAACGTCTCACGGTGCCCAGCAGAAGAAGTCGCGCGCGAGAGGAGCAGCAACGGCACTCTCAGCAGACGACGAGCGTGCTCTCGTCGAGTGGGTGAACGAGCTGCGTCGGTACGGCGTTCCTGTGACGCCGACAATGCTGCGTGTCAAAGCGCTGGAGGACACAGCACTTAGCAGCACGGATGGCTTTGCTGCGTCCTGGACGTGGCTTCAGCTCTTCAAGCAGCGTCACTCGTTCAGCCTGCGCGCGCGTACGCGCCAAGGACAGCACTCTCCTGCACATGCTGAAGAGATCGCGCGTGCGTTTGGAGAGCAAGTTCGCCAGATAGCAAGAGATCTCTCTGTGTCGACGATCTACAACGCAGATCAAACCGGTGAGATTGAGTGAATGTGATGGCCGCTGCTTGTGAGACCGATCAACTGACGCTGATGTAGCTTGCTTCTTTGAATACATACCTACGCACACGCTCGCTCGAACAGGAAGCAAGACAGTGTGTGGTGAGGTGCGGCGGAAAGGAGAAGGAGCGCGTGACAGTCATGCTGCTGGCAGACTCTACTGGCAAGAAATATTCGCCGACGCTCGTGTTCAAGGCTGGAACGTCGCGTGTTCCTGACGTGGACAGCGAGAACCGCAAGCAGCGTCACGGCTACGGTGTGCGGCTCTGGAAGCAGATGAAGGTCATCCAGGACAGCACACAGATGCAGGTGTTCGGCAACAAGACCGCTTGGTGGACAACAGAGCTGCACATTCAGTTTCTCGCGATGCACTTCGGCACGCGCGACGACATGACGAAGCCGGTGCTCCTGCTCTTGGACGACTTCAGCGGCCACTGGACTCAGCCAGCGCTCGACTACGCCGCCTCGATCAATGTGGTGCAGGTCAAGGTGCCGGCTGGCTTTACGTCAGTGAGTCATCCAGCTGATGTCAGCTGGATAAAGCTGTTCAAGGCCCGAGTGCGCGCGTGATGACTCAACTTTTTGCGCGAGCAAATCGAGACGCACAAGGGCGGCGAGCCGTTCAAGATGACAGCTCCATCTCGCCACAGCATTGCAGCGTGGGTACGCAGCTCGTGGGACGCTCTCTCAGCTTCGACAGTCACTTCGGGCTTTCGAGCGACACACACACGGACATGACGAAGATGCGTGCTTCGTTGCTCGTGAGCTTGCTAGATTGTGTTTGCTCGACAGTAGCGTGGGTGGCATTGACTCTGACAACGAGTTCGATAAGTGAAGACATGCAATATGGATTGAAACATGCAAACCATGGCCGGCACCGGGGCTTTACTGAACAGGACCGCCCTCTCTACTGAGTGACGACAACCAGAGGATCACATCACCAGCACGCTCAATTCCCTTGCGGGGTCAAGTGCGGCGTGTGGTAAGGCACTCTGCTCATAGTATACTACATATATAATCATACGCACAATTGACGCAATATTGTGTATTGCACACACAGTTTCGCACCTGCTTGTTTTTATGGCACATTTGGTTTGAAAGGTTATTTTGTGAACCTACACATTGCTGTCTGCAAAAACTAAGGAAATGCGGTAAGCTACATGTCAAGCACGAATATGTTGAATTAGCAACCCTAAGACATTTTTCACTACAACAGCGGTTCTCACTTTTGGCAGCAGCTAATAGTTTGGCCAATCGTAAAGACGATAAACTGAGACCCCTCGCACCAGTCAATAACCGCAAGCACTCGTTTGCATTGCATTACTTCAACTTTTTTCCCTATCGGGTTTTGTACATTCAATCGTTTTTGCCGCGGCGGATATCTATCAGCCTCGAAATCGAGGTTGAAATACATCAGGCGGCAGGTAATTGCTGTTATGATTTTTGTCCTTTCTCCGTACTAGCTGATGTCAAACATGAGGGCCACTAATATGATAAGATGTTTAAGCTTTTCAAAACAAATGCAACGCCCCATACGACCACAGACTGATACACTAGCCCAAAAAGTTGAAAGTTATGCCTGAAAGGTAACTGTTTAAAACATTACGTCGCTTAACTCTAATACGATTTCATGCAAGGCTAATCAAGGTAATACTTTACGTTGACAACGAATCCTGAGCTAGATTAAGGTGTATTGAGTGGCCATGTTCCAGAAATGGCCACTACGTCAGCTACATAATGGATAGGCATGACCTTCCATTTCGCCGGTGGAGGTGAGTTAGTAGCTTGCCCGACACTCGCGCCGATAGCGGCGCTGAGAAGCCTTCATAATGCAGCAACAATCGCACCAACTCCTACAAGCAAGCAGCTTTGACTGATTTGTTCACTGTGTTTCGTGGCTTGCAACAATGCTACAATGAACATCACACTAACACAAATCAAACTGCCACTGATCGGGTGCGCATCGCATCCTCTCTATCTCGCTACAGAGCAGAACATCGGCCAGTACAAAGATGTTGTCGACGAGATGGTGTCCCTCGCTCGCCCACTCTGCTTGATCAAGAAGTGCGGTTTACTGCGCGACGTTTACTGCCCGCCAAGGCTGCGCAACGCAAAAGGATGGAGTCAAACGCTCGGCATAACCAACAGCTACTTCACTTACATCAAGAAACGCGAGATCGTGATCTTGTTGAGTACGTCCCCATTCCGTTAGACGAGCTCGAGGCTGCCAGGTAGCGCGACGACCTCACTGACTTCTAATCGGTCAGCCTCAAACCCCAGCGGTCGAGTGGCGCGGCGCTGCACCAAGTGCGCGCGGTGATAGATAGACTGATCATCGCGTATACGAACGTGTTCACGGTAGCGCGTATGATGGAACCTCCATCTGCACCGAAGCGCACTCAACAGCTTACTTCGTATGCTGTGTTCCGTTAACGGATTGTTGGGGGCTTGTATGTTTTACCCCCTCCGTACACCATTCTTGTTCACTCACCTTTGCTTCGATAAATGCTTACTTGATTTAGAATAAATCGATATGGTAGAATATGCTAAGAGTTCCGACTGTTGTAATGATCAGCACTCTTGCGCGTGTAGTTTTGTCCAATCGAATCGTGCCGTATGTTTGTTTTTGGCCAATTATCGAGGCGGAAATTGGTCTCTCTAGCTCCGACCGATCCGACCGACATCGGGTCGGATCTGTTGGAGAGGTATGCGTGCTTCTATACAGAGCACGAGTGATATGCTCAGTCCAAAAAATATCGTCAAAGTTCCGTCTCCTTGGTGAATTTTGTGTGCGCGTTATGTGGACCACTTCTTCACATCAGTGCAAGCAACTTGTCGAGTTCATTCATCAATTGACCGCATGGAGCTCTTGGTTCCTGCCAACACGCTCAAGGCGCGCGCCACAGCGCTCACAGCGTTTGCTCGCTTCCTCGCGCAGCAAGATGTGAGCGAGGACTATGTCCACACTTGCATCGACGCAGACGAGTCGGGTGCGCGTCTTGTTGCTGTGTTGGACCGGTTTGGCTTGTTTTTGGCGCGCAATGGTGCATGCGATGGGAGTGACTTGCGTGTGAACTCGGTTGTGGCATACTTTAGGAGCGTAAAAGCATGGTTGATTGACATGCATCCTGCTCAGCGTGTGTATGTCGAGAGTGCAATGGCAGGCAAGACCAATGTATTGAAGCGTGCATGCAAGAAACGAAAAGATGGCGGGTTTGTGCAGTCTGCGCCTCCTTGTACGAAGTATGACTTAGTGTCGTTAATGGAGTGCATGTATGTGAATGCTAGAAACGAACGTGACTACCAGGATGCTGCATTAGTGTGCCTTATGTGGCAGTGCTTTGGTAGATCGTCTGACCTAGCGCATGCTCGCAAGGAACACGTTGCTATTGCGGCCGACGGCACGCTGTTCGTGCGCTTGTTGCGTGTAAAACCGCTCAAGAGCAAGGACTGGCGCTCGTCCCGGACCGCACCACGTTTGTCGTGTGTCCGCTGTTTGCGCTCGCGTTCGCGCTCGCAATGCAGACCGCTGCAACTCCCGCTCTCCTGAGCCAGCTGCCGGCGCTGGTTACACCGGCGGCAATTGCGGCGGACGACGCGGCGCCACTGTACGCGCTCCTCGAGACCGACGCCGCGCTTCTCCGCAAGGCGAGGGCGACGACGACGACCAAGACGAAGGCAAACGACGACGACGACGGCAAGACAGCGACGGCGAAGAAGAAGACGACGAAGGCAGAGGTGGGCGTGCATGCGTATATAAACAGGTTGCTCAAGAGACTTGAGCCGCCGCGCCCTGTCACCGAGCGGCTGACGTCGCATTCGTTCAGGCGCGGCGGCGCGCAGCACGCCAACGGCAACGATCGCCTTGCCGCGCAATGGATTCTCGACCGGGGGGGGGTTGGGCCATGAGTGCGACCAACAAGGGATTCGCCTATGTCTTCAACACCCCCCCCCCCCGGGAGGACAGGAAGGTCGCTCGCGTGCTCTCTGGCTATACTCCGGACGAGAAGCCTGCAGCAGCATCGCATGTGCGTCTTGACTCGCGCGCTCGCGTGGGGCTCGAGCGCCTGCAAGCACAGCTCTTCGTACGCTGCCGCGGCCACGCGCAGCGCGATCTCGACGTCGACGCGCAAGTGCTCGGTGCGCTCACGGCCGCGCTCGTGCGCCACTACCCGCGCTTCAAGGAGATGAGCGGCGACGACGCGCCGCTGGTGCGACGTCTCAACGAGTGCGCAGTCGCAGCTGAGCACGACGCGATTGAGCTGCTCACGTGGTCCTCTGCGCTTGAGCAGCTCGTGCAAGACGGCGGCGCAGGCGAGGCGCTTGAGCAGAAGCGAGCGGCGCGCGAGAGCGAGCGGCGCGCGACAGCGAGCGAGCAAGTTGTGCGTGCAAGCACCACGCTGCGACCGTCGCCGACCTGCTCGCAATCATTAGGAAGCAGTCCGAGCGACTGAGCGTGCTCGAGAACACTGTGCTTGCCGTCTCGTCGAAGCGCGTGCGCTCACGGTCGAAGCCAGACGATGCGTCGAAGCACGCGCAGGAGGAGGCGACCGAGCCGGCGAAGAAGAAGCGCAAGAACGCCGCTGCCACGAGCCCGGCCGAGATGTGGTGCGAGTGGTACACGCGCGTGCCGAGGCGGTGGGAAGCCGGCGACAAGCAGCGCCGATCGGACGTGCGCTTGATCACTGCGTACATGAAGTTCTTCGTTGACGACGGCTTCGAGCTTCGCGAGTCGGCGCTGAGCTTCAAAGACGACGTGCGCGCGATCGGTGCAACGGCCGAAACAGGTCTCTTCATCTTCCTGCGCCAGCACGGCAGCACGGCAGCACGGCGGCAAGCTGCGGTACGGTGCTCAAGGCAATGCGCAAGCTTCATCGCGACGGAGCGCTCAACGAGCGCATCGCCAAGTACCGCGTGTTGCGCGCCTCGGAACGCATCGTCGATCCAGCACCTTCGGTCTCGCACGACATCTTGGCGCCGCGCATCGTGGATGAGGCAGCATAGGGTGTTCGTAATCGTCGCGTGCGTAGCTGAACACGCTCTGCATATTGCTCGTACTCGTCTGCTCTTGATCACTCATCGCTCGTTGTGAGTGCAAGCTCGCTCGCCACTGCCGGCACGCTCGCTCACACCGATTTGTTGCTCAAGGCGCTCGCGCTCGCTCACGCCCGCTCACAGGTTCTCGCACTCACCCACACGCGCCAGCCCCACACTCGCCCACTCTCGATCGCCATCTGCTCGCCGCTCGCTTGCACGCTCTTGCTCGTCACGTTCGTCCGCACGAGCTTGCTCAAGCGCTATCGCACACTCGCTCACTTCTGCTCGCTCGCTCGCGTTCTTGATGTGCAGTATGTGCTCGACGCGCCACTCGCAGTTGCTCTGCTGTTGGTCGCTGCTGACCTTGCACGTTCTCTCTCGCTCGCATGGTTCGACCGTCGCAGTGTTCGGTCGCTGTAGTATGTGCTCGCACGCGTACGCCCACACACATACACATTCGCTCTAGTCGCTCGCCGTCGTCGCACAAGCTCTCACACACACTCTCGCAGCAGTTGCTCACTCGCACGCACATGCACACATACACACTCGCTGCAGTTGCTCGCTGCACTCGCTCACACACGCTAGCTCACACACACGCACTTGCTAGTTGTAATACGCACACAGTCAAACACTAGCACGCTCGTTGGATGTACATGCAATCGCGCACACTATCACCGCGCTCAATTGGTAGTCCACGCAAGAAGCACTCAAGAAATCGCATGGCTTGAATGCACTTGTGTGCCCATGCCTGCACTTGCTTCCGTGAGCATTGATGCTCCACAGTGACGCATTCTCGCGATCACTCAAGCTCACGCTGACTTTCGTCCACACTTGATGCGTCTCGCATATCGCTCACGGACGCGCCGTACAAAAAATCATACAAAATCATACACACACAGTCACATACATGCACGCGCGACCAGCTCTCAAGTTGTGTCTCGATACTGACGCTGTGCGCCTCCTGTTGGCGCTCCTGCCGCTGATGCTGCAGCAGCTACTGCTGTGTGCGTGCATGTATGGGCGCAGAGTGCAGAGCGCAGCTGCTCGATTCGCTGTTGCTGCTGTTCGAGCCGATGCTGCAGGCGCTGTTCGTTGCATAGTTTGTCGTCGGTCCTCATGACGATGCTGCTTGCGCCCTTGCTGCTCGCGCTGTTGCCACTCGCACTGTTGCCACTCGCACTGTTGCCACTCGCGCTGTTGCCGCTTGTTTTGACGCCTCGGCTGCACATGCAAACATGCACTTCATGCAAACACGCAGAAATGCACGTACAAGTGAATGCCGCCTCCCTGTATCACAAGGTGCAGATCATGGGCAGACATGTTGATCGCCTCGTCCATTAGCCGTCAGTCGTCGCTTGTGCCTCTCTTGTGGCTCGTGTTGTGTGCTCCTCCTGTGTTGCTCTTGCTGTGAATGGCTCTCGCGCCCGCTTCCAAAGCGACGCGTGGCGCGCAAAACTCATTCCTGTCTAATACAATATTCTCCCTGTCGACGGTGATTCGATTTGGATTTAGCCTTGCTGACGGAACTTGGCTGACTAGCTCCTACTATTGGACCGGTCACGGTATGGACAAATATTTACGATAGCAGGTATGACTCGCCTCATAGTGAAAGATAATTACTCGCTTCATGACGACGCATACCGATTGGTACGACGCTTATGTGACATTGAAATCTCCAGAGTTCAGCGCGCAGATATTAATTGAACCCTTGTGCGAGCACTTTGCTAAAATAAGTAAGAGATACTAGGATTTGAATTAATATGTGGACGTCTGCTCACCTCTTTCTGTTCTGCTGTTTTGCGTCGTTCGCGGGAGCAGCGAATCTGCTAAAGTGAGGCAAAACATCAAGCACTCAGGTAGTCTTGTGTCATCACTGAGCCAAGGATGAGGAATTCTTCGTGCGGCGATATCTGCACTGCGACGTTACAGTTGGCGAATCCTATCGGTGTGACCACACAACGTAGCGCTGCACGGGAAGTAGTCAAACGAGCTCTTGCACTGGGACTACATCTTTACTGATCTCTTTGACACAGGCGAGCAATACGTGTTGGTCATCAAAGACGATACGTCCAAGATGTGCAGCAGCGCAAAGACCAACACTATGTGCTAGTGCCTCCTTGCTTCGCCCGGATCGAAGGCCAGAATACTCACTTCAAGACTAAGGTCTTGCGGTTCCAGCGTCGCTAGCGAGGCGCTATTCACTAGATGAAGACCTCTCACTTGGACAATCGTGTCGTGTTCGAGTCGATTTCAAGGGTGCAACTAGTTGCTAGACCTGGATACAATGGCCAACTTCAAGCTCACTGGTGCCGCCAGCTCGTCATTCGTTCCTGTTACGACTCGCTGGTGTCCCCAGAAGATCGGTCGCAAGTTTTTGTGAGCAAGCCTGTACAGACATGCTCACATCTCCCTGCCAGCGCTGCTCGCGGTCTCAGTCTGCACTGGTATCTCGAAGGCCGCACAGGTTTTAATTGTACCCGAGTTCGGTGCGTGCTAGCGTCTTCGTCAGCAAGTCTGCGACCCTGTCCTTTGCCGCAACTTACTCGATATCGAGTACATGATGTCCACTGCTTTCTGTGTGCAGGACAACTTGTCTCTTGATTTGGTTGATGATCGGCACATTATTGATGCATCGTCGAACGCACCGGCGACTGTTGCGCTTAGCGTAGCTCGTCGATCACGAGCTGGACCCTCTCGGCCTGCAACAACCCCACGTTCGGTGAGATGAACTCGGCCGTTGTGCTGGATTGAGCGACGATGTTATGTATTGCCAAGCCTCCGTGGATAGAGCATCCTTGCAACTAGAGCACAAAGCCACTCACGGACTTGCGATCTCGCTTATCGTTCGCCCAGTCAGCGTCAGTGACCAGGGGCAGGCTGTCGTTAGGCTCGAGCGCTAGCGCGAGCTATCGTGTACCCGCGAAATACAGAAACAGATACTTTATCGCCCCAACACCTCGCGCCTTTGCTGCGCGGTATGTCGTAGGATCTAGTTGACTGTGAAGCTGATGCCGGGCCTAGTCACGCGCGCGAGGTAATGCAAACTCCAGACAACCTGCCGGAAAGGGTACCTCTTCATGTCTTGCATCTCGTGTTCGGTTGGCGGCTGATCGACCGCGTTCAGGTGTATGTTCGGGAGTATGGGAGTCGCCATCAGACGCGCCGGCGTAATGGCAAAACGATGTTGCACTTCGTGATGACTAGGCGACCGCCCATGTCGCCGCTGGAATCGATATTTGTGAATTTTTGATTGATGGTGGATGGCACCACCGCAATGGGCTCACGATTATACATCATAGTCAACTCTACCTTCTCGCAAGCTCAGAATACGAAGGTATGGAGCAATTGCACCAGGCGTTTGCACCGATACACAGAGCCAAGAGGGGGAAGCGCACATCAAACACCATCTCGGACTTTGCTAGACTGATGTATTGATCCACACTTGCGCGAACGCTTGTAATGATTGTGGCAGAGCAGCGGCTTAAATATTATTGTGACCCTTGTGGCGGAATAGATATGTTGCCCATGGCGCGGTAGGGATTGGGCATGTAGCAGCAAAAAGAAAGAAGTTTATGAGAGTTTCGAGAATTAGAGCGTCAAGAGTCAAATATGTTTGTATCAAATCAATCGTATTCAGTGCGTGTTGTCTTGTGACTGTGGTTCAGCAATCCAAGCATATGTTGGCCTCACATTCACCGCTCATAAAAACGTATCGTTTAATCGTGACTACGAACGTGAAGACTAGCTAATTGATGCTTTGGATCATATCAATAAAAAGCCTCTTTCATTCTCTGTCGGTAAGACATACTACCCTATTGACGAAACTGATATTTTATACGTTGAATGGATTGATGTCATTTTTGAAAATATTTCAAATTCACTATATTCATACCATTCTTACATTAAATATTTCAACAGTAGGAATGTAATATCGTAACCAACGTCGTTGCGATCGTATGGAGATGAATCCCTAATTTTCTGCCACCTCGAGCATCTACGTATGTGTGTTGTACATTCTGTTAGCAAACAAGGCATAAGTAAAGAACTGACATTCTGACGTACATTCAATATACATGAATGCACGTGACGAACCTATTGACATGAAGCCTATATGTCGTACCGGATCGAATTCGAGTGTGCGGTGTTCTTTTCTGCAAACAATTGATCGATTTTTATGGTGTTTTTGAATCATTACTATAGTCGTTTTAACCATTTTCGGACTGTTACACTGAGTAAGCAGACACACCTCGAGTGATTTGAAATATATGTACCGATTTAACTGCTTGAGTTATTCTCAATTACACGGACCAAGGGCGCACGGTGTGATTGAGGGGTACAAGAGAAGGGCGACAAGTATCTATCTCGGCGGCTATGACTGGACACCAGCAAACATCACCTCGATCAAAATCGTCAATCCGGTTAGAAGGATCAAGATCCCAACGAGCATAGAGTACCCCAATTGTAGTATGTCTTTTGTGATATAGTGCTCCAGTTCTGCGAGCCAACGGTCGCAAGTGGCTGCCTTGGTCTCAGAGCGCCTCAAGCCGCGCCAGTCTGCTCCAGTTTTCTCCAGATTGTTCCAGATCATGTGCCGCGCTCGCCGCCAGCGCTCCAGCTACAGCCACCGACTACGCGCTCTCTCCCGCGTCCAGTTGCCGGATCGAGACCTCGGCTCGCGCCAGCAACAGCGCGGTTTCCCGATCACAGGCAGCGACACGCCAGAGATCCAGTGTGGCGCCACGACTATGCGACAGCATCAAGTCCTGGAGATCGTCTGGAAGATGTCTGGAAGGGGTCTGAAGGATCGGCACCGACCAGAGGCCAGAGAGTGGTACCATGTATCCACAATCCTGCGACCGGCAGCGCGCGACCCTCGACCGAGCAAGCACACGCGCGGCAACCACGCACTGGCTCGACACTCCAGCATCATACAAACGACAAGTCGAGCGATCCTGACAGCGATCCTGGAAGGTGATCTGGAAGATGTCTGGAAGATCGACCAAGCCTCCAAGCCCAAAGACGTAACACCAAAGAGCCAGCAACAGCTGAACGCAAGAACCCGCAAGCGACCGAGACGCAACCGAGCACGCGCGCTTGCAGCGCACTAGCACTTGTGCTGTTAGAGCCTGATAGTGAGCAAACCAGTTCTAGTCTTAGACAATGTGCGCACACATAAGAGCTAATAAACTTCCCAATTTGCCAGCTTCAGCTCAAGTCGTTCTGGTCCTCGCTTCCTTCCCAAGTCTCCTCACAATAGCAAGAGTGCTGGCACAACAGCACGCGGTCGGTCTCGTGAACACGTACATTTGGCGTGACGTTTGGCTCTTTGGGAGGCTTCAACCCCCTCTCGTCTCCATTTGCCTGCTGTATACTTGTCGCTTGTGTGTGTGAGTCAAATCCTTTCATCAGCTTGCATTCCATATTCCTTTGTGTGCCTGTGTACTCCGAGATCAGAAGGCGCGGGTGAGCTGAAAAGTGCTCAAGGCTGGATCAAGGAGGAGAGCGCCGCCAAAAAGCCCAGAAACATCAAGCCTCGGAGTGATCGCCGGCCGTTGCTGTCTTTGCGAAAGCGACCTGCGAAAGAGCTGCCGAGAGAAGGCTCGAGGTCATCCCAGAACGCCAGCTGTCTTTGCGAACACGTCCTGAGAAGACCCGAACCGAGCTGGAGAGATCCACGACTGTTAGCTGTCTTTGCGAACGCAGTCGGTTGGAGAACTCTCCAGAACATCCCCAGAGTCGCTGCGCCGCTGCTGAGTTGCGAGTGCGTGCCCGGTCGATTTTCCAGGAAGACTCAAGCGCCTCCGTCCGGCTTGCCGTTGGGACCCGGACCGAGCGCCGAGTGAAGAGCTACAACCGACTGCGTGAGGTTGAGAAGATCCCTCCCAGTCACCCGTCCGAAGAGCGCGAGCTCCTAGTTGACACCCAGTCCCGTCCGTTCCGGCGGTTGACTCCCCAGTCTCGGGCCCGAAGTTCCGATTGACTCCCAGTCCCTCGAGGTTCTCCTGAACGTCTCCAGGTTCCCCTCCTGAACCCAGAACTTCTCCAGAACAACTCCAGAAGCACCCAGCTCCTCGAGGTTGACCCTGTTCCTGCGGGCGCGTACGGTTACGCTCCAGTTGAACCTGCACGTTCATCACCAAGGCGCTCGAAGACCTCTCCAGATCTTTGAGCAACACGTCTCCGAGAGCGCGAACGGTGATGCTCCGGCTGGACGCATCTTAGTCGACCACCAGCGTCTCGAGAAGCCCTCCAACTCCTCGAGACCCAGCTACCCAGAGCGTGAACGGCGACGCTCCGGGCGAACTCAGTGACGTATCGCCAAGCAAGGTCTCCAGTCCAGACCAAGGCAAAAACAGGACTACCCAGGGCACGTTACCGGAGGCTCGAACGATCGAGGCATCCTTGCCGTCAGGCTTGATATTTGCTTAGATTCAAAGAACCAAAGGGATACACAACGTGAGGTACTGACCACAACCCTGGGAAGCGTGCTACCCCTTCGCGCAACCCAGACCACCCATCTTCGGCTCAAGGACGCTCAAGAACATTCCAGGTCGATCCAGGTCGTTCCAGAACACTCAAGGTCGTTCAAGGACGCTCAAGCGCACTCAAGGTCGTTCAAGGACGCTCAAGCGCACTCAAGGTCGTTCGAGGTCGTTCCAGATCGGCTCCAGAAGCTCTCTAGAGTTCCAGAAGACCCCAGATCTCCCCCAGCACCGCGCACCAAGCCTTGGGCTTCTCCAGAAATCCAAGGCACTTCATCACACTTTTAACCACAAATATTCCGTAACCGCACAGTTTCTTCAAAAGCACAGCGGTACGAGTGCGCAGGCGCAGAATAAGCTCATCAAAACCCAAGTTGACAATAACATGTTCGTCGCTACTGTTATCGATACCTCCAAAAGTATTTCAGACGAATTTCAACAGAAACTCTACAGCAGCAAGAAATGATACACTGTGCGTGGTCTGATGGTGGATCGCCCAATCAATTCTTAAACCTACTGCAATGCATTTGATGGATACTGGAATGCTCTGCTATTCGTGAGAGTGGCAAGCAACCGAGAGCTCCTGCGTAAAATAGATGCGGCCGATTGCGAGTTCGGGTTCATCAACTTACTGAGCAACCGCTTCCCTGCTGCATCAATCACTGGGTGTCACGTCCACTTCAAAGCTTAATCAGCCTTATTCTCAAGTTTGCATCCATTTGTCCAAAATGTTTGCTGGTAGGTGCCATGAGCGAGGTGGGCTTATCTAAGTTGTCGATTTTTTACATAAACTATGTGTGAAGTTTGTCCAGCCAGGATTGCATCGATGTTGAGCACCAGAGCTCCAAAAAGCCGAGTACAAGGAGGTAAAAATAAGTGGCTACAAGTAGCAACGTCGAGGTATTTGATGAAGGTTTCAACTATGTACTTGTTGTCCCTCGACCACACCGGCCAGAGCGACTCGCTCTGTTCGAGAGTGCACAGCGCTGCTCTTCGCAGTGCACAAACCCAACACACTGTGGCTTCTCTCGACCAGGCCCAGCAAGAAAACTACAGCCCAACTACGCGTGATGGCGAGGCACACGTGCGTCAAAGTCGAACACATGTTCTGCGTGCGCGTCGCGCGCTATGGACAACAAGATGTGCTCGCGGGTACCACCATGCGACTCCTGTGTCGCGTCGGTTCGACGCGGCGACGCTTTCAACATGTGGCTGTAAACTACAACTGACTCGCTGTGCTTGCATCTAATTCTCGGGTGAGCTGCTCCGAAGTCTTGGCCGCAGTATGCCCAAGTCCGTACTCTACGTTCGCGAGGCAACACCGCTTTCTTAGAGATGGCTGCAGACCAAGCACTGTTGTTGTTACCTGTCACTGGCGTCGCGAAAAGTGAGATTTTGCTGGATTAGCACTGAGATATTACATAGAGCTATGTCACGGGCTCCCTACTGACGTTGTCTGCTTGAAGTACACGCATCTACAACCATATTATGGACGTGGACAGGTATTATCTCGTTCTGCCATTTCACAGCGTTGCGACACTGCTGGAGCGACTTGACCACATGTCTATCGCCATGTGGGCAACGTGCTGCATCAACTGCTATCCAAAGCTAGCGAGGCGTTCACTCAGTCAAACGTAGATGCAAACTCGTCGCTCGTCGGCGGGTGTTTTGTACAGAATATCGAGTTGAGACTATGCTTTTCGCGCGCGCTCTAGTCTTGTCGCTACTTTGCTAGCGGCTGTGACTCTCACGATGAATCATATTCTGGGCATCGTGCACCACATCAAATGACTTTCTCTGTTTGCTCACGCTTAGTTCGAGACTTCGCCGCAGTTGGTGCAATGTCGATCTTCAATAAGAAGTTATAACCATCAACATATAGCTCCGTGTACTTCCAATTGGTACAATGCCATCCATGACAGCAGTATTTGCGTTGCAGGTGTTTGAACTGTCCATAATATGTGACTGAACGTAAGGACCTCCATCGCATAGTTCACGCATCACTTCGGGCTCTGACATAATCCGATTCACATCAACTATTTAAAAAATGGACGTACAATTATCATAGGCTCTCGGTCTTGTGTTCGTTACCATGTAGGTGCTGCGGTTGCATTCTGATGTGTGTCGCTACTCCACAGAATCTTGGAACGCAGCAAGGTGCACACGTCTCGATACCTGGTAGATTACTTCCAAGTGACTTCCTCGAGTATAAGCTGTGTTTGAGATTATCTACTTGTCATATCATGCAACTGTTGCTTGGTAACATGATGAAGTGTATAGCAGGCAAAACCTCTCTGCGAACTCGTTTTGGTGCGTACGTCGCCCCATAGGCGCTGATACAGATCGGTCGCTGGAGCTGGACGAACTCGGTCATGGCAGGCATCGCCTTGAGCAGTGTTGCGATCATGTACTCCTTTTGGACACAGCGCTTGAGCTGGGCGTGACGATCGTAAATGTGGATCATCGCCGTGATGCAGGTTTCCAAATTGCCGTGCTTGCATATGTAGTTCTGCAGAACGAGCCGTCAAACTGAAAAGTTGTAAGCGCGGGACCCGCACATCCTTCATACGTCATCACGAGCTCCGCCCAAACGTTCGAGCCCTTCAAGCGGTTTAGGAGCCTGTAGCCGAGTTTCGATAGACTGGCCAGGGTCAATCGGGAGATCTTGGCCTGCTGCGCTCGGAACTTCGCTACCTCTGCGTCGCTCCAGCTAGTGTCTGCCTGCACAATGCCTATCGCCACGCCTTTGAGTCCTTCTCTTCAAAGAAAACCAACATGAGCGCATTGCAATAAGCCCGGTTCTTGCCGTTCCACTTGATCGACACGCGATTCGTGTTCAACGAGATCCTGGAGCTCGATGACATCATTTTGTTTTGGAGCATCGGTACAGTGCGATGTCTTCGGACTTTTGCGCTCTTAGCCTTATAAGACAGTTTGTGGTTGGAGAGGTGTGGCAAGACCTGATCGACGCGTACACTCACTTGTTCAAAACGATGTATGACGTAGACTGATCTCTACAAGCATGAGCTCATTGTGTAGCTCTCACATCCACTCACTACTCATTCCTCGTCCCAGTCACTCTGCAGTTCACTCCACCGATGCGCATCGCACGACCGGATTCCAATAGCTGGTGCTACTACGAGTGTGAATGACTGACAAAGCCTCTCGACCAAGCGAATGTGCGTAAGAGCTTCAGTGTGGTTTTGTGGTTGATTCAAAGACCCACACTCACTCTCAGATTCAATCAGAATATGTATTCTCATGTTTTGCTACAAATGCCAATACAAACACAAGAATTCGCGGCACAAGCGCCTCTGAAACGAACGTCGCACAAGTTCTTGTGCGAGCGCCGCCGCAAGAAGAAGCGAGTGCCTTGCCCTTGCTCTCTTGTCGTCGTCGTCGTCGTCGTCGTCGTCGTCGTCGTCGTCGTCGTCGTCGCTGTCGACATCATCGCTGGTACATTTCTGCATTCCCGCGCACGATGACGCTCGACTACGCGCTCGAGCTCGTCGCTGCCGTGCGTGACGAGTACGCACGCGCACGAGCGAGCGCATCGACGCCGCAGAACGAGCACTTGCCGGAAGAAATCGAGGAAGGCAACGTCGAGTACAAGCTCAAGCTCAATGACCCTGCGCCAGGTGCGCTTGCATGAGTGGGATAGTTGTATTCGCTATGAGCTGCGAGCTCACGCGTGCGGTGGATGCCACAGACCGCATCAAGCACTTGACGACGCAGCTCCACTGGCGCCTGAACGAAGGCAAAGGCACTGCGTTCTACGAAGTTGGTGTGCGCGACAACGGCGACCCGATCGGCATCTCGGAAGACATCATGATCAAGTCGGTGCGGACGCTCGCACGGTGCGTCGTCGCTTTCATTGAGTGGCGTCATTGAGACATCCAAACAGACAGACAGACTGACGTAACAGCTCGCTCGTATCAATCGCTGCAGCATGTGCCAAGTGCTGAACGCTGACGTCGAGATCGTGCGCTTCCGCAATGGACACAACGCCGCGTCCAAGTGCGCGCGGTTACAGGTCACGCGCATCCTCGAGAGCAACACGAAGAAGCACGTGCGCGGTACGACCAACACACTCACACTAGAGATACGCGTGCTGTTTGCATGGACAGGCACACAGTCGTGACACTAACACACCATATCTACTCTCTACTGCTCCTGTGTGTATCTGCAGTGTCTGTGATTGGAAGCGTCGAGAGCGGCAAGTCGACGCTCATTGGCGTCCTCACGCGCGGGTGTCTGGATGACGGCAACGGCCTCGCGCGCATGCAGGTCTTCCGGTGCGTGAGCTCACGTGCGCTATAGATCCAAACGCTTCAGTAAGGACTCATAGTCGTGTACCTTGTGCTGCAGCCACCGCCACGAGATCGAGAACGGTCGGACATCGAGCATCAGTGAGCACACGATCGGGATCACGCAGGACGGTCGCTTTCGCTCGACCGACGACTTTGAAGCCACGGGCTTTGACGACGACGATGATGATGACGATGTCGTGGCGATGGACACGGACGACCCGCAGAGCTTTGTCACGCTCAGCGACCTCGCAGGTCACGAGAAGTACCTGAAGATCACTGGTGCGTACGACCTGAGCATGCTCTTGACATGGTTGTCTTTGCTCTCTCTCTCTCTCATGTGGCTAAGTCCTCCTGAACGCAATGACGCGCAGCCTCTGGCCTTGCGAGTCAGTTCCCCGACTACGCGATGCTCGTGGTCGACAGCACGAAAGGCGTGCAGCCGATGACGCGCGAGCACGTGAAGATCGCGACGGCGCTCGAAGTCGCGATCTGCGTCGTGCTCACGAAAGTCGACGCCGCGTCCGTCGAGCGGATACAGCGATCGATCGACGACGTCGCGAGTCTCTTGCGGATATGCTGTCCAACCAAGACGCTGCGGCCAGTGCAGCAGCGCGAGCAGAGGAGTGCAGACGGCGATGACGGAGTGATTCCGCTGCTCTTGGTCTCGAACGTCACGGGCGAAGGACTCGACGTGCTGCAGTCGTACCTCGCGCGTCTCCAGCCCAAGCGAGTGCGTTCATTGTTGGTCACATGAGGCTGTGAGTGACGGTTCATGCTGCCAAGTGCCTGACAGTCGACTGCTGTGACCACCAGACATGGGCGTCCAAAGACTCGACTGCGGTCGAGTTCCAGATCAACAAGGCGTACGACATTGAAGACACGGGCACGATCGTCACGGGTTTGGTCCAGAGGTGCGTGCGTCACTCGAACGATTCAAGTCGCCGCTTGTAATCACTCGCAACTCATGCAACACTGTTGTGGCATCTATATGGTGGTGCAGTGGCTCGCTGTGCACAGGCGAGAGCATGCTGCTCGGCCCTGGCGCAGACGGCGCGTTCGTCGAAGTCAAGATCGACAGCATCGAAGTGCAGCGCAAAGCCGTGCAGTCTCTCCGCGCCGGCGAGACTGGCGCCGTCTTGCTCAACTTCCCAACGCTCGCAGAGGTGCGTAGGAGCGTCGCTCTCTCTTTGTATGGCTCTGCTCACGCTTGACCACCACACTGACTCACGAGACGATGCGTCCTATCTGACGGTAGATGAGCGCGTCGGACATTCGCAAAGGCATGATGCTCGTGCACCCGAGCGTGTGTCCGATGGCGACGCGCCAGTTTGACGCCGAAGTCCACTTCCTCGCCGACTCGCCGACGATCCGCGAGAACTACCAAGCCGTGATCCACGCGGGGCAAGTGCGGCAGATGGCCAAGCTCGTGCGCATGACAGACGCTGCAGACGCGTCGTCGCTCAAGACGATCTGCCGATTCGAGTTTATGTACTGGCCCGAGTACATGCGCCCGGACTTGCCGCTCGTGCTGCGCGAAGGCTCGGCGCACGGCGTCGGGCGCGTCGTGCGCGCGGTGCACCGCACGACGGAGCACATTGCGAGCGTCCGGACGTGCTGACCTCGTTGCTCTTTCACGCACGCACGTTCGAGTGTTGTGAGCGAGTGAGGACAGTTCATGCAACGTCGTCGAGGTCGCAGCGGCTTCTAGGACTGTCGAGCAGGAGGCGAGTGACAAGAGAGCGAGAGCGAAAGAGACCGCAGTGTAGCAAAGCGAGTCGGAGTGCACTGTCGATACGAATGAACCACACACACACACACTGGACTGGGAGAGCAAGAGCAAGAGCGAGTCTTTGATGCTTGACAGTGGGACCAGAAGCTGCTCACGTGTACCACACAGATCACACAGATGGCTACATTTAGCATTACGCCAAGAGCAAGAGAAGCGTGAGAACGACGCCGACAACGAGTCTTCTAGTACGCCATCGGTCGATGGTCGGCGCGACGGAGGTGCGCGCTTCGAGTCTCGACATGAACGCCACGAGCGCAGTCGACAAGCACGCGAGTGTGACTGCGAGCGACTTTGCACTCGACAATGGCCTGCACTTGGACTTTGAGAGCCTCGGGAGTGGCCACGAGCCGCAGCACCCCACTCATGCAGGTAGCAGCAAAGGCGGCGCGAAGCAGCCGGCGTCTGGTAGCAACAACACGCTCGAGAGCGCGACAAAGATGCACAAGACGATTCGCAAGCGCAAGGGACCACGCGCACAGACGATCGAGGAGGTCTTTGCAACGATCAGCTCAGTGCGGTCGTCAGGACTCAACCCGCCGCAGGAGCACATCGTGCTCACGCCGCGGTCTGCTGAAGCGTGTCTGCGCTGCGGCGTGAACCCCGAGACGCTCAAGATCCGAGATCTCGAGTCGTTCTACGATGCAGACGTTGCGCCGGCTGTGCAGCGTATGCGCCACGAAGCGTACTCGATGCGCCGGCACGAAGAGATGAAAGCTGTGCGGCTCGAGAAGAAGAAGATCATTGACGCTGAAGACGCGGCTGACGACGCGCTCTCGCCGCACCAACAGGCACAGCACTACTCACCTCTCTCTGCGACGGCGTCGCGATCGCGCCACGCAGGCAGTGCAAAGACCAGCGGTGGAGCAGCGAGTTACAAGAAGCCGAGTGCGCACTCGCCATCGCCGGACCGAGGCGACGCAAAGCTGTCGCTCATTGAGATCGAGAAGAAGCGGCTCGAGAAAGTCAAGGCGCGGCAAGAGCGCGAGCTCGAGCAGATGCTCGAGTTCGAGATCAAGATGAGCAAGATCCAGCAGGACGCCGCTGAGAAGGTCGAGTTCGAGCGTCGGCTCCAGGAGCAGCGCGAGCGCGAGCGCATGCGGTTTGCCCAGGAGATGGCCGAGGAGAAGCGTCTGCGTGAGATCAAGAAGAAAGCGCAGATGGACGCGGAAGAAGAGCGCCGGAAGCTCCTCGCCGCCGAGATGGCGCAGCGCGACCGCGAGCTCGCCGAGCAGAAAGCCAAGCAAGAGCGCTTGCGGCGGATCGAAGCGCGCGACCGTGAAGAGGAGCGTAAAGCCAAGGCTGAAGAGCACCGACTGATGACAGAAGAGATCGTGAAGCAGCAGCAGCTCGAGATCGCTGAGCGATTGCGAGACCTCGACCTCGCCGAGCGCGCTCGGAACGAAATGGTCGAGCAGCAGCGCCTCGAGCGTGCGCGGCAGATGGAAGAGCGCCGACGCATCGTCACACAGCGCATCAGGAAGAACCTGAAGCAGTCGAAGAAGCTCGAGCTCCAACGCAAGCGCGACATCAAACGTAAGCAGCTCGCAAGCGAGCAGCTCCGCCAAGAGCACGAAGCCGAACTCGAACGACAGCGCGAGCTTGCGCGCAAGCAGCAAGAGATGATGGAGCGCAAGCGCTTGCTCGTGCTCGAAGACGCCAAGCGCGAGGAGGAGCGCAAGAAAGACGAGCTGCTGCAGCGACAGCACGAAATGGAGCGCAATGTGCATCAGCTCCAGGAGACACAGCAGCAGCAGCTCGAGCTCAAGAAAGAGTACCGACGGATCCAGCAGCAGCTCAAGCTCGACAAAGTCGAGCGCATGAAGCGCATCCAAGAGTACAAGCGCCTCGAGACGCTGCGGAAGCTGCAGGAGACCGAGCAGCGCACGCAGGCGATGCTGAACGAGAAGGACGACCTCGTGAAGCGGCGGAAGCAGATCGCCGTGCACGCCAAGATCCAGCGCGACTTGATCATGCGCACGATGGAGAACGTCAAGATCACGAAGAAGTGGAGCCAGGCGTCCAAGACGATCGAGCAAGTGATGGGCAAGGCGTCGTCGCGGTCGCCGTCGCCGACCAAGTCGATCTCGAGTCGACCCAAGTCGAGCTCTGGCGCCATGTCGCGCCAGACGTCGCTGCCGAACATTGCGCGGCCGCACACGCCAGGGAGCGGCGCCGCGCAGGCGCGCGTGTTCCGACCGCCGTCGCCGCCACCGACGCGCACGGCGTTCAAGTTTACGCGCGAAGCACAAGAAGAAGCCGCAGCCGGTGGCGGAGGTGGTGACGGCCCGCAAGCGTACTTTTCGCCGTACGACCAAGCGCCAGCGCAGCTCCGGCCGAAGAAGCACGCGCACATTCGCTCGTCCGTGTTCTAGGACGACGTCTCTCATGATACACGCCTTTCACTCTTTCAAACACGCGCACTTGGTCCATGGCGTGCAAGCAAGTGAGCAAGTGACGATCGTGTCCTTCTCGTGTGGTCGCTTGAAGCACTTGGTCACGATTGACGGACTGTTTGGCTCCAGTAAAGTGCGAGGCGTGTGTGTGTGTGTCCTTGCAAGCCAGCCTGCTGCACTGGAGGTCTCTCGGTCTGTTTGTTTGTCAGTCTCTGACTTGCGCGTGACCACACTTTCTGCGAAAGACAAGCGAACCAGATCCGTCGTCGGGCGATGTGGGCGAACTCGATGACAACAACGACATCGACAGCGCTGTGCTGTGCTGTGCTGTGCTTTGGGTGCTGTGATGCTCGACGGTCGTCGATGTGCGCTGGCGGTTAATCTCGTGATTAAGATCCTGCGCATCGCATTGCACTGCATGATGCATCGCTTCGTTTGCAGTCGTGAAGTGGACGAGCAGCGTGAATGAGCAGAGCGCGCTGTAGTGCGTCGCGCACGACAACAGCATCGAGTCGCGAGCTGAGCCGTGCTCAAGTGTGTGAGACCAGCCACGCACACGCAGGCAGACTGACCGAGCAAGCAAGCAAACAAACACGCGTAGACAGTCGCGAGGTACCGAGGATTGACGAGACACACACACACACACACGCAGGTCCAGTCTCATACGAGAACGCACGAGGTCGATCTCAAGACGCTAGCATCAAGTGAAGCAGCCCATCGATCGTGAGAGTCGAAGCAGCGGTGCTCGTGCTCGTGGCGATATGCTCGCGCTCGTGCGTCCTGCCGCTTCAAGTCGGTCTGTTGCAGGAAACACATTTCGATGTGTTAACTGTTTTGTCGGATTTGTCCGACGGCGGTGGGAAGCCAGAGAGGCATCTGTGCGAAACTCGTCGCGCTGTCGATACATTATGCAAGTGCATTGGCAAACGCATTCGCGCAGGTTCGAATTTTGTCGTTTTGTGTGTGGCGCACACAACAGCCACTCTGTCTCTGTTTGTCTGTTTGATTGTTTGACGACACAGTTGCCGCGACTGCGATCGCCGTCGGACAAGTGCGCCTCATGTGACTGACTGGCACAGACAGACCTCGCGTCGTCGTCGTCGCTGCGTGCGAGTGCTGCTGCTGCGCGTCGTGTCTTGTCTGATGCCGTGCATTGGCGATTGACCCCCACCGCCTCGACTCGACTCGACTCGACTCGACTCGACTCGACTCGAGCTATCGCACTCTGCAACTCGCCTCGCGTCGTCCTAGCTCCAGCTTCAGCTAGCTCTTGACCAGCAGCTCCAGCTTCTTCACGACAATCATCATGATGCTGCTGCGCCAGACACTCACAGTCGCGCTGCTCGCGCTCGGCGTCGCCACGCACCACGCGCTTGCGCACGAGCACCACGAGCACCACCACGAAGACGAAGCGGCCAAGTCGCCGTGGGAGTCCGCTGCGACGTACGACCTCGCCGCCGGCAACCACACGCTCAAGCTCTGCGCGACGACAGACGATGTCGTGGCCGACGGCGGCATGATCTTTGCGCTCCTCGCGCTCGAGGCGAGCAGCGACAGCGCCGCGAGCGCCGCGACGACGCGCGCCGAGACGATCTTTAGCGCGTTCGCGTCGGACGAAGTCGTGCACGAGCGCGTGACGAGCGGCAAGACGCTGCGCATCAAGACGAACGCGTCGTCGCCGGACGTGCTCTACCGCGCCGAGTTTGCGCGCGAGCAGATGTGCGTGGACGCGAGCGTGCCGGTCGCGCGCGCCGGTGCGTTCATGCTCTTTGCGCAGCACGGCAGCGACGAAGTGAGCGTCGCGGTCACGGACGCACAGGCACAGCCGGTCGCGGTGTTCAAGTGCTACGCTGGCTGCGACGAGCACGACGACGAGGACCACGCGCACTCGGACAGTTGGCTCGGCCCGATCGCTGCGTCGCTCATCATCTCGCTCACGTCGTTCGTGGGCGTGATCATCTTGGGCATGAGCAAGCACCGCATCGAGTCGGTCGTGGAGTACATGACGAGCTTCGCGGCGGGCTGTTTGCTCGGCGTCGTCGTGTTCCACTTGTACCCGGAAGGGAGCGAGTACTTGGCCGACTTGGGCGAGTGGGTCATGGGCGTCTGGGTCCTCGGCGGCATCGCGTTCTCCATGGCCGTCGAGTCGGGCGTGCACATGGTGCTGTCTGCGTTTGGCGCCGAGCACCACCACGCGCACGGCGGCCACGCCCATGGCGAGCACACCCATGCTCACGACCACCAGCACCAGCACCAACACGCAAGTGTTGACGCGGAGAAAGGACTCGTGCGGCTCTCGCTCCAAGGCGTCGGTGGCGTTAGTGGTGCCGAGTACGTTGCGCACCCGCCGACGCCGGATGTCGCGACGTCGAGCGACGAGAGCGGCGAGAAGCTCGGCGCCGCGCAGCAGTCGTTCTCGGCCACGTACTTTGCGTCGCTCAAGTACGTCGAGCCCGTGGCGTGGATCACTGCGGTCGGCGACTTCTTCCACGCGTTCACGGACGGCGTCGTGCTCGCCGTGGCGTTCAAGAGCTGCAGCGCGTCGCTCGGCTGGGCCGTGGCGCTCGGCGTCGTGCTCCACGAAGTGCCGCACCGCGTCGGCGACTTCTTCATCTACATCAAGGCCGGGATGCTCGTTTCGCAGGCGCTCGTGGTGAACTTTGTCGCGTCGCTGGCGTCGCTCCTCGGCGCCGTGATCCTCCTCGCCGCGGGCTCGGTGAGCAACCACGCGCTCGGGTTCCTCATGGGCTTTGGCTGCGGCGCGCTCATGTTCATCGGTCTGAGCGTGCTGCTGCCGCCGATGCTCGCCGTGCGCGACCGCCGCCGCGCCGCGCTCCACTTCTTCTGGTTCTCGCTCGGCTGCGTCCTCATCGGTCTCTCGGTGCTCCAGCACACGCACTGCGAGGCTGGCGAAAGTGGCGAAAGCGAGCACCACCACTAGACACGCACACTCAGACACACCGACGACCTGCTGGCAGTCTGTCGGCTGTTTGAGTCGACGCGGTCTATCGGCCCATCAACCAGCATCCTTCATAGCCTAGACCATCTATCTATCAATCACACACGCTCAGGTGAACATGAACATACCAACCAGCAACCAAAGCACGGGTGAGCTCATAGCTCCACCGCCAGTTGATGTAGCAACAGTGCCAACACTGACAGCGGCATGCGTGTGATCGTCCACACTGACAGCTTCACTGGGGTGGCCGTGAAGTCCTCGCCTCTACTAGTACATTCTCCGACACACACGAACGATCACACAAGTCAGATGGGTGGTGTCTCCATCACCGAGAAGGCGTATCACGACCACTGTTTCGTGCGCATTGAATGCGTGAGGACCTTAGTCAAGTGCTGCAATGAGTAGTGAGCCTTGGGCTTAGGTCGGTCGTGTGGTGAGAGTAGAGAAGTGAAGCCTCCTCCAGCAGAGTGGACAAATGAGCCCTTATAAACGACATTGACAACATTGTTTAACTATATCCGCTAACCATCGGACCCACACGAATAGAAAGTAGAAACATACTTGTACAGGATATGTCCCTGACAAAGCAAATGTACAGAGGAACCAACTTTGTACAAATACAATTTTGTACAGGATATGTTCCTGTCAAAAGCACAATGTACAGTATTCGTGTGCATACAGCCGCCCGATTTGTCCTGATGATGTTTGTTCTACTTATTACATTTGCTGTGATGTTTCCTATTATAGTCTGTATAGTGCTTACAAAGGCACTTCAACTGGAGCACGCTCGAGGTCTCGAACGCCTTCCAGGCAACAAGCCCACTGTCTTCGGCTCTCCGAAGCACGCTTTCTGCATCTCATTGCGTACGCGCTTGGTGATGGTCAGTCGTAAGGACTGCAAATATGCCTACTACAGCTGGCAAGCGCTCATTGTCAGTTCTAAGACCATGCGCTCGATTGAACAAGCTCTTGAGGACGGAGCTGATGATTGCAGGAGCAAGACAGAGGCTGGGAGGCCCTGAAGACGATCTCGTGTCACCTCGTGTGTCTGCATGGGCCATGGCCGTCGTCAATCGTCACGACACTGCTTGGTTCACGAGACCGATGGCGATGATATTGCTTGCGACGAGGATGGCGGTGCGGCGGCTACTGCTGCCAAGACCTTTGCGCTCGCACCAACGGCTCTATCAAGTCCTAGCACGCGTCGTAGCGTCGTCACGATCCCTGTTCGACTGAGCTGCTGCGGCGATGGCGGGCCAGTGCCTCTCTGAGCTAATGCACTTCGAGGCTGCTTGCTTGCTGTGTCACCGATCGCGAGCGCGTTGAGATCCTGGAGCTCTTGCTCGAGCCGTTTCTGCTGCGCAGCTTCCTCCTCTTCGGTTCGCATGCTCATTGCCAAGAGCGTATGACCGAGTTCATCGAGCGTGAGGTGGCGCAGCGTATCGCGGCGTGCAGCTTCTCGAGCGCGCTGCTGTGCAACTGCTGCAGTCGCAGCGGCAACAGCAGCACCAGCGCTCGACTGGTTTGTGCTCTCGCTACGCTTGACTGCTGCCAGCTCATTGCCATCGGCGACAATCGCGTGCTCGAGCAGACATACGACGCACTGCTCTCTCGGGCGGCAGAGCACACACGATGACGACGACGACGATCCAGCGACGTATCCCTCTCGCACAAGTTCGTCTTGGAGATACGGCTGGAACGTCTCCAGCTGCTGCAGGATCGTGAGGCTCGCGCGGTCAGCACGCACTGCTCGGAGGAACCGTTCGCGGAGCATCGCGTCGGAGCTCAGTGGACGACAGATCGCAGTAGTGACGGCTTCGCCGCAGACAGCGTCGCTCACGCGCGGACCTTTGTACTCGGCGCTGTCCATGCCAACGACGTCGACTGCCTCGAGTCCCAGCATGCCGGCGCAGTTGTCGAGTTGCACGCGCACGTACCGCCCAAACGTGTCGACTGGGAGTGTCCAGACGTGCGTGCGATCACGTGAGGTCTGCGCATCGAGACGGAACGTCACGTGCGTGCTCTGGCGCTTGGCGAGTGCGAGCGAGTACTTGCCGCGCTCGTCAGTCTCGAACGGGAACGGACTGATCAGAATCGCATACTTGAGCGCCACAGCGCTGGACGACGGACGCATAGTCACCACTGGCGCGCTGTCATCGCGCGAGGTCGAGCTCGCCGCAGCACTCGCGCTCTTGTCGACAATGACGACGCGCACGCTCTCGATGCGACTCAAGCGCACCAGTGCGACTTGCCAGAACGGACACATCTCGTGCTGCGTCTGCGCGTAGTCGCTCGCGACACCGGACGAACGCAGCGCGTAGTCAGACAAACACGTGCCGTTCTGCGTGCTCTGTAGCGTCTGCACGCCGTCGAGGCGGCAGAGGTTCATCGGACGCTGGTACAAACAGCTCACGCGCGTCGGTACGGCAACTTTCGGGAGCAAGAGCGAGTGACCGGTGCACCCGCCAGTGTTTGTGCCCCACGTGAACAGCTCGCCTTCGGAGCTTACGACTGCAGTGTG
Organism: Pythium guiyangense; assembly: GCA_003730235.1. Lineage (NCBI taxonomy): Eukaryota > Oomycota > Peronosporomycetes > Pythiales > Pythiaceae > Pythium > Pythium guiyangense. Next base: position 82,242 of record QXDM01000029.1, read on the forward strand.
CGCGTTGCCGCAGCTCACACGCGTGATAGCAACGTGCTCGTGGGAGCTGCTATCGACGACTGGGAGCAGCATGAACGTCGGCGTGAACTTGGCAAGTGCGTGGCTGCTTCCAGCGACGTATAATCGGCCGCCGCCAACGACCTTACCGTCCGTCAAGCTCGTTGTACTCAGGACCGCAGTGTGGCCAGCGCCGCAACTCACTTCGACGAGCGTCTCGGTCTCAAACGGCGCGACGACGCGCGTTGGCGTACTCAGGACGCGGAGCTGTCCGCCGTTGCGCGGAACCATGTTCGGTCCAACGTCTCGACCGTCGCCGAGTCCAAGTTTGCCGCCATCGCCGCTGCCCCAAACATACAGATGCCCGCGCGTCGTGAGCAGCGCCGAGTGCGACGGACCGCACGCGATCTTGCGCACAACGACGCCTTGCGGAAGCACGAGCGGCACGGGCGTCAGTGTGAAGCTCTCTGCGACGTCGACGTCGCCAATGCCGAGCTTGCCGTGCGTGGCTGAGCCCCATGCAAAGACACTTCCTTGATTCGAGAGCGCAAGGCTGTGGCCAAAGCCACACGCGACGGCTCGGAACCGATGTGTCGCGAGCGCATCGACGACTGTCGGTACGTGCGCATCGCTGTGCCACGCTGCCGGGTCGTCACGTGAGTAACGAGGCGGTGACTGCGCAGTGCTGTTGCCACTACCACTGTTGCTGTTGGCAGCCGACAGATCGTGTGCGCCACCGAGGCGGCCAAATGATCCGGCGCCCCAAGCAAGCAGCGTCCCAGACTGCTGCACTGCGAGTGCATGGCGCGACCCGACTGCGATGCACTCGACTGCTTGCTGGCTGTTGAATGGCTGGAGCGGCGAGCCGCGCGCAGTGAGTCCGTTCGTGTCGAGCCGGAGCGCTGAGAGCGAGGCGTCACTGTCGTCGTTGTCTCCAGTCCTGACGCCTTCGCGCGCTTGTCGAGTCGCTTTCTGCTTTGCTGCGAGGATCTTGCGCTTCATCGTGACGTACGCGTCTTGGCTCGTCGCGAACGCATCGCGCTCAGCTGTGACGATGCTCTCTTGCAAGACGCCGAGGTCGTACCACTGCGCTGCAGTGCGGGCTGTAATCTCGAGCATCGCCTTTTCGCGCCGGTCGTTGCGCAAGCGTCGCGCGATCTTGTCTTGCGCCTTCATGTGTGCGTGGAACGCGTCGCCGACGCACTCGAGCTCAAGCGCGAGGCACGCTCCGAGCTTCTCGAGCAGCTCCATGCGCGTCTCCTTTGCGAGGTACACGCCGCGCATCTGGAGCGAGAGTGCGAGGTCGTCGACCTGGAGCTCGGGCTCGACTGTCTCCAAGAGATCTTGCAACGACGGCACTGATGGTGCTGGCGTCGCACTTGCTGCATCGCCTCCTGCAGCTGCTACTGCCGCTGGCGCATCAGGCACGAGGTCGTAGTAGCGTCCAACGAGCAGCAGCTGCGCCTGTTTGTCTTCGTCCGTTGGGAGCATCTGCACGGGCTTGACGAACGTCCTGGCGTACTTGGTTCGCAGCAAGCGCTGCTCGTACTGCGTCTGCTTGGCTGCGAGGTGCGACGGCGCGACGAGCTTGAGCATCTCACTTCGTGTCGTGAGTGGCCGTCTCGAGTCGTTCGGCAGGCGGCGTGCGAGGTCACTACTACCACAGCTGCTCGGCGGTCGCTCGACACTGTAGCCACTCGCCCCGGCTTCGAGCGTCGAGTGGTCGTAGAAGTACCGCCACGCGCGCTGCTTGCCGCCCCAGCAAAACACTTCGCCCGTGTCCGTGACCGCGTACGCAACGACCGAGCCGACTGCGACGCTCTGCACGCGCTTACCCCAGAGGAACGCGGTCATGAGCGACACTTGGCGATTCGCAAACGCACGAGCGGCAGCGACGAGTGTGATCCGCGAGTGGGACTGAAGGACAGCAGTAGCAGCCGTCGCAGGAAGTGCCACTTGATCAGCACTAGCACTGTGAAGCTTGTCGAATGTGCTCTTCTCGTCCGTCTCGGGTCCGCGTGGCTTAACAGCAGCGTTAGCATCAGGACGCACGCGCTCGCGCCAGAGCTCGTCGATGCGCTCGTACTCCATAAAGTCGGCAAAGTCTGGCCGCACTGGGTCGCCGTCAAAGCAGTTTGCAGGTCCTTTACCAAAGACGTAGACCTGGCCGGCGGCGTCGAGCGCCTCGCTCAAGACCACGCGTGCAAGCAGCAGCGCTTCGTCCACGAGCGCTCGCCGAGCCCGCGCGAGCTTCTCGTCGTCGAGACTGTTTGCAGCTTCGAGAAGCGTCTTTGCCTCTTGCTGCTCCTCGAGCGTCACGAGCGCTTCGAGCTTCTTTGCGAGCGCCGACGTTGGGAGGAACCGATTGAACTTCTCGCGGCGGCTCCGGAGCTCCGCGCGCACGTCGACGAGCGAGAGCCACACCTTCTTGAACTGGTAGTACCCCATCATCTCGAGCTCGGGCTACTTGCGCAGTCAAAGGTACAAGCACAAGCAAGCAAGCGAGAGCGAGCGAGCGAGTGAGTGAGTGAGAGCATACCCAGTCACACTGCAGTGCACTGAGGGTCAACCACGTTGACAACACTCCACTCACGTCTTCGTTGGCCGAGAAGATGGCTTCCATGTCCGCGAGCGCGAGCTTCTTGCCGAGGAACTCGAGCACTTGCATGAACGTCGCGCGGTCGATCGCACCTTGCTCCTCCTTGTCAAACATCTCAAAGACGTCTTTCGGCGAGAGCGACTGACCTGGCGCAAAGCCCATGGTGCGACTCGGGTTCTTTGGGTCGCACGTGTAGAGCGCGAGGCGGAACTCCTCGAACGAGATGCTCCCGCGCCGCATCGCGTCGCACTTGCGAAAGTACGCGAGCGCTTTCGGCTCGGACAACTGGATCCGCAGGTCCGCGAGCAGGACCTTGAACTCATCAAAGTCAATGCCGCCCGAGCCGTCCGTGTCGTACTTGTCAAAGAGCTGTACCAGGCACGGCAGTGCGTCTGTGAGTTGAGATGTGAAGAGCGAGTGAGACAGGAGCCTGACACAAACGAGGCTTTGGCGAGCGTACCGCGCGCGGATCGAGGAGTGCGAGCGACGCTGGGTCGCTGCGCTCTTCGCCTTTGAGTCCAGACTCGCCAGCATCGAGGATCGTCGCTTCGATCGGGATGCCGTCGACAAAGACCACACCTGATGCGAGACGCGCAATGCAACGTCACGATGGTTGTCAGTTCGAGTGTCATGTGCGAACTTGCTCGACTGAGCGAGCACATGGTCGTAGCTCTGGCAAAGTACTCGCTTGTCAGCTGTAGCACGCACGTTTGCGGTGCTTACGACCGATCATCGCCAAGTGCGTCCACGAAGCGACGCACAAAGCGTGCGAGCTTCAGTGCAGTGGAGCTGATGGCAGTGCGGCGGTGACGATGCTTGAGAGTACTCGTTGCCTTGAAGGCGCTTGTTGCTTCAAATGCCTCGAAGAGACGCAATCTGGCTCCTGCCAAGAGTATGCTGCCTAGACTAGGCTAAACCGAAATACAAACGTACAAACATTTCGATAAATATCATAAGCTAGATTAGGCTAATCCTAGACAAATGCGCAAACATCAATTCAAATTTAAATGATGTAGTTTTCCGAACAGTTCATTCTGTCAGGAATATAAACCAAACCTACCCTTAATATATCCGAGGAGCATCAAGAATCGCGACTACATGAACGTAAGGAATGTAAACAGTCCTGGTCCTGTCCTGGACTTGGCGACACCGAAACGAACACATTAGCACATAAAGCATACATGTTTCAGTGACGTTGTTGTCGACAGGAAGTTCAAGTCAAACTTTTGATTACTAAACCATTTAAACTTGCGTGTTTTGCAACCGTAGTCGACATCAAATTAATCCACGCCCGCATTAACGATGGGACTTAAGTTTGTCGGTAGGAATGACTCGTGAGGTTGATGTTGCTTGTTTGTGCTGTTCGTTCTTGAGAGCTTTTGACCTATAGTCGAAGCTGTTTTGTATAAAGCGATTTTGAAAGCATCAAGACATGCTTTGAAGCGATCAAATTCGCTTAAACAACAAATCTAAACAGCACGCATAGATTCACAGCCAGTCAAAAGTTATGTGTGTGAGAGCGGGTGGTTTCATTTTGGTCAGTGGTGTATGTACGTGATGGTTTGAAGGGTACATTACTCTGATCAGTACCATTTTACGTAACATCAGTTGATAAGACCTTGATTGTATTGTCGAGGGTGGATCTGCTCACAAAAGAGAATGAACCAAGTAACCCTGGGTTTTGACCATTAGCAACCGGCAAAAGCAGTCAAGGTTTAGAAATCATTGTCTTGCTCTGTACGGGTCGCTCAATCTTGCGTGTGTTGGTCGTTCTTGTATCATTGTGAGCAACGCGGTTGAAGCGAGTATGCACGCACTATGCTGGAAACAATTGGTAACATTACGATGTAGTTCTCATTTCTTCAAATATTGCAAAAGATAAAATATCGTTGAATGTATTAACCCTTTTAGCCCCGCGGTCTGTTTCAGCTTTATTTGGCGATATATTATTCAATTCAACTATACAGTGCGCCAAAATGTTACGGACAGTGCGGAAAAATCATTAAAATCTTTTTTTCTCTTTCAAAAATGCGTTTGCGAGCGCTATTTTCTGCTCGCTGATAGTATCAAATGAGAGCATTCTTGTGGTGAAATTTGGGCTCGGTTTGACCAAGTGAAGCCGCAGGACGACCACAAGAACGTTCAGAGCCTATTCTAGGGCGCGACAAAAAGCAACGGACAGAAGCAAAGCAGGCGCTTGTGGGGGCAACCACGTGCGTTGTTGATGTATTCGACTGTGCAGTGACTAGCTGTAGCTCGCAAGACGTCTAGTAGCCAATCTTGGCGCCCTTGCTTCGCACAACAGCGATGCAGCGAGTTGTCATCGAGCCAGCCAACCTTGCTAGGAGCTCGACCGAGATGTTGTCCCACGCGCCGAGGATAGCGTCCTTGAGCTCGCCGACGCTGGTGTATTGACGTCCGTGCTTGTACACGAGTCTCGCCATCACGCCCCACACGTTCTCGATTGGGTTGAGGTCTGGAGAGAGCGCTGGCCTGTCCATGATCGGGATCTCAAGCTCAGCCAGGAACTCGGTTGTCGACCGCGCCCGATGGATGGACGCGTTGTCGTGCTGAAATACGTAATCCCCATTGTACACGCCGTCGCCGAGCTCCATCGGATGCGCGTCGAGTGTCTCCTGGTACGCTGCTGCGTCTTGCTTACCGCGGAGGATGGCGAGTCGAGTCTTGCCCTTGGACGACATGGCACCCCACACCATCACTGACCCTCCTCCTGAGTGGCGGCTGCACGCGACTTTCTTGTCCTTGCGCAAGTCGTACCAGTAGTAGCGGCAGCCGTCTGGGCCGTCGAGATTGAACTTCTTTTCATCAGAGAAGATCACTCGGCTCCAGTCCGTTTGCTGGTTGAGATGGCGCTCGACCCACTGAACACGTTGCTCCTTGTGTCTTTGAGTCATGAACGGCGCTTTGTTAGCTTTTGTCACGGGAGTGTGTTCCGTGACGTAGCTTACACGTGGTCTTACGAGGAAGCGATGGGGTGAAGCGCAGAGGAACTGCGCTGAACTCGGTATTTTCAACTCTGAGGTTTTTGTATTGAGATCATGCATAGTGATGAAAGTGAGGGAGCTAACCTAATTAGTGAGCCCTCTGATGGGACGACCATGATCGTCAGAAATCAGGTTAGGCCACTAATTGGGAGTCTGCTGTGCTCCTTCGTACTTAGCACAGCAGCTCCGTTACAGCTTTAACGTACGCTAAGTGCTCACATCGCTGGAGCTCTCGCTGAACTGTTCTCGTGCTCGCGTCGATCGACAGCTCCGTGCAAAGCTCGCGAGCTGAGTAGTCGCCGGTCGCAGCGTGGCGCTTGAGTCGAGTGAGGTCGTGGGTCTTGAGCTTGCGTGGACGCCCCGGGCTCTTCTTGGTGCCATATGTGTCCGTACTCTTCAGAAACGCGTGGACGATGCTCTTGCCTCGGCTGATAGCCTTCGTGGTGTCGCGGGTGGATATCTTGACGCTCGCGTACGCCAGAACCTGACCCTGCTCGAGCTCGGACATACCAGCTCCTCGCGTCATCGTTCTGTTGCCCCAATGCGAAAATGGCGCTGCCAAGATCTTGGCACACAAGCGTCCTAGTGTAGTTCACGATTGCATGCGCTATTACTAGCTGGTTGCCCCCACAAGCGCCTGCTTTGCTTCTGTCCGTTGCTTTTTGTCGCGCCCTAGAATAGGCTCTGAACGTTCTTGTGGTCGTCCTGCGGCTTCACTTGGTCAAACCGAGCCCAAATTTCACCACAAGAATGCTCTCATTTGATACTATCAGCGAGCAGAAAATAGCGCTCGCAAACGCATTTTTGAAAGAGAAAAAAAGATTTTAATGATTTTTCCGCACTGTCCGTAACATTTTGGCGTGCACTGTAGGTCCGATGGTTAGCGGATATAGTTAAACAATGTTGTCAATGTCGTTTATAAGGGCTCATTTGTCCACTCTGCTGGAGGAGGCTTCACTTCTCTACTCTCACCACACGACCGACCTAAGCCCAAGGCTCACTACTCATTGCAGCACTTGACTAAGGTCCTCACGCATTCAATGCGCACGAAACAGTGGTCGTGATACGCCTTCTCGGTGATGGAGACACCACCCATCTGACTTGTGTGATCGTTCGTGTGTGTCGGAGAATGTACTAGTAGAGGCGAGGACTTCACGGCCACCCCAGTGAAGCTGTCAGTGTGGACGATCACACGCATGCCGCTGTCAGTGTTGGCACTGTTGCTACATCAACTGGCGGTGGAGCTATGAGCTCACCCGTGCTTTGGTTGCTGGTTGGTATGTTCATGTTCACCTGAGCGTGTGTGATTGATAGATAGATGGTCTAGGCTATGAAGGATGCTGGTTGATGGGCCGATAGACCGCGTCGACTCAAACAGCCGACAGACTGCCAGCAGGTCGTCGGTGTGTCTGAGTGTGCGTGTCTAGTGGTGGTGCTCGCTTTCGCCACTTTCGCCAGCCTCGCAGTGCGTGTGCTGGAGCACCGAGAGACCGATGAGGACGCAGCCGAGCGAGAACCAGAAGAAGTGGAGCGCGGCGCGGCGGCGGTCGCGCACGGCGAGCATCGGCGGCAGCAGCACGCTCAGACCGATGAACATGAGCGCGCCGCAGCCAAAGCCCATGAGGAACCCGAGCGCGTGGTTGCTCACCGAGCCCGCGGCGAGGAGGATCACGGCGCCGAGGAGCGACGCCAGCGACGCGACAAAGTTCACCACGAGCGCCTGCGAAACGAGCATCCCGGCCTTGATGTAGATGAAGAAGTCGCCGACGCGGTGCGGCACTTCGTGGAGCACGACGCCGAGCGCCACGGCCCAGCCGAGCGACGCGCTGCAGCTCTTGAACGCCACGGCGAGCACGACGCCGTCCGTGAACGCGTGGAAGAAGTCGCCGACCGCAGTGATCCACGCCACGGGCTCGACGTACTTGAGCGACGCAAAGTACGTGGCCGAGAACGACTGCTGCGCGGCGCCGAGCTTCTCGCCGCTCTCGTCGCTCGACGTCGCGACATCCGGCGTCGGCGGGTGCGCAACGTACTCGGCACCACTAACGTCACCGACGCCTTGGAGCGAGAGCCGCACGAGTCCTTTCTCCGCGTCAACACTTGCGTGTTGGTGCTGGTGCTGGTGGTCGTGAGCATGGGTGTGCTCGCCATGGGCGTGGCCGCCGTGCGCGTGGTGGTGCTCGGCGCCAAACGCAGACAGCACCATGTGCACGCCCGACTCGACGGCCATGGAGAACGCGATGCCGCCGAGGACCCAGACGCCCATGACCCACTCGCCCAAGTCGGCCAAGTACTCGCTCCCTTCCGGGTACAAGTGGAACACGACGACGCCGAGCAAACAGCCCGCCGCGAAGCTCGTCATGTACTCCACGACCGACTCGATGCGGTGCTTGCTCATGCCCAAGATGATCACGCCCACGAACGACGTGAGCGAGATGATGAGCGACGCAGCGATCGGGCCGAGCCAACTGTCCGAGTGCGCGTGGTCCTCGTCGTCGTGCTCGTCGCAGCCAGCGTAGCACTTGAACACCGCGACCGGCTGTGCCTGTGCGTCCGTGACCGCGACGCTCACTTCGTCGCTGCCGTGCTGCGCAAAGAGCATGAACGCACCGGCGCGCGCGACCGGCACGCTCGCGTCCACGCACATCTGCTCGCGCGCAAACTCGGCGCGGTAGAGCACGTCCGGCGACGACGCGTTCGTCTTGATGCGCAGCGTCTTGCCGCTCGTCACGCGCTCGTGCACGACTTCGTCCGACGCGAACGCGCTAAAGATCGTCTCGGCGCGCGTCGTCGCGGCGCTCGCGGCGCTGTCGCTGCTCGCCTCGAGCGCGAGGAGCGCAAAGATCATGCCGCCGTCGGCCACGACATCGTCTGTCGTCGCGCAGAGCTTGAGCGTGTGGTTGCCGGCGGCGAGGTCGTACGTCGCAGCGGACTCCCACGGCGACTTGGCCGCTTCGTCTTCGTGGTGGTGCTCGTGGTGCTCGTGCGCAAGCGCGTGGTGCGTGGCGACGCCGAGCGCGAGCAGCGCGACTGTGAGTGTCTGGCGCAGCAGCATCATGATGATTGTCGTGAAGAAGCTGGAGCTGCTGGTCAAGAGCTAGCTGAAGCTGGAGCTAGGACGACGCGAGGCGAGTTGCAGAGTGCGATAGCTCGAGTCGAGTCGAGTCGAGTCGAGTCGAGGCGGTGGGGGTCAATCGCCAATGCACGGCATCAGACAAGACACGACGCGCAGCAGCAGCACTCGCACGCAGCGACGACGACGACGCGAGGTCTGTCTGTGCCAGTCAGTCACATGAGGCGCACTTGTCCGACGGCGATCGCAGTCGCGGCAACTGTGTCGTCAAACAATCAAACAGACAAACAGAGACAGAGTGGCTGTTGTGTGCGCCACACACAAAACGACAAAATTCGAACCTGCGCGAATGCGTTTGCCAATGCACTTGCATAATGTATCGACAGCGCGACGAGTTTCGCACAGATGCCTCTCTGGCTTCCCACCGCCGTCGGACAAATCCGACAAAACAGTTAACACATCGAAATGTGTTTCCTGCAACAGACCGACTTGAAGCGGCAGGACGCACGAGCGCGAGCATATCGCCACGAGCACGAGCACCGCTGCTTCGACTCTCACGATCGATGGGCTGCTTCACTTGATGCTAGCGTCTTGAGATCGACCTCGTGCGTTCTCGTATGAGACTGGACCTGCGTGTGTGTGTGTGTGTGTCTCGTCAATCCTCGGTACCTCGCGACTGTCTACGCGTGTTTGTTTGCTTGCTTGCTCGGTCAGTCTGCCTGCGTGTGCGTGGCTGGTCTCACACACTTGAGCACGGCTCAGCTCGCGACTCGATGCTGTTGTCGTGCGCGACGCACTACAGCGCGCTCTGCTCATTCACGCTGCTCGTCCACTTCACGACTGCAAACGAAGCGATGCATCATGCAGTGCAATGCGATGCGCAGGATCTTAATCACGAGATTAACCGCCAGCGCACATCGACGACCGTCGAGCATCACAGCACCCAAAGCACAGCACAGCACAGCACAGCGCTGTCGATGTCGTTGTTGTCATCGAGTTCGCCCACATCGCCCGACGACGGATCTGGTTCGCTTGTCTTTCGCAGAAAGTGTGGTCACGCGCAAGTCAGAGACTGACAAACAAACAGACCGAGAGACCTCCAGTGCAGCAGGCTGGCTTGCAAGGACACACACACACACGCCTCGCACTTTACTGGAGCCAAACAGTCCGTCAATCGTGACCAAGTGCTTCAAGCGACCACACGAGAAGGACACGATCGTCACTTGCTCACTTGCTTGCACGCCATGGACCAAGTGCGCGTGTTTGAAAGAGTGAAAGGCGTGTATCATGAGAGACGTCGTCCTAGAACACGGACGAGCGAATGTGCGCGTGCTTCTTCGGCCGGAGCTGCGCTGGCGCTTGGTCGTACGGCGAAAAGTACGCTTGCGGGCCGTCACCACCTCCGCCACCGGCTGCGGCTTCTTCTTGTGCTTCGCGCGTAAACTTGAACGCCGTGCGCGTCGGTGGCGGCGACGGCGGTCGGAACACGCGCGCCTGCGCGGCGCCGCTCCCTGGCGTGTGCGGCCGCGCAATGTTCGGCAGCGACGTCTGGCGCGACATGGCGCCAGAGCTCGACTTGGGTCGACTCGAGATCGACTTGGTCGGCGACGGCGACCGCGACGACGCCTTGCCCATCACTTGCTCGATCGTCTTGGACGCCTGGCTCCACTTCTTCGTGATCTTGACGTTCTCCATCGTGCGCATGATCAAGTCGCGCTGGATCTTGGCGTGCACGGCGATCTGCTTCCGCCGCTTCACGAGGTCGTCCTTCTCGTTCAGCATCGCCTGCGTGCGCTGCTCGGTCTCCTGCAGCTTCCGCAGCGTCTCGAGGCGCTTGTACTCTTGGATGCGCTTCATGCGCTCGACTTTGTCGAGCTTGAGCTGCTGCTGGATCCGTCGGTACTCTTTCTTGAGCTCGAGTTCGGCTGCTACATCTCTTGGAGCTAGATCTGGAGCTGGAGCTGGAGCTATCGATCTTGCTGAGCAAGTATGGTCGAGTTCGAGCCAGCCTCTGGCGATCGAGTGGGTCGAAGCATGTGCTTTTGGTGACGAAGTGGCAAGATCTTGATCGCTCGCATGCTCAACCGCTCTGTGGCGCGTCCTCTGTCTCGATCTCGCCATGCAGCCATTGCGGTGGCAACCGAGGTGTACTCAATAGTGTCTCCTCCACACATCTCTGCTCACACTGTCACTCGCATCGACTCGCGCGATCTGCTCGTCTAGTCTCCACAGAAGTCGGCGCGACGTGCGACTCGAGCAGCTGCAGCAGCCGAATGCAGCCAACTAGCTCGCTGGATCTGACTCGACGCTGCAGCTAGCCGATCTCCAAGCAGGCTCGCATGTGCACTGCGCCATCGAGAACAACAAACTCGTTCGAGCGTCGTCCTCAGCCGCCTACGACGACGACGATATGCAAGTGTGTTTGACACCATACGGTCGCGTGCGATCGCGCACGACTGATGTCGATCGGTCAATCGCTCAATGAATCGCGGCGCAGTCATCGCAGTCCAGTGTCGAGTACAGCGAGTTCGCGAGTACGCGAGCTCCTGGATCTTGAGTAGCAAAGTGTGTCAAGCCATCGGGTCAACCTTGTGCGTCTGCAGCTGCTCGCGCGGGTCTGTGAACGTGTGGAGGAGAAGCCCGCGAGCTGCTGCATGCGTGTGTATGCTGTACGTCTGCGTGCAGGATCGCAAGCAAGTGAATGAGTGAGACGAAAGCGGTAGGCGACATCCAGCGCCGACCCGAGCAACAGTAATCCTCGAGACGCGGTCGATGGCTCCAGCCACGCGAGCGAGTCTGTATGTCTCGCAACGTGCTCACGCGTGTGGCCATGACCGAGCTCAAGAGGTCATGGAGCTAACTGGCTGGCAATCTTGGAGGATTGCTTGCCACTCGAGCAGCTCGTCCTTTGCAGCGTCCTACTCAGAGTCTTTGGTCAAGATGCTGCAGAGGCGGCACGGCTGCTGGTGTGTGGCAGGCTTCGTGTCCCTTGAGAGCGCGTTGCAGAGTAGAGAGAGAGCGCAGGAGCAGAGGGCGAGCGAGCACTCGTGGTCGCCTGCACCTGCTCGCGTCGTGATTGAGCCAGCGCCGAGCTGCAGAGGCGAGTCGTTGAAATTGTGCTACGCTGAGAGTCAGTCAAGCGCACCAGCTGGTGTCCGGCTCGACGCGAATGCGAGCAGCGCCGGTGTCCGCGCACATGCCGCGCCATGCTACTGCTCCTACTGCTGTCGCCGCTGCTTTCATCGTGTGCTACGTGCGGATAGGACAACCAGCCGGTGAGGCCAGTTGACAGCAGCGGCACACTCACAACCTGCCGCCGCGCTTGTGCCGCACACGCTCAGCGCGCACTCACCACGCGCTCACTTCCTTTCGCTGCTGCTGCTGCTGCTACAAGTGCAGCGACGCACCTCTTCCTCGGCTCATTGCACGACATCGTCCGTCAAGCGCAGGTTAGCAAGTGCGTGTGATTGAGTGAGGTCGCACAATGGCGACCCAGTACACGCAGCCGCAGCGGCGCCACCCGCTCCTCGTGCTCGAGAACGAGCAGCAAGCGCGCGCTGGCGGCCGCGCGTTCGCCAAGCAGATCTTTGGCCGCATGCAGTGGAAGCGCATTGGCTCCAAGTCGGACGAGCACGCAAAGTTGTACGAGAGCGTCGTGAACGGCACGCCAGCGAGCGACGGCAAGTACACGGTGCGCGCGGTGCGCCAAGTCGCTGCGACCATCAGCGAGATCGAGGTCGTGCTCGCAACTGCTGCGCGGTACGGCGCGCTGCGCGTGCTCTTGCCAGGGACGTACTCGTCCGGCGCGATCGGGATCGAGTACGGCCAAGTGCTCCACGCCACGGGCGAGCGCGAGCACGTGAGCATCGAGTACGCGAGTCTCCGGCCGTACGCCGGGATCCTCGGGATGGACCACCACGTCTTGCTGAGCTACTCGCTCGCGACGATGCTCCAGCGCACGCGCAAGAGCCGCAGCGGCCAGACCGAGACGGTCTCGGTCCCTTCGGTGCTCCACCTGCTCCGGCCCGTGGACTTCCCCGACCTCACGAAGAAGCGCCGGGACTACCACCGCGAGTACCTCTCGCTCAACGACCTCAGCATCACGTACATCATCCAAGAGTCGAGCAAGCCCGGCATGGTCACGCTCGAAGTTGTCCTTGCGTGCACCGACGAAGAGCTCTTGCCCGCGGCAGTGCGCGCGTCGGCCGCGCAGCGCAAAGGCGCGCCGACGCAGAAGCAGCGCATGTACCACGACGCGCTGAGTCTCACGCGCGTGCAGCAGCTCGTCGAGAACTACCGCAAGTCGCGCGCCGGTCCGTCAAGTGCGAGCCACGCAAGCAGTGCTGGGACTGTCGCGTCGTCCTCATCCACGTCAGCTCCGTCGCAGACGCAGACGCAGCCGAAGCCATCGTCAGCGCGTCCGACAGCACGACCAGCGCACAGTACTCCAAGCGACGCGCCGCAGCTCGCAGCGCCAGCTTCGAGCGGCTGCTGCATCTGCCACAAGCGCTTCGGTCCGTTCCGGTGGAAGCGCCACTGCGAAGTGTGCGAGCGCGCGGCGTGCGACCGGTGCCTCTCGGTCATTGCGAACCCCACGGCGACGCGCAAGAAGAAGCGCGTGTGCAACAACTGCCTCTACGGGCCAAACGGCCTCGGCGCGCAGCAGCACGCAGCTGCGTCAGTAGAGACGACACCAGCAGCAACGGCCCGCCCGACCTCTACAGCGACTACCACCGCTGGACGGACAGAGAGCCGCGCTGCGCCGCCTGTGCCCGAGTACGACCGCTCGAGCAAGCGGTACGCAGCGCGCGCGAGCCGCACGAGCAGCCGGAGCAACAGCGTCTACAGCGGCAGCGACACGGACGACGACGACGTCGTGCGAGGCGCGATCCCGCCTGTGCGAGCGCGTCGCGCGCAGACGCTCACGATCGACGAAGTCACGTGCACACCGGTGGTCGAGCGGACGAAGTCGTTCCGCATGACGCCGTCGTATCGCTCGAGCGTGTCGCGGCCGCAGGCGCCAGCAGTGCGCTTGACGACGCTCTTGGACCCGGACCTGTGCGTGACGTCGTCTGCGTCGTCGTACCGCGAGCGCCTGCAGCTCCACCAGCTCAAGACGCTCGACGCCGACTACGACCTCGACTTTAACTGGCTCAACATCTTTCCCAAGGCGCCAGTGCCGCGCTACGACGGCGCGCGCGTGCAGTTCCTCAACTCGGTCGTTCAGCTCGACCCGCATGCGATCGTGTTCTTGCGCCACGACGCCGAGCTCGAGACGCTCGCGCACCGCGTCCTGGACGTCGCGACGCAGTGGCACGGCTGCAGCATCAACGTCGCTGGCAAGTCGCACGTCTACTGCCTCTTGAACGCGTCGTCGGAGCTCGACGCAGCGTCGAGTAGCAAGCCTGCAGTCGTCGTGGACGACGTCATGCCGCGGAATGAGAGCGCGAGCTCGTACGCTGTGTACCACAACGCGCCGTTCTTCGTCGCGGAGCTCGCGAGCGACGAGCGCTTCCGCGCACACCCGCTCTGTACCGACCACGGCGCAGTGTCGTTCATGAGCTTCCCGATCTACGCGACGGCACCGTCCGCCGCGGCGTCGCGCGTGCCGTACGTCCAGTGCATGGGCACACTGGACCTCTGGAAGCTCGACTGCGTCGCAGCGAGTAGCCACGTCTCGCACGACTGGTGGCAAAAGATGAATGGCCTCGTGCGCGAGATCGGCGCGCGCATCGAAGCCCTTGCGGCCGAGAGCAGCTCGGGTGCGAAGCTCCGGACTGGCAAAGCGTACTCGGTCGACGCGTCGTCGTCGTCGTGCGATAGTCGCAACAGCACGCGCCACGACGACTCGTTCGAGCTCGATCTGTTTGAGCTCGACGGCGATGGCGGCGTGAGTGGCTCGCCAGCGTCCATGGGCGTGAGCGAGGACTCGGCCGAAGACGCGTTCTACGTCAAGCTCAATAGCGCCGCTGGCATTCGCGGCAACAGTCTCTACGACAGTCGGTCGTGGCGCTTTGGGAGCTTCAGTAGCGTCGACGACAACAGCGACAACGAGAGCACAACGAGCTCGAGCAGCAGGACGTCGCGGTCGTCGCGGTACTCGCAGCAGCGGTACTCGGCTGCAGACTTGCACTCGGCGATCGAGTCGCTGCTCCACCAAGCGAACGAGACGTCGAGCATGGTCTACAACAGCGGCGTGCAGATCTAATAGGAAGGAGTCGTAGCGTATGAACCGACCGAGTAGGAGGCAGTACTTGGTAGTAGTAGTAGTAGTAGGAATGGTCGTGACGTGAACACGTGCTGGAACTGCTCGGATAACGAGCGAGCGTGCGTCTTGACTGGAGCTCTTCAGGATGTGAGCGCACCCATTCGACACTCGAGGCGCTCGAGCAGAGCCACAGACTGCGTCGCGTCGTGAGAAGCAGGTGGCGACGATCGTGCTGACAGGCGTGTCGACATCTTGAAGTTTGTATGTTTTTTGCGTGGAGAGCGAGGCGAACGAGCGTAAAGTTGATGTGCTGGCGCTGCTCACGACTGTGCGCGCGCTGGACGTTGCGAGCCGGCGAAGCGTGAGACCGCGAGCGCTTCTACACTCGGTCCGCCAATGCGAATGTAATCGCGTGGCGGGACACCGCGACACTCGCGACTCGCTCTTCAGTACCGAATCGCTCGACTCGCAGCTCGTCCGACCGACGTACGCGCTCTTCTGCCTCCGCACTCGTACGCGCGCGCGTGTGTGAGAAAGAGAGCTAGAGAACGAGCGAGTGCGTACGCGTCTCTGTCCGTAGTGCGAGCAAGACGCTCGGCACACTGCCACAGCAAGAGAGCGACGACAGACATCGACACAATGACCGACTGGCAAGCGCCAGTAGACACCAACGCGCATGCAGGACCGCTGCAGTTCGCACGCATCAACACAGACGAGCAGCTCACACACGACGACGATGCACAGGGACCTCCATTAGACCTCGACTCGCTGCGGTCGCGGTCGCCCGAGCGCCTCCACATTGACGACTTGCGCACGAGTCAGTCATCCTCGTCGGTCGACGACGACACTCGCTACTATCACGACACAGCATCGCGACCGCAGCAGCAGCACTTTGCGCTCTCGCCGCCATCGTCCATACAGCCGTCGTCTGCGATGAACACGCCGATTCTCGAGCAGCGGCCGAGCAGCTACTTGCAGCAGCTCGCAGCAGCGCTCTGGCCGCCAGTCGGCGGACCCAACAGAGATACTGACTACCTCCAGGCGTCTCCACCGGCGCCGCCGCCAGTGCGCGGCCGTCCAGCGCACGGCGACTATCGCGCGCCGCAGCGCACGCCGCCGCCACCGCCTCCGCAACAGCAGCAGCCTCGGCCATCAAACGCGCGGACGTTCGACAACATGCTCCCGCGCCGGTCCGCGCTCGTGCCGCACGACCACCGCGTGCTCTCGCCCGTGGGCTTTGACATTGGCCGCCATACACTCGACCCCGAGGCGATGTTCGTCGCTCCGGCGCACAACACGAGTCCGAGCATGGCGCACATGAACGAGCTCCGGCCCGTGCCGTCGCCCGCCCTCGCAGTCGAAGCGAACGACCACAACGCACAGCTCGGCGGGCTCGAGTCGGACGACGACGAGCTCTCTGGCGCAGTCTCAACGGCGCCGAGTTCGTCGCAGCACCCAAGCGACTTTGAAGGCGCGCGGTGGCGCCGAGACTTTGCCGCCAAGCGCGTGCGCTTTGAAGACTCGTGGCGCGCCGACATGCGGACGTACATGTGCGTCTCTCTATGCTTCTCTCTTGTCAGGAGCGATGGCGTCCTGGACTGACCGACAGACTGTCTTGTCGTATGCCTGCCACACTTGTGTAGGAAGAACGCGCATCCGTTCATTGGCATCTGCTGCGCACATCCGCGGCATCCGTACAAGCGACGCGACCGCATCCTCGTGCTAGTCGTCGCGCTCCGTACGTCCTCTCGCTGTCTCTAGCGATCCCGCTCTGCAGCGACCACCACTGGCGCTGCTCTTGAGACTGACGCAGTAGCTCTTGCCCTTGCTCTGGTGACTCTGCAGTTGTCTTGCTCCTCTGCAGTGGCGTCTTTGCGACGCAGCCGTGCTGCGAGAGCGTCCAGGACGTCCCTGTCGCGGTCGTCGACCATCGCCGTCTCGAGCGCTCGCAGCCGCTCGAGTCACATCGCGTCACACGTGTCCTCACACGCGCAGTGAGCAGTCAGCAGTACCAGTGTCTGCCGTTCCGCAGCGCGTGTGATAGCGCCACGGCACTCTGCACTGAAGGCTCGAGCTGCGTGCGACCAAGCGGCGCTGCAGCGCTCTCGACCAAGCAGTGCGTCCCAGCAGCAGCAGCTACGACCTCGACACTGTCGTGCCGTCTCGACAGCGCGCAGTGCCCGCCTGGCTGGACCTGCGACCCGACCACAACGTTCTGTGCACCCGCGTCGTCGCTCGTGTGCTACGTCCCGCGCGATCAGTCGTCCGCAGCGACGCGCACAAGTGAACTGCGCCTCGCAGCGTCTGAGCGTGCGAGCAGCACCGACGGCTCTGGGAACGGCGGCATGACTGTGATCGAAGCGATCTTCGGCATCCTCATCATCGCAAACGGCAACGGCACGACTGCACCGACGCCAGTGCCGTCGACGATTGCACCGACGCCGACACCGAGTCCGCTCACGCCAAGTCCGAGTCCCACCGTGTCGATGCCGCCAGCGACGGCGGCACCGATCAACACGGACCCAACAACGGTGCTCCAGTCGATCGCTGTGGCGCTGTCGCAGCCAGAGGACGGCGGCGTCTACAGCGTCACGTCGACGATGCCGATCGAGTGGACCGTGAGTGTCGCTAAAGACGCGGACGCGCTGCAGCTCCTCAAAGCGTTCACTGTCGCGTTCAGCGCTGACGGCGGCAAGACGTTTGCAACGATCGCCAACGACGTCCGCGCGTCGAGCACCAGTGGCCACACAGCAGCAACGAACGCTGCAGTGTTTCACTACGACTGGCGCCTCGGTGGCAACACGTCGCTCGTGTGCACTGCGTGCGTCCTGCGCGTCTGCGCCGACGTCCAGAGCACTAGCAGCACGCGCATCATCGGAAGTGCGAGTCAAGTCTGCATTCGCTCAGACGGCGGTGCGACGCCTAGTACGCTCACGGCCGCTGCGACGCTCGTGACGACCACAACACTGTCAAGTGCGCGTCGCGGCATCACGTTCCGGATCGTGCGTGAGATCCTCTCGTGCGCCTGCGGCGTCGCGCACGCGCCGTTCATCGAGATGTCGCTCGTCCTTGCGCTCAGTCTCCCGCTCGCGCTGCTGCTGCTCGAGCAGCTCGTGACGTTCTACGAAGACTCGAAGCTCCGCGGACTCGTTGCGCGGCGCCGACGGTACCGAAGCAGCACAATCGACGACACGCGCTGCGCGCTGCCGCTCGGTCCATCGCACCGCAAGCCGCTGCTTGGGTACTACAGCGCACGCCGCGCGACGCGCGCAGGTCGCGTCGTGATCGTGCTCGTGCTCGCTGGTGTGTGCATCGGTAGCGGCATCCAGCTCGCGCGCATCACTGAGGCGAACTTCCTCAACCAGACAAGTCGCATTATCTGGCTCTGGGTGAGTACGTTTGGCGTCTGCGTCGTCGTCGGCGCTGTCTACACGACCGCGCTCTACCTCGCGCGGTTCGCACTGCGCTGGGCACGCGAGCCGTCGCCACTGAAGCAGCGGCTCCAAGCGCGGCCGCTGTCGCCGATGCCGTCAGATCAGCTGAGCGAGCTCGCGCTCACGCAGCACCAGCTGCAGCACCCGCCGCAGCGTTTGGACTTTAGTGCGCTGTAGGTCGCTCCTTCTCAACGAGCGCTGAGCTATGATCGCCACCAACACTGTTGCGAACACGTCCGTCCAGTGTCCACTCTGTATTGACCATGTAGGATGTAGTAGTACGTCTAGACAAGTAGCAGCCGCGTCGCCATCGTGAGCGCCGCTCAGTGCGACACAAAGTTCTTGATGACCGTCTTGCGGTACTGCCGCGTGTGGCTCATGTCGTCGCCGCTCGCGAGCGAGTCGACGAGCGAGAGCTCGCCGCGCAAGTCGGTCTCCATCTTGGCCTTGAGCTCCGCGCCGTGGAAGCCCTTGCCCATGAGGTACGCGAGCTTTGCGACCGTGGCTTCGATCGTCATGTCGAGCGACGTGATCACGCCCATGCGCAGGAGCTCGACGCCCGTGGCGTACGTGTCGAGCTGCGTGCGGCCTTGGACGCACTGCGTCGTGATCGTGACGGGGATGTGCGAGTCCAGTGCGCTGCGCACGAGGCGCAGGAAGCCGTCTTTGCGCAGCGGCGCGTTGCCAGTGCCGTAGAGCGCAAATACGATCGCTTTGCGCGGTGCCGTGCTGCTGCCGTCACCGGCGCGCGGGCTCGCGTTGTGGCGCTGGATGTACGCTTCGATGCAGTCGTCGTCAAAGCCTGGGACGAGGTGGAACACGCACACGTTCGTGGCCAAGTCAGTGAAGACACTGAAGCGCCGGCGCGGGTACGGCAAGATCAGCGCTTGGTCAACGGTAGTCTCGACGCCCGTGGACGCGAGCGACGGGAAGTTGGGCGACTGGAACGCGTCGACCGACATGTTGGCGATCTTGGTCGTGCGGTTCCCGCGCAGGAGCTTGTCGTTCGAGTAGATGCAGACCTCGGGGATCGCGAGGTTCGCGGCGCACATGACCGACATGATGAGGTTCCGCCGCGCGTCGCTGTGTGGGAAGTGCAGTGGGATCATCGCGCCAGAGATCACGACTGGCTTGCCGAGGTACTCGAGCATGAAGCTCAACGCCGACGCGGTGTACGCCATGGTGTCAGTGCCCTGGAGCACGACGAAGCCGTCGTAGTCCCAGTAGTGGCTCTCGATCTCGCGCGCGATGCGACCCCAGTCCGCGGGGGACATGTCGGACGAGTCAATCGGGTCCTTCCACTCGCTCACAGTCACTCTCGGCATGTTCTCGAACAGGAACTCGTCCATCTCACTGATCTTCTTCTCGAGGAAGCCGCTCGACGGGTGGAGCACGCCCGTGGCGTCTGGCACCATGCCGAACGTCCCGCCCGTGTAGATAATGAGGCAGTGCGCGCGACCGTGCGCCGCCCCGCTCACGCCTGCAGTCGAGAGCACACCGTGTGGCGTCCCGCACGACGCGAGCGCCGGTGGGCTCTTGGCAAACGACACCGGCACGGGGTCGACACCGTTGCCAGTGAGCGCCATCGAGCTCAAGTTGCGCACGATCTGCGTCGGACTCGCGGCGCTGCTGCCGCCGATCGAAAGCGGCGCGCTGCGGCCTTCGACGCCGCGCGTGCTGAAGTCGTCGTCGGCCATTGCGATCGTCGGGAGTGCGTCAGTGTGTGTGTGCGAGAGGTGGCAAGCGCGCAAGTGGGCTGTTCAAATGAGACATACAACACCGCTGGTGCGACTGGCGCCGACTGGCGCCAGCCAACCGAGGGCGGTGCTTGAAGTACGTCACGTTGTCGGTGCTTGGGCAAACTGCTTTCTCGTCAGGCATACATTTGTCGAATACATTGTAAGAAAGCAGAGCTGCACCAGCTGACGATTTGAAGGAGCGAGCGCTCGCGACCAGGAGCATATTCCAGCTTGATCAGCAACAGCTCTGATCCGATCGACTCGACTTGGTTTGCCGCGTTGCCGTGCTTGTCCTTGGCAGCATGAGCATGCCCAAGTTCATGCGACGCTCGCAAAGTTTCGGCAAGTAGGTCACACACCAGAGCAAGTGTACCATGGCTCGTGCTCACGCGTCGCAGCGAGTGCTCGAGCGTCTGCTGGTCTGTATAGCACTCTCGAACACGCTTGCAAACATACACACGTGAAGATGAACGACCTCGCACACACAGCAGCAGTTCCAACACCATCACCAGCAGTGCAAGTGCTTGCGGACGCGGCGCTCTTCCACGCCACCGTCGACTGGATCGACGGCGTGCCTTACTTGTGCGCGAGTTCTACGAGACCGAGTACCAGAAACACTGCGAACTCATCGCGCCGAAGCTGTCAGAGCTGTCGTTGCACCAAGAACTGCCGAGCTGGGCCGACGCGCTACAGCCGGCGCTGTGGTTCGTCGCTGCCACCCGCAGCAACACGCGCGTGCTCAAAGCGCTCACCACGCTCGCAACGACACCGCGACACGAGCGCAGTGTCCACGTCCCGCCGCGTCAGGACACCATCGAGATTGCTGTCGCACACGTGTCGGACGTCAGCGTCCTCGATTGGCTCTACGACTACTACTCGGACGCAGCGCAGCGCCAGATCCGCGACGAGCACTTTGACGCCCTCGCGCTTCGCTGCGATGCGATCGCAGTGGTCGAGTGGGTCCATGCTCGCGGCTTTGCCTTCCCAGCGCAGACGATAGTCGTTGCTGCGAGTGCTGAGAATCTCGCGCTCTTGCGCTTCTTGCACGAGCGCGACTTTGACGGAGACACGCGCGAAGCGCAAGGGAGTGCGCTGCGCAATGGCCACCTCGCAGTGCTTGAGTACCTCCACGCGCACTGCAATGACGCTGGGTGTGCCTCCGACGCCGTGACGTACGCAGCAAAGCGAGGGCGCCTCGCGTGCGTCCAGTTTGCGAACGAGCACAACATCGAAGGCTTCACCGCCGCGACGATGTCGAAAGCCGTGAGCACCGGCCGCTTGAACGTTGTGAAGTACCTCCACGAGACTCGCACCGAGGGCTGCAGCGTCGTCGCGCTCTTGGACGCCGAGATGTTCCAGTACCACGACGTCGTTGACTTTCTCTGTCGCCACCGGCCGATGAAGAACGCAGGATCCGTGGCAAAGTACGCCGCGAGTGTCCTGCTCCTGCGACTCGCAGCGAAGCTCGCAAAGAGCATGATCACGTCGCGCGGGAAGCAGCAGTACGAGTATGTGTGGAGCGTGTAGGAGGTAGTGATGAAAGCAAGGTTGCCCTCAATAGCCGATTCTAATAGTGATATATATCAGGAGCATCCACTGTTATATCTGTGATAGTGTGAAAAACAAGGGATCTCTCAACTTGAAGTCCCCTCTCGAGCTGATTCATTCGCAGTATCACCCAAGCCAAGACACCGTCGTCTCGAGACGCTCAAGATGGACGACCGCAAGTACGTCGACGCCGTGGCGCAAGACCTGGCTCAGCGCAGCGCTGACGTCGCGCTCAAGATCGCAAACGTGTACGTCCTCCCTTACTCTCTCTTGTCTGCCATCACGAGTTCCTCCTCTCTTTGCTCACTCACGCCAATTGATCTCTCGCTAGTCGCAAGGTGCTCGTGGATCTCACGCTCGATGCTGCAGTCCTGAGCTACTCGCACAACTTTGCGTGGCTCACGGGCGGCGGCCGCAACTTTATCAACATGGCAGTCGACGGTATGTCTCCTAGCACTACTCTCTCTCTCTCTCTCTTTGTGACAACGCGCGTCTCACTCCTTGGCGCTTGAACTGGATCAGTTGGCGTTGGCTCGATCTACATCGACGCGTCGCAAGTCGTACTGCTCACAAACGAGATCGAAGGCCACCGGCTCTTGCACGAAGAGCTCAATGGGCTCCAGCACCACTTCCAAGTACGCAGAGCTACTGTCTATCGAGAGACCCTACTACCGTCACTCTGTTCCCATACTCACCACGTTTGCCCCTTGTCTAGCTCCATGAAGACCCGTGGTACGAACAAACGAGCGCGCTCGAGCACGCCAAGCGCCTCGCAAAGAGCGACAACGTCGGAGTCGACACGCTCCACAAAGCGCTCGACGAGCGCATTGGCGCACTGCGCGTGACGCTCACAGCGCACGAGATCGCGCTCTACCGCGCACTCGGGAAGGACTGCGGCCGGATCATCGGCGACGTTGCCCGCGCGATCCGTCCGAGCATGACCGAGTTTGAGATCGCAGCGCAGCTCGCGGCGCAGTCGCTTGCTGCAGGCATCACGCCGATTGTGCTCCTCGTCGCTGCAGACGAGCGCGTCGATGCGATTCGCCACCCGCTCCCGACGCCGAAGCGCGTGAAGCACAAAGTGATGCTCGTGCTCTGCGGCCGCCGCGCAGGCTTTGTGCTCTCGGTCACGCGCATGGTGTACATCACGACGACGCCAGGCGCGACGATCCCAGCAGACTTGGTCGCGCGCCACGACGCTGCGACGTACGTCGATGCGGTCGTGATCGCCAAGACGCAGCCTGGCGCTGTGGCGAAAGACCTCTTTGCTGCGATCCAACGTGCGTACGCCGCACGCGGCTTTGATCGCGAGTGGACGCTGCACCACCAAGGCGGCGCGGCGGGGTACCTCAGCCGCGAGTGGATCGCAAACCCCGTGCTCGAGCGCGTCGTGGGTGTGAACCAAGCGTTTGCGTGGAACCCGTCGGTGACTGGGACCAAGTCCGAGGACACGGTCGTGCTCCTACACCGCGACGACGGACGCGTGGCTCACGAAGTGCTGAGTGCGTCGCCCAAGTGGCCCGTGATCACGCACACGGTCGACGGCATCACGGTCGAGCGTCCTGGGATCTTGCACCTCGCGTTCTGAAGTCGCTTAGGAAGAGGCGTGGTCCATTTACTTGATACGTCGGATTCGCACGATACATACTCAACTCAAGTTGCTCAAACGAAAGATGTGCGATTTGTGCCGAACTGCTGCGAACGACAGAGCAGATCCAAATGACCTGCATCATAGAGCAATTTGTACCTGCGCGGCGATGACTGCAGCAATGACCACGACGCTCGCGCTGTGCGAGCCGTACGAAGCGCACAAAGCGAATGCGCTGCGCCGCGAGTGCTACCGACGCGGCGTGCCGCCAGTCAAGGCCGGACCAGGCATGAACAACCACAAAGCAGGCTTTGTCGCGCTGCTGCGCGCGTTCGACTGCAAGATCAGCGCCACGTGTCCAGATAATGACGACGAAGCGACTGCACTAGCTCTTGCAAGTGCTTCGACGGTGTCGAGTGCAGCAAGCAGCGCCGTCGCTAGCGAGGAACCATTAGCAAAGCGACGGAAGCGCATGTCGACGCGGATCCAAGCAGAAGCGGCAAGCAACAGTACCGCAAGCGCCGCCGCTGCTGTTGCTGTTGTTGCTGCTGCAGATGACAGCGCGCCGCCATCGCAGCTCGCGAGCAAGCTGCAGCTCACTGCGCCGCCAGCACAAGACGAAGCGACAGCGACTGCAGCCAACACGTCGAACGCACAAGCTCCACAGGAGCCACAAGCGCAACACGCCCGTACCAAATCAACGACGCAGATGACGCCAGTCGAGCGCGCCAAGACCGCGCTCTTTGAGTCACAGCGCACGATGCTCGAGCGCCAGCAGCTCGCTGCCGAGCACCGCGACCTCATCGTCTCAGTCACGCAAGTGCAGGCTGCGATTGCACGCATCAAGGCGACTGAGCGCAATAGCGTCGCCGCGGCCGCCGTGCTCGCCGACCTCGAGCTCGACCTCGAGTTCATGCTGCGGCAGAAGCGGCTCATTCGCGCACACTTGGACGCGTACTTTGACAGCGCAAACACGCGGAAGCGCGTCGCGTGTGTGTAGACAAGTGAGCGATCGAGTGCGTGTAGATTGGCGAGGGAATGAGGGAGATCGATCGCAAGCACGTAGTCCAGTGTCCTAGGATCGATCCCAACGACGTGCCAGTGCGAACTCAATGGCATCTGAGCTATCTCGTGTCCTTGGATCGATCGCAACGACGTCGCGGAGCGAACTCAATGGCGCCATGGCGCTCGAGGCTTGTTGTGTCCTAGTGATAGCGCTCGAACTCACGTGAGCAACTCACGACCATGCGGAACGAAGGACATCCATGCACACACTCATGCTCTGGCGCAAGAAGCTCGCGACTGACCACTCGCCTCTGTGAACCCATTGCGCATCGAAGACTTCAACAAGCCGGAAATTTTAGTCGGCGCCTCAGCGCTGCGTCCCAGTGCTGCAGTCCACACTCACTCGCTCACTCGGCCATTCGCCAGCTCCAGCTCAAGCGCCTACGACTCGGAGCTCCAGGACCAGCAAGCAAGACCAAGAAACCGATGAAGCTCGCACGCGCTGCGGTCGCAGCGTCGACGTTGTTTGCGCTCGAAGTGGCGGCGCAGAGCCACATTCGGTGCCAAAACACGATCG
Organism: Pythium guiyangense; assembly: GCA_003730235.1. Taxonomy (NCBI): domain Eukaryota; phylum Oomycota; class Peronosporomycetes; order Pythiales; family Pythiaceae; genus Pythium; species Pythium guiyangense. The sequence goes on from QXDM01000029.1 coordinate 107,015, forward strand.
GCGGACCGTGCGGCGACAGCTCGCGGCCGCGCGAGATGAACTGCTGCGACTACGGCTACTGCCAGCCGTGGAACGCCGGGTACTACCAGTGCCTCGACAAGCCCGCGCGCTGTCCGCAGCAAGAGACCGACATCGACTACTACGGCAACGACATCCAAGCGGTCTTTGGCATTCTCCCCGACGCGTGCTGCAACGAGTGCAGCAAGACGCCGGGCTGCAAAGGCTACACGTTCGTGAACGAGAACCCGGACGGCAAGTCGGCGTGCTACCTCAAGAGCGCGATGACTGGCCGTGTCGAGAAGAAAGGTGCCGTCTCGGGCTTCCTCGAGACGACAAACCCGACGCCAAGTCCGCCGCCAACGCCGACGCCACCGACGACGTGCCCAAACGCACTTGGCGCGAACTGCGGCAATGCGCAGCAGTGGTCGTGCTGCCAAGGACTCGCGTACTGCCAGCCGTGGAACGCCGGGTACTACCAGTGCGTTGACCCGCTGCCGTTCTGCGGCCCGACGCACACGGACGTCGACTTTTACGGCGACGACATCAAGACGGTCTATGGTCTCTTGCCTGGCGCGTGCTGCAAAGAGTGCGCCGTCACTCCTGGCTGCCGCGCGATCACGTTCGTGAACGAGAACCCGGACGGCAAGTCGGCGTGCTACCTCAAGCGCAGCGGCGGCACGCGCGTCGCGAAGAAAGGCGCCGTGTCGTCGACGCTCTTGTACGACCCGCCACCGACGCCAACGCCGACGCCAGCGCCACCGACGTGCGCGAACGCAGTCGGCTCGCCGTGTGGGAATGCAAAGACCGGCGCTGCGTGCTGCCCAAGTGGGTCGTACTGCCAGCCGTGGAACCAGTGGTACTACCAGTGCATCGCGCTCCCGAGCAAGTGCTACGACGTTGTCGTGGGCGTCGACTTGTACGGCGACGACTTGGAGACGCGCTACGACTTGCTCCCAGAGACATGCTGCGACGCATGTGTGCGCCACAGCGAGTGCCAGACGTTCACGTTCGTGAACGAGAACGCCGATGGCCGCAGCGCGTGCTACCTCAAGCGCGGCGGTGGCACGAAGAAGCCGAACGCTGGCGCCGTCTCAGGCTTCAAGTACCGCATCGTGTCGTAGCGCCTTGCTTGGTTGTGTGCTGGACTGTGACTGATGGTCGCGACAGAGTTGTCGCCACTTCATTTCTGTATGGAAGTACACGTACAGACCATCACTCAGTGTCGTGTGCACGAACGTGGCGATCTTGTTGTGGCACAGTGCGTCGCTACATGCAGTGGCGATCGCCTTTGCGCTTGCTCCGGAGGTCGAGGAGCTCTTCGCGACTGCGGTCGACGTTTGCATTCTGTTGAGAGAAACAACAGCCAAAGGCACCAGGTCAGTCAGTCGTCGTCACTCAGCCTCTATCGCCATCTCTATCAAGACAAACACACATGGACGCACCTCTTTCACGATCGCGTACCCGCCGTACGCGCCGCTCTTCTTCACGCGGTACGTGTACTGCGAGCCGGCTTCTGTGCCACCCGCGTACGTCCCAAACGCAATCGCGTCGTCGGTCGGGCGCTTGCGCTTCTTCGCCGTCTGTTTATACAGCGAGCGAGCGTTGTCGAGTGTGAACGCATGCGTGTCCACTAGCGAACGCATCGTAGCCAGTTGGTTGGATCTGTCATGCCATTCACAAGGACGCACGCACCTCGTCCTCGGCCTTGGGCTCGTCGTCGGGCGGTGCTTTGATGTAGTGAAACGCAGTCGACGACACGAGGTCCGAGCTAAAGCCCGAGCTGATCGCAGCCGAGACGTCGCTGAGCACCATGCGCACGATGCGCGTCTCTTCGACGAGCGACGTCGGGTGCTGAATCAAGATCGCGTCGCCGACGCTGAGCTCCTGGAGGAACTTGGTCCCGACTTGGCCCATGAGCGTCGTACCGGACGACAAAATGCGGCCACTGCCTTTGACTTTGACGAGCTCGTAGCTCTCTGCTGCTGCAGTCGTAGCAGCAGCAGCAGTCTTGTCGTCGCTGCTGCGCTCGCGCTTCTTGTGCTTCTTGTGCTTCTTCGTCGGTCTGTTCGAGGCACGTGACGAGCGAGCGAGCGTGAGTAGCAAGTAGCAGCAACAGAGAGCTTAGCGTACCGAGTCAGCGCATGCGCAGAGACGCACTTGAGCGAGAGCCCGCCCTTGAGCTTGAGCTTGCCGCCGACGGTCTTGCCATACGCATCGGTCGTCATGGTGACGTTCGTGCTGTTCCTTTGACTTGCACAATGTATGGTCGCGACTGTTTGTACACTATCCGCAATTCCTTTACGTCCAATACATACCATCAGCGCACCTCAAAGAACGAGCACCACGAATACAAGGCACGATGGCAGTCGTCGCACGCGCGCCGCAAGCGAGCGGCAAGGCGCTCCCAGTCGCTGTGCGCGACTTCCTGCAGTACCTCAGCGACGCCGATGTCGCAGTCGCTGTCGCGGTGATCAAAGCGCTCACAGGCGTGATCGTGCGCAGCGAAGCGTCGACGATGATGCAAATGGAGGCTGAGCTCCAAGAAGCAGCGCTCCAGCTCAAGACGTACCAACCGGACGACGCCTGTGCGCTCTCGGCGCGGTACCAAAACTCGATCGCCACGACCGCTGGCTGCCAGCTCTTTCTGCGCTACGTCACGCGCTGCTTCCTCGAGTTTGACGTGCGTCTCGGTCGCTTGGTCGTCATGCATCGATCACAAGAGAAGACGCTCGACTGACACACTCATGCGCTCTTGCCTGTGCAATTACGATAGGACTTTGAGCTGTGCAAGTCGCAGCTCATTGACCGCGGCAACTTCTTTGCCGAGACGTCGCTCTCGAGCCGCAAGCGCATTGCGGAAGTCGGCCACAGCTTCATTCGCGACGGCATGGTGCGTCTCTGGGCCAAGAGCTCTCGATTGGTCGTGTGCGTTGTCATGTGTGGCTGCGCGATGCGACTGACACATCGTGACTCTCTCTCTCTCTAGCGCGTGCTCACGCACGGTGCGTCGCGCGTCGTGATCGCGCTGCTCTGTGAAGCGGCCAAGACCAAGCACTTCTCGGTCTTCATCACAGAAGGTCGCAGCACAGACGCTGGGTGCGTACGATACAGCCATACTCCCAGTCTCGGTCTCTCGTCCTCCATCCATCCTAACGCCTCTCGTACGCACTGCGCGCTAGGCTCGAGACTGCAGAGAAGCTCGCCGAGATGGGCATCCCGACGACTGTGATCCTCGACTCGGCCGTGGGCTTTTACATGGAGCAGACCGACATGGTGATCGTCGGCGCTGAGGGCGTCGTCGAGAACGGCGGGATCGTCAACTCGGTCGGGACGTACTCGGCCGCTGTGATCGCCCAAGCGATGCGCAAGCCGTTCTACGTCGCGGCCGAGAGCTACAAGTTTGCGCGGCTGTACCCATTGACGCAGCGCGACGTGCCGCAGACGCACGTCGAGCTCAGCGCGGCGTCGGTCACGAGCGACGTTGCGCGCAAGCACCTCTCGATGCAGAACCCGCGCTTCGACTACACGCCCCCTGGCTACATCTCGCTCATGTTCACGGACTTGGGCGTGCTCACGCCGTCTGCGGTCTCGGACGAGCTCATCAAGTTGTACCAGTGAGACTCACGAGTCAGAGTGACGATCACATGACGTGAGTGAAGGTCAGTACATGAACAACTCCCTACGATCGCTCGTTCTTCCTCCTACTGCGTTGGCTTGCTGTCCTTCTTGTGCTTCTTTGCCTTGCGACTCGTCGTCGTTCGCTTCGTCTTGCGCTTTGACGATGGAGCTGCACTGCCGCTAGTCGCGCTCGATGATGCTGATGGCTCGGGGACGAACTTGCGTACGACGCCTTGGATCGCAGCGAAGCCAGGGTCTTCTCGTGCTTCGGGCACTGCAAGCCACGCGTGCCAGACCTCGAGCATGCGCGCCGAAGCGCGATCCTTGTACCTATCGACATGCCACACACACAAGAGTGTGAGGATCTTTGCCAACATCGCGTCGTACTAAAGGACAATGGCGCAGTTCGGACCTCGTTCGATCTGCGACCGTCGCGCCAACTGCGTCGTTGAAGAACGGGTCTCCGCTGTCGGGACTGAAGTCGTCGTTCGACTTGACGATCTGCGCGTACGCGAGTCCGAGGTTCTTGAGCGTCGCGACGCGGCTCCAGAAGCGCTGCGGCTCGAACTGGTACGCGCGCTCCATGGCGTGCGTCGCGTGGCTCAAGAGCGCGACGTTGAGCGGGTCGTCTGCGATCGTGCGCTCGAGGAGGAACGTCGACCAGCTCAGCGTCTTCATGCCATAGTCCCTCGCCTGTCAACGCGTGCGAGTCAAAACCACACGAGTGCGTGAGTCGCACTGTCCTAGCACAGGGCTGACTGGTACTAAGCGAGCCCTACGATCGTCCACTCCCACGTCTCGTCGTTGTAGAGTTCGGGCGGTGGCAGCGCTCGCAAGTGCGCGTGCACAGTCGCCATCACACGCTGCTGGGTCGCGTGCCACTGCGCGAGCTGGAGCGCTGGCGCAGTCGTCGTCTCATCCACGCGATGGAGCTCATCGAGGAGTCCAAACGGCGTGAACGCGTACGTTGCGAGCAAGTCGGCGTCCTGGTGGTTGAGCTTGCCGCCAAAGAAGATGCCGCGGCGCTTGCGTCCAAGTGGCTCGTAGTTCGCGTCGAGGAAGCTCGCAAACGTGAAGCCGTCCGGCTGATCCAAGCAGCAAGAGATAGAGAGTGAGAAGCAGTGTTAGTCAGTCCAACCAAGAGCGAGCAGAAGAGATCGCCTGAGCGTCCTGGCGACTCAAGACGTACTGCGCCGCCAAATGGGACCAAGCGTGTGCCTGGGAACGTGAGCGTCGGGTAGTGCGCGTGCTTGGTCGCGAACCATGCGAACGACATCATCGAGAGGTTGAGCAGCGTGACGTCTGTGCGGCGGTGCTCGCAGCGCTGGAGGTACCGCAGCGCAGTCCACTGGAGGTCAAAGTTCACAATGAGCACTGCGTCGTGCGGCAGCGGATCGAGCAGCGCGCGCGCGTAGTCGCGAATGTACACAGCGCGGCTCTGGTCGCAGAGTGTGTACCACGTCGCGACCTGCACGCCAACGAGCGAGAGACAGAGCACACTCGCGAGTGCAGCGATCGCTGAAGGCATGACCGAGTTGCTGCTGCTGCTGACGCGCACTGCGAGCTGCGTCAAGAGCTCGAGCGCTCTGCTCAAGCCGACACCGAGCCACAGGAACACGATGACGTTTGGCTGCTGCCAGAAGCGCATGTGCACGCCGTACGTGAGGCCTTCGCTCAGCGGTAAGTTCGCGAGCGAGTGGAACACGAGCATGTAGAACGTGTACGTCGCAAGCAGGAGCCAGGCGACGCTCGCGTCCTTTGGGTCTGTCGTTGCACCAGATCTGCGAGTGGTTGAGGCAGTAGCGCCACGCATCGGCTGGAGCGTCGTAGCGATACCGAGCGTGAGCACTGGCGCTGCCAAGTGGAGCGGTACTTCGCGGGTCGAGAGGTCGACTGCGTAGAGCCACAGCCGCGTCCAGACGTCTTCGTGCTTGTCGTCGGTTGAGAAGAGGCGGAACGTGCCGTAGTCGCCACGGCGGACGTGGTGGAACCAGCCTGCGAGCGTCGTGACGTCGCCCCACGACCCTGGCTGCGGCCGCAGCGTCATCGCAAGTGGCATGTAGAGGTACCTGCTCGCGTCCACACAGTAGTGCCCAGGCGTCAGCGCAGTCTCTGTATCGACAAGCAAAGGCAGCGAGTGGCGCTTGGCACGTACGGGAGCAGACCAGCGATGAACGCAGCGCTGAGCGTGAGCAGCTCGCGATTGCGAACGAGCGTGTGGCGCCGTGTGTACAGGACCCACGCTATGATCGGGACTTCAAAGAGCACGATCGTGTGCTGATTGCACAGTGCGAGACCGCTCACGAACGCACCGACGCACGCTGTGCGCAGGCTCTTGTCGCGATGTGCGTACTGCAGGAGCGTGTGCACGAGCAGCGCGGCGAAGAGGTTGTTGAGCGCAAAGACTTCGGCACCGACTGCGTACGTCCAGATGAGCGGCGAGAACGCAAACAGCGCCTAGTGAGAGAGAGCATGCGATAGAGCGTGGGCGTAAGAGACTGTGTGAACGTATGGAGCAAGAGGTGCGAGCTACTGCCGGTGCTGCTACGAGACGCACCGCTGCTGTGAACGCAGGGACATGGCGAATGAGACTCCCGCTCTGCCGTGGCGTCCAGTGCAGCACGCAGTAGTAGATCAAGACAGCGGCTGTTGTGTCACAGACTGCAGCGCACAGAACCACATACATACACACACATCGCAAGTGTAAGTCGCTAGTGTGATCACACGACAGCAGTAACAAGAGGCACGTACTTGCAGAGAAGAGATTGGCGCGCCATGCGATCGTCGTGGTCGAGGCAATGGCGCCCCATGGCAACAGCAGCGCGAACGCGTGCACGGCCATGTTGAAGAGCGGGTACCCAGGCGGATGCGAAACGCCGAGGTGGCACGACTCGGCAACGAGCTCTCCGCTGTCGCCGCCCGCAACCGACGGGTACAGCGTCTTGATGTACACGCCAAGGACGATCGCTGCGAGTGCAGTGGGCACTGCTACTGCAACAATGCCATCGTTATCGAGCTGAGTTGGTTTGGTAGCGTTCGCAGTCGTGCAGAGACGCGCTGCGCTGGTGTGTAGCTGCTGCTCCTCGCCGTGCGCGCGAGCTACTTGGAGCGGCATGTCGTGTCGGCGCTTGCGCATGTTGGGCTTTGCCGCACAAGGTGCTCGAGTGGCGTCGTTTGAAGATTTGCTTGATGGGCATCAGTGGAAAGATCGGCTGAAACATCGTAATGCATATCATATAATGGACAGCGTCAGATTCCGCTCAAAGCCAGGAAGTTAGTGAGTCAAGAAGGAATCACCCAGTGGTTCCTAGCGCGCAAGTGCAGCAGGAAGCGTGCAGCTAAAGACAGCGAAAGCGCGTGCCAGCGACGACTAAAGCAGCACGAGCACGGAGCAACAGTGTGCATGTGTGCGCTGGTAGCGCTCGGTGCTGCACACGGATACACATGTAGATTTGGTCCCTCCAACGCTGGTGTAATAAGTGTCGATAGTGCTAAAAACAAGGTACCAAGGTACATTCTGAACTTGCCGCCGTCGGACAACAGACTTGATAATTGTATGCGATGCCTCTCTCGCAATCACGACGCGCCGTCGGACAAACCGAGCGAAGAGCTGCGCCGAACCGATCGTCATCACGGATCAAGCGCGCAGTCGTTCACACCCGTCTTGCACTCATTCGCGTTCTCGCCCCCTGTGCCACGACGACGATGCTGCGCTCGCTTGCTTTGCTCGCTGCACTCGTGCTCCCTGCTGCGGCGCTTGGAGAGGCGGCGGTGCCACGTGAAGCAATTGCAGCTCCACAGTCGCCATGGCGCGCGTCCGACGTCTACACGCTTGCACAAGGCGAGCACACGCTGACGTTCTGCACGCGCGACGCTGCAGTGCAGACGAGCGACGGCATGGTGTTTGAGTTCCTGCCAGTCGTATCGACTGACGCGAGCGCGATTGCAGCAGTTGCTCAGCGCGCAGACGCCGTGCTGCATACGTTCTCATCGCAGCGCGTCGTGCGCGAATCGGTCACGGATGGATCGCGTCTCACGATCAAATCCGCTCTCAGTGACAGCAACGTTGCCGATGCATCCGTTCCAAGCACAAACGTCGAGTTCCTCTACCGCGTCGAGTTTGCTGCTGCGTCTGCTGCAAGCGACGCAACGTGCGTGCGTGCAACGCTGCCGATCGACGTCGCAGGCACGTACGTGCTCTTCACAGAGCTCGCGCGCACACACGTTGAGTCTGCGATCCACGATGCAATGAGCAACCGCGTGAGCGTGCTCCAGTGCATCTCCGGTTGCGCAGAGACTGCAGAAGCTGCGGCAGCGACTGCAACGACGCTGCTTGCAGGCACAAGTGCTGGCAACACCCACGGCGCGAGCTGGCCGAGCCCAGTCATTGCGTCGCTGCTCATTTCGCTCACGTCAATTGTCGGCGTTGCGATCCTGAGCTTTGACAAAGGCCGCGTCGAAGTGCTCGTGGAGTACATGACGAGCTTCGGCGCTGGGTGTCTCCTCGGCGTCGTGGCGTTCCACTTGTACCCGGAAGGCACGGCGTACTTGTCGGACGTTGGGCACTGGATCATGGGCGCGTGTGTCCTCGGTGGCATCGTGTTCTCGATGAGCATCGAAGCCGGCGTGCACCAGATGCTCGCGTCGTTTGGCGTCGAGCACTGCAACGACGGCCACTCGCATGGCCACCACCCGCACCACGACCACGCGACGATGGACGACCTCTCCGAGACAGACCGCGCGACGCTCAGTCCCGAGAGTCAGAGTCCGCGCGGCCACAGCCACGCGAGCCACCACATCGTTGTGCACGTGTCGCCCAAGCACGGCCACGAGCTCCAGCAGCACGGTCACAGCCACGGGCACAGCCACGGCGAGCACGACCACCTGCTCAAGCTCCACAGCGGCGACGACGCTGCGCACCACCACCCGCACCATCGCCACGAGTCGTTCTGGACCAAGCACATCCAGCCGCTCAAGTTTGTCGAGCCCGTGGCGTGGATCACAGCGATCGGCGACTTCTTCCACGCGTTCACGGACGGCGTCGTGCTCGCCGTGGCGTTCAAGAGCTGCAGCGCGTCACTCGGCTGGGCCGTGGCGCTCGGCATTGTGCTCCACGAAGTACCGCACCGCGTCGGCGACTTCTTCATCTTCTTGAAAGCCGGCATGGCCGTGTCGCAGGCGCTCGTGGTGAACTTTGTTGCGTCGCTCGCGTCGCTCCTCGGCGTCGTGATCCTGTTTGCGTGGGGCGACGTGAGCCGCCCGGTGCTCGGCGTGCTCCTCGGTCTCGGCACTGGCGCGCTCTTATTTATTGGCTTGACCGAGCTCTTGCCGCCGATGCTCGCAGTGCGCGACCGCGCGAGCCTCGCGCTCCACTTTGTCTGGTTCTGCGTCGGCTGCGTCGTCATTGGGCTCTCGCTCCTTCAGGACACGCACTGCCACGTGTGAGTGCGTGCGTCGAGACGCTCGGAAGTACTAGTAGGAGATAGGACAGCGCAAGCACGAGTACGAGTGACGAACAACAGAGAAGTTAGCGACAAAGTGAATGAGTGAATGAAAGTTGAGAGCTCGTCTAAGGTTGTGAAGGTATGCGTCTAGCTGTTGTTCGTTGGGTTGGTATGTCGTGCTAGGTTTCAAGGTCATGTGCACGAGGTGGCAAAGGTAGAGTTAGCCATGGCTCAGTCTCGTGCAAGGAGAGTGCCAAGAGCAACAGGACTTTCGCTCTCGACGTACGAGATACCAGAGAGTTGTGGCGTGTACAAGGCGCAAGACGCTCGGTGCACCAAGCCGCCGTTGTTGTTCAGGTCGAGGAGAGCTAGACGTGTTCCTTCGAGAGTGCGGTAGTTTTGAACGAATGCACTGTACGTTCACACTTCGTTTTTGTAGTCCGGATTTTACAGTACCAATCGCAAAAATGACCGCACACGAGACGACTGACGGCCAATCGTTCCGAGCCATTCAATTCGGCTGGGGACTGCGCGCGCCAATCGCACTCACTTATCAAAGTCGATTTTCTCTCCGAATAATCTACAGACGCAACAATGGTGAGCGCCTCCTGACGATGCGTGCGTGCGTCTGCTGCTGCTGGCGATGCTGCGAGGCGCGCGCGGGTGGGTGCACGAACAAGTCGAGCGCATGTGTGTGCGCGTCTGCGCGATCGACCAACAGCAGCAACAACGACGACGACGCGAATGCAACAATCAACATGTTGCAACAACAGCTCGGAGATCGCGACTCTGGATCGATTGGATCTTATAGCACAGACACAGCAGCAGCTACAACAGCTCTGCACCGACAGCAAACGCAGGTGCACTCCTGCAGTACAGCAGCGACAGCAGCACCAGCACACCTACATGCGTGGCTGGATCCAACCGCCAGCGATCAGCAATATGATTGTGACAGCAGCCACACGAGCGCTACCGCGCTCTTTCGACAACAGCTCGAGTCAACACACAGCAGAATGCTACGACACACACATGCGCACACACATACGCGCGCACTCGCTCACCCACTGCACAGCGCCGCGCAGCTCAGCATCGCCTCGTGTCCACTCCTCACACCAGCCACCCACGACCCAGTCGCTAACGCCTGTCATCGTGCTGTGACTGATCTCAGGGCAAGCGCACTAAGAAAGTCGGTATCTGTGGTAAGTACGGCACGCGCTACGGCTCGTCGCTCCGTAAGGTCGTGAAGAAGATCGAAATCTCGCAGCACGCCAAGTACAACTGCGCGTTCTGCGGCAAGGACTCGGTCAAGCGCACGGTCACGGGCATCTGGAAGTGCAAGTCGTGCTACAAGGTCGTTGCGGGTGGCGCCTACCTCCTCAAGTACGTCTTATGCCTTCTTGGTCACTCACTGCTGACGTCTCTACAGTCCAAGTCCTCCATGACACTCACACATGCGGCTCCCTCTTTACCAACGTACAGCACGCCTTCGGCCGCGACGGTCCGCTCGACGCTCGCTCGTCTTCGCAAGTCGCACGAGGAGACGAACGCATAAGCGTCTCGCGTCGACTCGGGACTCATTCGTGAGAGAAAGGAGAGAGAAGAGAGTGTGCTGCGATAGCACGTCTCGCCCGACTAGCTCGGAGGTCGCGAGGTCGCTGCTCGTACACACCTCAGCTGCAGTAGCGCACCTACTGCGACTGCTGGTAATGAACACGCGTTCTGCGAGTGGCGAGTCGCCCTTGCGCTTCCAACACTCTTGTCTCTAGTTGATCATTCTTGTCATTGTCATGGAGAGGCGTCGTAGTGTGTCCTAGACGTCCTAGTATCTTCGTCCTGTTGCTCACGACGCTTCGGTTGGCTGCTGCTGCCCCTGGTTCTCGAGCGACTCGATCGCGTACCGGAGCATGAAGACCCAGTCGCCGACCTCTTTCTCGCTCTGCGCATCGACCACGAACGTTCGGCGCGTCGCCATGAAGTACTTGCCCTTTGTCCACTCGGTCACTTCGACCTGGAAGCAGTTGACCTTGGCGACGACCTCGGGGTCGCACACGCTCACCTTGGCGCCTTTCAGGAACAGCGACGTGCCCTGGCGACTCGCATGACCGCTGCTCGGCGCCTGCTGCTGCTGTTGCTGATGGTGGTGGTGACTGCTACTGCCACTCGCTGCTGGCTCGTCGTACTGGAGCACGAGCCGCGCTGGCTCGAGCACTGCGAAGCGCTTCTTCCAGAGCCGCACGCTCGTCAAGCCCTTGAGCTTGAGGTGCGAGAACACGCTCGACTGCTTCTTCACGTACACGCTCCCGGCTTTGAGCAGCACGAACGCCGGCGACGCCTGGAGCGACCGCTGGATCGCACTGCCAGCGCTGTTGTTCTCGTCGACTTGCGTCGACGTGGACGACGACTCGCCTGAGCTCGAGGACGACGACCCAGCGCTCGGCGCTGGCGGCACTGCGTCCGAGCTCGAGTGTGACCGGAAGAAGAACCGCGACGCGGAGCGACCGGCCGTTGGTGTGAGTGCGCGCCGCGCTGTGGCAAACAGGATCGGTCCGTTGATCGGTGTACTCCCGCGTCGCCGCGCAATGCCACTGCGAGTCCGCGCAGCAATCGACAACGCCGGCGCGCCAGACGACAGCGGCGCCGTGATTGTGAGCTGCGGCGGCGGCGATGCATGTAGGAGACTCGCGTTCGCCTTGGCAAAGTACTTTTGCCGGAGCTCGCGCTCGTGCTGCTCGCGGAACTCGGACACGCGCGCGTTGAGCTTGTCGAGCTGGCTGCAGAGCATCTGGCTCCGGAGCACGTCCTGCATGAAGCCGTGGCCAAACTCAAACTTGACCTTGAGCTTCGGTGGCGCTGCTACTGGCGCGCCAGTGCTCGCACACGGCGACTTGACACTCGCAGGCACGCCGCCAACAAACGTGTCGATGCGCCGGAGCATCGCCAAGCGCTCGAGCTCGTCCAAGTCGCTCGCAAAACGCGCGAGGTGCGCGCGGATCGGACACGAGCCGCGGAGGATGTCTTCGTCAAAGACTGCGCCGATCACGCTTGCTGTCTTCATGATCATGCGCTGCGAGACCGTGAGCTGGTCCAAGAGCGTCGTGAGGACGCTCTTGACTGTCCGCGGCGGCCGCAGCGCGATGCGGTCTTTCAATGACGCGACTGGCGCGGACAGCAGTGGCTCAGACGCCGCCGCCGACGATGCAGATGACACTGTCGACGGGAGGAACATCGAGCGCATGCGGTGGCGACCGCGCGCGAGCGTCTGGTGTCCAAACGCGCCAGACGCGACAGCAGCGGCTAAGTTCCGGTCCGAGCTCGGGCGCCGCGTCGATGCGAGCTGGTAGCACCGATGGCAGTGGCGCACCGGGTCGTCCCTGACACCAGGGATCTTCCTGCTCACATAGAGAGAGAGAGAGAGCGTCTGTGAGCGAACCGTTCGAGGCACGACGCCATAAGAACGGGAGCACCGACAGCGACGTACTTCTGACAGGCTTTCGGCGTGCACGCGGCGCAGAAGAGGTAGCCGCAGCACTTGCACCGGTGCTTATCTTTGCTCGCTGCGAGCTTCGAGTGGCAGTGGAAGCAGATGCTCGCGTGGCTCTTGTCGCCCCAGGGCTCTTGCACTTGCATCTGACACGTCCGGTGCTTCGTGTCGACTTTGATCTGCAGGACCACGACAGGAGACACGCGTCAGTGCCAGTCACACACACGAGCAGCCAGCCAGCCAGACACAAAGACGTACGACTTGCTGCTGCCGCATCTCACTGATGAGCTCGCGTAGGAAGAGCGGATTGCCTTGGGATCGTGACACGAGGATCGCCATGAGCTCGCGCGGGATCTCGTGCACTGCGAGCGTCTGGAGCGCGAGCTTCTCGACATCGGCGCCACAGAGCGGCTCGAGCGTCTCGCACACGGACGACCGCATGCGCTTGAGCACGCGCAAGCGCTTGCGGAACGACGAGCTCTCGGTGTTCTCGCTCAGCGCTAAGCTCGGCGGCCGCGTCCCAATCACAACGACGCAGTTCGTAAAGTACTTGGCGATGATCGTCGCGAGGATCCACGACTTCTCGTCCATGTACATGGCGTTGTCGAGGCAAAAGACCGTCGACTTGTCCCGCGAGATCGCGTGGAGCGCGCAGAGGAGGAGGATGCCGCTCAAGTCGAGGTCTGTCGGTGTCCACTCGTCGTCATTCTCGACCGACGCGGGGCTCTCGCGCACGAGCAGCGACGACGTCGACGACGTTCGCGCCGCAGTGTCAATCGGCGCGAGGCTGCTGCTGTCGCCGCTGTGGCTGCGACTCCGTGCGAGGTCCATCTCGAGGAGTCCGAGGAACCACGCAGCGATCTCCTCTTCCTTGAGCTTGCTCTTGCTCGGACTGTCCATCATCATCATCGCGCTCGGCGGCGCCATCGCGCTCGAGCCTCCTGACGCCTCTGACGTGTCTTGGTTCGTCCCGGCTGGCGCAGTCGTAGCACTCGTGCTCCGACTGCTGCGGCTCGACGCCATTGTGAGCTCCAAGACGTCGCTCTCCAAGAGCTTGATGCTCCGCTTCGCAGCGCCACTTGCGCGGTCGTCACTCGCGTCGTCGTCTCGCGCGTACGCGTCAAAGTCCGTCTCGAGGATCCCGTTCAAGAGCTTTGCGTAGCCCACGAGCGTTGTGTTCGGTGCGGCGCCGGCTTTGATCTTCTGCCGCACAAACTGCGCAACGTGGCGTCGCCGCTCGGCTTCGCGCGAGTATTCGGTCTCGACTGGCGCAAGCGTCGGCGCTGTCGACGATATCGAGACAGACGCCGCAGTCTGGTGCTTGGGCGACGCAGCTTTTGTACCAAACGACCGCGACGCCGACACGGTCGCCGGCGCCACTGGCAGCGCTTGACGCTTGCTCGCATCGGCGTGGTCGAGCGCGCACTTGGTGATCATGTCGGCCCAGATTGCGTACGGCTTGCGCGTCGCGAACGGCGTCGTCGTGCCTTGGAGGACATTGTACGCGCCGGCCTCGGGACTCGTGAGCGCGGCGCGCAAGAGCACAGTCTTGCCGACGCCAATGTCGCCTTCGAGCACAAACGAGCCGCCCGGCGAGAACGGATTGAGCTCTGAGCACTTGTCCAACAAAGCGTCGCGCACGCGCCGGAACGTGTCGCTCTCAATGATCTCGTTCGCAGTCGCAGCGTCGCGGTCTGCGCGCACTGACAGTCGCCGCTGCGCGTCACGCACTTGCACGCGGTGCATGCTGTCCATGACGTTTGGGATCTGCGTCGGGCGACTGACTGCACCGCTTGGGCGACTCGGTCCAGCAGTGGTGCACTGTGTCGACAAGTGGTACGCAAGGAGCGTCGACATGCGCGGGTACGGCCGGTGGATCTTGATGCTGTCGTTCTTGCCTTTGACCATGATCTCCGGCCGCTCTTCAAAGTGCAGGACGTCCTCTGTGAAGAGCTTCGTGGTCTCGTCTGTGATCACACCGCCGTTCTCGCTCTTGGCCTTTTGCATGAGGCGCGCCGAGAGGTTCACGATATCGCCCAAGACGGTGTACTCGCGTCGGTTCCCTTGATGCCCGACGACGCCGCAGAGCGCAGTGCCAGTCGTGATGCCAACAGAGGCTTTGAGCTCGAGCTTTGTGAGCGCAGCGCAGATCGCGAGCGACGCGAGGATGCCGCGGATCGGGTCGTTCTCGTGCGTCACGGGCGGCAATCCAAACGCAGCGATGACGGTGCTGCCTTTGTCGTCAACGAGGAACTTGTTGATCGTGCCTTCGTACTCGTAGATGCACTGCTGCACGAGCGCAAACGCCGCTTGGAGCTTCTGGAGCCCGCTGATGTCGAGCATCTTGGCCAAGTCTTCTTCACTGGTATAATAGATAATCACAAGAGAATCATGACACGCCACATAAGTAATCACCGGATTGTTGCGAATCACACAATGGCCATACGACGTACCAGAAGCCGAGGTTGATGAACAGCACGGTCACGTCGCGGAGCTCAGAGCCCCAGAACTCGTCGTGCGCGTCCAAGTACGGCCAGACTGCGCGCGAGACGTACTGCTTCATGCGCATGTGGAGCATCGCATCGTCGCGTGTGAACGACGGACGGCGCGAGCAGAGCTTGATCGGCGCCGTGACGCTCGCGACTTTGAAAAAATCAGAACCTGCGCGCACGCGCTCGCCGTCAAAGTACTGTGCGACCATGCGCCAGCACTCGGGCGAGCAGATCACGTCGCCAGCTTCTGCGTGGTGCTCGGCGTTGAACGCTTGCTCGAGCGCAGGGCCGACTGCGATGTACTCGATGCGGTCGATCGCGCCGTCGCTCGTGCCGCCGAGGTGCGCGATCGTCGCGCCGCCGATGCCAATGCCCATCTTCACGCTCAAGACGACGCCTGGCGCGAGCTCGGCTTTGTGCAAGTGTGACTGGATCTTCAAGGCGCACTGGACCGCGCGGCGCAAGAGCCCTTCGAGCGTGTCGTCCTTGTTCTCGGGCCAGAAGATCAGCATCGCGTCGCCAGCAAACTTGAACACGTCGCCGCCTGCGAGCAGCGTCAGTGAGCGAGACGACGCACAGTGTGAGCAACGTGTAGTAGCGACACATGCGCAGTCGAGACGACGAGGACAGTGGACGTACCAGCGCTCGAGACGTGGCGCAAGAGCTGCTCAAAGTACGAGTTGAGGTGCTTTGCGAGGAACTCGGCACCAACAGGGCCGCGCGCTGCGAGCGACTCGGTCATTGCAGTGAAGCCTGAGACGTCGGCAAACATACTCACGGCTGTCGTCTGGTGCGTATCGGGCACCTGGAGCGGCGCGCCGCTGCGCATGTCTTGCTTCTCGAGATGCCGTCGCACAACTGCTGGCAAGTACGCTGTGAGACGCATGTCGAGCTCTTTGCGCAGTCCGGCGCTCGAGCGGTCGTCGTCGCTCATTGCGACTGCAAGCGGCGGCGGTGGCGGTAGAGATGGCGTCGCCATCGCAGTGTGTGCTCGTGGTGGGTCTGTTGCGCAGTTGCTCTCGGCGGCGCTCATGGTGCAAAGTCACTACTGCGGCACACACACAGGAGCTGCTTGCCGCGCGGACGACGACCACGACCACGGCGACGAGGAGGAGGCAGTGCACACGTGTGTGCGTGCGAGGAGTGTGGAGCCACGAGCGATCGATCGATCGATCGTCGCCGCCTTGCTCGAGACGCTCGCATGTGTTCGGTCGTTTCTTCCTTTTCTTTCTATGAATACATTGATCTCTTGAATTGCATCCTGCGCGCGTCACAGATGTGTGTGCGCATCAAGTCCTGTTGCATGGCGTCTCTACTATTGCATGCATCTGCTATCCAAGATAGAGAGGTTTTGCGAGTCCAAACCCTCTTAGCAGTCACAACGTGGAACACAAGCTTCTCAAGCACATGTGGAGCTGGAGCACGCACATGCAAGCGAATCGAGAGATGCACTGCGAGTCAGGAGTTCGTCTCTCTCTCTCGCGCGCGAGCGCACGGCGATGACGTAAGAAGCGGTCGCGGACACTCGACGTCCAGAGCTTCTTCTGCGGACGACGTCGATCGATCAGCGCAGTAGCGATCAGATTGAGCGTGAGTGCGTGCTTCTTGCTCTTTGCTGTCCGATGGCATGACCAGCACGACACTCGTGCTCGGCGCGTTCGACTACAGTCGAGACCTGGCGAGCTCTCAGCGCGTTTGCAAAGACGCCCATTGCACCGAGAGAGAGAGAGGGAGAGAGAGGGAGCATTGGCGACGTCCGATGCATCGCAGCGCTCGCTGTGTGGATCAGCTCCGAGAACAACATCCTCATCGACGCCAACATCATTGTCGTGAGAGCGTGGACGGTCTTCAACGTCATAGACACGATCACGATTGATGTCACATGGGCCGCAGTCTCGTTCGGGCTCATCGACGACACGCGCGACCACACACTCTTTCGTCTCGGCGCTCACGAACTCACGACGAAGGACTGCGCCACGTCTGGCTTGATCACTATCAGCGCACTCTTTGCTCACAATGTCTACCGCAAGCGCCACTTCCTGCGCAAGAGCGCGGATCAGAGCGTGATCGAGTGCGTGAGCTACCGCACTGATCTCAAGTACATCACGCGGAGCTCGAGCACTACGTCGAGAAGGTCCCGTAGTAGCGCAGGGACAAGACCGTCGGGTTCCCCTGGCGATCAAGCTGCCAGTAGTGTCAAGACCATGCGCTACGTTGGCCAGCTTGGTGTCCTGCGCGCGCACAACACACTGGCGCCGTGGTCGAGCGTGAGACGACGCATGCTGGTGCTGGCCCGATCCAGTCGCATCTCGACTGACATCTCGGCACACATCAGCAGCGAATCGTTTTCTGGCTCGGCGTCGTGTCGGCACTCGTGTCACTCGCATCTGCGCTTGGCGTCGCGTACGCTCCAGTCGGAACAAGCACCGACACAAACACGATCACCAACGCCACCAGTACCACCACCAGCACGACGTCAACGACGACTCTCACAACGATACTCGAGGCAAGCGAGATCATGGCGTTCCCGCTCACACAGGTGTACTGCAGTGTGTGTGCGCTGCATCTCCACCGCACCGTGCTCGCTGCGCTCTGCACCACGTTCGACTTTGTGTTCCTCTCGGTGCAGCTCACGGTCGTGCGCGCGAGTCTGTGCGACCTCTTGCACTGGCACCAGCGCGGCAGTCTCAGCGTCGCGACAACTTGGCTCTGGACCCACTGGGTCCTGACGCTCGACGCGCTCACGCCAGTCATGCGCCTGAAGCTCAGTGTCCGCAGACGCTTTGCACTTGCGGTGCTGCTCGCGTACACGAGCGGGAGCGTGCTGCTGCTGTGGGGGTTCATGACTGCCACCCGACTCCGAGCGATGTACACTCGCGTGCTCTGGTCCGGCAGCGTGCTCGACCATACTTTGGAGCTGCGGCTGCTCCCGCTGTTCACCAACTGCTTGGTCACGGCGCTCGCGCTGTGTCTGCGCCTCGTGTGGCGCCTCGCACGGAGCAGCGCCTTTGACGAGCTGCTCGTGCTCAACGGCGCAGTCGTGTACGACAACTACTTCCCGCCACGGCGCACAAAGCGGCCGACTCAGCAACAGCGAACGCAAGAGCAACAACAAGAGCAAGAGTGACAAGAGCAGCAGCAACACCAACTACAACAACAACAAGAGCAACAGCAAGAGCAACTCGAGCGAGCGCAAGTGCCAGCGCAAGTGCAACCGTTTGTGCAACAGATAGAGCAAGAGCAAGTGCAAATGCAAGAGCTACTGCAGTAGCAACAACAAGTGCAAGAGCAACAGTATGTGCCAGAGCATCAGCTCGTAGCAAGCGTGACAGCAGCAGCAAACGCAAGATCATGAGCAAACCATCGACAAGAGTAACAACAGCATCAGCAACAACAAGACGGACAAGCAAGAGCAAGAGCAAGAGCAAGACCAGGAGCAGACATGAGGGTAACATGAACCAAGTGGACAATGACACGGAGGCAAGTAGCGTGCTGCTAGCTCTGGTGCACCAAACCACGGGCTGGGCGACAGAGAGGACGGATGACATCCTGTTCTTTCTACTCGACTCGAGGCATCGAAAGCATCGAAAGCGTCACGGCGTTCAGCGCATCCATGCAATCGCACGCGCTTCACTTCAGCGCTCGCATGTGATCAGCTCGACCAGTAGGCAGACTCTTTGCTGAAGAGCAGAAGCAGACCACTCGCACTGTGGGTTTGAGACTCGCACGTGTGTGCTCTCGAGTCCGTTTGAACACACGCTCCACATGATCAAACTACGGACATCCGCGTGTGTCATTCAGCAGCGTCTGTTGCGTCTCGACTCGCTAGCAACTGAGCGACTCGTGCAACTCGTGCATACGTACGCGTGCTCAGTACCATGCACCGCCGTCATCGTCGTCGCGGTCGTGGTCGAGCTTCTGCAGTTGCAACAACAAGTTGTGGTGTGTTTCCCGACTGTGCCGAGCCTCCCGCACAGCATCGAGATTGCGGCAGCAGCCGCAAGCCACAAGCACAGCGCCAAGCGCGTGGCGGCAGCCGCGAGCCGAGCCGAAGAACCGCCGAAGCACGGCAAGTCAAGCACACTGCGTGTCTAGCGCCATGAGGCGACTGCATAGAGATTGCTCTAGGAGGGCTAGCGATACATAACGGCAAAGAGTATGATGCAGTCCAAAAAAATGTACTGTTTTGGAACGCTGAAGTCACGTTGTAAAACTAGAGATATCTACTAGCCGAGCGCCGCTGCACGGGCGGGAAAATAATGTTTAGTTGGAGTTATTTGTTCAGTGTTAATTGTTGTTGACGCCTCAGCACCACCGCGCAAAACCTCAGTAGCACCATGCAGAGCGGGGCTGCCGACCTACGCTGCGCTGCGGTGGCAAGCCCCGAGCTGCATGGCACTGCTTCGGTCCGCGCGAGGTGCTGTCGGCTGAAAGCCGGGACAGTCCCCAATATGTCCCCAAAAACCTATACGTATAACGACAATTTGACATCGGGACAGTCCCGAAAATATACCAAAAATCGACTAACTTCAGTTTCGCAAACAAATTTCGAAGCATGTCACACAAATGAACAGCCACAAATCTGACCTCAACTCACTAAAAGCGTGACACCTAACTGCGCGGTTCCGAAGACAGACACACTCACGCACGCAAGGACAAAAAGGTAGCTTAGTTAAAGGTAAGACTAGCCGAGCGCCGCCCGCTGCGCGGGCGGGAAAATAATGTTTAGTTGGAGTTATTTGTTCAGTGTTAATTGGAGTTGACGCCTCAGCACCACCGCGCAAAACCTCAGTAGCACCATGCAGAGCGGTGCTGCCGACCTACGCTGCGCTGCGGTGGCAAGCCCCGAGCTGCATGGCACTGCTTCGGTCCGCGCGAGGTGCTGTCGGCTGAAAGCCGGGACAGTCCCCAATATGTCCCCAAAAACCTATACGTATAACGACAATTTGACATCGGGACAGTCCCGAAAATATACCAAAAATCGACTAACTTCAGTTTCGCAAACAAATTTCGAAGCATGTCACACAAATGAACAGCCACAAATCTGACCTCAACTCACTAAAAGCGTGACACCTAACTGCGCGGTTCCGAAGACAGACACACTCACGCACGCAAGGACAAAAAGGTAGCTTAGTTAAAGGTAAGATGGGAGCGCTTGAGCACGTTTTGCTCATTCAAAAGTGGTTAATGTAGAACTCAAAACTACACTCATAAATATTCTCGGCTCACAAATTGTTACAGCCAAGAGGTCGCTTGCGTCAACATTGGCCTCGTTGACTTGGCTTCAGTGTGGCGAAAAACAAACAGGGTTCCTGGTAGTGAAAAAAACTGGCGAGTGAAGCACAGAGAACACCCTGTCAAGTACGACGACCCTTCAGTAGCGTCCCATGTGGGATCGTTCTCTAGGTCGGTCAGGGGTAGGGAATGGGTAGGGTACGGCTGGTAGGTCTTGGGTGTTGCTTTTCCTTCTTTTGTTCATAAACTCTTCGCTTTACAAACGCCAAGTCAACGTGGCCAACAATGATGCAAACACGATGCTTAAAGTGGCGTACACGAACATGCCCTATTGTTTTAGTGTGGTTCACATACGTTCCTTCACTTTTTTGAGATCTTTGAGTACGTGCTCACTCTCTCTTCCTCGCGACCGCCACACTTCCCTTCATCATGGTGAGCGAGTTGGCCGCATCGCAAGTGAACGACGTCTTTCGCTCAGTCACTCACCACATCATCGTCACGATGCGTCATGAGAGAGCTGTTGCTTAAGACCTCTTTGCTGGCCAATTGGTCCGACGAGTGAACACGCACACGCTCAACCACTACATCAACGCCGCCGAAGCGCAACTACAGCCGATCCGATTGCTCGAGCAACACGTCGCGCAAGGTCAGCTTGAGATCGAGCTCAGGCTACACCGACTAGTGCGCTCCTTTCAGGAGCAGTCAGCGCAACAAGAATCGCTTCATCAACAGCAACAGCGACGCGTAGACGAACAACACCAACAGCTCATCGAACAAGAGCGACAGCTACGCGAGAAACAGCAACGAATGGACGAACAGCAACAACAGCTCCTCGAGCAAGAGCGACAGCTGCGCGAGCAACTGCGACGCATGGACGAGCAAGAGGCCCGCATCGACGAACAGCAACTACAAGCCATCGAGCTCCAGAATCGCCCTGCCGATCAGTAAGGTCAGCACAACGCGCAGCTCGTTGTAGCCCAGACGCGCATCGACGATCTTCGGCGGCTCGCCGCACAGCTTCAGGTTCTCCTACATAGACAGCAGCGACTCAACCAGCTACTCAACCAGGCGCTTTAGAACCGAGCGCCGTCCTCCCACATCGCGACACTCGTCTACACGAACCTCTGGCGAGAGAGGCGAGCCGCGCAGACCACTTTGTTGGAATACATCGCGTCAGCCCGGTACAGGCTATACATTTGTATGTACGAGCTGACGAACATTGTGGTACGTCACATGCACATGCATTGTTCTCACCGCTGTCACCGCTGTCACCGCTGTGACTGACTGACTAACTCTGACTGACTTGATAGATCGTCAATGCTCTCATCGCGGCTCTCGGGCGGAATGTTGAGGTGTTCGTCATCACCGATCTTGGGCGCTCCGCACGGACCACCTCCCTCATCCAAACACTCCTCGACACGGGCTCAAATCGACTGCACATCCGCAGCCCTCCAAACACCCTCCACATCAAGTTTTGCATTGTCGACGGACTAGTACTGCTGCAAGGTGAGTGATAGTGATTGTCCGTGTCGAGTCTGTCGCAACATCACTAACACTAACACTAACACCACGGTGCAGGCTCATTGAATTGGACGGAACGAGGCACGAACACCAACCACGAGATAGTGTACGTCCACGGTCCTGGCCACGAGCTCGTAGATGCGTATCGCTTCTTCCGGCTGCTCTTCGACCGTTCGACCGAAGATCGGGATCTGGTCGTGCAGATGGTTCCACGTGTCGTACTTCGCCGTGATCAAGCTCGACTCGCCGAACGTTACGTCACATAGGTCCCGCAGGGAGTGCCAGCTCATGTCTTGCCAGATGACACTCGGAACCGAATCGCTCAGCTCCGGGGTTACTACTACAATCGTCCTCGAGCGATGTGATGTCAATACACAACTCGTGCTGCTGTGTCTAGCTTCCGTGATTAAGTCGCGTGCCACTCTCTCACATCAAGCGTCCACCTGAACGCTCGTCTTCGTCTGTTTGGACGAAGCTTTCGATGCCATCGGCTCTGCCAGAGCCGATGGCGTCGGCTGCACCAGCTCCCGCAAGCGCGTCTACGACGTCAAACACTGAACGACATCTCCGCCCAGTCCGCCCGCTGCTGCAGCTCGACCTGTCGCTGTCGCTCAAGGTGCGGTTCCTCCATCGCAGTCTACTACAGTGCGTCAACACTCTCGCGATGTGCCCTGGGTTCACACTTGTCTACACCGTCGGCATCGCGTGCTACTTTCCAGCTCTCTTGCTACCGGCTGAACTCAGACGCGCGCTCGCAGTCGCGTTTGCACTGCTGTATGGCACGAGCGTCCTCGCCACCTCCAGCTTGCTGTGCTTCGAAGTCGTCCGCATGCTCGTGACGGCATTTTACTTTTGGCTCTCGTCGCTCATCTTGCTTACGACGTTCGTTGCGCTGGGGAAGAGCATCGATGACGTCCGATGCGTCGCAGCGCTCGCTGTGTGGATCAGCTCCGAGAACAACATCCTCATCGACGCCAACATCACTGTCGTGAGAGCGTGGACGGTCTTCAACGTCATAGACACGATCACGATTGATGTCACATGGGCCGCAGTCTCGTTCGAGCTCATCGACGACACGCGCGACCACACACTCTTTCGTCTTGGCGCTCACGAACTCACGACGAAAGACGGCGTGGCCTCGGGCTTAGCGATGGTCTTTGCTCACTTTGCTCGCAATGTCTACCGCAAGCGCCACAGTCTATATGGCGATTGAGCGAGTCGCAGCCCGTGACGAGTGGCTCGCACAGTCGCAGTTGCAATTGTGACTCTGTGCTTAGTTGAGTGCAGTCACGAAGAGTACGAGAAAGTTGCGCAGACAGCCACTGAGAGTGATTCTAGGCGAAGCACTAGAGATCGCTCGGAGCGGTGCTTAGGATATGCGCGTAGTTGGTAGTGTCGTTTGCATCTCTGCATCTCTTCATGGGTGGGTTTTGCGCCTCTACAGGCTTTCCCTTCCCCAATCCCAAGCACACCTCGTGGAGCTCAAGTGTCCCCTGCCTCTCTGCTGATCGCGAGCTTTACAACTCGAGTCGTCCACGCGCAAATGCAGCAGCAGCGCGTACTCGGTGTTGTCACACCACTCTAACCAACGCGCATACTGCATTAGGTTATGAGCCCAAGCTTCGACGACATTGGATCAGCACACACAGAGGTGCGACTATCAGTCAGTATGAGCGTGCCAGCGCCTGCTGTTGGCGGTGCCCAAGGACCACGAGCACCAGCGGCAGGCGGTGCAGGTGCCACTCCAGTACCAGCAGCTCCGGCAGCTCCAGTTTGACGACTGCAGGCTGCTCAAGTTGCTCTACGACCGCCCAAGATGACAGTCAGCTTTGAGCCGTTTGAACGGCAGCGCACTGACCACCTGACACGATTGAACGCGTGGTGTGTAGTCAGTGGCGACGAGCCACGGCTAGTGAACAATGCTGACGCCGAGGCAAGCTGGGACGACCGCGAGACAATCGTGTGTGAAGCAATCCTAGGTGTTATCGCGCCAAAGGAGGCAGACAAGCTCTGTCGCTGCGCGACGTCAGCCGAGATGTGGCGCATCTTTGCGGACTCGCAAACGAAGCGCGCGTTCACGAACCTGATCGACGTCTTGTGCAAGTTCTACACCAACATGTACGAAGACGACATGGACCTGGACGTCTGGATCGACTCGCTCGAGAAACAGTGACGCTCTCTCGCGAATCTCGGGCGCGTTATCGAGGAGAACGATTACGTGGAGATCATCTCCTACCACTCTACCTGATCGACGTGTTCTGCGAGTTCGTGCGGCAGAACAAAGGTTGCTTCGCGCAGCCGGACGCGCAGCTACTCACCTCGGCGCAAGTCTTCAACGCGCTGCGGTTTGAGAACGAGACGCGCTTGCGCATCAAGCGGAACATGCAGAAGAAGGAAGGCGCTTCGATCATGGCGACCGATCAAGCGCGGACCGAACGCAAGCCGAAAAAAATGTGCAAGCGTGCTGCGAAGAAGCCATCGCACTTGGCCACGATCAAGTGCTTCTTGTGCGACAAGCTCGGGCACTACAAGCGTGACTGTCCGCAGCTGAAGCGGCAACGCAGCGACAGTGGCGACAACATCAGCAACATGGACCCAAGCTTTCGTCGTTGGCAGCCAGACGGACCGAGCATCTTGATGGTGTTCCGAGGAAGTGCGGTCGACTCGGGCACGCGCGAGTGGATGCTGGATAGCGGCAGCAACGTGCACGTGTGCGTCGACAGCGCCATGACGAGAAACGACTGAATTGATACACGTGATGGCGGTCATACATCCCGTCATTCATCTCTGATTGCGTCGTCAACGACATTGACTTGCTTGCCCATTCATATGTTTAACTCACACACGATGCCACCCTCTCAAACGTCGTCGATCATGCAGACTACTAGTATAGACACGACGTGTGCATATCAAATTGTATTATATCCACGTCAACTCATAAACAGAATATTGGCACTATCAGAAATCATCACCTTTTTCTTGCCGGTGCTCTATTATGATCGCACAATGCGAGAACATCTCAAGGCGACGCTCCTTTATGTGAAGCACTGTTGTGTAATGTGACCGGCGCCGCCGATGAGATACAATAGAGTACATGCAGCCAACATGTGGTTTTCATTTAAGCGGTTTTCTAGGACATGTACCCTTTAACCAATAGGTGAAATACTGAAACACATCGTCTCAGAACGCAAGTTTTCAACGTGTTCCAGAAGTATCTTGAGTTGTGTCTTGCTAATGAAACAACTAATCAGATGAGCCTTCAAGTTGTAAACGCCGGTAATAAGTCATGTAAATAATTGTCAAACAAACTACTGATTCTGACCGCAATTAACAACAGTGGTTGTACTTGTTATTGTCCTTTAGTGTCAAAGAGGAAACATGCGAACTACAGATAACGACGATTGGCAACGCCACCACATAACGCAACGCCATACAGCAGATCTTTACTATCACTTTTGCATTTTGTATGGCAGTCAATTTATATATATATATATAAACTATACAAACTAGTGGGCTTGGTTTCTACGAATTGTATTGCTCACATTTACTTTCAGCGAATCACTCATTTGCAATGAATCAATGATACCAATTCTGGGGAATAATTTAGAGTTTAGTTGTACATAATTCTCATCGGGGTTCTTGGTAAATTACATGTGCAGTTGTGGTTCATTCCAAATTGTTACAATTTACACTAACAAAATCAAAAACGTTTGTGTGCACCACGTTTTCCTAATCCGCAGTTTCAAGGACATGGATGAAGAAGTGGTCCCAAGCATACGTCTCTGCTGGAGGAGTCCTCCCAAGCATGTGGCTCTGCTGTAGTCCAGCCGTCTAAGCAAGGCTGAACAATAGAGGAATATGACAACCTGCCTGTTCGCGGTGGACTTGAGGCGTCCAAGGCATCAACTGTTTGCTCCTACACCGCGTTGCGTAGTAGTACTACAGCAGAGCTCTTACTACAGCAGAGCCACCAAGACGAAGCGCAAACGACTTGGACAGACGTCGCAGCGTGCCATTGCTCCATTGATTCGCTCGAGTCTCTCCTGCCACTCTGCACGACACTGCACGACACTACACGACACTAGCACTTGTTCACTAGCCCTTGCTCACTAGCCCTTGGTCTCACTTGCACTCACTTGCACTCACGCCGTGATGACGCGCACGCCACTGGCGCACACGCGATGCGCGACGGCGGTGCGCGGCTGCTTGATGAACATCATGTTGGGCGCCACGCCCATGGACCGCGCGAGCCACTCGACCATCGACGGCCGGAACGCCACGTCGCACGCGTTGCCACCGTCGATCGCGACAAAGTCGATGCGGAGCTTCGGGTACATGTGGTCGAGGAGCTCGGTCATGGCGCGGAACTGCGCGATGCGGCTGTGCGCGACCGGTTCAGTCGACTCCAACGCATCGACTCCTTCGTCGCCATGGCTGTCGTTGTCGCTGTAGACGTGCACGAAGCGCAGCGTGTGCGTATGTTCGTTGCGGCGGACATATAGCACGGCTTTGTTGAGCACCGTGAGGTCCGGCACCTTGCAGAAGAACACGATCGGCGCGTCGTGGATCTTCGTGATCGCGTTCGTGATCGTGCGGCCGCCGCGCACACCCGTGTGTTTGAGCGCGACGCGTGGGTCGTGGATGTCTTTGTTGTGCTTGGACGGCATGACGGGACGCAGGAGCGCGAGCGCGACGCGCAGGATCGCCACGCGCTCGAGCATGACGGCCATGGCGACGGCGATCACGACAAAGTAGAGCGCAAAGTACATGAGGATCGTCGGGTCGCCGAGCAAGTTGGCGAGGATCGCGAGGAAGACCATGACAAAGCCAAAGACGACCGAGAGCCACGGCGTGCGCGTCGCCGTCGGGATCGCCGCACGCTTGGCTTTCAGCAGCATGCAGCCGCACGAGAAGAGGAGCATGAGGCTCAAGAACGCGTACGTGAAGACGCCGCCGAGGACGCGGCTGTCGGCGTTGAGCGCCACGACGAGGCTCGCTGCGAGCGCAAAGAAGAGCAGGATGATGTAGTGGTTCGTCCCGCGCCACGCGTTGCGCTGGAGCAGGAACGCCGGCAGAACGCGGTCGTTCGCCAAGCGCCGCGCGAGGCCCGTGACGCCGACGTACGACGTCAAGACCGCGCCGGCGAGCACCACGAGCGCGTTGATCGAAACCCACGTCTGGAGCCACTTGCCGGCGGCAACGAGCGCAACTTGCGCCACGAGTGCGTCGGCGTTCGCTGCGATCGTCGAGTCGCCTTCGAGCGGCAGCACAGCCATGATCACGACGCTCAGGATGAGGTTGTAGACCGAGCTGAGCGCCCACATGTTGCGCATCGTCTTGGGGAACACGCCCGGCGCCTGCTCTTCGACAAAGTTTGCCGACGTCTCAAAGCCCGTGACGCCGAGCATCGACGCGCCAAAGCCAAAGAAGATCGCCGTGAAGACGTTGCCGGGGACCATGGAGCCGCAGACGTCGACGGCCGGGAAGTCGGTCTGCATGTTCGCGACAAAGACGTCCGGGTGCTGGATCCAGTACACGACGCACGCGACGATCACGACCGTGAGCACGACTGCGTTGTGGCAAAAGATCACGAAGGCCACGCGCGAGCTCTCGGTGATCCCGAGCAGCGCCACGCACGCAAAGACAAAGAGCATCGCAACGGTGCTCGCGACGATCGGGATCTCGATCTGCACGGCAAAGTACTTGACGCCAGTTGTCGCCGAGACCACGGCCGTCGCGGTGTACGAGAGGATGCTGAGCGCCGCGGCGACGGATGCCGTGCGCTTGGACGTTGTGTTGAGCAGCGCGTTGTACGACCCGCCGTTGAGTGGGATCGCAGACACGACCTCTTCGTAGATCGACCGGAAGAAGAAGAGCACGAGCGAGACGAGGAGGAACGGCAGCGGCATGAGCTTCCCGGCTTTCGCCGACACGAGCGACGCAGCGTACAGCACGCTCGAGAGCAAGTCGTTGCCAGAGATCGCAGTCGACGGCCACTCGCTGAGCTGACGTCGCGGCGCGTACATCTTGCCTTCGATCGCCTGCAGCTCGTCGACTGGTGCGTGGATGTGTTGCGTGTCGCCTGGACTCGGGTACTGCCACGACGGTCCCTTTGGCTGCTGCTCGTTTGGGATCGTGAGCACAATGCGGCGCTGGCATCCCTGCTGCTGTTGTTGCTGGTACGTCGAGCCCGTGCGCGACGGCATGGGCGACTCGAGTTCACGGTACGTCATGGTACGAAACGTGTTGGAGCTGCTCGCAGCGTTAGCGGAAGTCGCAAAGGCGCAGAGGGGATGGCCGGAGCGCAGAGAATTGGAGAGTGAGTTCGAGGATTGTCCATGTTGCAGCGCGGACTTGGAGTCGTCACTCGTGCTGCTGCACACGTCGGCAGTGGTCATATTGCGGCTGCCATGAGCAGCAGGCGAGCCTTCGTGTTCGACCAGCTCAAGTGGTGGCCCTGTCGTCTGTGACGTGTGACCACTAGGCTGTCAAACACTCATGGGTTCAAATGGATAAACCGGGTGAGGCTTCATGACGTCGTCTTGCCTACGTAGCATATAGTGTTCAAGTAAATCGATCCGTGTCACGCTCCGATGCAGTCGTCTGCAATATCCAAGTCACATTCTTTTCCTCGAAGTCCTCGAAGTCCTCAAGGCGCCGAGTGTCCGAGTTGCCACTAGCCTCGCGACGCTCGATACAAATGCGAGTCACTCGTGGATTCTCTCCGTGTCCTCAATCGCGATCTCGTGCAAACGAACCGACAATGCTGCCGACCGACACACAGCACATGCGGACTCGCTCGAGACGCATGGATTGGTGTGTCGATGTCTAATGCGCACACATGCTCTAGACACACACACGCTCGAACCAACCTAGACTTCGATCCAGCGCGTAGTTATCATCAAAGCCTTGTGAGCTCACTCTAGCAAGCGCATCAATTTGCGTTCGCGCTCGTCGTGTGCAAACTAGGACGCTCTGCACTCAGGCTCAGCGTGCATCGCAAAACACCAGAGGAGCTGTCTCAATGAGAGCAGCAGTGCCAGTGAGCTCTGTGTGTGCTCTTCTCGCACTCTGTGCTCACGTTCGCGACACGTCGTGTCTATTCATGCGAAGCGGTTGCTATTATACGACTCGCGCGCGCTCAACCACTCGCGCGCTCGACGCTCGGCGGCTGCAGTTGTGCACTCGCGAGATAGCACGCGTGTGTGCGTGCGAGCTCAAAGAGACTAGGAACTAACTACACGAAGCAGCAGACGACATGGAGCAACTTGTCGAAGACGCACCGGTGCCACTGGTGCCATCTATGCGAACGGACTGCAAGGAAGAGCAAGACCCGAGTGGGCTCGCCGTGGACGGGGACGCGAGCGAGACGAGAAGCGCATGCTACATCGACGACACGGACGACGGCGACGAGCTCTTTAACGCGACGTCACGCGAATTTGCGAAGGCATCGAGTTCTGATGTCTGCGCAGACTCTCGACGCGCAAGTCCTGCTGCTGTTGCAGTCGAGCCGAGTGAAGCAAGCGAGCCATTGCCGTTCGATGCACACGAAGTAGAGCACAATGACAGTGAGAGCCAAGATTACGAAGACGGCGATACGCACGACGCGCCTCAAGCATCGAGCGTCATGAACTTTGACGCGTTTGTGTCGGGAGACTGGTCGCTTCCTTCACAGGAGCTATCGCTCGAGGCACTTGATGGTGAAGACGATGCGGAGTCCGAGAGCGACGCAAACACGCTTGGCACGCCAGACGACGACGACAACGCGGACGTTGGCTTTGTCGATGCATTCGACAGCGAGTGCGACGACAATGGCGACGAAAGCGAGTCGACTCCACGTGCATCTGCACCGCGACCTCGTGGCGTCTCACTCGGCGCGATCTCGTCGATCCGAAACGCTGCCGTAGCCGTATCTGCAGCGAAGCTCGTGCGCGTGAAAGAGAAGACGCAGCAAGTCGCTCAGTCGAAGAAGCAGGCGCTGTCCAACTTCCAGAAGAAAGGGGGACTCGTCGGATGGCTCCACGGCGAACCTAGCGAGGACAGCATCGACGCCGATGTCATTCGTGATAGCAACAGCGACGGTACGGATGACGATGGAGGCGACGAGGACGCAAGTGACGCTGTTGCAGCACCTGCACAAGGCGACGATCCGCTTCGGTCTGCGTCACTGCCGTCCGAGTCGCCTGCAGCTGTATCCGAGGCTCGGCACCACCGATCATTTCCAACTGTGCAGTCGCTCCACGATGACGCTCACTCGACATCGCGTCAGTCAACGATGTCGTCGCCAGCCGCAAGTGGATTCCTCAAGAAGTCGCTCGGGAGCCGGGAGCGCGCGAGCTCGTTGCTCGGGAACCTCTACGGCAAAGTGAAGAAGTCGGCATCGCCCGCTGCGACGCCCCCAAGCACGCCGACGCCTCGCAGTGGTAGCCTCGCTGAGTCGAGCACTGCAAGTCCCAGCGGACGCGTTGCACTGCAGCCGAGTCCTCGCAAAGGCGGCGCTGCGAACGAACGCTACAGCTTTGGCTTTGACGAGTATGCAAGTAGTTGCAATAGCAGCGGTGACACGAGTTCCACACGACGACGCACCGTGTCCGTTGACAGCTCGCTTCAGCGCGGACTAAGCGCGCAGCATCGAGACGAGATGGCAGTGCGGCCGCTGCTGCTGAACGAGTGCCTCGCAGACCCAAAGCTCGCCGCTGAGTTTGTGAACACGGTCATGCCGACCGACTCGGCGCTGCTCAAGCTCCTCTATTCGATCGAGGAGTACGAGACGCTCGTGACATCCGAGCCGACGCCAGCGCTTGCAGTTCAGCTCACGTACGCAACGACTGTCGTCGACAAGTTTCTCGTTGCGCCGTCGTCCATGGCGGTGTCCGTGCTGAGCAAGCT
Organism: Pythium guiyangense; assembly: GCA_003730235.1. NCBI lineage: Eukaryota > Oomycota > Peronosporomycetes > Pythiales > Pythiaceae > Pythium > Pythium guiyangense. The sequence continues at coordinate 137,695 of QXDM01000029.1, forward strand.
CCCAGCAAACACAGCAGCTGATCTGAAGCTTGCGCTGGAGCAGCATGAGCTCACGAATGCACCAGCGCTACCGAAAGCGCTCTTCCAAGACGTCTACGCCGCCGTGTACGACGCACTGCGCGCCGGCTTTGAAGCGTTCAAGTTTACGCGCGAGTACGCACTGCTCGCGCAGCAACAGCACGAGCAACTCGAGCGTCACAGCAGCAGCAGTCCCGTCCTCACGATCGATGCGATCTTAGCGAACGAGTGGTGCTCCACCGTCTTTTGGATGTATCTCTACCGCACGTTGCACCACAACCGCTTGAGCTTCGTCATGGACAAAGCGTTCAAGCTCGACAAGATGTACGCGACGCTTTGCGATGCGCTTGAAGACTGCGACAGTGGAGCGAGTACGAAAAGCAAGGCGTTTGAGCGACTCACGGCACAGCTCCAACTCGTTGCGCGCAAGTTCCTCGTCAAGACTGCACCAGTAGCGCTGCCAGTGACAGCCGAACCGCTCTGTCGCCTCAAAGAGGAGATTTGCCTCGAGCTCGAGCATTTGCTGTCGCAGCTCGAGCGATCGCCAATGCCGCATGAGCATGGCGATGCAAGTGACGCCCTCGCTGTGCTTGAGCGCGTCATGAGCAAGCTCGACACACTCGCTGACGGTGTCAAGCAAGAGTTCAAGCGTCTGAGCTTCGAGCGATTTGCGAGCTTCACTGCGAGTGCGCTGTACCGCGACTTTGTCGCGCTGCTGTTGCTCCCGAGTGCTGGTCGCCACGCGCCTGGAAGTGACCACGTCTCGGACGCGCGGTGCTCACGCGGCGACATCGTCCAGCTGCTACGGGCGAGTCGAATCCCGTTCCACCAAGCACCAAATGATGCGCCACCAACGCGCGACCTATCGTGCCTCTTTCGTCAGCACGACGACTCTCCTGCCGCTGTTGCTGACACGAGCACGCCAGCGTTGTCAGCTGCTTCAGACAGCCGCGGCCTCGCGAGCGACGCGATCCACAAGGTCTTCTCGTTTGTCAAGCGCGACAGTGTGAACGCGTCAGGACGGCTCCAGCCATTTGACTACACCGACCTCACACGCGCAGCTGCGGCTCCAACGATCGACAGCGGCACTGAAGACGAGCACGCGTCGCTGCAGCTGCTCTATCAGACGGCCGAGCACTTCCTCCTGCCAGAAGCTGCGTCCAGGACGTTTGAGCTCGCACCCGCAGCTGCGCACCAGTCGCTTTGCTACAACTTTGTCGCGGGCAACGGCGAGCACGCAGTGTATGGCGCAGTGTGGCGACTGCCGCTTGCTGCGGGCGACAGTGTCTCGACGCAAGGCATCTGTGTCGTGTCCAAATACCCGCTTGTTGATGCGCTGCGGCGGTACCTTCAGCGCTTTGCTCAGTCCTGGAGCGCGGCAGGAGATCTCACGGAACTCCAAGGACGCTGTGCTCCAGACTGGAGTACATGCGGCGTTCATGCTTTCCAGCCAGCGCTCGAAGCAGCAAACATCGCGCTCGAGCAGCACCTCGCATGTCAGCACCAGCTGCAGCAACAAGGCGACGTGACACTCTCGACTCTACGGCACTTGCGTCCCCCGCCAGTCGACGTTGCGCTCGACGATCTCTTTGACTGCCTCTCGCTCCCGCACATCTTGCGCCTCGTTGCGCTCGTGCTCCTTGAAAAGAAGATCGTGCTCGTCGCGTCGAGCTACTCTGTGCTGCTCTCCGTCGGCGAAGCTCTCAAAGCACTCGTGTTCCCGCTGGTGTGGAGCCACGTGTATGTGCCAGTACTCCCACTCGCACTCAAAGGCTACCTCCACTGCCCAACGCCGTTCATCTTTGGGCTCCACACCTCATACGCCCGCAGTAGCGACATCCCGCGGCCGTCAGACGACCTCGTTGTCGTGAACCTCGATCGCGACGCGCTCGTTGGTGGTGGCACTGTCGAGCTGCCACCCACACGCTATGCCTCGCTCCTCGACAAACTCGTGCGCATCTGCCGCCCGCAACTGCACGTGCGTGACTGTGTCGAGTACACGCCTCCACGATCGCTCGACATCACCAGCAACATCAAGAACAGCAGCAGCAGCAGCAGCGCTATCGCTCGACAGCGTGCGTTCCCATCTGACGACGTCCGGAGCGTGTTTTACGACGAACTACGCGACCTTCTCGCAGGTCTCGAAGCGTTTGCGTTCCGGTTCGAGTTCAACGGCACATGCGTCGCAGTTGCAGACGCAAGCAACCGGTCGCGCGCGTGGCCAGCTGATGCCTCGGCGTTCCTCGCGACGCTGCTGCAGACCCAAGCGTTCTCAGTCTACGTGAGCACGCTCCCGAGCTTGTGACATCGATACGCACCGGCAATGAGCTGCTCTTGCAGTGCAATCGCAAGTGCAGCACATGATACGTACAGCAATACGCCGAGGCGTTAATGCTGCGAAACACGTCCAGACCGCTCTACATCGCTTGCTTCCTTGATGTCTTCATGACTCACAAAGACTTGTGAGACGAACTAGCTCTAACAACTGACGGTCACACAAACTATACACACTTTAGGGTTCACTCAATTTTGACACATGATGGTTTTTGTAGTTTAGTTACTCATTTTTTTTACCAATGTGGTCAACGTCAAGGCTTGTATTGCTAGAAATATAATGTTTGCCAGAGGATCTGCGATCAATGTATTGCAATGCAAGGTGTTTGCTGAATCTGTAGACTTATAAACATATCGGACAGCGACTGCCAAGCTTGTGCTTGACTTTTCCGCGTTAGCTAAAGTCCTCTATTATCTAGATCCTAGTTAATACTCAACCGGACAGTTTGAACTTGATCAATAAATATATTTTTCATGCCAATCACATGGCAGCTAAGTTTGTGTAAAAATGTGTATTTCGTGAATTAGTCGCGTATTGCGACTATACTTGTACAAAAACGGTCAGTTCGTTTACAAAATTTCTAGAACGTATCTCTATGATAATTACCGTTATGGACGCAATATGCGGCTATTTGCGAAATATGCAACACTTGGTTGCCAACCAACCGAGTTGAACGAAAACGAACACACTACAAATACTACTTATACATACCTTTATCCCTATGCTCGACTGCACTTAGCGTCACAAACATTTTTTTGCCTAAGCAATAGGGGGGTCATTTTTGAATGACGAAGTGATTGATCATCAGATTGTTTGCCAATTAGAAAAGTAAGTATCTACGCACATTCTAAACGAAAGTACTAGTATATGACTTTGTCAGGTTGTGTGTTTATCAAGTATTCCAATCCTCCCAAAACATCTATTGCATGGCGCAACAATTCCTTAAAAGGCTACATAGACTCACGTAATACACCGAACACTATAGTTGTTCAGTATCAGGTATTTAGAAACTATGGTGAAACTAAACATGTACTAGCATCGTATTCAAGTCAGAACTTATCCTAATAGTAGTATCGCAAAGTATGGGATACCTTACATTGTGCAAAAATATACTCATCAAAACGTATACGACATCGTTTTTATGTGTTTGAAGGATGGTAAAACCAAAAGTGTGTATTGATTGTCATGTTGGTGCGAGCGCGCCGCTCTGTCTGCAAGCGCGTGGCATGTTGTGGACGTGTGTGGACGTCAGGATATTTACTTGAAGTTCGTATAAGATACTTTTCTCCATATGTGTCTGTAGTGTGTGTGGCTTACACCATTTACACAATGTACACAAGTTGATGTCGTACACATCATATTTGTGTAGTTACACTACATCACTTTGAAAAGGTGATGTTTATCACGCTGACAAGGTATGCGTGTGGTCCACATCTCAACAGCCTCTCTGGATCAACGCATACAATAATGTAGTATACATTCCAGTTGGACTCTTCGACTATTTGTCGCTTGAGATGAGATTCGATGGTTACCAGAACGAATCTGAGTGTGTTTACAGCTGCCAACGTTTAGACGTGTGGTTTGAATATGATTTTTGAGGGTGCCAAAATTGAGGGAGTGCAAGTCCACAAACTGTCGTTCGATTGAGTAACAGCTGTTTGACATTCGGTTCAAAATTTGTGGGCTGTGTGCGTTTGAGTGCGAGTCGTGTATACATCTGGTTAAGTCGACATCGTTTGGAGTATACCAAAATGCCCTTTTGAGCGTATATGCACAGTTTCCAGTTGCTCGTGACATTTGCATATAAAGCATTCATGTGTTTGTCCACATGTTTGAGATTTGAACTTGAGTTGGTGGTTGCCAGCGCTCATCGATTCTTCTCGCATGTAAATGGAGCTGCTGCGTTCTAACTGTTCATGCTCAACGAGTCGGGTTGCAAGTTCTCTCACTCTTGAATTCACTCTCTCTCCTTTCCTTCTTTAAGGTATGGGCTGTGAACTTGTTCACATTGCCTTGGTCAGACGGAGTTGAATTCTTGAGTTTGGTGTGACAGATTGATGTGGCTGTGTATTTATATACTTGCCATTGTATATATGATTCCAAGGCTGACCTGTATACTGTTCTGTTTTGCTTTGCAGATCATGTCGATGCTTCGCCGCAGCTCTCGCATCACGACGCCGATGTGCCAGAACCAAGAGGGACTTGCTTCCAAGTTCTCGTTCTGCGGCATGCTGTCCGTCAACAACGCTCTTCAGATCCGTGACTTCCTCACGCAAGAAACCATGATTCCTGTGCTGCGTCGGCTTCGCGAGACCGATCCGGATACCGACCACGGCTGCGAGCATCTTGGCGCGTATACCACGGCGGCTCTTCACCTCGCTTGCCGGCTCCAAGGCTACAACATTGTGTATCTCCCGAATCTGCGCAAGTTCAGATCGATCGCACGTGAAGAGTGGTACAGCGGAATCGCAAGCAGCTCGTGGACGAGCATGCTCATCATCGGGCAGCGTCCAGGACAGGATCCGAGCGAGTTCCACTGCGTTGCCCGTACTTTCGTGAACGGCAAGTTTTGGCTTGTTGACTCAGATGTGTACTTTTTTGTGGAGTGCACTGCGGAAAACTTGAAGGAGTTCTTTCCAGTCATTGTAGGAATGTATGGTATTCAGCTAAATACTCAATAAGACTGCTCATTGTCTGTCAAAGTGCATATACTCATTCATTTTGTTGTGTTATTTTGGCAGTATAGTTGTATCGATCTCATGGTACATTACGTGGTTCAAAAAGTTGTGTACAATTACTTTAACTGAAGGAATATAATATTTTGGATCTCATGTGCGTCGAACTTTATATTGACTGTTCTTCAACTTTGAAAGATACGATATATATTACTTTGATAGCATACCGATCTTTGTTCTTAGCAATTCAAACTGCGCACTTGCAAGTGACTTTGTAAATATGTCTGCGGTCATATTTCTTGTATTGCAGTACTTGAGTGTAAGCTCCTGTCGTTCAACCTTCTCCTGAATGAAGTGGTAGCGAGTATCGATATGCTTTGACCGACCGTGTAACTCGGGATTGCTAGCAAGTTTGATGCAACTTTGGTTGTCTTCATAGATAGTGATTGGCTTGCTGCTTTCAAATCCGAGCTCGCTCATTAGGAGTCTAAGGAAGATGGTCTCTTGCATGCAGTGGCAAAGAGAAATATATTCTGCTTCTGTTGTTGATAGAACGACTGTGTGGTGCTTTCGTGAGAGCCATGATATTGGGCTATTGCACACGAGCGTAATGTAGCCGCCTACAGACCGTCTTGTGTCTGGGCAGTTCGCATAGTCTGCGTCAGTGTAGGCAGTGATGTAGTCTTTGGACTTAAGGTTACAGACGTTATGAGCTCCTCCGAGCATTATACCATGATCTCTAGTGCCATTGAGGTACTTAAGGCCTCTCTTAATCGCATTCCAGTGTGCTTTGCCAGGGTTGGTGAGGAATTGACTCACTTCTCTCAAGAAAAAGGCAAGGTCCGGCCGAGTCCCCATCATAAGATACATGAAACTTCCAACAGCTTCCCTGTACGGAACGTCTTTCATTCGTTCCTGCTCTTCTTGAGATTGAGCGCACATGTCTTTGCTAAGTTTGACACTCGGATCTGTTGGTGTCTTGACCGGTGAAGCGTCAAGGTGTTTGAACCTGTCCAGGACTTTAGTGGCATACTTCTCTTGGTGAATGAATATGGTCTTATCCTTTCGATTGCGTTCGATGGACCAGCCGAGTAGGTACTTCACCTCCCCCAAGTCCGACATCTTGAAGCGTTGCTTCAGTGCCGACTTGATATGGCTTACGAGGGGTGGATTCGGTGCAATGATGAGAAGATCGTCAACGTAGACACCAATGTAGCAGGTTTCATTGTGTACTTTGCCAATGAACACACACTGATCTTTGACGAGCTTAGTGAAGCCCATGCCTTGTAGAAACTCACACAGTGTTTGATACCATACGCGTGGTGCTTGCTTGAGGCCATATAGACTCTTCAGCAGTTTACACACTTGGTGCTCTTTGCCAGGAACAACGAACCCTTCCGGCTGATCCATGTAGATCTCTTCCGTCAAGGTGCCGTTGAGGAACGCTGTCTTGACGTCCATTTGATGGATCTCCATATCAAGCAGTGCAGCAAGAGTGAGAAGGAGTCGAAGGACTTCCATTCTGATGACAGGAGAGAAGATCTCGTTGTAGTCAATGCCATAGCGTTGTAAGAATCCTTTGATCACGAGGCGCGCCTTGAAGCGTTCTACCTCTCCGCTACCGTTATATTTCACGACCCAAACCCATCGGTTCTTTAAGATTTTTCGGCCCTTGGGCGGATCTACTAACGTCCAAGTTTCGTTCTCCATGAGGGACTTGTACTCTGCTTTTGATGCGAGGTGCCATTGCTTGGCGTTGTCAGATTCCATTGCCTCCGTGAAAGTTCTCGGCTCTGGTATGAGTCTCAGAGCAAGTAGTGAGTACATATCGTGTTTGATCTGATGATCTTGATTGAGAGTCTCTTCATCATGATTGTAGACATTGGTCTCATCGGTGAACTTGGCTTTCTTTGCTACTCGCTCTTCATGAGTACAGTCAGTGACTAGTGCATTGGCCTGCCGCTTGAGAGCCTCTCTCAATGGTGGAAGTACTGGCAGATGCGCCGTATCTGGGACGCTTGTCACATTAAGTGGATCGGGTGATGATAAGAACTCGAGCTTTGGGAACTCGTCCTCTTTGAATACTACATCGCGGCTGTACACAATGTGTTGGCTTGTTATGTCCATGAGTCTATATCCTTTCTTGTGATCTGGTACTCCAAGGTACATGCATTTCTTCGCTCGTGGCTGAAGCTTGTTGCGATGTGGTTCAGGGATGTGGGCATATGCGGTGCATCCAAAGACTTTTATGTGCTCGAGTGATGGCTTTCGACCAAACCATAGTTCGTAAGGTGTCGAGTTATTGGTTCTCGTACTTGGTGTGCGATTCAAGAGATCAGTTACGTGTAGTACGCATTCACCCCAGAGTTGCTTTGGCAGGTTGCCATCGAATAGCAGAGCTCGAGTTCGCTCCATGATAGTACGCATTCTACGTTCAGCTACACCGTTCTGTTGAGGCGTGTACGCGTTAGTGAACTGAGCATGCGTGTTGTACTTCTTAAATATAGTACGCCCTAGCTTCTCGTATTCACGGGCATTGTCTGCCTGGAAGACCTGAATGTCTCGATCACACTGGTTGTGTTGGTATTCGAGTGTTCCAACGTCTCGCTGGAAGATGTTCAACGCTTTCTTGCGGAAGTCTTCGTAGCATTCGTACAGTTCCGACTTGCGGTGAATAACGTAGAGGAACATGTATCGTGAAAAGTCATCGATGAAGATGAGGAAGTACTGGCAACCAGACAGTGTTGGTGTCGGTAGGGGGCCATTCATGTCAGAGTGAACCTTTTGTAAAGGGTACTTGGCTCGTTCAACCAATTTATTACTGAATGGAGCTCTATGCGACTTGGCATACATGCAGGACTGGCAGAAGTGCTCAGAGATCGACTCTAGCCTGTGGAGGTCAAAGTTGTGCGCGACTTGCGTCTTAGTCATGTCCTGCAGCACCTTAAAGTTAGGGTGACCCATGCGTTTGTGCCAGAGCAAAGCAGCATCGTTCGTACCTGTGGCGACGAGGGCTTGCTCATGAGCACTTGGCTCAGCGCTGAACTGGTAGAGATCAGCGTGGTCGGCGATCTTCGCGACGAACTTGTAGCGCTTGGCGTAGTAGAGCAAGCACTTCTTGGCGTTCTCAAACGTGACCTTGAAGTCGCCCTTGGCGGCCTTGCAGACCGAGAAGAGGTTGAACTTCAGCTGTGGCGCATAGAGCACTTCGTCGAGGATGACTGTGCGGCCGACTCCTTTCGAGTCCTTCACATCGATCTTGATCGAGCCGATGCCTTCAATGGGGATCTGGTGCTTGCCACCCACAGTGAGGCTGCCATCGTACGGCTTGATGTTGGTGAACCAGTCGCGAACGACGGTCACATGGCGTGTGCAGCCAGAGTCCACAGTCCACACAGTGTCTGGGTTAGGCGCAGTAGCGGTGAGGGCGATGTTGGCGCTCGAGGTGATTGCGATCGTGGCGAAGTTGCTGTTGCGCTCTTGGAAGTACCCGCCATCGTCAATGCGCTGCTGGTACGCCACGTTGGCTTGGTTCTGGCGGTTGTCGCCGTTGTTGGTGTAATTGCGCTGTCTGCCACCGTTGCCGTTGTTACCGTTGCTGTTGTTGCGTTGGTACGGATGGTTGCGGTGTCCGCTGTTGTTGTTCGGTCGGTCGAACTTCTTCGGCGCAGGCAACTTGTAGTTGGCCGGGAGCACGGTGCCTTCCTTCACTTGTCCGTTGAGCATGTGCTTCTGGAGCACGAAGCAGTTGCGAACGTCGTGGTTGGTACGGTTGCAGTACGTGCACTGCATCGTAGTCGTGCTGGCCATCGCGACGTCAGTCTTGGCCGGGGGCGTGGCGACAGTAGCCTTGAGCGCAGTCTCCGCTCGAGTCTCGCGACTCTCGGGAGTCCCTTGCTTGAGCGTATAAATGCTCCGAGCAACTTCATCGCGGACCTTCTGCTCGACGTGCTGCTTGAGCTCGTTGTACGGGATGAACTTGCGGTTGCCCTTCCACGATGCGAGCAGGCTCTGCCACTCAAAGGGGAGCGCGTGGTAGAGGTAGATCGATCGCTGTTGGTCGCTCATGGCGCTCTCAGTCGACTCGCTTGCTGCCTTCATGGCCTTCTCGAGGTCGTAGAAGAACGTCGTGACGTCCATGCCTTCGAGGTAACGGACCTTCATCAGGTAGTCCTGAATCCAGTACGGATCGCCGTGAACGCTTGCGTTCTCGTAGCGAGTACAGATCGTGCTGAAGATCTCGTACGCGGTCGTCTTGCCTTGGACTAGACGAATGTGCGTGTCGTCGAGTGTCTTCACGAGGTACGCTTTTGCACGCGCTTCCTTCGCACGCAGCTTCTTCTGGCGTCTTGCCTTGGCCTTCGCAACGAGCCGATGTTCCTCCTTCTTGGTCTCGGAGAACGATCGCACGGCCGGGAGCTCTGCTTCTTGCATCTCCGTGTCGTTGCCATTAGGGTCGACGGTCTCCGACGAGGCGGAATCATCGCTCGGCGATGACGACGCAGCATTGCTGGCGAGGTCGAGTTGCTCGAAGCTGTTGTTGGCTTGGTCGATCAGCTCGCTGTCCGAGTCCGAATCGCCTTGGTAGTCTTCCCCTTGGATGAAGCCGAGTAGGCCTTCTCCCTCCAGCGCACTAGTAACGCGGAGCTTCCAGATCTCGAAGTTCGAGCTGGTGAGGCGAGGGTATTCCTCTGGGTGGCGGGGGGCTTGCGTTGGGCTCATAACCTATGTGTTTGAAGGATGGTAAAACCAAAAGTGTGTATTGATTGTCATGTTGGTGCGAGCGCGCCGCTCTGTCTGCAAGCGCGTGGCATGTTGTGGACGTGTGTGGACGTCAGGATATTTACTTGAAGTTCGTATAAGATACTTTTCTCCATATGTGTCTGTAGTGTGTGTGGCTTACACCATTTACACAATGTACACAAGTTGATGTCGTACACATCATATTTGTGTAGTTACACTACATCACTTTGAAAAGGTGATGTTTATCACGCTGACAAGGTATGCGTGTGGTCCACATCTCAACAGTTTTTAAATGTACTCGTTTCATTAGTCTACAATTTATCAAATTTGCCACTTGATCACCTAGCTTATTTCACTATCTGAAACCCTAATTTGTGAATACTTGACCAACAGCATTCACGATGTCGTTGCTCTGTGCGTACTCGGACTCGTCGTCTGCGAGCGGCAGTGACGATGAAGACGCGCCGATGACTGCGCGTGCACCGCAGCAAACGGTTTGTCTACGTGCTGCTTGCGCTGGTGAAGCTCCTGGTACCGAGTGTGAGAGTGGATTCGAGTAACTTGGCTCACGATCGACTGCATTGGAATGACACACAGACCGGTCTGCCGTCCGCTGCCGAGCTCTTTGCAAGCGGTGGCTCCAGTGCGCCAGGTGTGGCAGCGTTTCAGAGCACCAGCTACGACACGAGCGCACCAAAGCGAAGTCTGCCGCACGACCAGGCGCTCAGCACTGCAGCAGCTGCTGCTGCAAAGCGATTCAAACCGGACGCGCAGGCAAGTGCGCCAGGACCACCGCGAAGTGTGAAGAAAGCGACGCACTTTGCGCCACCGCAGCTCAAGCGACCGAACGTATCGACGGAGGACCTCGGGTACGTGCGTGCATATGTGCGCGTAGGTGGCGACTCAAAGGGCCGACAAACTGACTGACGAACGGACTCGTGAATGCATGGTCACAGCGCTTGGAACACGCAAAAGACAATCGCGCTCCAGCGCAAAGCCAAGAGCGCACCTCTGTCGTCAACAGTAGCACCGTCGTAGCGAGTCAGTCAGGACGCCATGTTGCGTGCGACGCGAACACGACGTGCCGTGCAACGTCATGGCATCACCCGCGTACATAGCATCGATAGATAGAGCAAGAGGGTCGAGACGACGTCGTGTGTAGCAGCAGCAGACGACTCAAAACAGCGGCGATGCGTACGCTTCTGGCGGCGGCGCGAGCTTTGCGACGCAACTTGCGCCGCGATTTCGCGACTGCTTCATCGCGAGCAGACGGTCTTCAATCACTTCGAGCTTCTGCTGCAGCGTCGCCACGCGCGTGGGGAACGTCTTGAGACGCTCTGCGTAGCCGACAAGCGAGCTCGCGTCGGCTTGCTCTGCTTCTTTCAGTCCTGTGTCACAGATGAGTGCAACACGAGCGCAAGCAGCAACACGTGAGCGTCGGTCTTGTCATGCGTTCACTATCATGCACACACACATACCAAGGCGCAGATACACATGAGCGATACGCACCGGCAATGAGCTGCTCGATCGTCTCCTGGAGCTGCTCTTGCGCCGCGAGCAGCATCGAGACGTACGTGTGGCACTTTTCCACTTTCGGCCACAGCGTCACGTACATGCCTTGCGCAAAGTCGGCGCTTGGCGGCTGCTGCTGCTGCTGCTGCTGCGCAGTGCTGCTGTCGCTCATCATTGCGGTCGAGTGGACGTGCTTGGGTCGAGTGGATGAATGGATGGATGGTGCACGGGGAATGCGCGACGTGCTGCTGCTCCTTGCGCTTGATCGAGCATGCGCTGAGCTTTGTGCGTCGTGATCGTTGTGCCCATGATCACTTGCAAATTGTATGCTGATCCAACACAGCAGAGTCTAATAGTGAAATAAACAACGTCTTTCTACGCTTTCTTTTTTCGCCACATTGCATAATGCAGTTCAAGAGCTGCGCTTCAACATCGTCAAACGTCGTTGAGAACCAAGTCGAGCACGTCGACGTTATGTCGTGGTCTCGTGAGCTGTCCAGCACGCTGAACATGCTGGGCCCTTCACGCCGACGCAGCTGCGCTCGTCAGGTCAGCTCCATGCACAGCCAGCTCCTCGGACTTGGCGAGCACAGTGTGCGCCGACGCTGCGATGTCCTCACGCTCGATCGTTGTGTGACTGACCTCCCCGTCGATGTCTTTGTCCAGTACAAGCGTGCAAGAGCGCTCTTTGGTCTCGGCCTCGGTCTCGAGCACCAACAAACTCGCCGGAGAGCTTGAGACTTCAGACCTGACTCGCTGGTTCTGGGAGGTCTCGGTGGTGCTGCTGCTCGCGTCTGCCAACTCCTCGTTGATCGCCAAGACCTATGCTTCTGCTGATTGCGCCACGACCGACTGCTGTGCACTTTGATCTCGCTCTTGCTTCTCCAAATCGGCAGGAGTTGGCACCAACGCCGCGTCAGTCGCACCTAGCTCACTCTTGGACGACGCGTTGTCGCTCGACACCATTGCTGACGCGCCGTCAACGACAGACCGCGTGCTGACAGCGTCTTGCGTTACGATCTCGTCGGCGGTATCTCTGGTGTCGACTACGCCGTTGCCACCTGGAGCTGCGCTCTGCGTTGCTTGCTCGCGCTGCATTGCTGCAAGCGAGCTCAAGAACGCGTCGCAGAGGAAGACCCACTTGACTTGACCGTTCTTGAGCTCGCCGATGCCGTCGTACGCGCACACGCATCGACTTGCGTCGCTCTCGCGAATGCTGTAGTAGCGCGCAACGACATCAGCGACGCGCTTGACCTTCTTCTTTGGCCACAGCTGGCGCAAGTTCCTGGAGAGCGGTGTCGGGAAGCTCGAGGTCGCAGCACTCGACGTCGTCATCGCGATCTCGAGCTGCATCGCGAGAAAGAAGCAGAGCTCGTTCCAGTCCATTCGCGGTGCTACTGCGGTGCCAGACGATCCAGCCATGTCCACTGACGGTTTGTCGTTCGCTGCAGCGCTTGGCTTAGGATCGTCGCTGTCGTTCATGTTGTCGGTGTCGTTGCTGCTGCTGGTGCTCGGCTTGCGTGACTCCTCGTCCACCTTGCGTGGTGCTCGCGTGCGTTTGTAAAAGCGCTCGACTGGCACCTGCAGCTCTGTGCACTTACGGTCGATGTCGTCGAGAAGCTGGGTCCACTCCGCGCTCATGTGTGGGTTGCGCTTGAGGAACAGGAGCATGTCGAGCGACTCTGGTGCTCGCTGACTCTCGTCGCTGAGCGTGTGCCAGAGCGCCATTGTCGCTGAAGTGCTGGTGATCGCCATCGACGACGTAATTGTGTTGTTGATATTGCTACGAGGATCGCACGTGCGGCTCGCGAAGTCGAATCGAGAATGAGCTCTCGTCAGCGCGAAGAAAAAAGTTCACGCACGAGCAGAGCTCTCAGCCGACACGCACGCGCTGCATTGAGCGCTGTCGGAGCGCACCAGATGCTTCGACGCGCTTCGAAAATCGACTCGCGCGATCTTTGTCGTGGACCACTGAGCGATCTTGGACATGCCGACATGCCCTGGCCCACCCAGGAGAGGAACACCTTTGGTAGAGCAGTTGGCTTACAGCCTACAGGACTACAACACATTTGCAAGGCCATCTCGACATCAAGATGTGCCGTGTGAGCACACGCTGCGCTTCGTGCACGTCTACAGCGACAACGACAGCCATGGCGACGAAGGAGTCGATGCGTTGGAGTCGACTGAACCGGTCGCGCACAGCCGCATCGCGCAGTTCCGCGCCATGACCGAGCTCCTCGACCACATGTACCCGAAGCTCCGCATCGACTTTGTCGCGATCGACGGTGGCAACGCGTGCGACGTGGCGTTCCGGCCGTCGATGGTCGAGTGGCTCGCGCGGTCCATGGGCGTGGCGCCCAACATGATGTTCATCAAGCAGCCGCGCACCGCCGTCGCGCATCGCGTGTGCGCCAGTGGCGTGCGCGTCATCACGGCGTGAGTGCAAGTGAGTGCAAGTGAGACCAAGGGCTAGTGAGCAAGGGCTAGTGAACAAGTGCTAGTGTCGTGTAGTGTCGTGCAGTGTCGTGCAGAGTGGCAGGAGAGACTCGAGCGAATCAATGGAGCAATGGCACGCTGCGACGTCTGTCCAAGTCGTTTGCGCTTCGTCTTGGTGGCTCTGCTGTAGTAAGAGCTCTGCTGTAGTACTACTACGCAACGCGGTGTAGGAGCAAACAGTTGATGCCTTGGACGCCTCAAGTCCACCGCGAACAGGCAGGTTGTCATATTCCTCTATTGTTCAGCCTTGCTTAGACGGCTGGACTACAGCAGAGCCACATGCTTGGGAGGACTCCTCCAGCAGAGACGTATGCTTGGGACCACTTCTTCATCCATGTCCTTGAAACTGCGGATTAGGAAAACGTGGTGCACACAAACGTTTTTGATTTTGTTAGTGTAAATTGTAACAATTTGGAATGAACCACAACTGCACATGTAATTTACCAAGAACCCCGATGAGAATTATGTACAACTAAACTCTAAATTATTCCCCAGAATTGGTATCATTGATTCATTGCAAATGAGTGATTCGCTGAAAGTAAATGTGAGCAATACAATTCGTAGAAACCAAGCCCACTAGTTTGTATAGTTTATATATATATATATAAATTGACTGCCATACAAAATGCAAAAGTGATAGTAAAGATCTGCTGTATGGCGTTGCGTTATGTGGTGGCGTTGCCAATCGTCGTTATCTGTAGTTCGCATGTTTCCTCTTTGACACTAAAGGACAATAACAAGTACAACCACTGTTGTTAATTGCGGTCAGAATCAGTAGTTTGTTTGACAATTATTTACATGACTTATTACCGGCGTTTACAACTTGAAGGCTCATCTGATTAGTTGTTTCATTAGCAAGACACAACTCAAGATACTTCTGGAACACGTTGAAAACTTGCGTTCTGAGACGATGTGTTTCAGTATTTCACCTATTGGTTAAAGGGTACATGTCCTAGAAAACCGCTTAAATGAAAACCACATGTTGGCTGCATGTACTCTATTGTATCTCATCGGCGGCGCCGGTCACATTACACAACAGTGCTTCACATAAAGGAGCGTCGCCTTGAGATGTTCTCGCATTGTGCGATCATAATAGAGCACCGGCAAGAAAAAGGTGATGATTTCTGATAGTGCCAATATTCTGTTTATGAGTTGACGTGGATATAATACAATTTGATATGCACACGTCGTGTCTATACTAGTAGTCTGCATGATCGACGACGTTTGAGAGGGTGGCATCGTGTGTGAGTTAAACATATGAATGGGCAAGCAAGTCAATGTCGTTGACGACGCAATCAGAGATGAATGACGGGATGTATGACCGCCATCACGTGTATCAATTCAGTCGTTTCTCGTCATGGCGCTGTCGACGCACACGTGCACGTTGCTGCCGCTATCCAGCATCCACTCGCGCGTGCCCGAGTCGACCGCACTTCCTCGGAACACCATCAAGATGCTCGGTCCGTCTGGCTGCCAACGACGAAAGCTTGGGTCCATGTTGCTGATGTTGTCGCCACTGTCGCTGCGTTGCCGCTTCAGCTGCGGACAGTCACGCTTGTAGTGCCCGAGCTTGTCGCACAAGAAGCACTTGATCGTGGCCAAGTGCGATGGCTTCTTCGCAGCACGCTTGCACATTTTTTTCGGCTTGCGTTCGGTCCGCGCTTGATCGGTCGCCATGATCGAAGCGCCTTCCTTCTTCTGCATGTTCCGCTTGATGCGCAAGCGCGTCTCGTTCTCAAACCGCAGCGCGTTGAAGACTTGCGCCGAGGTGAGTAGCTGCGCGTCCGGCTGCGCGAAGCAACCTTTGTTCTGCCGCACGAACTCGCAGAACACGTCGATCAGGTAGAGTGGTAGGAGATGATCTCCACGTAATCGTTCTCCTCGATAACGCGCCCGAGATTCGCGAGAGAGCGTCACTGTTTCTCGAGCGAGTCGATCCAGACGTCCAGGTCCATGTCGTCTTCGTACATGTTGGTGTAGAACTTGCACAAGACGTCGATCAGGTTCGTGAACGCGCGCTTCGTTTGCGAGTCCGCAAAGATGCGCCACATCTCGGCTGACGTCGCGCAGCGACAGAGCTTGTCTGCCTCCTTTGGCGCGATAACACCTAGGATTGCTTCACACACGATTGTCTCGCGGTCGTCCCAGCTTGCCTCGGCGTCAGCATTGTTCACTAGCCGTGGCTCGTCGCCACTGACTACACACCACGCGTTCAATCGTGTCAGGTGGTCAGTGCGCTGCCGTTCAAACGGCTCAAAGCTGACTGTCATCTTGGGCGGTCGTAGAGCAACTTGAGCAGCCTGCAGTCGTCAAACTGGAGCTGCCGGAGCTGCTGGTACTGGAGTGGCACCTGCACCGCCTGCCGCTGGTGCTCGTGGTCCTTGGGCACCGCCAACAGCAGGCGCTGGCACGCTCATACTGACTGATAGTCGCACCTCTGTGTGTGCTGATCCAATGTCGTCGAAGCTTGGGCTCATAACCTAATGCAGTATGCGCGTTGGTTAGAGTGGTGTGACAACACCGAGTACGCGCTGCTGCTGCATTTGCGCGTGGACGACTCGAGTTGTAAAGCTCGCGATCAGCAGAGAGGCAGGGGACACTTGAGCTCCACGAGGTGTGCTTGGGATTGGGGAAGGGAAAGCCTGTAGAGGCGCAAAACCCACCCATGAAGAGATGCAGAGATGCAAACGACACTACCAACTACGCGCATATCCTAAGCACCGCTCCGAGCGATCTCTAGTGCTTCGCCTAGAATCACTCTCAGTGGCTGTCTGCGCAACTTTCTCGTACTCTTCGTGACTGCACTCAACTAAGCACAGAGTCACAATTGCAACTGCGACTGTGCGAGCCACTCGTCACGGGCTGCGACTCGCTCAATCGCCATATAGACTGTGGCGCTTGCGGTAGACATTGCGAGCAAAGTGAGCAAAGACCATCGCTAAGCCCGAGGCCACGCCGTCTTTCGTCGTGAGTTCGTGAGCGCCAAGACGAAAGAGTGTGTGGTCGCGCGTGTCGTCGATGAGCTCGAACGAGACTGCGGCCCATGTGACATCAATCGTGATCGTGTCTATGACGTTGAAGACCGTCCACGCTCTCACGACAGTGATGTTGGCGTCGATGAGGATGTTGTTCTCGGAGCTGATCCACACAGCGAGCGCTGCGACGCATCGGACGTCATCGATGCTCTTCCCCAGCGCAACGAACGTCGTAAGCAAGATGAGCGACGAGAGCCAAAAGTAAAATGCCGTCACGAGCATGCGGACGACTTCGAAGCACAGCAAGCTGGAGGTGGCGAGGACGCTCGTGCCATACAGCAGTGCAAACGCGACTGCGAGCGCGCGTCTGAGTTCAGCCGGTAGCAAGAGAGCTGGAAAGTAGCACGCGATGCCGACGGTGTAGACAAGTGTGAACCCAGGGCACATCGCGAGAGTGTTGACGCACTGTAGTAGGCTGCGATGGAGGAACTGCACCTTGAGCGACAGCGACAGGTCGAGCTGTGGCAGCAGATGGACCGGACAGAGCCCGTAGAGTGCGTCGCGATGTACGTCGCAGCCGCTTGCGCTGTCAAACGGAGCTGGCACGACGTAGACGGGCATCCTCAAACTCGAACTCAACACGCGGTGTCAAGCGAGGTGCGACGAGTAACATCGTTGGCCATTTTGGAGTCGGCGTATCGGGGTGTGAACTGTGGGTTAGAGTCCTCATCTGGGGTGTTGGTCGATTGCTTCGTGTACGACTCGTCTTGACAAACTCATTCTCGTATGGCTAGCATAGTAGGTTTGTGGTGCAGCTCGCTCGTAGAGGTGATGGCGATGTTGATCCATACAAAGTGTCGAGGTTCGCGATGTTGCTGTCGTACTCGATCACAGTCACTTCGTGCGTTTGAATCACGACAGCCTCAATGCGTCGCTGTGAGCACGGCTTCACGGTACATAGACCTCTATCAGCTCGACAACTATAACGTCACGGTCTCAAAGCCGCAGTGCACGTGCGGTCTGAAGATCGGTCTGACGTTGATCGCATTGAGCCCAGGAACGAGACGCTCGCTTGATCATAATCGATTCGATGCAGTCAATACTAAGCACAAGTGTACGATTCCACAAGAATGGACTTGCGTGTACTATGGAGCCACAGCGTTCGGAAGCTCATCAGTCTGCTGCATCACGAGCAGAGGAGCTCTCTCGCGCTCGAGTCGCCATGGCGCGCACGGTGGCTGCTGTCGCTGACTTGCGCAGTCGCCAGCTCGCCCCTAGTGACGACCGCGATGCGCTCCAGTGGACCGACGACATGACGGACGCGCTCTTTGAGCTCCGGTACGTGCGCATGCTATCGACAAACCGCAGTGAGCAAGTGAGCGACCGCCTTGAGCTGCAGCTCACACTGCGAACTGTCATTCGGGTCTTGCCTTGCAGCTACAACGACCCACTCGCGAGCGCATTCGCAGACCCGAACAAGCGCAAGGACGTGCGCGAAGCGTGGCGATCGATCGCTGGACGTCTGAGCCACAAAACCGGCGCGATCGTCTCGGCAGAGCAGTGCCGCAACCAGGTGCGTGTTGTGCGGCGCTAGCTCGTCGCGTATGGTCTCTAGACGCGTACTCAATGACATCACATGTGGTGCAGCTCGAAGCCATCGAGCGCGAGTATAACCTCTCGCGCTCGAGCAGCGGCGCAATCGGCGCAAGTCTCTCTGCTCGCACGCGCGCGACCGTCGAGCGCTACTGCAGCGCTGCGCCACCGACAGCTTCAGTACTGCTCACGCCACTGAGCAAAGCATTGCAACCGCTTGGCGCAGCTACCGCAACGTCACCGGCGCTTGACTCGTCGCAGAAGAAGCGCGGACGTCCGCGCTTGAGCGGCAAGAGCTCGATCCAGTGGACAGACGAGCTCACAGCGAAGCTCATTGAGCTGAGGTACTTGGTGCTCGACCCTGTTGCTCTCCTAGATATGAGGACTCACGCGCGAGCTCACGCCTTTGGCTATGGACACTATGGACGGACGGGTCGATGGATGATGTCCTGGACTCAGATTCGGCGCGTCGTCCCTGAGCTTCGAGAGTCCGTGCGGCAAGACGGGCTCGCGCATCTCGTGGGGCCAGATCGCCTCGCGCCTGAGCGACGAGCTCGGCGTGAGCGTCGAAGCCGAGCAGTGCAAGAACAAGGTGCGATCAGGATGAACCATCGCCACACGCTTGACGCCAGCGGCTTTGTGGTAGCAAACGGGCTCACACTCGCGACGGTCGTAGGTCAAAGTCATGATGGCGCGCTGGACGCAAGTCGCAGTGAAGCCCGAGAGCGTCGACTTGCAGAGCGAGCCACCGTGGATGCGCCTCCTATCGCACTACTGTGGAGGCGGCAGTGGCAGTAGTGCCAACCTCGCGAGTCCAGCACCCGTTGCTGCTGCTCCGAGCGCGACACTAACAGAGTGCGGCAGTTTGATCGCGACTGAACCTTCCGGCGTCGACCAGACGATTGCTCGCCACGCTGAGTCCGATCCGACGCTGTCCACGAACGTCCTGGATGCCGAGAGTCGCAGCAATGACAGTGCGTCTGCAGCGCCAAAGCGGCGCAGACTGAGCGAGACGCCGATGCTTCGCTGGACGTACGCGATGACAGAGACGCTCGTGCAGCTCCGGTGCGTCGCTAATGCGTGGTCGCTCCGTCCAGACGCTATGGACACGAGCGTTGGGTCTGACCGTCTGTGTCTCTGTGTGTACGGCGTAGCTTCAAGACGCTCCGCCCGCTGTTTGAAGGCACAACGAGCAAGCTCGTGATCCGCGACGCGTGGCAAGCGCTTGCGCGCGAGCTCAGTACGCAGTGCAGTATCGTGGCAGAGCCGATCGGAGCAGAGCAGTGCCGCAGCAAGGTGCCGTCGTGGCTCGATCAGTCGTACTGCGAGTCTTGTGTCTGAGCGCCTTGTTGGCGATGCTCATGCTGCTGTGATCGACGCGTGTGCTGCAGCTCAAGGCGCTCAAGGCGCGCTGGAGCCAGTACGCTAAAGAAGACGCGACAGCGGCCGCAGGCGCTGCGTCCGAGGCCAATGAGCCTGCGTGGGTCACGCTCGTGCTGCGCTACTGTCGCACAAAGACTGAGCCAGAGCTGCACCAGAGCAGCGTCGACACTGTGACGCTGTTGTCGACAGAGTCTCGTGCGTCAGACACGGTCGAGACCAGCGCAGCGGATCTCCATGAGACAACAGCGATGTCTGCACCAAGCTCGCCGACTCACACAGACGATGGCGCTGGTGTGGCGGCGGCTGACGATGGTACTGCCAGTCGCATTGCGCTTGTGGGAACGTACTTGATGGCTCTGCGGCTAATCGCTCGGCTCTTGCTCTCGTGTCTCACTCTCGAACAGCCTCCGCAGCGCAAGTCTCGGCAGTCGATTCGACGACAGGCACCACCGGTGGCGCTACTGTGGGAGATGCCCCTTCGCCCATACTCGCAGAGATCCTCCAAGCGATTCGCGAGCAGCGCGACGCAGCGATCGAGCAGACCAAGACGATCAAGGAGCTCCTTGCGTTCTTGCGGGAAGAGCGAGTCGAGTCGACGCGTCGGTAGCCTCGCGGCCGCGGTGATGCACTTTGTCTGTCAGTGTGAAGCCTCTCTCCGTCGTTTGATCTTGTCGTCTTCGTTGAGTGCGTGGCGACGATGGCAAAGTTGAAGAGTTCTCTGACGGTGGTGGTTGCAAAGCGCGCGGCTACAGCAGGAGCATGTTCCGCAGCAGGTTGGCTCTGCAACAGCTTGCGTGCCCTAGCAGTGCATGTTCCAGTCCCAGAGGTGCCTCCCGACCGTGAGCTGGCAAGTCGTCAGTCCCAAGCACAGCTCTTGTTCGTGTGAGTCTACGAGAGTTTGACAAGATGAGTCTTCTTGTCAAACTCCATTTAGACGATCACTTCGAGACTTGCCTCGCCTCACCACTCGCACGCTCGCTGTCGTCAGTGCGCGCGAAGCCATGCTTCCGATCGTACCAGTGCCAGTGCCAACTGACATCATTGACAGCGCTCACAACGTCTTGAGCGCGCCGCTTGAAGTGGACTATGAACTCTGCCCAGCGCGTCCGATGCCACAGCTCGACTTGTCGATCGCCACCAAGTCGTGGCTCTTCAGTCCGCGAGCGCTCAAGTTCGTCGACGCAGTCGTGCAGCATCCAGTGATTCGCTACACCGGCTTCATCGGCGCGATGAGCTATCTCACAGTGCTCTTTGCTCCAGTACCGCTCGGTCGCGTCGTTGGTGTCATCGCAGGCGCGCTCGCTACCTACAGCATCCTACGCTACGACGTCGTGAGAGTACTCCTGACGGCGTTCGACATTTGGTTGGCGATACTCGGCGTGGTCGTGACGTTCGTGACGCTCAGCAACCTCGGGCCGACGCACGCGTAGTGCCAATGATCATTTTTGCCATGGGCGCTGTGTGCAACATCTTCATCGACGCCAACATCCGCGTCTTGCACATCAGCGTGATGATGAACAGCGCTGCGCTCACAAATGTCGTCTTGACGTGGTTTGCGGTCTCGTTCGAGCTCATCGACGACACGCGCGACCACACACTCCTTCGTCTCGGCGCTCACGAACTCACGACGAAGGACTGCGCCACGTCTGGCTTGATCACTATCAGCGCACTCTTTGCTCACAATGTCTACCGCAAGCGCCACTTCCTGCGCAAGAGCGCGGATCAGAGCGTGATCGAGTGCGTGAGCTACCGCACTGATCTCAAGTACATCACGCGGAGCTCGAGCACTACGTCGAGAAGGTCCCGTAGTAGCGCAGGGACAAGACCGTCGGGTTCCCCTGGCGATCAAGCTGCCAGTAGTGTCAAGACCATGCGCTACGTTGGCCAGCTTGGTGTCCTGCGCGCGCACAACACACTGGCGCCGTGGTCGAGCGTGAGACGACGCATGCTGGTGCTGGCCCGATCCAGTCGCATCTCGACTGACATCTCGGCACACATCAGCAGCGAATCGTTTTCTGGCTCGGCGTCGTGTCGGCACTCGTGTCACTCGCATCTGCGCTTGGCGTCGCGTACGCTCCAGTCGGAACAAGCACCGACACAAACACGATCACCAACGCCACCAGTACCACCACCAGCACGACGTCAACGACGACTCTCACAACGATACTCGAGGCAAGCGAGATCATGGCGTTCTCGCTCACACAGGTGTACTGCAGTGTGTGTGCGCTGCATCTCCACCGCACCGTGCTCGCTGCGCTCTGCACCACGTTCGACTTTGTGTTCCTCTCGGTGCAGCTCACGGTCGTGCGCGCGAGTCTGTGCGACCTCTTGCACTGGCACCAGCGCGGCAGTCTCAGCGTCGCGACAACTTGGCTCTGGATCCACTGGGTCCTGACGCTCGACGCGCTCACGCCAGTCATGCGCCTGAAGCTCAGTGTCCGCAGACGCTTTGCGCTTGCGGTGCTGCTCGCGTACACGAGCGGGAGCGTGCTGCTGCTGTGGGGGTTCATGACTGCCACCCGACTCCGAGCGATGTACACTCGCGTGCTCTGGTCCGGCAGCGTGCTCGACCATACTTTGGAGCTGCGGCTGCTCCCGCTGTTCACCAACTGCTTGGTCACGGCGCTCGCGCTGTGTCTGCGCCTCGTGTGGCGCCTCGCACGGAGCAGCGCCTTTGACGAGCTGCTCGTGCTCAACGGCGCAGTCGTGTACGACAACTACTTCCCGCCACGGCGCACAAAGCGGCCGACTCAGCAACAGCGAACGCAAGAGCAACAACAAGAGCAAGAGTGACAAGAGCAGCAGCAACACCAACTACAACAACAACAAGAGCAACAGCAAGAGCAACTCGAGCGAGCGCAAGTGCCAGCGCAAGTGCAACCGTTTGTGCAACAGATAGAGCAAGAGCAAGTGCAAATGCAAGAGCTACTGCAGTAGCAACAACAAGTGCAAGAGCAACAGTATGTGCCAGAGCATCAGCTCGTAGCAAGCGTGACAGCAGCAGCAAACGCAAGATCATGAGCAAACCATCGACAAGAGTAACAACAGCATCAGCAACAACAAGACGGACAAGCAAGAGCAAGAGCAAGAGCAAGACCAGGAGCAGACATGAGGGTAACATGAACCAAGTGGACAATGACACGGAGGCAAGTAGCGTGCTGCTAGCTCTGGTGCACCAAACCACGGGCTGGGCGACAGAGAGGACGGATGACATCCTGTTCTTTCTACTCGACTCGAGGCATCGAAAGCATCGAAAGCGTCACGGCGTTCAGCGCATCCATGCAATCGCACGCGCTTCACTTCAGCGCTCGCATGTGATCAGCTCGACCAGTAGGCAGACTCTTTGCTGAAGAGCAGAAGCAGACCACTCGCACTGTGGGTTTGAGACTCGCACGTGTGTGCTCTCGAGTCCGTTTGAACACACGCTCCACATGATCAAACTACGGGCATCCGCGTGTGTCATTCAGCAGCGTCTGTTGCGTCTCGACTCGCTAGCAACTGAGCGACTCGTGCGACTCGTGCATACGTACGCGTGCTCAGTACCATACACCGCCGTCATCGTCGTCGCGGTCGTGGTCGTCGCCGTAGCCTGCTTCACCGTAGTGGTCTTCCTCAAACTGGTGGTCCTGCTCCTGCTGCCAGCCGTCGTCGTCGTCGTTGCGACCGTCACAATCATCACTTGCGCGCTCGTCGTGGTACGGATCCAAACGACGCGCATCGTCGTCGTCCTCTCTGTCGTCGTCGTCGTCGCTATCGTGGCGGTCGTCAAACCACGGATGCCGAGGTCCAAGGAATGCTGCGACGCTGTCGCTAGTGTCAGCATCGCGATCGCTTGCACCGTCATCGTCATCGCCCTCATCGCTCTCATCGATTCGAGCAGACGTCTTCTGTCGCTTGTGTGGCGTGAATCGAGTCGCTGCACCGCCGCCGTCGTCGTCTTCGTCATCGCACTCGTCTTCATCGTCGTCGTCGTCGTCTTCACTCAGCACCACAGTCCGCGCTCGTCGCTTTGCCTGCGGTCGCTGGACCTCTTCACTGTCCGAGTGTTGCTGCGGCGGTGTGCGTCCTCGAACAGCATTGCCATCGGCCAGCAACGGTGCTGGTGTGTCACCATTCGCATCTTCGTCATTGTCGCCGTCGCCGTCGCTGTCGAGGACCACGCGACGCGATCCCGTTGGTCGCCTTTGCGTCGGCGCCTCCATGTCGTCAACGTCGTCATCGACTGCGTGGTCGTTAGCGTCGGTCTCTTGACTCACGAGCTCGACAACATGGCGATGGCGGCGTCCAGCACTAGGTCCATCGTCACTGCCTGAGCCTTCTGAGCCTGTCATGTCGTGGACTCGCGGCTCTGAGCCATCGGCTTCACCTTGTTCGTCGTCGTCCTCGTCCTCGTCATCGTCCCACACGCCAGGTCGACGCGATCGATTGCGGCGCGCAATGTGCTGCGCTGCTGCAACTTCGTCAGCGTCTTCGTCATCGCTGTGGACACTCCAGGCTTCTTCTCCGTCGTCGTCCTCTCGCTCGCCACCGACGTCGCCACCTTCGTCGCCAGAAAACGTACCGGCGTCGCCGCCCTCGTCGCCAGAGAACGCACCGGTCGCGCCATGCGCATCATCGTCTTCGTCATCGTTCACAATGAACGAGTCATCCGAGTCATGTCCTGCGTCGTCGTTGTCTGCGAGCATCGCGTCCTCTTCGTCACTCGCAGTCCACTCGCGCTGGCGCTGTCGACCGCGCTGGCGGCTCGTATCGGTCGCTTCATCTGCGACGTAGCTGCGGTAGCCGCGGTCTTGCAGCGGCGCATCCGAGATGTCAGTTAGCTCACTCAGCGTCGTCTTCACAGTCAAGTACATGCCGTAGAGATCGTCCGAGAAGTGGAACGTGTAGTCGCCTACAGAGTCACACACAGACACGTGTGAGGCACGCAGACAACGGTCATCGCCACTGCCATGGCAGTTCAGGTGCGCAAGGCGACGAGACGCACCCGCAGGGACATCGAGCCGGAGCGCTGGGAAGTCGACAATGCCTTGTCGCGCCGCGCGCGTGCGCGTGAGGACGTTGTTGCCCTAGACAGCCAGAACACGAAGTCAAGGCATGAGCGACACGATCCTCGCGTCCTGAGCCGCTCACGCAAGCGCACACGACGTACGCCGTCGTCAAAGACTTTGAGCGTCACGAGGTTGTAGAACGTGCTCACGACGAGCGCGTCGTCGTCGCCGCTCTCGCTCATGAAGAACGGAAAGCCCGCGTCGATCTCTTCGTCCTCCTCCATCTTGAGGATCGCAAGGCTGCACTCTTGGTGCTCCGAGTACCGCTCGACGATGCTCGGGAAATCGACGAGCGCCAAGCTCACGCGCATCGTCTGGACGCCGTCGTCGTTTGCGTCGTCCGTGTCGAGCACAACGTTCCGCGTCACGCGCAAGCGGCCGTCGACTGTGCGCTCGACCTTGAGCTGCGGGTACTGATTCTGCAAGCGCACGCGTTCGCGGCGGAGCGCGCGCTGTCGCCGCCGTCCGCGTCGGTGGCGCCGCCGCGCTTCGTCCGTGCTGAACGAGCGGCCATTGTCGTCGCCACTCTCGCTCGCATACTCGTCGCTGTCGTCGTCGTTGTCCCAGCGATTGCCGTGACTGTCGAGTCGCCACGCGTCGCCACTTTCATCGTCCTCTGAGTCGCCATCGTCGACACCAGCGGCATTCGACCGGTGGAACGTATCGGCCGAGGTCTGGAGCGTGTGGATGCGCCACTTGGCCGTCAGCTGGTCGAGCTTGTGCGCGTACTCGTCGTCCTCTTGCTGGCTCTCGCGGTGCTCACTCGCTGGCACGAGCAGCTACCGTCAAGAGATAGAGAGAGAGATAGTGTGAGCGACCGTACCAGGCGACTGAGACAGCGATCGACAGACCTGAATGACGTTCCACAGCGTCACGTTCACGTTGAACGCAATGGACGATGGCGAGTCGGCAAAGTGGCGCATGACGTCTGCGCGGCAGATCGGACACTGCGCCTCGGCGATCGCGCGAGAGAGACACGAGTCCAAGAGGCACACGCGGCTGGAGAGAGAGGTGTTGTGTCAGTCCATGGGCAGGAGAACGACGGTGGGTCGAGAGAGCGTGTGCGCACCAGAACGAGTGGCCGCACGTCGCAGTCACTGGCTGAACGAGCACGAAAGAGAAGACACGTGAGTGGGGAGTGCGTTGGCTCGTAGAGCAGCAGCAGCAGCAGCAAGAAGAGCGCAAGTGACGGACCTTGAAGAGCGTGTCGTGGCACAGAATGCACTGCAGCTCGTCGTCGAGGCGCTTGCGCTGCGGATCTTTGGATGCGGCTGCTGTGCCAGCTGCGTGGAGTCGCTGGAGCTCGGTCATGGGCGCTGGTGGAGCAGCAGCAGCGTCCGTAGTCGCTCGATCCGACGTGGCCGTTAGCTCATTTGCTGGCGGATCAACGACAACGACGTCGTCTTCACTTGTGCGTTCGTCGTCATTCGTGGCGTCTGCTTCGCTGTGCGTTGGCTGTTGCAGTGGCGTGTCCGTGTCTACTGCAGTCACTGGTGATTCGTCTGGCGACTGGAGCTCTTCCGGAGCGACAGCGTCTTCCTCCTCTTGAGGCTCTTGTGGGTGTGGTCGTTGCGACGCGGGCGAGTGCTGCAGCTCGTAGACCACTGGCGCGTTTGCTTGCGCGTCGCTGCTACGATCACGACCAACTGCTGCTGCTGCGTCAGGCGACTGCGCACTGTCGCCGTCGTGTTCTGGCGCCCGCGCGGCGTCGTCCAGCGTCGCTATCGTCTCCATGTCGATCGCTCCGCTCGCCTGATGCAAGTGAGTGTCGGTTCATACTCAAGTCAAGTCAATTGGAGCGTACTGTATCAAACCGTATTACAGCGCTCTATCTCTTCACATGAACACTGTCGAGCCTTCACCAACTCTGTCCTCTCGGTCTCTCGTTCGCTCTCTTGCTCTCGCTCGCATTGACACGAGGCGTCTCTCTGTCTTACGCGCTCGTACTGCCCACAGGAAGACGCCGTCTTCATACTGTCAGTCGCTAGATCGAAGGACGCCGTGTTGAAGACGCTCAACAGTGTCGAGTCTGTCGCGTCACGACCCTCGATCTGCGACTTACCACTCGCCACTACGGTCTTTGCCAGTCTTAGAGAATTGACTTTGTCAGACTGTCTGGACGTCGCCAGCAGGTGCGGGCTCTGGCGGCGTCCAGAAGAGCGAGAAGAGGTTCGTGATGATCTTGTCTGCGACCGACTCGTCCTCTGGCACTGCGCGCAGTGGTGCATGAGACGCCGTGGCAGTTGGTGTGGCGGCTGTCTGGCTCGCGTGTTCGTCGTCTGCATCGTCGTGAGACCATCGGTCGTGGAGCACAGCACTGTCGCCGCTACTCAGGCTCGTGCGCAGTGGAATGAGCAGCTCGCGCGACGATCGGCGCCGCTCAATGTACGACCGCGGTCCACGCGACGCAGTGCCGTCCAAGCGACTGCTTTCGTCGCCGTCGTCTTCGTCGCCTGTTGCATCCAAGACGACTTCTTCATCGAGGTCAGCGACTACGCGATTGCTACTGCTGCTGCTCGAGCGCGCGTGCGCAGCGCGTCGCCGCGCGTGGCTCAGCTCGCGCTTGAACGACAGCGTCAGCGGCCGCAAACCGCCTTGGAGCAAGATCATGACGTGCCGGAACGACGCCGTGTCGACTGGGTGCTGGTTCACTGCAACGAGTTGGTCGAACGGCCGCAAGATCCCAGTCTCGATCGCCGCCGTGCCAGGCAAGAGGCGCCGGACCGTCGCGCCGCCGTCCGGGTCGTTCGCTTGAAAGTGGATCCCAATCGGTCCGCGCTCGTTGAACACGACATCAAAGTACTGGACGTCCGGGTCGTCGTCGTCTGTCACGCGATGGCCATGGCCTCGCTGTCCTAGCGGTCCATGGGACGACGTGACCGTGTTTGCGTAGCTATCTGCGCTCTTGCGCTCGGACGGGATCTTGATTCGGAGGGATGATGTGGACGCCGAGTGATGGTCACGCGAACAGCTGAGACTGTCGTGATCGCCGTTGTCGTAGCTGTCGATGCTGTCGCGCGGGTCGTGCCACGTCGTCACGTGCGTGTGGCGATTCACAAAGAACACGGCGCCAGCTTCGGTCGCGCGCATCTCCCATCCTGGCGGCAGTGGCGTCGCAAAGTCGTGGATCCGGTGCTCGTCACCGTCGTCTGGCGGCGCGCAGATGTCTTCGCAGAGCGCGCTCAAGTCAATGACGCTCTCTGGACGCGGGACACTGTCGCCTGGCGCTGGAGTAGCAGCAGTCGCAGGGCTCGAGCGATTGTTGTGCGAGCTTGCTTGGAGGTCCTGGATCACGCGCTTTGCGTCGTCGAGCTCCTGTTGGAGCCGCGCGCACTCGGTAGCCACGAGCGCTTGGACACTCGGCTGCGTGAGCCAGCACTGCGCTGCGTCAGCAGTCAGATCAGGCGATGATGCGTCGCTTGTGCTGTCAGTGAGCACGACTGGCGGACCGATCGCGGCAGTGAACTGCGTCAGCGCAGCATCACTCGCGCGCTTCTGCTGCACTGCGTGCTGAATGGTGCGAGAGAGTGGCAGCAGACGCTCAGCGAATGCGCTCGACCGAAGCACAGCGTCGAGTTCACAGAGCTGACTGTCAATCGTGTCGAGGAGCGCTGCGCTGTGCTGCTGCTCGGCGACGAACGCGCTCCAAGTCGTCACGTTGCGAGGCGGAGTCGGCTCGATAGCGGCGCTAGTGCTGCTAGTGTCGATGTCGTTGTTGCTGCTGCTTGTGTGGAGCTGCAGCAGTGACTCTTTATCCGCAGACGCATCGAGCAAGGAGCTGCTTGTGTGCTCTGGCGATTGTGTTTTCTGGCGCTGGTACGTCTCGAGCAGGAGCCGTCCACGCGCAATGAGCGCGCGCGTTGCGTCCGACGGTGCTGCGTGCATATGGTCGTGGGAGGGAGCGTCTGCGTTGTCGTGCAAGTCAAGTCGCCCATTGCTGCTCGCGTGCGCGACTGCCATTGCTGCTGCGGCCATGAGGCTCTCTCTCGCTCTCGCTTTTGCTTTGGTATGCTGTTGGTTGTGGGCTTTTGATCTGATAGTGACAAAATCAAAGGAATGGCGTTTTATGTGCGCCACATGAACTGATTCTCGAAACGACACAAGTGCTCTGATGCGTGTCATGCCACTCGAGCCGTCTGGACGTCGTCAGGATGGAGAGCGTGCGGCTCGAGATCGCTGCCGCTGCTGCGATTGAGCCAGTCCAAGCGATGCGCTTTGTCCAAGCGCTGCGAAGTATCCCGAAAGACGCGCTCTGTGAGATCCGAGACGTGTACACTCGCGCGTCGCGACAGCAGATGCACACGCACGTCCAGTTAAGCTGCGAACCTGTCGTCGCAGAGTTCCTCTGCGCTACGTTTGGGTACGGTGTGCGAGAGTGCGTGCATCTGCTTGCCTGATAGACGCTGATAAGTGCGCGCGAATGAATGCGGTGCGAGTCAGGACCCAACGCAAGCACGTCGTGGCTGGCGAGATCGCGCAGATCCGATGCTGTCGAGCACGCCCTGGTACGTTCAAGTACACTGGTGGCACACGAACCGACTAACTGACCGACAAGTGCGATTGCAAGCAGGATCGCTGTCGCTGAAAGGCGCTGCGACATCGGATGAGCTTCGGCTCGCAGTGTCTGCTCAAGTCCACGGCGCCAAGAGCTTCAAAGGTGCTGGTACTCATAGCTCTACCAGTAGATTCTAGCTCCCATACACTGAGCGACTCACCTGCGCCATGGTCTGGTGAAACCAGTGCCTATAAGCGCGCCCACTCAGCCCGCGACGCTGTCGATGGACAAGGTCATTGCGCTCATCGAGTGTCTCGGCGACAAAGTCGTTGACGCTCGAGACGCCTACGAAGCGTTTGCAGAAGTGGACGACACAACTCAGCTCCAGCGCATGAGCTTGCTTGGACTCACAAAGGCGCTCGCGCAGCTATGGTACGGTCCATTCAACTGCAGTTGTGTAACTACGGGCATCGGTGTCGATCGCCACTGACAGCACCACTGCTGTCCTCTCTTGCTCGTTCGTGTGCTCGCAGTTCGAGCGAGTGGACTGTCAAGCAAGTATCTGCGGCGACAACAGCTCAGACGCTGCCACCCAAGACGAAACAACAGAAGCAGCAGCTCATGTCTCGAGACAGCGTGAGCGACACATCGGAGTTGCTTGACACGTCGTTGACCGTCGCGAATCTCCGTCGCCTCCTCTCACGCATGATCGCAACAAACGCGATCGCTCTCACGGCGCTCCCACGCATACCCGATGCGCCATGTCTGTCGTACACCGACTTTCTCGCGTGCTACGTCGCGCTCCTTTCACTCCTGCACGCTGGATCGTCACGAGCATGAGCGTGAGCGACTCCAGTCAACGGCGAGTGCAAGAGCGCCTTGTGAAGAGGCGAACGGATAGACTGAGTACTACCCCTCGTCTTGGGTCTCACTCCGGTGTACACCTGCGCTACTAGGACGAGCTAGCTACATCCAACACCAACAAGCTCATGAAGCCAAGTCGTCGATCTCGCTCGGCATGCCGCGAGCTCCGCGGTGCAGGCACACGTCGCATCGATGTCCTAAATGGAGAGCTCAAGCGTTACTCTCGACATCTCCGACGACGACGTCTCACTCGCGCTTTGTCTCCTCCTACTGACGTAGTCTACTTGGACCAAAGTGTGCGCACGACGACATTCGCTCGCGCTAGACGTGTGTCTCGCGCGAACACACCCGAGCGCTGTGATGATGAACGCTAGTGGCGCTCCGCTCGACGGACTCTCGGCGGCGCCACTTGCAAAGACGACCAAGAAGAAGAGTCGCCGCACGCACGACGCAGACGTGACGAGTGGCGGCGCTGACCCGCTCCTCGACACAGGCGAGCTATCAATGCAAGCGAGCGCGCGCACAGAGCGCGACGATCCTAGTAGCAGCGGTACTAGCAGCACACGACCGACACGCCAGCATCGTCATCGCCACCACGCGCGAGCGACTGACGTGGCAGCAAATCGCGCGGAGCAAACGAGCGCCGAGTCGCAGCGCTTGCAGTCACAACCAAGAGCGTTCGCGACCTCTAGTAGCAATGGCAGCAATGCAACGCCCCACCGCCGATTCGCATCGACGCCAAAGCGCGATCCGGCATCGGTCACGCCAGACATTGCTGCGGTGTCGGTCGCGCGGCAGAGTCTGACGTCGTCTGCGTCGGCGCTCCGACCGTCAAAGCAGCGGCTCGAGCGCAATCGGCTGCTCTCGCAAGCACACATCGAGTGTCGCGCTCAGCTCGACCGCTACAGCAGCGATGCGGCCAGTAGCAACAACAACAACGACAGCCATGAGCCTGGCAACGACGATGATGATGACCAGTCTGGCTACGATCGACCGGAGGTCGCGACGTCCGAGTCGAGTGGCATCGATGACTGGACGTACGAGCAGACCGCAGCAGCTCCGACACCAGCGCTACCAGCGCGCGCACGGCTCTATCGAAACGCACTGCCGCGTCGCGAGAGCATCTACGCGAGCGAAGACGACGCGGCGATCGACGACCCGAGCGCGCGTGTGCGCCGCGAAGTCAAAGCAAGTCGAACAGCGAAGGCGCTGAACGTTCCGCTACCGCCTCACATTGATCGCCCGCCATCGCGGCAGCGCCATGCGTTCCCGACGCATTTGGTCGACACGAACGGCTTCCTCGCGTCGCCGTCACCCAGCGGCACGAGCACGAGCCGGCCGAACAACAACCGCGCCTCGCGTGAGAAGGAGGTCCACAGCGCGACTGCGAGCGTCCCGATCGACGGGACACTGACAGAGCGTCCTCCGTCGCGGTACATGACGAAAGCAAAGCGCAGCGCAGCAGCGCTCGCACGCAACTCGTCGCCTACGACGCAGAGCGCGTCGCCTGACGACCCAGCGTCGACGCGGTTGCCGTCGCGTCGGTGCCTCGACAGCGTGTACTCGCTCAATCAAGTGAACCACGATCCGAAGACCGACGGCTTTGCAGACGTCGACGAGAGCGTCCCACCGCCGTTCCGGATTGAGATCACGACCGACTCGCACCACGCAGTGTCGTCTGGACGCCGCGGTGCTGGTCTCCCATATCGTCATCGCCAGCAGCCGAGTCCTCGCGTCTCGTCAACAGACGTCCCTCGTTGCACGACGCGAGCGTACGCACTGCCAGCTGACCGCAGCAGCTTACAGTCGCGACGGTGGTCGTCGTTTGGGAACCAGGAGCAGCTCGCGCAGCACATGACAGGGACAGCAGACTGCGACGACCGATCGCCTCGCATCGCCAGTGGCGAGAGCGCGCGACAAGACACTGTCAGCCGCAAGAAGTGCGTCCTTGTGTGACTACTTGGGTCGCTGCGTCACTGACCTTACAGGAGACTCACCCTTGCCGCTCTCTTGCTGTCTGTGCCTCGATGCTAGACCGCTCGAGTGGTTTGGCCACGACGACCAGATCAACAACGCGCATCTGTTCGAGACGGTCGTGTCGCTCCCGAGTCCGCGGAGTGACCACGACTGTGACTCGCTCGCGGCAGACGACGCCAATGACTCGAGCGCATCGTCACCTTCGTCGTTGTCCTCGCCACGGCTGTCCATGTCGTCGTCGCCAATCGACAACAGCGGCGAGATTGAGCGCGAGGCGCGTCGAGCTGTACGAGGACCGTCTGCGGTGGCAGTGCCGTCGCCACCAACAGCAGCAGCGGCGAGCGTATCGCGCCAACCGATCAGCGACCAGCAGTGGATCCTCGCGAGCACGAACCCGTTCTTCTACCACGCGTCATCGATGGCGCACGCGACGCTCGACGACGACGTCGATCCGGAGACTGCGATCGCACAGACGCCGCTGTACTCGTCCGAGGACCTCGTGACGATCGCCACTGAGATGTCGGACCTGCACCTCGACGACTTTATCCTGGGCGAGCTCCAGCCCATGCCGTTCTCGATCGCACTCGCGCCTGGACGCAGCAGTCTCCACGACTCGACCGTCGCAAGCGGCACGACTCGACCAGCGTCGCGTCCACTGCACACGTCACTTGGGAAGGACTTTCTCAGCCTCTTTGCTCAACACTGACGCTCGCACTTGGCAATTGATCTCTTGTCTCTCGATCTCTCTACATGCGCGTGTGCGCTCGTTCTGGTTCACTACGACCTTCTTACTGCCCATCGGCCGTGATCGTCGTCGCTGCCGAGCCATTCAGTTGCGGGTCCTGGAAGCCTGGAAGCGGTGGGAAGCGCATGCCACTGGGGAGTTGCCATCGCAGTCCGTCGCTGTCGCCGTCGGATCGCCCTTGAAAGTACGTGAGCGTGCTCATGATCGTCGCTCCAAAGACGCCGATGAAGAGCACGCAGCCGGCGCAGCAGCAGAGGATCGTGAGGCGCAAGCACACCTTCGGACCGATGAGTTCGCGCAGCATCAGGAACGGGTTCGCCGAGAGCCGCATGCGACCCACAGGCGGCGGCAAGTACGGATTCATGTTTGGCGCGTCTTGGCCTTTGCCGACTGGGTTCGCGAGCGCCTCTTGCTCGGGGACGATTTGCACTGAGATGCCAAGGCGTCCCTGTTGAGGTGCACAGAGAGCCAAGACAGGCAGGCAGGTAGCTCGTGTGAGTTCGAGACAGATGAGCGTATGGAAGGCTCTCACGACTGACGCACCATATTCATCGAGACGCCCGACTCACGGTCCGTGTAGTGCATCGTGACCCACTCTGCGTCGTCTGGGAGGTCACCGAGTCCGAGAAAGTCCTAGACGATGCCATACACATGAGTGAGGACGTGAGTGAGACTGTCAGACAAACATGAGAGCAATCCCAGTGCTAGGACGTACCAGCAAACCGTTTAGCGCTGCTTTCGCCTCTGCTTGCGCCTTGGCTTCCTTTGCTTTCTTCGTGCTCTCAGCGGACGGCTTGGTCCGGAACTTGGGCGTCTTGAGCGCTGGTTTCCCAGGCGCTTTCATCCGCCGCTTCGACTTCTGGTTGCGCAGCAGCGCGTGGTTCTCGCGAGCACCGCCACGTGCTCGACCGGTTGTTTCCGAAGCGCTGTCGTCGTCGTGATCGCCATCCTCACTGTCGCTACTTCCATCGCTTGCGTCTTCTGTGCTCAGCGTGTTCGCACCCTCGCCAGCTCCGTCCTGTACTTGAATGTGGTGGTCACGTGGCGACGCCAGCCCACGCGTCTCGGCGCTTGCCATCGCTTTCAGCTCTTCAAATGGCGCAACGACGCGATCAGTGGCGTACGCGCGGCGGAGCCACTTGTACAGATCCAACTGGGCTTCGCCGACCATGTCGTTCCACTTGAGGACGTCTTTGTCCCAGAGCTGGATGTGCAGCCGACCAAACTCGGCGGTGCGGAGCGGGTACTCGACCGGGAGCTTGAAGCGCCAGTTCCAGCACGGCTTGCCGTTCGAGCAGCGCCAGTGCACGTCCGAGGACTCGACGCTACCGCCCTCCATCCAGACTTTGACAAAGTAGTCGTTCATCTCGCTCCCGTCCTTGTCGGTGATGTTCTCGCCGCGCCAGAGCACGACGCGGACCTCAAACTTCTTTGGCGCAGGCGGCGCGATGTCCACAGGCGGGAGCACCGCGGCTTGCTGCGCCGTGAGGATGTCGACCCAGAGCTGCAGGAAGCCCTGCGACGTCGTGCGCTTGGGTGTGTACAGGTGGCGGTACTCAATCGGTTTGAGACACCCGCCGGCGTCTTGGAGCTTCGGGTGGCCGTGTCCAATGCGCTGCCAGTCACGGTGGAACCACCGGTCCTCCAAGTCGATCGTCGTGGCCCCAATGAAGTCGTCGCTGACAATGTCGTGGTCCCACACGCCGACCTCGAGCTGCGACGGCCCTGGGAGCGTCGTCGTGAACTCAAACATGGTGTAGAAGTCAGGGCTGAGCGTCTTCGGCTTGTAGTGTGCGCGGTCCGAGATCACGTGCTTTCCGAGCTTGAGACGCAAGTACGGGTCCGAGTACCCGTTCGTGTCCTTGGACTGGAGATTGCTCCCGCGCAAGACGTACACGCGCACGACGACAGCTTGTGGCTCTTGGAGCCGCTCCAAGTCCAAGAGACTGCTCGCGCGCGTTGCGCTCGCGCGCTTGGAGCGCTCGTGGACTGTGATGAGTCCTTTGAACAGCCCGGCGCGGAGCTCAGTGCGCACGCGCGTGCGCTGGAGCAGCGATGGACGCGTGAGCACCGAGCGATACAAAGCGTACGTCTCGAGCGCAGGCGTCTGGAGATAGTGCTCGAGCTCTTCGCCGCCGTGCTCGGTGATCCACCAGTCACGTCCTGCCATGTACGGCGCTGGCTTGAGTGTTGCGTCTGCGTCAGCGTGGCTGTCGTGAAGCGCATTGCTCGCCGCAGTGTCGCTGCTGCTACGTCCGAGCAAGTCGTGCTGCACAGCAGCGACGTAGCGCCGCTGCGTCCCAGTCTCGAGGCGCTGGCGCAGCGCTGGGTCGGTGATGCGCTGGCGCTTGCTACCGCCTGACCAAGTGAGCGAGACGCGCGGAAGCGTGAGCTCACCGATCCCAACGCCATCGTCTGTTGGGACGTCGTCGTCACCATCGCCATCGCCATCTTCGTCCTCGCCTGAAGCGTTCGAGGCTCGATCGTTGCCGCTCAGTAGCGGATCGTCTTCGTCCGAGACGACGTCGCCACTCTGCGCTCTGACGCTCGTAGCACGGCGTTGTCTGGCAAGCTTGAGTCCTGGGAACCGCACGCGCTTCTTCTTCTTCTTGCTCTTGCTCGCTGACGCTGACGTTGTGAACGCAGGCGCGCTTGCTGGGTTCTCGAACGCCCGCTGCGTCGGCGGTTGGATATACGACGCGCTCCACGGGAGCTTTGGCGCCAAGTCGACGACGCAGGACGCCAGTGTGGTCTTGCGGAGACCACCGAGTGCGCGCTCGCACACTTTGACGCGGAGCTGCGGCGCAAAGAGCGTGTCGACTGGGAGCTTCACGGGGCAGACGAGGAAGTCGAGGAAGTTGGCGTTCTTCGCGGACGTCGACGCGACGCTCGGCTTGCTCGTGCGCACGCTCGTGCCATCGGCAAAGACGCCGCCGAGGAGCTCAAACTCGAGGAACGGTCGCTGGACGCCACTGACGACGCTCAGCGCTTTCAGGCGCCGGACACCGAGCGCCGTGATCTCGAGCGTTGCGTCTTCATACGCTGGCGCGAGCGCCTCGAGCGGATGCAGGTGCTCGATTGGTCCCGAGTGGTCGACGACCTGGAGCGACACCAGCGCGTCGCCTTTAGCTTCGTCAATGAACGCCATGGGGCCACTAGCGCCACTAGCGCTGGCGTCGCTGCCACTTGAGCGCGGAGACTGGAGGGCGTGCCACTCTGGACGTGGCGCACTCGCGTTCACAGCCGTCTTGGCCGCTGCGGTCATGGAAAGGACGAGCTCGCCGAGGACGTTGCTCGGGATCGCCGGCGCTGCAGACGTCGAGACGTTCGCGTCGTGGACTTGCATGACAATGTCGGGTGAGTACACGAGGTCGTGTGGGACGTACACTGTGAACACAACGCTCTCGTAGAAGAGCGGGTCGAGCGTCTTGTACTTTGGCGCGAGCTTCTTGCGCTGTCCGCAGCACATGATCGAGACGAACGGGTTTGGCAAGCGCGTGCGCGTCGCAGGCAGCACGAGCTTGCGGAGCTGGAAGATGTGCACGCGCACTTCGCGGTGCACGAGCGTCGTCTTGAATGGCGCAAAGAGCGCGACGTCGTCGCCCCACGGGTAGCGCACTGCGAGTTCTTCGCGGCCAAAGCCGAGACGCAGGAGCACAGACCCAGGCGACTGGGTCTTGTCCAGCGCGTACTTTGTCTGGCGCCGCGCCACGTCTTCACGCAAGTGGATCCACTCGCACGCGGCCGTGAAGCCTTTTGCAAAGATGTCGGCGGCAGCGATGCGCGCGAACGCGACGCCGACAAAGTCGTCCTTGTCGACTTGGCGGCTCAGCGTGACCACGGCGTCAGGG
Organism: Pythium guiyangense; assembly: GCA_003730235.1. Taxonomy (NCBI): domain Eukaryota; phylum Oomycota; class Peronosporomycetes; order Pythiales; family Pythiaceae; genus Pythium; species Pythium guiyangense. Next base: position 174,405 of record QXDM01000029.1, read on the forward strand.
AGCTGCGTCACGTCGGCTGGCAAGACGATCGGCCAGCGCTCTTTGAACTGCTCCCAGCTCACGCTGCCGTCGCGTGCGACTGCTTGGGCGTCAAAGTGCACGTCGTGCGGTCCGATCGAGAGCGTCACGCGCATCTTTGTCTTCTTCGTCGCGGATAGCGTCGACTGGACCTGCGGGATGCCTGCGCCGCAGAAGAGCGCGCACCGGAGCGCGTACTTGACAGTGCGCGGCGCGACGCTCGCACTCACAGTCGCGTCGGTCATGCGCTTGACGTGGAACTTCTCGCTCTCCGACGGCATCGGCGCTTCGACACGCTCCATCGAGAGCAGCACGCGGCCGCGGTACGTTGACCCGAGCTCTGGCGTCTGCAGCGCGAGTGCTGCGCGCTTCTTGTTGATGCGCCGGAGCGGCGGACCGTAGAGATTGTACCACCGGAGCTCTACGCGTTCGTCGTCGATCGCCATTGCGCTGTCGTCGTCTGCATCTGTCGTGTCTAGCACTGTGGCGCTGCTACTGGCGTCGGCTGGAGCGAGGATCCCGCCAGGACTCGAAGCAGAGCGCACTTGCTGGTAGTCGTGGGACGCAATGCCGACGAGCTCATCCTTGCGACCGAGGTCGCGGTCCCAGACTGAGATCGCAATGTGGCGCGAGAGCGTTGGCGAGAGCACTGGGATCCAGAGCTCTTCGAGGAACTCGGGCGCGAGGTGGCCGCTCCCTTTCACGGTCACGACGCTCGAGCGACACGCGGCGTTCGCAGCAAAGCCGATCTGGATGAACGCGTCAATGCCACTCGCGAGCACAAAGCCACCTTCGTCCATCGCAGGCAAGTCCTCGGCGCGAAAGACCTTGACGAGCAAGAAGTGGAGCTTGAGGTCGATCGTCGGCGGCAAGAGCACGATCGAGTGGCTCGTGTCGAGACCGCTCGCAGCGTCCTGAGGCGACAACGATGCGCTCGCAGCGAACTCTTTCGCGAGCTCTGCGTCGCGGTCGTGCACGAGGAACGCGTCGCCAGGACCGATGACGTTGATCGACACGAGCACAAAGCCCTGGATGCCACGATCTTTGGCGTTCACGTGGTCGTGGATCGCAATCCACTGACGGTAGAGCTCATGATGTGGCTACGAGAGAGAACAAGCGAGGCGCAACGTTGTCAGTCGTAGATCGTGGCGCCAGCGGAGGCTTACAGCCAGGACGTACGCGAAAGTAGACCGAGAGGCAGTCGAGCTGGTAGGCGCCAATGAAGTTGTCCTTGAGCACCTTCTCTTTGTCCCACACACCGATCTGTAGACGTCCACACCGCAGTGTCTGTCAGTCGGTGCGTTCGACGTGATATCGCAAGGAAGCGAGAGAGAGAGACTTAGGGAGAGGCGCAGCACCTTGATCGTCGCTTGGCGGAGCTCGTTCCGGCCGATGTTTGTGAAGTGGAAGAACAGGATCTCGTCAAAGACGCACCCGAGCGTCTCGTACTTGATCGACGTCCGCTTTGTGAGTCCGAGGACCTCGACTTGGCAGTACGGGTCGGACGTACCGCTCAGCTACACACATCATAGCGAGGAGGTACGCTCGTCAGTACGACACACCAACACTCGTAGTGAGTACCATCTCGCACGACGTACGTTCTCGCCCTTGAGGTCACGCGCTTCAATGACGTGAACTTGGATCTGGTAGTCGCCTTGCTTGAGGTTCGCATAGAGCGTGCTCTTGCGCTCTCGCTCCTGCCGCTCGAGCTCTCGTCGTCGCGCGAACGCTTCGGCTTCCGTCTCGTCCTCCTGGTCGGCGACAATGCCCATGAGGCCGTCATTCTGCTCTGCCGCTGCTGCAGCGACGTCCATCGCGACGCTCGGGTCGTTCCGCGTCGTGTACACGAGTGCGACTTTGAGCTCGAGCTCAGCGTCGCCTACTGCGGCACCACTGCCGCTCTTGTCTCGGAGCTTGAACCAGTCTTGCACGACCATGCCAGGCATGTTGGCAACGTCGGCCGACGAGATCTGCACGTGGCCGAGGACGCGCACTTTGACGTTGATCTTGTCGCGCACTGAGAGCGTGACGCTCGATGCCCAATCGACGGCGCGGAAGCTAAAGCTCTCGTTCCAGCACGGCTCGCCATCGCTCTTTGTGATCACGCTCGTCTTGTACTCGCGACCCAGTGACGCGAGCTTGACGTAGCAGCTGAGCGTCGAGCGCAATGGCGCAGTCGGTAGTCCATGCGCTTGGATGACTGTCACGACGAGCGTGTTCGGGAGCTTCTCGTCTGCGCCGCCATTGCCCAGGTCGAGCTCTTTTGGCGCAATCTCGACTGGTGCGTGCTCTTCGAACGGGTCATCGTGTGCGTCGTCAGCACCGCCATCGCCACGGCTGCTGCTGCTGCTCATTGCAAGTGATGCACGGCGCAGTGTGCTCATGGCGTCACAGGTCTTCACTCAAGGCCGTGTGTGTGGATGCGCTGCCGATCTTTTGGATACTGTGGTGACCAGTCGCAGGAAGAATCACGAAGCAAAATCAGATCAATAATGAGAAGGACGGATTGCGTCGTGATTGTTTCATTGTACACTTGATGAGCTTCTTTCTATCGGACTTGGACACACTGTGGTGCAGACGCATGTGCACTCATGCCGCGCTTACTATCGCTCGTAGCAGCAGTAGCGACATTAGCTGACTTGGTGCTTGTAGCGTCCCGCTGCTGTCGCTTGGCGCGCATCCGCTGCGTGACCAAGTAGTTCTCGTACGTGACGGCGCCGTTGAGCACGAGCAGGACGTCAAAGTCGTTGCGCGCGAGGCGCCACACGAGGCGAAGACAGAGCACGACGGCAGTGCCGAGGCAGTTGCAAAAGACCGGGATGAGCCGCACTTCCCACACGTGACCGAGCACTTTGCCAGACAAGAGCACGGGGTGGTACAGCGCGCTCAGGTTGTCTGCTGGCACGAGCTCCCAGATGAGCACGACGCTCGCGCTCGCGTACGCGAGGAGCACTGCGAGCGCAAAGCACTTGCGGAGTCCGAGCTTCAAGCGCATCACAGGCGTGAGCGTGTCGAGCGTCAAGACCCAGTGGATCCAGATCCAGGACGTCGCAGCACCCCAGCAGCCGCCGCGACGGCCGCGCAAGTACGTCCCGAGACTCACGTGGACGATCGTGATCTGGACCGAGAGGAAGACAAAGTCAAACGAGCTGCAGAGCGCGGCGAGCACTGTGCGCTGGTAGTGCAGCGCGCACGTGCTGCAATATACGCCTGTAAGTGCAAACGCAACGACTTCGCTCCAATGGAGCGCATCCACGAGACCGCACTCGTGCTCGTACGCGTCTGGGACGTACGCGAGCGCTGTGCTCGATAGTAACGTTGCAAGCGCACTGAAGACGCCGAGCCACGCGAAGAGTGTGCGAGCATACACTGTCGACGAGACGAGCACGCTGCGCTTGACCCACGCCCAGCGCACGAGCGTCTCGCGCGTCTGGACAGTCCCGACTTGCTGCACGTACTGCATCGACTTGACGTGCTCGCGCTCGACGGACCGTGCGCTCTGTGGTTCGTCAGCATCTTTGTCTGCACTGGTACACCACTTGAGCCCCTCGCGTCGATCCACTGCGCGCGGCGACGACGCACTCTGGACTTGGATGTACTTGAGGTCTGTGCGGTAGCTCACGCACTCGACGACGCCTGCGTCTGCGGCTTTGCGAAAGACGTGGCGCTTGCGGTAGACATTCCGCACAATGAGCGCAATGACAGTCGCAAGGCCGGACGTCGCGGCGTCTTTCGACGACAGCTCGCGCGCACCGTAGCGCAGCAGTGCGTGGTGCTCGACGCCCGCGACGAGGTCCATCGAGAGGAAACCCCACGTCACGCTATGGAGCGTCGCAGCGATGACGTTGAAGACGACCCAGACCTTGACGATGCGGATGTTGGCGTCAATGAGGATGTTGTTCACGGTGCCGAACCAAGCGCCAACCATCGCGAGGCCGCGGACGTCGCCCATGACAAACCCGAGCGTTGTGAACGTCGCGAGACTCAGAAGCAGCGAGAACCAGAAGTCGAACGTCTGGACCAAGAGCCACACGACGTCGAAGCGCAGGAGACTGAACGCTGCGACGACGTTTGGGACGTACAGCAGTGCTGAGGCGATCGCACAGCCGCGTCCGACGTCTGCAGGCACAACGAACATGAGAACGTAGCACACCATGCCGACGACGCCTGCGAGCTTGAGCCCTGGCGCGCGCAAGAACGCGTTGAAGACGCTCGTGACACGGCAGGGGAGGAACCGCGACTTCATCGACACGGACAAGTCGAGCGTCGGGAGCGGGAACCGTGGCGAGAGCTCATATGTCACGGCGTCGCGGTCGCATGGGCGAAGTTCTGGGCTTGCGCTCCACGCAACTGGCGCAGGACAGACACTTGCACTCGCGCGGTGCTGCGTGCGCAGTGTCTGCGACGTTGGCGCCACGCCAGGCATCGTCACGCAAGTCTCGATGAAGAGACGGCGAGGACCTACGCCATTGTCATGGCGCTCTTGATGGTGCCTGCTCTTGTGGACCACATGTGATGACGACAACAGTGTCTGGTGTGCACTTGTGTAGTGATAAAAGTGAGAGATGGGGTCATTTATAAATAACATATGTACCCAAGTCGTAATCTAGTTACTGCTAGGGGTACAAACTATACATATACGTCCCGATCGCTCACTTTTATCACTATTGTACACAAAATGTACATCACACGTTGTTGTCGTCATCATTATACGTTCATGTTTATATGTTATATGTCCAACAATATATGTTCACTGCTATAGTGATATCAAGAAGTGAAGAGACGGCAGCGTTTGATGTGTTCAACTTGGTGAATCTAGGAATGAGCGACCAGTGCTGAGGTGAAGCTATGTGCTTATGAAAAGGACGTTGGCGTGCGTCGTAGTGTCTACAGACGATGAGAGCGAGCATCTCGACACCAGCAACCTCAGCGACCGCAAGTGCATGCGCTCTGTCTTGTGAGCGTTCAAGTCCAAGTCCAAGTCCAAGCCTGAGAGTGAGAGCTTGAAAGGTCGTGTTGATACTTTGGTTGCGTGATCTGTCTGATTCAGGATGGTCAGCGTTTTCCGCCTCGCGGATTGGCTGAATCGCAATGATTCGTGCATCTGAGACGAATGCGTCTGAGAATCCACTTGCACTTTTGCTTGTTTGCTTGCTTTGTCGATCGATGCAAGCGTCGACGTGCTTGCTTTGCTGTTTGTTGCAGTTGTTGTCGTTGTTGTTGCTGTTGTCCAGCAACCCGAGGTGTCCACGTGCTCACTTGTTTGGTTGCATGCGCGCGCAGGTATATTGTGTTGCCTGATGCAAAAGGCGCACTCTTGTGTGGAGCTGTTCTTGTGTGGTGCTCGTGAGTACGTCGAATGCCATGAGGATGACGTTGCGATGGACTGCAGAGACCATCCCAACATGGGAATGCAACCTGCTGTGTCGTATCGCAAGTTCGTGTTTGCAGACCTCGATTGCTTCAGCAAGATTGCATGGCAACCACATCGTTGGTTCAATTGTCGGACGCAGTTTGAGATCTCGAAGGCGAGGTCGACGCAGTCAGTCGGTCTATGGCAGGATCACAAGATCGCTACAAGTCGAGTTGCGAGTAGCAACAACAGCCTTGCATACATTGCACTAAGGGTTCAAGCGGCGTTGCAAGTGAACGTGTGCAGTGTGTCTTGGAACGAAGCGTTGTCACTGTCGTCAAAGACGAAGACGAATGCATGCAGAGAGAGATTGCGCTGTGGACTCGACTTCGTCACTCGAGTACATGCACGCTCTTGTAAGAAAGCGCAGTCGTGCAATGTGCTTGTGCAGCACTGGAGCGCGATGCCGCCGCTCAACTCGGGTCTTGCGTCGTTCGTCCTCTCGGTCGTGTTGGTGTCTCGAGTCTCGAGTCGATCTGTTGCTTTGCTCTCTCAGGACTGCAGATTGCGCGAGCGACTGAAAAGTGTGACGTGGCAATCCAGCTGGCGATTCGAGCGCGGCAAGTTGTTTCGATAGTGAAATGCATAAAACAGACATGATCCGCTTAAACCCGCTTGCGAATCAAGCATTTCAGCGAATCATCGTACACTTGATGGTCTTTTCAGCCAATCGCTGCAAGGAGTCTCTTGCTCAAGACATCCGTCCTTGATCTCGATCGAAAAGCTGGACCAGCGGCACACATCCGACGCAACAACAAGCGCATCAACGAGCACGAGCGACTCGTTCACCGCGCGCTCAATCGCTCATTCAAGCAACCGCACACCAAGCCGCTCATTCGACAACTCGCCACGCCGCGCACACATCCAACAGCCAGGAGCGACGACGCAACACGACGCCACAACACAAGACACAAGACACAACCCAACTCAAGACAACAAGATGTTCCGAGCTCGCCAGATCGCCTCCAAGTTCATCGCGCGCGAGCAGAGCGAAGGCGCCGGCGCGACGGTCCGACGCTCGATCGGGTCGCACAAGCTGCGCAACATCGACCCGTTCCTGATGCTCGACGAGTTCAACGTCGGCTTGCCGGGCGGGTTCCCAGACCACCCGCACCGCGGCTTTGAGACCGTGACGTACGTGCTCCCGAGCTCGAAGGGCCACATGTGCCACGAAGACTTTATCGGGAACAAGGGCGAGCTCCGCGCCGGCGACCTGCAGTGGATGACGCCCGGCCGCGGCATCATGCACGCCGAGATGCCCGCGAGCACGGACAAAGCGCACGGTCTGCAGCTCTGGATCAACTTGCCAAAGGCGAAGAAGATCATGGAGCCGCGGTACCAGGAGATCAAGCGCGAGAGCGTGCCGCACGTGTTCAACGACAAGAAGGACGTCGAGGCAATCGTGTTCGCCGGCGAGGTCTTTGGCACGAAAGGTCCGATCGAGACCGAGGCGCCGGTCACGTACATCCACTTCATCTTGCAGCAAGGTGCGCGTCTCGAGTACAGCGTCCCGCAAGGACACAACACGTTCGTGTACATGCTCGGTGGCAGCGGCATGTGCGCAGGACACGAGATCCAAGCACACGAGGCGATCGTGATGGAGCAAGACGGCGACGGCGTGCAGCTCGACGCGGGCGAGCGCGAGGGTCTCGAAGTGATCATCATCTCGGGCCAGCCGATCGAGGAGCCAGTCGTGCAGTACGGTCCGTTCGTGATGACGACGCCCGAGGAGATCCGCCAGACGTTCGAGGACTACCAGCTCTCGAAGAATGGCTTTGAGAACTCGGACACGTGGCGCTCGGAGATCGGCAAGAAGCGTCGGTAGAGCGCCATTGCTTGAGCCATTGCTTGAGCCATTGCTTGAGCCATTGCTTGAGCCATTGCTTGAGCCATCGCTTGAGCCATTGCTTGAGCGATCGTTCGCAAGCGAAAGTGCGAACACTTTGTACTGGAACGAGTGCACAAAGCTGAGAGCTGTGGCTGAGAGCTTAGCTCAGAGAGACTGGAGTGTGCTGCAGATTGATACATGTTGCTACCAAATATGAATACGAATGCATTGAGACGAAATTGGTACTTGGTACTTGGTACTTGATTTTGGTGTCATGATACTCTCTTTCGTCTGCAAGCAAGCAAGCACAACGAGGAGAGCAGTGCGAGCAACATCGCCATGCACATTGAACTGTGTGCGCTCATAGCGGATCTCCAAGTCATGAAGGCTGCACGAACGCATCGGTCGATCAACATACCACAAAGCCAAAACAAAGCACACAAGAGCAAGTCGGAGGAGAACAACTTGGAGCTGTGATATTCACGCAAGTCAGTCTGTGCGTCTCGGTGTCGACATCCACGGCGTAGTTGGAGTGTATACACCGCCCACAAGCATGGCGACGTGGCAGACTGGAGTGTATATGCATGCTGTCGTGTTCCAGTGTGTGTGTGATCGACTGCTGATGGTGTTGCGATTTTGTTGTGATTCTATGTTCTCCAAATCAAGTGTACTACTTACATACAGCGCTTGAATGCTCGTTAATGTATTCGTTCTGAACGATACGTTGTCTTGATGTGTGTATGACCGTCTCTCTCTCTTCCGCACCACCAAAAGGCACACTCTTCGCGTCAAAGCAACCAAAACCATTGCCGCTTATCAAGCCAAATCGCGGCGATTGGCTTTTGACACACCCAACATCTCGCACAATGTATCGCATTTGTTGCACGACAGGCGCTCGAGAAAAACACCGCGAACTTCAAGCGACTTTGGCGACTAACAACAGCAATAAGAACCGGATCTGCGACGACGACAACCGAGCGATCCTCGATCCGTCGATCGATCGCCACTTTGCCGCGCTTGCTCCCGATCGCAACAGCAGCAACAGCGCAGTCGTCGACTTGGCACACCTCGCGCACATCACATCACATCACACGAGCATGGAGCCGATCTCGCTCCCGCTCGAGCGCGGCGGAGCGCTCGATGGGCCGCGCTCGCCGCTCTGGCGCCGCGGCACGATCCGGCGCCACCACCCGCACGCCAACTCGGCGACGTCGCTCTCGCCACCGCTCATGACAAAAGAGCAGCTCCTCATGCGCCGCGTGAGCAGCTACCAGGACGACGTGAAAGCGAGCCACGCGCTCTGATCCTGTGATCGGTCACTTGCTGTCATAGCTGCCTTATGACCGTCTTGTCAGAGCAAGACTAGCGCGTGTTGACCTCTCGGCTCGGCCGTTGCCTCCAAACACAAACGAGCGAGCGATGGCAGGTGCAGACGCAGCAGCGAAGTCACGGTATGCGGAGATTCGTTGGATGCGGCTCCTGACGTCGGCTTGGGTCCTGGCCACGTGGGTTTGCAGCTCATTGACGAGAGCGGCCTCAACCTGAAGGGCTACCTTTTCGGGATGTAGAGCATTGAGTGTGACGCGAGCGACGTCCGCCTCTTTCTCGCGCGCAAGCTGCCGAGCGACGCAACGTCGTTCCGCGACGGCCGGTGGCTCTCGACGATCCTCGACCCAGACGTCGAGTACCTCTCACGCCTCGACTACTTTCAAGAAGTCCTCGACAAGTACGCAGTCCCAATGCTCGAGATGCACAACAACGCACGCGTGAGCGAGTACTTGAACGCCGAGACGATGGGTCCGCCGCAGGACGATGACATGCCTGTGGTTGTCGTGCTCCCGCGAGAGCGTCTGCGTGTCATGTGCCCCTTTATGAGACGCTTAGCACCGCCCGATGTCGTCTTGGAGCGACAGCGCGTAAGCAAGCGGACGAGGCGAAGAGCAACATGCAGTAGTCACTCGGTGCGTCGAGCGTCTCTATGTATGTGTTGTAGGTACAGACGTCTCGACTCTCTCTTGCTGACTCCATCTCTTGTGTGTGTCTTGTGAACAAACAGACTACGAGAGCGCGCACTACCTCGAGCGAAAGAAGGGCGTGTGACGCCCGCCACCTCGTCCGCCGCATTCGTTTGCTGTCGTGAGCTCGACCATTCGCGAAGCATGCGCAGGAGCAACCGAGCGTCTTCGCACGCGCGCAAGTGCATTCAACTCGCAGTGCTCTGTCGACTCATTGAGCACACTCGTTCTCTCGCAGTCCTGTTCACTCCAGTCGTGGTCACTTCAACATGCTGGCACTTGGATCTTGGAGAGCCATCAGTCAGTCAGACGATTCGATGTGTCCCACACAAATCATCACCTCGTTTTCGTCACTATGCTCTTCCGACTGTTCGTGTGCGACTGCTCACAAGCACTTCGTCAAAGCCGCACCTTCACCGCCGTCTCGAGCATCTGCCGCACACGAACGACCACACACATACGCACACACAGAGATGAAGACACCGGCACCTACGACATCTGCAGCTGCACGCTGGAGCATCTTGCTTCTTGTGTGCGCCAGCGCACTGCACGTGCACGCAAACGTGAACTTGCACGTGTCGGTCCACGCGTATCGAGGCGACGAGGAACAAGCAACAGCAACGCAAGCGCAATCGATCCTGTACACGCGCGTCGTGGCGGACAACGAGCGCTGCAGCAGCACAAACGGCGTGCTCGCAATGTGCGCGTCGAAGAACTACGTCTGCCGCATGAAAGACGGCCAAGCGATGTTTGCGACTGCGCCAATGTGTCTGCCGTTCGACCCGCTTGCGCAAGGCGCAAACACGCTCGATGCAAGCGCGACCGCGCCATGGGAGACGTGCGATCCCGACCACAATGACGTGAACGTTCCGACGTGCCGCCTCTCGTTCCAGTGTATGTGTGCGCAGATGCAGACGAAGAGCGAGTGTCGCTGCGTGCCACCAGACGCTGTGCCCGGGCGGAGTCTTTCGGGCGAGTCGTGCGGCAAGAGCAAGGACGGTGGCGCATGCGCGAGCAGCGAGTACTGCAAGTGGACGCCAGACGGCGACCAGATCTGCAGCGCGAAGCCGTACTATCAGTAGCGATCGAGCGAGCAGTGGCGCGAGCGACTGCCAGCGCATATGCGCGCACATGAGCTGCTCCTGCGTGTTTGAGGCAATCAACCCAATGCACATTTTCTCTCTTCCAACTTGTTATTTGTATGTTCAAGCGAGAATATGCAGGTGATAGCAACATCCAGACAAGCGGATCGTATGTGGTCCACAGCGTATCCTGCAACAAGCCAATCACAACGCGCCAAATCAATTGACCAGCGTCCGAAACCATTGCCGCTTTATGATATATTTGTGTCGAATAATTGTGCCAGCTCGACAGATGGCTTCATCTTGTCGGCGCTCAGAACAGCAGCAGCAGCAGCAGCAGTGTCTCGTGCTTCACATGCGCTGCTCGCACACGCATCCGACTCGTCATCGCAGTCCTCAATCCACCACGTCCACAGCAAACACGACCACCACTACCACTAGCATCTATCACAACGATGCTGAGCGCACAGCAGACAGCAGCGATCGCGTTCTTTGGTCGCGTGCAGAGCGGCATTGCGCACTTGCAGACGAGCGTGCACCAGCAGCTGAGCCACCAGCTCGACGCAGTCTCACTCGCTGGCGCATTCACACACAGCAACAACAGCAAGCCATCGCGCGACGTCGTCGTGTCTCCGACTGGCGCAACGCTCGCGTCGCTCTTTGTCTGCTCGGACGCACGCGGCACGACCATCAGCACCAATGATGCTCCAACCACTCCCACTGCTCAGGCACGCAGTCGCAGCAACAGCAATGCAAACGCCGACAGCTCAGACCTCTTGCTCACAGCGCTCGACGGCGTCTCGCTCCACATCGCAGGTTTCCTCGATGCCCAGGCGCTGTACCACATCCAGCTCGTGAACCGCTCGTGCCGCGAGTTTGTCGTCGCGCATCGCGAGACGCTCTATCGCGCGCTCTTGCCGCACGCGTTCGAGCGCGTTGTGCCGTCGTCGACAGCGTTCAAGTCGTACATGCTGTCGCTCCGGCACGAGCTCATGCTCGAGCTCTTGCACACAAACGCAGTCGCACCGACGTACGCTGCGCTCGAGACGTACTGCTCGCACACGGCGCCGCTCGACCACGGCTTCATCGCCATGTTCTGCGACATTGTCGAGTTCACGGACGCGCGCGTGGCGCGGTTCGTGAGCATGAAGCGCCACCACGCACTCAGCGTCGTGCTCGCTGCGACCGCAGACCACGTCAACAGCTTTCGCAAGCGCTCCGAGTACACGCAGCCGGTGGCGTTCGTGCCGGTGTGCAACCCGAACTGGCCGGCGTTTGAGCTCCCAGTGATCGACGACGTCCCGGGCTTCCTCGGCTACGCGTTCGACTACGTGTGCATGGCGCCAGGCTACGAGGCGCTCAAGGACACAGTCGTCAAGTCGATCCTGCGCGACCTCATGATCTTTGACACGACCGAGCACGCCGCCGCGTACGGCGCAGCGATCGGCCGCCCGCCGTTTGCAGCGATCCTCGACGCAGACGACGTGGTGAACCGGAGCTCCGCGGCGCTTGACATGCGCTTCTCGACGCCACTGCGCCGTGCGCTGCAGCACTTGCCGATCGCCGAGCGGATACGCGCGCTCGAAGCGCGGCTCCAGGCGCTTGACACGTGCTTTGTCAACGCGCTCGCCTAGACTAGCTGCTGGTCGCTCTTTCATCTTCATAGGGTCATACACACACGAGACCTAGGACATGTACATCTATACAAACACACTCTACTCTATGCCACCCCTCGTCTCTCTCTTTCAGTTGGTCGGATGCTCATACGTCGTCACGAGACACGACACGCACTGACGCCGCACCACGCAGAGCAACTCGGCGACGTAATCGCGTCGACAAACTGCTGCATGCGTCGACGCCGCGCGTCTGGAGCGGTCGCTGCGCTACTGCTTGCAGCCGCAGCAGCAGCGGCGGCGGCTTTGAGGCGCTCGCGCTTGGCGTTGTAGCTCTTGAATGCACTCGAGTCGCCGTAGTAGTGGCAGAGCTCCGAGTCGACGCGATCGACGCGCACGCGCGGCTGGCTCATGAACGGCTGCGCGGGGACAGTGCCTTTCGGATCGATGACTGCGCCGTTCGTGCCGCCACTCGCGGCATCGAGACCACCACTAGCGCCACCGCTTCCGTTCAAGCTAACGAGCGCAGACGTGTCGTCCTTGGGATTGTTGAGCGGGAGCTTGAGGTACCGACAGATGACGTTGCACCGATGCGACTCGAGGAAGCGCGCAAAGCCGCGGAGCGCGAGGTTCCCTTTCCCAAACTCTTTGCCGCGGCGCGTGTGGATCTGCGGATCCGTGTAGTGGTCCCGTACGCCTTGGATGTCGACGACGAGGATCTGGTGCCCCGAGGCTTCGTACGTAAAGTGCGAGAACGCCTGCGGCGTGTTGCGCTCCAAGTCGCTCACAAAGCCAAAGTTGTTGTTGTGCTTGTGGTACTCGCCTGCGATGAACGGCTCGACGCCGCAGATCGTGCCGCAGAGCGTGACGTCCATCGCATCGTCATCGTCGCTGCTCGTGGGCATGAGCTGGAGGATCCACGCATCGAGGAACTCGACGCGCCGCGGCGGGTTGTAGCTGTTGTACAGCTTTGCAAACTTGGCCGCGACCGCTTGCATCTCGACGTCACGAAAGTACGTGTCCGGGTTCTCGTGCGGATTCATCGCGACTTTTGCGACGTACTGCTCGTGACGCGCGCTCAGGTCCTGCATGTGGAAGACCTGGCGCAGCCCACCGCGCGCAAACGGCTGCGTATCGAGCTTGACTTGGATCGGACACGACGTCCACTAGGACAATGTTGAGGAGGTTGAGGAGAGGCGACATCGTACGCTTGTGAGACTTTGAATAGAGTAGAGCCATGGAACAGGACGACGCACCTTGCGCTGCTCCGAGTCAAAGACGTGCTTGATCGCATTGCGCGTGCGCAGGAGCGTGAAGTCAGGCGGCGGGCGGTACACGATCGGCAAGTCGGTCATGATCAAGTCGGTCGCTTTCGCAATCGCTGTGTGCGCACCGTCCGAGACACAACAATTCGAAACGTCAGTATCCACAGTCATCCACACACGCTCACACATCACAGATACATAGACGCACTTCGCTCGGGCGTCCCGAGCTCGTCGACGAGCTGGAGCCGACGGTCTTTGTACTCGGTCACAGTGATGAAGCCCTCTTGGTAGAGCTTCTGGAGGTTCCGGAGCTTCTCGATGCTCTCAGCACCATTCCCGCTCGTGTCAGTCGCGACCGACTGCGATCGGTGGCTCTGCGGCGTCGTCGCAGGACTCGAATACAGACTGGAGCTCGGCGACGAGAGCGAGTAGCTCGAGCCGTCGTTGTGGTCGTCGCTCAGACGGCGCGACTTGGTGCTCCACACGCGCTTGCGCACGTCGCAGCCGTCACTGAGCTCACTGCTGCTGAGTGCGACGCTGTTGTTGTCTTGACTCGCATCGAAAGCCTGGAGTGGGTCGAGCTTTGCGTATGTCTCGGAGAGCGTCCGGCGCTGCGTGCGGAGTCGGCGCAAGTCGGTAAAGTCGAGCTCGTTCGACGCGTGACTCGCCGCTGCCGCTACTGCTGCAGCCGCTGAGCGCGAGAGCAGCGCGCGCCGTAGATCCGTGGGACTATCGACAAAGCCATTGCTGCTGCTGCTACTCCGCGCGTGGTGGCTCTTGAGCACAGGATCAGAGCTGTAGAAGCGTCGACGCACGACTGGGCGAATCGGTATCCGCGGCAGCAGCATATCGAGGCTCTCCTGGACGCCTGCTGGCAACGCGTCGCCGCCGTCATGGAGCGCGTCGAGCAGCGCGCTCACTTCGTGCTGCGTCTTTGTGTCTTCGCCGATCGCTGGCAGCGACGCTCGCTCTTCGCGCAGCACACTCATTGTTCACGCGAGCGTTCGTTTCTCCGCACTCTGACTCACACAGGCGCGAGAAGCGAGGCCTGTCGTGTAGCTGTGTTCGTTTGATGCTGATCCGTCGTCACTGCTAATTGCGACGTTCACTGCTCGCTCGCTCGCTCGCCGCCACCACCTCGACCTTCCTTCTCAGCATTCACACACACGCACGTCTAATGCGCTTGTGTGAGGATCGCACTGCACGAAATTGCGATAGTGACAAAAATAAGGCTAACTGAGGATACTTTGAACAAATATCGTACGTTACTTGGGAGTTACTACTTAATCGGGTTTTTTACCAGTCAATAAGTTCTCAATCAGAATCTTGTCTCACAGTGGTCGGAGGCATCAAGGACGCAATTTTGACACATAAGTTAAAATACATGAATCGAACCGCAAAATTTGCGCAAATTCGCGAATGGCTGAACGAGAAGAATCTGCAAGTAGAGGTTTGTACCCTAATAAGGAGTGCTTTACCACTTATTACGAGTGACAAAACTGAAATGTTTAATGAAATCCACCTTTTTAGTGTAAATTATGATTGATTTTGCATACGATATCGTATGTTATTGTGTAATCATTTATTGCATGTCTGATTCGCTATCATCGTCACTATCCGAGCTCTCGCTTTGCTGATCGAGTGCTCGAGGTGACGTTTCAGCTCAAGCAATTGCTTGTTCGCTGCGTCAATGCACCCTTGCACGGTCAGCGACTGCAGATCGGCAAAGGCGCTCCGCAAACGCTGGCCAATGTCAGCAAACTTTGTCGCTACAGTGTACTGCCTACCAACCTGTCCCTTGACTATAGCCCACACTAATTCTATCGGCTGCAGATCAGAGTGGCGCGGCGGCGTGAAGACGATGTCGTGTCCCGCGCTCCGAGCCATTTCGACAACGACGGGAACAACGTGAGTGTCGATGTGCTGCGCCAGCCGATCCCACAAGATTGATTTTGTGGCGGCAACCGGCGCAGCGACGCCGTATCGTGCGCATGCAGCGAGAAGGTCGTCTTTCTTGGATCCCTTGCGCGGTGCCGTCGCAGGCAGAACCTTGTGATACTTTGCATTGTCCATGACAATGAGTGCGTCCGAGACCCCCTCTGGCGCCGAGGCACGCGATCAGCTTCGCCATCCAAGAGACGAAGTACTCATGCGTGAACATGCCGTGGTAGTCCGCTGTCTACTTCCCGCCCTCAAAGATGTCCACGGTCTCGTGCAACAGAGACGCCCGCCGCGACTCGTCGCACTTATCAGCAGAGACAGAGCGATCGCGGTCGATGATCGCAGCGACAAAGTACAGACGGCGACCCTTGTGCTGCGGCTTCACGTGCGCAGGGTCGGACGGATCGAACAGCGAGTCGTGGTGCCGGGAGTGTTGGTGTATGAAGCTCTCGTCGAGATAGACGACGCGCTGCTGCTCCGTGTCGGCAGACGTCATCAGAGCTACGTACTGAGCGCATTGCTGGGGGCGAGTCGAACGACAGAGGTCTTGTGCTCGCCGCGAGCGTATCCTGCAGCTTTCACAAACTGCTGTACATGGCGGAGCGCAGTCTTCATTTGTGTCTGGTCGCTTGGAGCTGTCATGTAGCCTCGCTCAACGAGGAACGCGAGGACTTCGGTGCACGTTGTTCTCGTCCTCATCTCGCTGCGCGATCTGACGAAGCAGCGAAGCTCAGCGAGCACGTCGGCTGTGGCAGGAATCGTGGTGGCGCGCACTGATCTGTTCGCTGGCGGACGGACGACATTGACGCGACGGCCCGACACAAAGTCGGACCAGACTTTGCCGACCGTCTTGTTCGATCGACAGAGCAAGCGAGCGACCTTTACTGCGACGGACTCTTTACGTTGGATTGCTCGAGTGTCAAGTTTGGTGTTTGCCACGAGCGCGAGGATGTCGAGACGCTCCTCAGTCGTCAGCGCACGTCCTCGGTTGTTGTTCACGTAGGCGAGTGCCTCGGACGCGATGTGCTCATCGCTTGGCTTTGTCTTGTCGTTGTTGCTGCTGGACCTAGCCATTTGGAAGTGAGTGTGCCGCCACGCTAGCGCACAGGCCACATGCACGTATTTTTACATTCCGAGAATATAATTTAGAAACCAACCCAGATTTACGGCTTTTAAACCCTTGATACTTCTGAAACGCTATACATTCAGATATACCTATTTTTACAGGCCTATTTAATCTCACGAGCAAAATTCTCCTCACTGATTGGTTCAAAAGGTGTTGCTAAAATTGCTTCAAATGACAAAATTCGTAGAGCGCTCAAATCAGTGTGAATTGCACTACGATTGTGTGCATACAAAATCAATGACGTTTGCTATTCTTTGTGAAAATCTCTTTAGATTTGAAGTAGATTTGCACTCTCAACGATAAAATGCGTCCTCGTTGCGTCCGACCACTGTCAACTCAACAAGTATTTAAAGAGTGTAACAAGAAAGACACTACTGATGTATAACGTATATTTTTCTGTTAAAACATGTTTGTCAAAACAAAAAATACACTTGACAAAAATAGATTCGCTTAGGACACTGAGCAAATATCGTATATTTTCTTTAAACTATGTGTACTTGTCTCAACTGTATTAGTAAAATACTCTGTCATAACAGAGTATCAACAAAGAGATAATATACGACGCTACAATTAATGTGAGGATCGCACTGCAACACTTTAGAGAGCATTGATCTGTGATGAAGTGCCTCGGATTTCTGTAGAAGCCCGAGGCTTGGTGCGCGGTGCTGAGGAAGATCTGGGGTCTTCTGGAACTCTAGAGAGCTTCTGGAGCCGATCTGGAACGACCTTGAACGACCTTGAGTGCGCTTGAGCGTCCTTGAATGACCTTGAGTGTTCTGGAACGACCTGGAGCGACCTGGAATGTTCTTGAGCGTCCTTGAGCGACCTTGAGCGTCCTTGAGCCGAAGATGGGTGGTCTGGGTTGCGCGAAGGGGTAGCACGCTTCCCAGGGTTGTGGTCAGTACCTCACGTTGTGTATCCCTTTGGTTCTTTGAATCTAAGCAAATCTCAAGCCTGACGGCAAGGATTCCTCGATCGTTCGAGCCTTCGGTAACGTGCCCTGGGTAGTCCTGTTTTTTGCCTTGGTCTGGACTGGAGACCTTGCTTGGCGATACGTCACTGGGTTCGCCCGGAGCGTCGCCGTCCACGCTCTGGGTAGCTGGGTCTCGAAGGGCTGGAGGGCTTCTCGAGACGCTGGTGATCGACAAAGATGCGTCCAGCCGGAGCGTCACCGTTCGCGCTCTCGGGGACGTGCTGCTCAAAGATCTGGAGAAGTCTTCGAGCGCCTTGGTGATGAACGTGCAGGGTTCAACTGGAGCGTCACCGTACGCGCCC
This sequence comes from Pythium guiyangense, assembly GCA_003730235.1. Classification (NCBI taxonomy): domain Eukaryota; phylum Oomycota; class Peronosporomycetes; order Pythiales; family Pythiaceae; genus Pythium; species Pythium guiyangense. Next base: position 191,981 of record QXDM01000029.1, read on the forward strand.
GCAGGAACAGGGTCAACCTCGAGAAGCTGGGTGCTTCTGGAGTTGTTCTGGAGAACTTCTGGGGTTCAAGAGGGAACCTGGAGAAGTTCTGGAGAACCTCGAAGGACTGGGAGTCAATCGGAACTTCGGGCCCGAGACTGGGGAGTCGACCGCCCGAACGGACGGGACTGGGGTGTCAACTAGGAGCTCGCGCTCTTCGGACGGGTGACTGGGAGGGATCTTCTCAACCTCACGCAGCCGGTTGTAGCTCTTCACTCGACGCTCGGTCCGGGTCCCAACGGCAAGCCGGTCGGAGGCGCTCGAGTCTTCCTGGAGCATCGACCGGGCACACACTCGCAACTCAGCAGCGGGCGCGGCGATCCTGGAGGTTTCTGGAGAGTTCTCCGACGAACTGCGTTCGCAAAGACAGCTGGCAGTCGTGGATCCCTCCAGCTCGGCTCGGGTCTTCTCAGGACGCATTCGCAAAGACAGCTGGCGTTCTGGGATGACCTCGAGCCTTCTCTCGGCAGCTCTTTCGAAGGTCGCTTTCGCAAAGACAGCAACGGCTGGCAATCACTCCGAGGTTTGATGTTTCTGGGCTTTTTGGCGGCACTCTCCTCCTCGATCCAGCACTGAGCGCTTTTCAGCTCACCCGCGCCTTCTGATCTTGGAGTACACAGGCACACAAAGGAAAATGGAATGCAAGCTGATGCAAGGCCTTGACTCACACACACAAGTGCCAAGTATACAGCAGGCAAATGGAGACGAGAGGGGTTGAAGCCTCCCAAAGGGCCAAGCGTCACGCCAAATGTACGTGTTCACGAGACCAACCGCGTGCTGTTGTGCCAGCACTCTTGCTGTTGTGAGGAGACTTGGGAAGGAAGCGAGGACCAGAACGACTTGTGCTGAAGCTGGCAAATTGGGAAGTTTATTAGCTCTTATGTGTGCGCACATTGCCTAAGACTAGAACTGCTCCTCTCACTATCAGGCTCTAACAGCACAAGTGCTAGTGCGCTGCAAGCGCGCGTGCTTGGTTGCGTCTCGGTCGCTTGCGGGTTCTTGTGTTCAGCCGTTGCTGGCTCTTTGGTGTCACGTCTTTGGGCTTGGAGGCTTGGTCGATCTTCCAGACATCTTCCAGATCACCTTCCAGGATCGCTGTCAGAGTCGCTCAACTTGTCGTTCGTATGGCGCTGGAGTGTCGAGCCAGTGCGCGGGTGCCGCGCGTGTGCTTGCTCGGTCGAGGGTCGCGCGCTGCCGGTCGCAGGATTGTGGATGCATGGTACCACTCTCTGGCTTCTGGTCGGTGTTGATCCTTCAGACTCCTTCCAGACATCTTCCAGACGATTTCCAGGACTTGATGCTGTCGCATAGTCGTGGCGCCACGCTGGATCTCTGGCGTGTTGCTGCCTGTGATCGGGAAACCGCGCTGTTGCTGGCGCGAGCCGAGGTCTCGATCCGGCAACTGGACGCGGGAGAGAGCGCGTAGTCGGTGGCTGTAGCTGGAGCGTTGGTGGCGAGCGCGGCACGTGATCTGGAACAATCTGGAGAATACTGGAGTAAACTGGAGTAAACTGGAGCAGACTGGAGCGGCTTGAGGCTCTCTGAGACCAAGGCAGCCACTTTCGACCGTTGGCTCGCAGAGCTGGAGCACTATATCACAGATCGCTATACCGTCAGCGCTTGCCGCCTTTGTGTGTAGCAATCGTACCAAACACTAACACCTTGATGTGTTGTCGGTCGCTCTTTCCAATTAAATTGCACACAGACTCAAGAACAAAGATCGCCAGCCAACTCCCATTCACTGTCGCCACTGTCTAATTAGGTAAGTAAGCTAAGTCAAAGGAATCAGGAGATGCGTGTGCGTGTGTTTTTTTACGCCTGGTTGTCTGCAACTTGCTCGTCGAGAGCATCAGCTGCGTAAATGCTCAACAGTGCGCAACCTGTCAAACATCGTGGGTGTGCTCTATGGACTGCATACACGCCGAAAGGAACTCGGTGCATAAGAGGTGCGCACAGGTGCCTGATATTGGTATGTCGAATTCACTGAGATAAATGGGGCAGTCCTCGTCACACTTGAGCTGCCATCTAGCGTCGGTTGTTGGGTTTGAGTCGCCTGATATCAACAGCGATCAACAACGTTGCGGTGTGCCTCCTTGGCGTTAGGTTGCTGAGTAGCGCGTCATGCATCTCTGTATTAGTGGCGGTCGCGTTTAGTGACGCATGAGTACGCTGTTTGCTATAGCGTGGGTATGCTCGAGTCATTCTATGTACCACTTTGATGTGTGTCTGAGTGTCTTTGTAAATCACTCCAAGTGTACGTTTGAGCAACAATGTATTTATGTATGGCATCATTCACATCCTGTCTGCGTTCTCTTTGCGAACTTCGTACACAAATCGTCTATAATTGCTGATGAGCAAGAACTTAGATAATGCATTTGGGCCCTAATGCGCACATACCCAAAAGGGAAGATCATCACTGTACATCTGTACGCTCGTACGTCTTGCATACTTAAATACCATTTTGTGGTCAATCTAACATAGCTCAGAGTGGCGAAGGACAGAGTCGTTGACACCATTGGACATCGACTCATCGCGCCAGATAGACTCAAAATGAAGAGTCGCGGAGGAGCCTTAGAATGCTCGTATCTCGCCACTACGTGTGGAAAACCAGTTCTACATTCGCACGATCGAGCTTGTTACCCTCTATATCAAAATCACGCTTGTACATGTTTAGTATATTGTGTTCTACAAGCGTGTGTTGATTCAGTTGCGGCCACCAACTTCTCGTCTACTCACTCTTGCGATGTGTTGATGCTTCAATATCCTATCCAAGCTATATGACAGTCTAACATTGCCAAAAATGAATTACATATGTGTATCATCTTCAGCCCTGTGCACTCAAGATCTGTTTTCGACTCAATATCTGAAAACGATTATAAGGTGATCGTTTCCTTTTCACTGCAAAACGCCACATATTTGGCGCTTTGTCTCACGTATGTAATAGATCCAAAGAAAAGTCATTCTAAAATTCACAATATTGAAAAAGACACAGAATGACTAAAACTTGCGCGAAAGTGGCAAATCAACAAAATGTACTATTTATACGTGTTGCCTTGTATTGTGTACATCAATTTCTGTTCCTTTCAAGACAAATAAACCTATATTTGTGGTATATTTACGTAAAATATCGTATCCGATTTAAACGTATAGCTCGGCGGTGCTACACACCACGCCTCGTACGAAGGAATAAGGAAGTCACTTCCCTCGAAATTGTGAGTATCACTGTACTTCGAGAAGTCACTTCCCGAAGTACAGTGATTCTTCCGATTCGTATCTAAAACGAATGAAGACCACACCAGGTCCACATAATCTTCTCTGTCTTCGTTTTGTTGCGATTTGATTGGTTGTAATCATATTGATTTGGGATACATCCTGATTGGCCAAGTGATTTGGGTAGACAAGAATATTCCTGGCATTATTCGTCAAAAATGACTATGCACACGTCACAGATATAGTTTTGTAACGGGGCTGTCCCGCTACGCGGCGTACACGAGCGGGCGAGGAAGCGGTGTCTTAGTCACGTGTGGCGCGCGACAAAAGAGGGAGCTGCAAGACGTGAAGGCTGTGAGGTAAAGTCTGTTCTGAATATATTTCGTCTTAGCTTACTTGACCATGTAATCTAAGCGAAACTTTTCGTAAACTAAATGCATGCGCTGGCAAGCTCTGATAGGCTGAAATCTCAGACCCGCCAGTCAATGAAAACAATCCAGGCGCGTGGACTCGTGACACACGAGTGTTACGGGGCTGCTGTGCTAAGTACGAAGGAGCACAGCAGACTCTCAATTAGTGGCATAGCCTGATTTCTGACGACCATGGTCGTCCCATCAGACAGCTCACTATTTAGGTCAGCTACCTCACTTTCATCACTATGCATGATCTCAATACAAAAACCTCAGAGTTGAAAATACCGAGTTCAGCGCAGTCCCTCTGCGCTTCACCACATCGCTTCCTCGTAAGACCACGTGTAAGCTACGTCACGGAGAACACTCCCGTGACACCTGGTAGCACTTCGTAGTCCGTCTAACGACCAAGATGAGCGCGCTCCCGATCGAAGGCAACAACGGAACGTCGCTCAACTACAGCGACTTCCCACACTTGACGCCCTACGAGTAGGACGCGCTGCGCCGCCTCGCTGACGTGTCCGGCCTGACGGCTGTCGCAGCGATGCTGTCCGCGAGGTTGCAGGAGCACCAACGTGCCGCTGCACAAGAGTTCATGGTCGGCGAGGCTCAACTCACGCGGCATCATCGAAGGGTGACGTCGTCAAGCTCGACGTAACCAGCTACAACGGCGAAGGTCCCAACCGACTCGCTTTGAACCGCTGGCTGTGCGAGGTCGACATTGCCATACACGCGCGGCAGCTCACGTCCGAAGTGTCGCGCACCCACTTCCTCCTGTCCAAGCTCGGCGGCCGTGCAAAGGAGTGGGCTTTGGGCCGGCTTGTCGCCGACCCCGATTGCTTCCCGACGCTTGACGCGCTCAAAAGTGACCTGCGACTCGCGTTCGAGACGCCTCAAGACGAGATGCATCATCGCGCTGCGTTTCTCGCACTCAAGCAAGGTCGCGCGTCCATGCGCGACTTCGTGCAACGTGCTCGCCATCTCGTGTCACGTGTGACATCAGCTCCAATCAACATGGCGACGCAGGTCCACGTCTTCATCTCAGGCTTGAACGCTGGTCATCAGCCCCTGTACTTGACCCGGAAGCCTCTGGTGTCGCTTGAGGAGGCTTTTGCGATTGCGATCGCGATCCGCGAGGACTTCAGCGTATCCGCCTCGCGGGGCCATCACGTCGTCGCCCCGCGAGCTGACAACGGTGCCGAGCCGATGGAGATCGACGCGATCGAGCACGACGTGAACTCGCAGCGCGCAAGCAGTGGCGACGGCAACAGCAACGGCAGTCGACGCAACGGAACAAGCAACAAGTAGCTCATCTGCTTCCGCTGCCGCAAGGTCGGTCATCGCGCGGCAGTGTGCCGCGCGCCAGCTCCAGTACTTGCTACTGTTGAGGTTCAAGACGAGACCGAGCAGCCCGCGCATGCAAAAAACGCGGGCACCCAGTAGGTGCAGGGCGACCTACTGGGCTCATCGAGCGAAACGTGCCTCCGGTGGCGTCACGTTCCACTAGCCCCTCCGACGCTGCGCTTCATGCGCAGCTCTTTGCCGCCACCTCAAGCAGCGACAAGCGACTGATCGTACTCAGCTTGCACGTCGCCGGCGCGAAGCGATCACTTTGCGCCCTCGTCGACTCTGGTGCGACGAACAACTTCGTCCGAGCCGAGTCTTTGAAGCTCCTGCCCTCGCGGGTGCGCAACCAGGTGCGATGATCGTCAAGTTCGCAGACGGCGAGCCACGGTTGCTCCCGCGGCGATCGGTCGAATTCCAGTACGAGTTCGACGGATTCAAGAGCACCGACACGTTCCTCGTCGTCGACCTCGGCGGCTCGTTCGACTGCATCTTTGGAATGCCGTGGCTGGCGCGCCACCGGCCTGACATCGACTGGCTGAGTCGCACTGTAAAGCCTCGCGACATCGACGTCGACGGTGTTCTCGCTCACTTGAGCGATTGCGCGAGCATCTGGCCGCACGTGGCTGTCGTGGACCCCGACTCCACGACGCTCAACCCGCATGAAGAGAGCGATGGCCCTTCATGCTCGGTTTGTTGCAAAGCACCGTGCGCCACGCCGACGCAACAAGCGAACGCCGACGACCAGTGGGTCACTGTGAGCCACAGAAAGGCAGCGGCATCTGCGGCGAGAAGCAGAACGGCGCCCAATTGTGCAGAAGTCGGAAAAGCGCGAGCAGTGGCTCGCGCTCCAGTTCCCCAGCTCCAAGAGAGACATCCACACGCGCCGTCTTGGCCCGTCGCGCCGGCGCCGACGTTCGACACGATCCACGTCGTCAACATGACTGGTCACGGCCCGCCGCGCCATGGCATGAAGGTCGCATCTCCACCACGCGCAGCAGCCGAACTCACTCGGCTGCCTGTGATGTCTTGGAAGAACATGCTCAGCGAGATCAAACTTGGTCTCGTCGAGCAACTATGCGCCATCGCGATCGACCCTGCGGATTCGGCGCTCGCTGTCAGCGAGCGCCCGATTGGCGCGGAGCCGAAGTCTGCTCGCGAAGAACGCTACGCTGCGCAGTCATGGAGCGAGCTCGAAGCATCTGGGAATCCCGTCTTGGATCTCGCCCGCGAGTTCTCCGACATCTTCCCCGACAAGATCCCGCCGGTGCTTCCGGCTGACAGAGGCGTGCGGCATGAGATCGACCTCGTGCCTGGGACGAAGTACTGCGTAACGCGGCAGTGGCCACTGCCGCGTGATCAGGTCGACGCGATCGACGCGTTCTTCGAGGGCCGGCGAGCTGCCGGCCACGTGCGCGAGTCGACATCGCCGCATTCGAGTCCAACGTTCTGCGTTAAAAAGGCGACTGGAGGATGGCGCATCGTCCACGCGTTCAACAAGCTCAACGACGCGACGATCCCAGCACAGACGCCGATCCCGCGCAAGGACATGGTCCTCGACACCATGTCTGGCAGCACGATCTTTAGTACCATCGATCTCACCGACGGCTTCTACCAGATCCTCATGCGCGAGTCCGATGTTCCGCTGACGGCAGTCAGTACTCCCAGCGGCATGCTCTGGGAGTGGCTGGTGATGCCACAGGGGCTGAAAAACGCCCCTGCCACGTTCAACCGCATGGTGTCGCACGTGCTTCGCCCGCTGCGCGACTTTGCCCCAAGCTACTTTGACGACATCTTCGTGCACAGTCGCGCCACTGAGGGCGCGACAGATCTGGACGTCCACCTCGGGCACTTGCGGAAGGTCTTCGAAGCCATGCTGGGAACAAGCTGTACGCGAACTTGAAGGAGTGTATCTTTTGCGCTCCCGAGATCCCAGTGCTCGGCAGCTACGTGAGCGCGGACGGGGTCCGCGCTGATCCGGAGAAGGTTGCCTCGATCGTGTCTTGGCCGGTGCCTCGCGATCAAAAGGAGCTTCGGCAGTGGCTCGGACTCGCGAACTACCTTCACCACTACGCGAAAGACTTCGCGTCCGTCATCTTCCCGCTCTCGCAGTTGCTGAAGAAAGACACCACGTGGGAGTGGCGTCGCGAGCACCAGACAGCGTTCGATGACGTCAAGACGCGGCTCTCCACCGCACCAGACAGCGTTCGACGACGTCAAGACACGGCTCTCCACCGCGCCGGTCCTTGCTCTGGCTGATCATACCAAGGCGTTCCACGTCGTGTGCGACGCGAGTGACTTCGCGATCGGCTGCGCGCTCATGCAGCACAACGACGAGGGACGGGAGCGCGTCATCAGCTTCCAGTCGCGGCAGCTGAAGTCCGCGGAACGCAACTACCCCGTGCACGACAAGGAGCTGCTCGCGATGCGCTACGCGTTGGTGAAGTATCGCGTGTATCTGCTGGGCGAGCAGACGTTCGCGATCTACACCGACCACGCGTCACTCCGTACCGCGACGAAGTCGCCGCACTCGAGCCAGCGCATGGCGCGCTGGCTGTCGTTCTTCGCCGAGTACAACTTCGTCGTCTTCTACAAGCCCGGTTCGACGAACATCATCGCTGACGCGTTGTCGCGGCGTCCGGACTATGACCCGCGACCCAACTCGCCGCGCCACGCCGCCGACGATGACGATGACGACGAGTGCAATGCGTGTGTCGCGCTCGGCATAAGCGCGACGGCGTCAACTGCTGTGAGCCCGCTGCGAGACGAGATCGTCACGGCGTACTCCCGCGACCCGTCGTGCGCCGCCATGCTCAAGTACTGCCGAGACCCGTCCAAATCGACGCTGCAGCTTCTCGCTCCTTCAGCGCGGAGCCAGGCGCCGCGCTTCTCGGTATCCGGCGACTTGCTCAAGTACCAGATCGACCGCTTTGACAGCCCTCGAGTCGTCGTGCCACTCGACGACGACTTGCGCGCTCGCATCTTGCACGAGTACCACGACGCTGCGTCTGGCGGCCATCTTGGCCGCGAGAAGACGTATCTCGCTCTTGCGCGCGACTTCTACTGGCCCCACATGTACAAGTGGGTACGCAAGTGGGTCCGGTCGTGCGAGACGTGCCAGCGCGTGAAGCCGTCGCAGTCGTCGCAAGCCCCGCTGCAACCGCTCCCAATCGCCGCGGATGCCTGGCGATCCGTGAGCATGGACTTCATCTTCGGGCTGCCTCGGGATGACGCTGGCCGCACAGGCGGCGTCTTCGTGGTTGTCGACCACTTTAGTAAGATGGCACACCTCGCGCCGGTCGCGGTCGGCATCACCGCGCAGGAGACAGCTGAGCTCTTCCTCGACATGGTGTATCGGCACCACGGCATGCCGACGTCGATCGTCTCTGACCGTGACCCGCGCTTCACGGCAGCGTTCTGGGACCGCCTCTTCCAGCTTCTCGGGACGCGGTTGCTCATGTCGACCGCGTCGCACCCGGAGACCGACGGGCAGACGGAACGCGTCAATCGAGTCGTCGAGGACGTGCTACGTAGTTACGCGACGTCACACACGTCGTGGAGCGCGCTGTTGCCGATGGTCGAGTTCGCGATCAACAACGCGGTGCACGAGTCCACTGGTCACACGCCGTTCTTCATCAACAACGCGCGTCATCCGCGCGTTCCCGCAGTTCTTGGCTTTGACGACGGCAGCTCTCTTGAAGGGGGAGGGACACCGAGCGCATCGGTATCGTGCGGCGGTCTTCCTTGCGCGACAGAGACAGCTTCAAGCGATGACAGGTCGTCACGCTGCGCTGTCGCGATGACGCCAAACGAGGCGACAGCTTGGGTTAACGCGGCTCTCATCGCGCCGTCGCGACGCGCTATCACCATCACCACACGCGCTGGCGTGGACAAACCATCCGCACCTCCACCTGCGATTGGCGAGGATCGTGTGCTCGAGTTCGTTCAAAAACGCGAGTCAGTCGCTCGCTTTGTGCGCGATGCGATGGCTGCAGCAGTCGATCGGCAGAAAACAGCAGCCGACCAGCACTTGATCAGTCCAATGACTCGTAGGAGCCTCGCGCCACGCTCCTTGAAGATGTCCGCGATCTGGTGATGGCGTACGAGGCCGCTGCTCGCGCCAAGGCGAAGGCGCGCGCGCGCGACCACGCGACCGAGAGCGTGAACGCGATCGTCTGCCCGGCTCTTGCCACGCTACATGCCGGTCCTGCGAGCGCGCAATGCGCGCGTCGCCTCCCCACAGAGTCGGAGACCGCGAGCGGGAACGGCCGCGAGAACGAGAGCGAGGGCGCAGCGATACTTGGCGAGGAGAGCCTTCTCGTCTTCGTCAAGCGGATACTCGGCGAGCATCGCCCCCCCCCCCCCCACTGCGCGACCGTTGGCTTCTCGCGGTGGTTGCAGATGCGACAGAACGCGACCACATGCACGTAGCAACAAGGCCGATCTGCGTCCCACGACGCCGAACACACAAGCTCGGCGAGCTCGCCGAGGTGAAAGCGCTCGTGTTGCGACACTCGGCGCTCGAGAGCGAGCGCCATGCCAGGCTGCAGGTTCCAACGCGCGACGAAGCGCGTCCACGACTCGCCGAGCGCCTCCTCCGTCACGTTGACGGTCGTCGCGACAGGCTTGCCGCGCGACTTGAGCCATCGACGCCACATGTCGGCGAGTGCCTCGTCGCCTGGCGAGTTGAGCATGCCGCTGCAGCCGCACAGCGACAGCCGGCGAAGCGCATCGGCGTATGTCGTCGTCGCTGCGATCACGCTCGCGCTCGGCATCGGCTGGTTGCAGGTCTTGCCGATAGCTCGGCTCTCAGTGCCGCGCTGCATGGTCTTCGTGTTCGTTGCTCTTCTTGCTTGCTGCGTCGCGCCACGTGTGCGCGTTGTGTGCATTTGCCTTCTTTCGCTTGCGTGTCAGCAAGCTTGTGTGGGGAATGGTGTAACGGGGCTGCTGTGCTAAGTACGAAGGAGCACAGCAGACTCTCAATTAGTGGCATAGCCTGATTTCTGACGACCATGGTCGTCCCATCAGAGGGCTCACTAATTAGGTTAGCTCCCTCACTTTCATCACTATTCACGATCTCAATACAAAAACCACAGAGCTGAAAATACCGAGTTCAGTGCAGTTCCTCTGTGCTTCACTCCATCGCTTCCTCGTAAGACCACGCGCAAACTACGTCACGGAACACACTTCCGTGACAACGAGGGTATCGTAATCCTGCCTACAAATGTAAATATCTAAACATGCAATGGCCACCTAGGCCCATTACAAGTTTTGTCCAATCAAAACATTCAAAAACGAAGATCTTATGATGCTGGAGCAGAGCTCGCGACGTTTTGGGTTCTGCGCAACATAAGCTTCTCTATTTTATGAAGATTTGGGTGGAAGCACTGTACTTCATTTTTCGACTTCTTCGAAAATGAGGGAAGACGGTTTATCGGGATCGCCACTTCTCTACCAGTTTCTTCGTACAAGCCGTGCTACACACTACACTAGCACTTCGGAAAGAGTAGAGTTTGAGAACATCTCCACCCGTCATGGTATTTCAGGCACGACAAATCGGTGTTTAGCGTGAAAAGTATGACCACAAAAAATATTTCCGTTACAGTCATGTATTCCCCGCTTGTCATTTTAGCAAATGATAGCATCAAGCTATCAATAGCTAATAGAATTCATTTAAGTGCACGGAAATATTTAATAAGTCTGATCTGTTGTATCCATGCAATGTTTACTGTTAGAAACCGTTTTCAAAAGATATAGTTTAATGTTTACTGTGTCTAAACCACTTCACGGGAAAATCTGATAACATAAATTGCCATTTTCTGATTGCCAATTCTAATGAAAATGACACGTACTGAATTTTATTTGTGTAAAACAGGATTCGTCATCTGTGTCAGTCATTGGCTTGAACTCTGTATAGCGAGCTTTATACAGCAAACAATGATAGTGAAAAACAAGCGGGGCCCATTGTGGGCCATTGCATTAGATAGCGACTACAGTACTACAATGTAAAACTTTATGTCTAATAGCTGTAATATTTTTGACGACAAACACTCTGCATGAGTGTGGTTCCTCTTTTTCTTCACTACCAACGTTTCCTATATAAAGTTCGCTATTCAGAATTCAAATCAACTACTGATACGGATGATGGACCTGGACCTGCTGCAGCTGAAGTGCGTAGTACATCTGCTGTGACTTTGCTTATTGAGGAATGAGAGCTCCAGCACAGCACTGTGCTGGAGTAGCTTGATCTGCCAGTTGGTTTTGTATATTGATTATCGGATAATGGAATGTATATAGTCCAGTCTCAAACCATAGTGAACTCGTGTTGTTGTTGCCTGAGCCAAACGCTAATGCAATCAAAATTCTAGATTTAGATCTATTGGTTTCAGATTTTAACGCTATTTCAATAGTGAGCCAAAGGTCCAACAATGCAACTAGTCGAACTTGGAATTTGTATACAGTGAGACCTGAATTGTTGAAGAAATCTGGGATTCCAGAATCTCCAACAACTCCTTTTCTTTCGATACTCAATTCAAGTGACTCTTGTTGGCTTTGTTGGACTTTCACAACAGGGCTTGGCTCAGCTCTTTAAATCTTTGAAAAATCGAGCCAATCAGCGATTTAACCTAAAATAAAGTGGACCACATATTTTGGATCTGAATGACGCCACATTCCTCGACCTCTGATTGGCCAATGCCTATGATTTCATAATCGAATCTGGTACTCTTTTATCTGATAATAAGTATGGAGTGAGACTTGTACTTTCCTTCAGGAGGACCAGCTCCAAGACCTCGTGAGCCTGGACCTTGAGCACCACTGCACCGGAAGCTCACTTGGCGTCTCGACGCTGCGCTACCATGCGCCTCTCGCTGAAGGGCCTCGTGCTCGCTGTGGTCTATGTGCTCCAGCTGCAACACGTAACGCACGCGCACGGCACTGTGCAGACACCACAGCCGTGTGGTGACGACGTCTGTCTTGCTCCAGACCTGCAGCCAGCACCATCACTTGACGACGCACTGAGTGCATCGACACGTGATGACATGGGCGGCCGGAGCTCAGTGTTCACATCAAAGCGGATCGCCTCCAAGTTCATCGCGCGCGAGCAGAGCGAAGGCGCCGGCGCGACGGTCCGACGCTCGATCGGGTCGCACAAGCTGCGCAACATCGACCCGTTCCTGATGCTCGACGAGTTCAACGTCGGCTTGCCGGGCGGGTTCCCAGACCACCCGCACCGCGGCTTTGAGACCGTGACGTACGTGCTCCCGAGCTCGAAGGGCCACATGTGCCACGAAGACTTTATCGGGAACAAGGGCGAGCTCCGCGCCGGCGACCTGCAGTGGATGACGCCCGGCCGCGGCATCATGCACGCCGAGATGCCCGCGAGCACGGACAAAGCGCACGGTCTGCAGCTCTGGATCAACTTGCCAAAGGCGAAGAAGATCATGGAGCCGCGGTACCAGGAGATCAAGCGCGAGAGCGTGCCGCACGTGTTCAACGACAAGAAGGACGTCGAGGCGATCGTGTTCGCCGGCGAGGTCTTTGGCACGAAAGGTCCGATCGAGACCGAGGCGCCGGTCACGTACATCCACTTCATCTTGCAGCAAGGTGCGCGTCTCGAGTACAGCGTCCCGCAAGGACACAACACGTTCGTGTACATGCTCGGTGGCAGCGGCATGTGCGCAGGACACGAGATCCAAGCACACGAGGCGATCGTGATGGAGCAAGACGGCGACGGCGTGCAGCTCGACGCGGGCGAGCGCGAGGGTCTCGAAGTGATCATCATCTCGGGCCAGCCGATCGAGGAGCCAGTCGTGCAGTACGGTCCGTTCGTGATGACGACGCCCGAGGAGATCCGCCAGACGTTCGAGGACTACCAGCTCTCGAAGAATGGCTTTGAGAACTCGGGCACGTGGCGCTCGGACATTGGGAATCGCGCATGAAGGCTTTGAGCTGTGATCGTACCTAGTCCACATAGGATCTCTCTTGAACGCTTGCTTTGTTTGTCTCTTACATCGCTATCGTCTTCGCTACTGATAGTGAGGACGCTCATGGCTTGTCATCCACGCGAGCTGGCGCACTGCGCGCTGCTGTAGCTAACGCTCGAGCCTTGCGAGCTGCGTCGTCGATCCCCATGGCGTACGTCTGCGGCACTGTATGTGCTTTGGCGTAGTCCCACTGGATGCTTCGGCGTCCTCGCTCGCGTTGGATGCCTTTCAGAATGTCCTGGTTCTTCACGGCTTTGCCCTTGGATGTGCGCCAACCATTCGTGCGGTACGTGCTGATCCACTTGGTCATGGTGTTGATCAAGAGCTGGCTGTTCGAGCAGATTGTGAGCGCGCAGACTTGCTCGGGATCGAGTTCGTTCACGCGCTGGATCGCTCGAAGCGCAGCGCAGTAGACTGCGCGATTGCTCTTGGACGCGCCATCAAGCAGCTCGACGATGTCCCAGTCCTCTCGCTCCAGGAACACGCACGCAAAGGCTGCGTGGCCGTCGTCACTTCCGTTGTCGAGTGCGCTGCCGCTACAGAAGACGACAAAGCCTGGATCTTGGCGGGACGACACTTCACGATGCGACGGGCTCAGCGTGAGCGATGCGGCCTTGTCTTCGAGCTCCTTCATGATGTCGTCGTCGTTGTCGGCATGCTCAGATGCCGCTTGTGCCGGCAGTGAAGCTACTGCTGCTGCTGTGGAGCCGTTGTCATGGAGAAAGGCTTGAGCTTCACTTTCAGTCGTGCACTTTTTGATAATGGCGCCGCTGAAGCCCTTGACTTGCTCCTCTGTCTCGGACCACGTGCGATAGATGCCAACTCGGCGACCGCGCGCGACTGCGTAATAGAAGTCTCCACCGCGAGCCATCGTCGAGGTCGAAGTGAGAGCGAAGAGAGAACGGAGAGGTTTGCTCGGAGCTTGGTCAATTCGAGAGTGAGCGATGATGAAATAGGATCCAGACGTGCAGCTTGAGCTCCGTCTGGAGAATCAGCGCACGCACGAGTGAGAACGTGCTGCGCAGCGGTCGTCATCGTTCGAGGTCCTGGAACTGAGCTGAGTTGAGCTACCTCAGCTCCAAGACCTTCATGATCTTCAAGAGCTCCAAGACCTTTGGAATGTCTTATCTTGTTTAGAAGGCTTTGAGCTATTTCACTATTGAGCAAAAGCCTAAGCCATTGGCTTGGCTTGAGACGACACAACGAGGACGACAACGATGGCGCGAGGTGGCGGCGGCGGCGGCTTCTACGCCGTTGCAAGTGGCCGACGCGAAGGCATCTTCTCGACGTGGAGCGAAGCAGAGGCCGCGGTCAAAGGACACAGCGGCGCCAAGTTCAAAAAGTTCCCGACGTTCCACGAAGCGCAAGCGTACATCACAGCGTATGGGTCTGCGCCAGCACATCGCACAAGCGCGAGCAGCAGCAATAGCAGCCATAGCAGTGACGCTGGTGCGCACGTGCCATCGCGCAAGCACGCGCGCTCAAGTGAAAACTACAGCGCAACGCATGCTCCAGCTGCAAAGCGCGCACACGTTGGCAACCACCACCACAGCAGTAGCAACAACAGTACCAGTGCCAACACACCGCAAGTCTTCTATGCCGTCGCAGAGGGTCACAACACGAGCGTCGTCACGTCCTGGTCGCAAGTGCTCTCGCTCACAGACGGCTACGATCGACCAGTGTTCCGCAAGTTCAGCTCTCGCGAAGCAGCTGAGGCGTTCTTGGCAGGCTACGCGCTCCCATCTCGTCGTGATGGCGCTACATTGAGACCAGACAGTCGCAGGAGCGTCGAGCCCAAGAGTCCTAGAGCTGGTACTGCGACCCCAACTGCTACTACTACCGATACTACAACGTTGGTACCAACTACAAGCATAAGCAATGCCAGTAGCGCTACGACAGCACCACGAGCGTCCCACACAGACGACTTGAGCCATCCAGAGCGACCGCCTCTCCTACCAGAGCGGTTCTGGTACGCAGTGGCGAAAGGCCGCGCTACTGGTGTCTTTGAGACGTGGTACGACGCCAAGAAGCACGTCGATGGGCTCTTCAGTGCGCGCTACAAGAAGTTCCCGAGTCGCGAAGAAGCTGAAGCGTTCGTTGCGCAGCACCGCGAGTCGACAGGTTCGCACGCGAGTGACCCAGACCCGCAACACCCTGACTCGCTCGTCGCGTTCTGCGACGGTAGTGCGCTCCAGAACGGCCGTCGTGGCTGCCAAGCAGGCTACGCCTGTGTGTTCCCGCACACGCCAGCGTGGAACGTCGCGACAAAGCTCATCGAGCCGCGCGCGACGAACAACCGCGCCGAGTACTTTGCTGCGCTCGAAGCGATGAAGCGTGCAAACTTCGAAGACCCAACACACACGCGCGTGCTCTTCATCTTCTCCGACAGCATGCTCCTCATTCGGTCCATGACCGAGTGGCTCGACACGTGGCGCCGCAACGCGTGGCGCAAAGCCGACGGCGCGCCAGTGCTGAATCGCGACATCCTCGAACAACTCGTCGCCGCGCAAGGATCGCGGCGCATTGTCTGGCGCCACGTGAAAGCGCACACAGGCAGGAAGGACTGGTGCTCGACGTGGAACGACGCAGCAGACCAAGCCGCGCGGCGCGCTGCGAGCTCGTAGGACCGTAGAGGAGTCATAGAGGTGACTGTAGTAGTACTACGAAATAGCCAAAGAGCCTTGACGAGCCGTCGATACCGAGACGCACAGACTGACTTGCGTGAATATCACAGCTCCAAGTTGTTCTCCTCCGACTTGCTCTTGTGTGCTTTGTTTTGGCTTTGTGGTATGTTGATCGACCGATGCGTTCGTGCAGCCTTCATGACTTGGAGATCCGCTATGAGCGCACACAGTTCAATGTGCATGGCGATGTTGCTCGCACTGCTCTCCTCGTTGTGCTTGCTTGCTTGCAGACGAAAGAGAGTATCATGACACCAAAATCAAGTACCAAGTACCAAGTACCAATTTCGTCTCAATGCATTCGTATTCATATTTGGTAGCAACATGTATCAATCTGCAGCACACTCCAGTCTCTCTGAGCTAAGCTCTCAGCCACAGCTCTCAGCTTTGTGCACTCGTTCCAGTACAAAGTGTTCGCACTTTCGCTTGCGAACGATCGCTCAAGCAATGGCTCAAGCGATGGCTCAAGCAATGGCTCAAGCAATGGCTCAAGCAATGGCTCAAGCAATGGCTCAAGCAATGGCGCTCTACCGACGCTTCTTGCCGATCTCCGAGCGCCACGTGTCCGAGTTCTCAAAGCCATTCTTCGAGAGCTGGTAGTCCTCGAACGTCTGGCGGATCTCCTCGGGCGTCGTCATCACGAACGGACCGTACTGCACGACTGGCTCCTCGATCGGCTGGCCCGAGATGATGATCACTTCGAGACCCTCGCGCTCGCCCGCGTCGAGCTGCACGCCGTCGCCGTCTTGCTCCATCACGATCGCCTCGTGTGCTTGGATCTCGTGTCCTGCGCACATGCCGCTGCCACCGAGCATGTACACGAACGTGTTGTGTCCTTGCGGGACGCTGTACTCGAGACGCGCACCTTGCTGCAAGATGAAGTGGATGTACGTGACCGGCGCCTCGGTCTCGATCGGACCTTTCGTGCCAAAGACCTCGCCGGCGAACACGATTGCCTCGACGTCCTTCTTGTCGTTGAACACGTGCGGCACGCTCTCGCGCTTGATCTCCTGGTACCGCGGCTCCATGATCTTCTTCGCCTTTGGCAAGTTGATCCAGAGCTGCAGACCGTGCGCTTTGTCCGTGCTCGCGGGCATCTCGGCGTGCATGATGCCGCGGCCGGGCGTCATCCACTGCAGGTCGCCGGCGCGGAGCTCGCCCTTGTTCCCGATAAAGTCTTCGTGGCACATGTGGCCCTTCGAGCTCGGGAGCACGTACGTCACGGTCTCAAAGCCGCGGTGCGGGTGGTCTGGGAACCCGCCCGGCAAGCCGACGTTGAACTCGTCGAGCATCAGGAACGGGTCGATGTTGCGCAGCTTGTGCGACCCGATCGAGCGTCGGACCGTCGCGCCGGCGCCTTCGCTCTGCTCGCGCGCGATGAACTTGGAGGCGATCTGGCGAGCTCGGAACATCTTGTTGTCTTGAGTTGGGTTGTGTCTTGTGGTTGCTTGTTGATGTGTTCAACTTGGTGAATCTAGGAATGAGCGACCAGTGCTGAGGTGAAGCTATGTGCTTATGAAAAGGACGTTGGCGTGCGTCGTAGTGTCTACAGACGGTGAGAGCGAGCATCTCGACACCAGCAACCTCAGCGACCGCAAGTGCATGCGCTCTGTCTTGTGAGCGTTCAAGTCCAAGTCCAAGTCCAAGCCTGAGAGTGAGAGCTTGAAAGGTCGTGTTGATACTTTGGTTGCGTGATCTGTCTGATTCAGGATGGTCAGCGTTTTCCGCCTCGCGGATTGGCTGAATCGCAATGATTCGTGCATCTGAGACGAATGCGTCTGAGAATCCACTTGCACTTTTGCTTGTTTGCTTGCTTTGTCGA
Source organism: Pythium guiyangense (assembly GCA_003730235.1). Taxonomy (NCBI): domain Eukaryota; phylum Oomycota; class Peronosporomycetes; order Pythiales; family Pythiaceae; genus Pythium; species Pythium guiyangense. The sequence continues at coordinate 209,472 of QXDM01000029.1, forward strand.
TCGATGCAAGCGTCGACGTGCTTGCTTTGCTGTTTGTTGCAGTTGTTGTCGTTGTTGTTGCTGTTGTCCAGCAACCCGAGGTGTCCACGTGCTCACTTGTTTGGTTGCATGCGCGCGCAGGTATATTGTGTTGCCTGATGCAAAAGGCGCACTCTTGTGTGGAGCTGTTCTTGTGTGGTGCTCGTGAGTACGTCGAATGCCATGAGGATGACGTTGCGATGGACTGCAGAGACCATCCCAACATGGGAATGCAACCTGCTGTGTCGTATCGCAAGTTCGTGTTTGCAGACCTCGATTGCTTCAGCAAGATTGCATGGCAACCACATCGTTGGTTCAATTGTCGGACGCAGTTTGAGATCTCGAAGGCGAGGTCGACGCAGTCAGTCGGTCTATGGCAGGATCACAAGATCGCTACAAGTCGAGTTGCGAGTAGCAACAACAGCCTTGCATACATTGCACTAAGGGTTCAAGCGGCGTTGCAAGTGAACGTGTGCAGTGTGTCTTGGAACGAAGCGTTGTCACTGTCGTCAAAGACGAAGACGAATGCATGCAGAGAGAGATTGCGCTGTGGACTCGACCACGTCACTCGAGTACATGCACGCTCTTGTAAGAAAGCGCAGTCGTGCAATGTGCTTGTGCAGCACTGGAGCGCGATGCCGCCGCTCAACTCGGGTCTTGCGTCGTTCGTCCTCTCGGTCGCGTTGGTGTCTCGAGTCTCGAGTCGATCTGTTGCTTTGCTCTCTCAGGACTGCGCGAGCGACTGAAAAGTGTGACGTGGCAATCCAGCTGGCGATTCGAGCGCGGCAAGTTGTTTCGATAGTGAAATGCATAAAACAGACATGATCCGCTTAAACCCGCTTGCGAATCAAGCATTTCAGCGAATCATCGTACACTTGATGGTCTTTTCAGCCAATCGCTGCAAGGAGTCTCTTGCTCAAGACATCCGTCCTTGATCTCGATCGAAAAGCTGGACCAGCGGCACACATCCGACGCAACAACAAGCGCATCAACGAGCACGAGCGACTCGTTCACCGCGCGCTCAATCGCTCATTCAAGCAACCGCACACCAAGCCGCTCATTCGACAACTCGCCACGCCGCGCACACATCCAACAGCCAGGAGCGACGACGCAACACGACGCCACAACACAAGACACAAGACACAACCCAACTCAAGACAACAAGATGTTCCGAGCTCGCCAGATCGCCTCCAAGTTCATCGCGCGCGAGCAGAGCGAAGGCGCCGGCGCGACGGTCCGACGCTCGATCGGGTCGCACAAGCTGCGCAACATCGACCCGTTCCTGATGCTCGACGAGTTCAACGTCGGCTTGCCGGGCGGGTTCCCAGACCACCCGCACCGCGGCTTTGAGACCGTGACGTACGTGCTCCCGAGCTCGAAGGGCCACATGTGCCACGAAGACTTTATCGGGAACAAGGGCGAGCTCCGCGCCGGCGACCTGCAGTGGATGACGCCCGGCCGCGGCATCATGCACGCCGAGATGCCCGCGAGCACGGACAAAGCGCACGGTCTGCAGCTCTGGATCAACTTGCCAAAGGCGAAGAAGATCATGGAGCCGCGGTACCAGGAGATCAAGCGCGAGAGCGTGCCGCACGTGTTCAACGACAAGAAGGACGTCGAGGCAATCGTGTTCGCCGGCGAGGTCTTTGGCACGAAAGGTCCGATCGAGACCGAGGCGCCGGTCACGTACATCCACTTCATCTTGCAGCAAGGTGCGCGTCTCGAGTACAGCGTCCCGCAAGGACACAACACGTTCGTGTACATGCTCGGTGGCAGCGGCATGTGCGCAGGACACGAGATCCAAGCACACGAGGCGATCGTGATGGAGCAAGACGGCGACGGCGTGCAGCTCGACGCGGGCGAGCGCGAGGGTCTCGAAGTGATCATCATCTCGGGCCAGCCGATCGAGGAGCCAGTCGTGCAGTACGGTCCGTTCGTGATGACGACGCCCGAGGAGATCCGCCAGACGTTCGAGGACTACCAGCTCTCGAAGAATGGCTTTGAGAACTCGGACACGTGGCGCTCGGAGATCGGCAAGAAGCGTCGGTAGAGCGCCATTGCTTGAGCCATTGCTTGAGCCATTGCTTGAGCCATTGCTTGAGCCATTGCTTGAGCCATCGCTTGAGCCATTGCTTGAGCGATCGTTCGCAAGCGAAAGTGCGAACACTTTGTACTGGAACGAGTGCACAAAGCTGAGAGCTGTGGCTGAGAGCTTAGCTCAGAGAGACTGGAGTGTGCTGCAGATTGATACATGTTGCTACCAAATATGAATACGAATGCATTGAGACGAAATTGGTACTTGGTACTTGGTACTTGATTTTGGTGTCATGATACTCTCTTTCGTCTGCAAGCAAGCAAGCACAACGAGGAGAGCAGTGCGAGCAACATCGCCATGCACATTGAACTGTGTGCGCTCATAGCGGATCTCCAAGTCATGAAGGCTGCACGAACGCATCGGTCGATCAACATACCACAAAGCCAAAACAAAGCACACAAGAGCAAGTCGGAGGAGAACAACTTGGAGCTGTGATATTCACGCAAGTCAGTCTGTGCGTCTCGGTGTCGACATCCACGGCGTAGTTGGAGTGTATACACCGCCCACAAGCATGGCGACGTGGCAGACTGGAGTGTATATGCATGCTGTCGTGTTCCAGTGTGTGTGTGATCGACTGCTGATGGTGTTGCGATTTTGTTGTGATTCTATGTTCTCCAAATCAAGTGTACTACTTACATACAGCGCTTGAATGCTCGTTAATGTATTCGTTCTGAACGATACGTTGTCTTGATGTGTGTATGACCGTCTCTCTCTCTTCCGCACCACCAAAAGGCACACTCTTCGCGTCAAAGCAACCAAAACCATTGCCGCTTATCAAGCCAAATCGCGGCGATTGGCTTTTGACACACCCAACATCTCGCACAATGTATCGCATTTGTTGCACGACAGGCGCTCGAGAAAAACACCGCGAACTTCAAGCGACTTTGGCGACTAACAACAGCAATAAGAACCGGATCTGCGACGACGACAACCGAGCGATCCTCGATCCGTCGATCGATCGCCACTTTGCCGCGCTTGCTCCCGATCGCAACAGCAGCAACAGCGCAGTCGTCGACTTGGCACACCTCGCGCACATCACATCACATCACACGAGCATGGAGCCGATCTCGCTCCCGCTCGAGCGCGGCGGAGCGCTCGATGGGCCGCGCTCGCCGCTCTGGCGCCGCGGCACGATCCGGCGCCACCACCCGCACGCCAACTCGGCGACGTCGCTCTCGCCACCGCTCATGACAAAAGAGCAGCTCCTCATGCGCCGCGTGAGCAGCTACCAGGACGACGTGAAAGCGAGCCACGCGCTCCAGATCGGCGGCCGCAGCAGCCTCGGTGGTGCGCGCAAGTACAATTCGCCGGACATGAGCGAGAGCAGCCACTTGCTCTTGCGGCAAGAGAGCAGTCGCCTTCGCATGCTCAAGCACGCCGACTCGGCGGCCGCGCAGCAGCGCAGCGACCCGCGCGCGCAGCTTAGAGAACGCGTGCTCGAAGTGCTCGTGAACGTCACGTCCGGCGTGATCGCGTTCCTGCTGTCGTCGACGCTCACGGTATCGTGCGCGAGCGTCGTCGTTGGCCACGCGACGCCGCTTGCGACAGTCATTGCCAAGTTCATTGACATGAACTTGCTCGGCACCGCGATCCTCTCGCTCGTGCTTGCGTGGCAGAGCCAAGCGCCGTGGACGCTCGGCGCGATCGACGTCTTTGTGTACGTCCACATGCCGTTGTCATTGGTCTCTCGTGCTCTCTGTTGATCCGTTGGACTCACGCCTTCCTCTTGTGTTTGCTTGCCCACGTAGTGCGCCAATCATGGCGTCGATGGCCGAGCGCATCACCGTGCGCTTGGACGGCGACTTGGACGTGCTCGTGCCGACGACGGTCGTGATGGTCGCGCTCACGTCCTTCCTCCTCGGCCTCGTGTTCTTCTTCATGGGCATCTTTCGCGTCACGTCCATTGCCAACTACATGCCGTACCCCGGTACGTTGGCCCTCTCTTACTCGCTTGGCTGAGCTAGCGATCGCTTGGAGGACCTAACACTTGATGCTGTGCTCTGCGTCGCTAGTCATCGCTGGCTTCCTCTCGGGCATTGGCGCTGAGCTCATGAAGAACGGCGTGCATATGGCGTCGAGCAAAGCGTTCACGCGCGCGTTCTTCACGCTCGAGCAGCAGCTCTTGATCATCCCGGCCGTTGCGTTCGCAGGCGTCGCGCGCTTGGGGCAGCACCGCAAGTGGCCCGTGGCGATCTCGTTCCCGTGCTTGCTCGTGGTCTCGCTCGTGGGCTTCCAAGTCGTTGCGCACGTGAGCGGCATGAGCTTGGACGCGCTGCGGCACGCCGGGTGGGTCTTCTCGTGGTCCGAAGACGTGATCCGAGACACGCCGATGTGGTTCCCATGGACGAACGTCGACTTTGCCAAGGTCCAGTGGGAGGTCCTCGTGCGCGAGTGCTTTGGCTTTGTCGTGTCGCTCGTGATCCTCGGCGCGCTCAAGTACAGCGTCGCGACGACGTCGCTCTCGACGCTCTTTGGCCGCGAGATCTCGCCGGACAACGAGATGCGCGTGATCGGCCTCGCCAACATGGTGAGCGGCGCCATGGGCTGCTGTGGCGGGTGCCACTACCTCTCGGCCATGGGCATCATGAAGCAGTTCGACGCGCACGAGAAAGTCCCCGCAGTTGTCTGCGCAGGCTTGCTCCTGAGTCTCTGGGTCGTCGGCATCCGGTCGCTCCAGTACGTCCCCAAGTTTGTCTTTGGCGGCTTGCTCCTGAGCGTCGGCGTCCACTTCCTCGAGGCGTACCTCGTCGCGCCGTTCCGGTTCCTCAAGCCGCTTGAGAAAGCGATCGTTGTGCTCATCACGGCGAGTTTCCTCGTCATCGGCATGCTCGCGAGCGTCGGGCTTGGGATCATCATCTCGATGATCGACCTCATCTACCGCATCCACGAAGTCGGGTGCGTCCACCACGAGACAACCGGCGCGCTTGCGCGGAGCTCGGTCGACCGCACGCCCGAGCAAGCGGCGTTCTTGGACGCAGAGGGCAGCGCGATCTTTGTCCTGCGGCTCCAGGGCTACCTCTTCTTTGGCACGTCCGTGAACATCCTCGAGCGCATCGAGACGCGCGTGCAGAGCCTCGACTTTGTCAAGCTCCAGTACGTCGTGATCGACTTTGGGCTCGTCCCGAGCTTTGACGCCACGGCGCTCATGAACTTCCGCAAAGCCTCGACGCTCGCCGATCTCTATCGCTTTGAGATCTACTGCTGCGGCGTGAAGCCAGCGATCGAGCGCGCGCTTCGGCACAATACGAACTACACGTCGCCGCGCATGCACTTGCTCAGCGGGAGCATCGACGTTGCGCTCGAGACGTGCGAGAACGCGCTCTTGCCGCCAGAGCTCACGTTCCACGCCACCGGAACGCTCAGTGACTGGCAGCGCATGAGCCAGCTGGAGCTCTGGGAGCACTTTATCACGCTCCACGACGACGACGTGCTCCAGAAGCTCTTGCCGCTCGCAGCGTACTTGGACGTCGTCAAGCTCTCGAAAGACGCGCTCTTGTGCTCGAACGGCGTCGTGCGCGACACGTACTTCATCTGCTTTGGGTACTTGAACGTCATGGCGGACTCGGAGTTCTCAACGGACCGCAACATCCCAGGCGTGAACGTCCACAGCAGCAGCAGCGCGAGTAGCAGTCGCGCGACGCACGACGCTGACGACGACCGCAGCGGCCTCGCTGCGATCTTCTCGAACCCGCGACGCAAGCTCTCGCTCGCAATGGCAGATGAAGCGCAGTGGACGCCGTTCACAACGGCCGAGTCACGCTTGCGCAAGATCGGACCTGGGTCGATCGTCACGCCCGATGCGCTCGCAGGCGCGAGTGCGTTGATGCCGCGGCAGTACCTCAAGTACATCGCAACGGCTGACTGCATCCTCTTGCGCTTGAGCGACGCAGCGATGGAGAAAGTCGAAGACCACGCGCCGCACACGGCAGTCGAGATCCTCAAGCTCATCAACGCGCGGCTGTCGTTCCGGTACCTCGGCACGAACAAGCGCATCACGCAGCTCTCGTCGCTGCTCTACAAGTAGCAGCCGTAGCTGTAGGGGCAAGGCGGTGGTGCTAACTCACATACTGAAAGCAAGAGAAAGAGTGTCGGTTGATGCACACGGTCGCCACGATGGGCTTGCTCGTCATTCGCTCATACAATGAACTTGCAGGTGCTAGGAGCTAGTGGGCGACAGACGCGTCGTCGTCGTCGGCCACGCGCTCAGCTAGGAACTGCGCAATGAGGTCGCTAATGCGGTCTTGCTCGAGGAGGAAGCCGTCGTGGCCGTGGGCCGAGTCAATGGATGCAAACGATGCGTTCGGGAGCGCGCGGGCGATCGCGCGCTGCTCTTCGATCGGGTACAGCACGTCGGTCTCGACGCCAACGACGAGCGCTGGCTGCGAGAGCGACGCGAGTGCGCGGTCGACGCCGCCGCGACCGCGACCGACGTCGTGCGTGTCCATCATGTGGAGCAGCGTGATGTACGCGTTCACGTCAAAGCGCGAGAGGAACTTCTTGCCTTGGTACGCCAAGTACGACTGCACGCGGAAGCGCGGGTGCTTGCTGCTACTAGGAGCAGCAGAGCCAGCCGCGTCGTCTGCGAGTTCCCGTCCAAACTTGTCGTGGTACGCGCCGTGCGAGCGGTAGCTCATCATCGCCATCTGCCGCGCGAGCGCCAAGCCTGCGTGCGGCGGGTCGTTCGGGTCGTAGTGCCCGTGCTGAAAGCGCGGGTCCATATAGATCGCCTGGCGCTGGAGCTCGCCGTGGCCGATCTGCCAGCCCGACTGGTGCGACCCGCACGCGATCGTGACGAAGCTCTTGACGAACGCCGGGCCTTCGAACGCCCACTCGAGCGTCTGCATGCCGCCGAGCGAGCCGCCGATGACCGCTTGGACTTGCTGAATGTCGAGTGCTTCGCGCAAGAGCCGCGTCTGGAGCGCCACGGCGTCGCGCATCGTCACGGCCGGGAACGACGGACCGTACGGCTTGCCGGTCGCAGGGTCGGTCGATGCGGGGCCAGTCGTGCCGTAGCACGACCCGAGGATGTTGCTGCACACGATAAAGTACTTGTCGGTCCACGCGGGCGTGACCATGGCGTCCCAGTACTGGTGCACGAGCGAGTCGCCCGTGAGCGCGTGGCAGAGCACAATGACGTTGTCGCGCGCAGCGTTGAGCGTCCCGTACGTCGTGTACGCGACGTGGACGTTGTCGAGCTGCTCGCCGCTCTCGAGCACGAGCGGCGTCGGGAGCTGGTACACATCGGACCGCGCGCCAGCGTGCGCAGTGTCCTTGTACTCGTCCTCGACGTGGAACGCCGGCGCGGGCTCACTCGCGACGCTGCAGCTGCTGCTACTGTACGCGCGGCGTTTCGGTGCGTGCAAACGTGGGAGCTGCTGATGCGGACGACTGCTACGGCACCGCACAGAGGCTGTAAGCGAGTGTGTCGGGCGGTGCAGTGGCGTCACGCGCAGCTCCTGCGCAACGCCAGCGACGGCATGGAGTGCGCGGCGCACCGAAACGCCTGAGCGACCCAGCATGACAATGTCTTTTGCGGGTCCCGAGACGTAGACAGACAGACAAGCACGCGAGCGAGCGAGCGTGCAGCTAGAGACAGCAGACAGCAGACAGCGAGCGAGCAGCGGTGCCGAGACGGAAGCGAAAGTGCCGCGTACACTCACGCACTCGCACACAACGACCGTCGTGCAGCGCTTCACCTTTTGAGTGTGAGCTTCAGTTGGTGTTCAGGCTCTGCGCCACCAGAAATTGCAGTCGACTGGACAGATGCCAATTTATTCAAGACTTTTGACAGGTAGTTTGTATAAATTGAGTGGACAATGTTTTGAAATAGTCAGGTACAAGAGTGCTTGCGCAAACACTAGTGTAACCTTGATTTTAAGGTTTTTTGCACAGTCATAGATGTCATAGATCTTCTCTTTTGATCTTGCCTAATTGCATTGCGAAATATATATTTGAAAAATATGTCGCGACTAAATTTAGGTTTTAAATTATGCGCTTTCTACAGTCACTGAAGATTAGTCCCTTTTTATGCAATATTCGCGTAATTACGACGCATATAATCAGGAATTCTCAGACGTTGTGACTCGTGAGTCTCTGATTCGAGCTCTCTAAAGATAGAGAAAGTCGAGGTTTTACACATGAAAAACCTTAGATGACATTGTGGAAAAACCTTAGATGGCATTGTAGAGAGATGTCACTCTAGAGGAAGTCAGTAAATCGGTGACCAAAAATGTGTGCTCCACACAAATCGGTGCAATCTGTGATCGTGACGACACACACTCCTGTCATCAGCTGGATGTCACCACTGTTGCTTATGCTATATGTCCGCCATTGGATATGGCTACAAGTGCATATCGGATGGACAAGTGCGCTCCACTTGTAGCAATCCTGTTCCGTTTGAGCTGCTTCGACTTGTATAGAGTCGTCTGTGAGGCTACACATCTATGGGCACTCCAGGTATGACAAGTACGATGCAAGATGACGTTCATTCTATCAGCGCATGAAAATTTTGTGCCACCGTGATTTCGCAAGTCAGAGACAAGAACGCGAATTCTAAGAGTATGTGATCTCTGCACTCAGCGCAACAATGCGGTACATGCACACCTGTCCAAGATCGCACACACCGACATGTACAAGTAGACTGTCTTGATTTCACTTCCAGATTCTCATTCGCTACATACAACTTTGTGAAAGTGCAGTAGCGAGCGAACGAGAGCTGCTGCGCCGTGAAATGATCTGGAAGGCTGTCGGGTGGGTCTGCTCCAGTGTTGTGAGCAGCAAGATACTGCTCTAGAAACAGCGACACGAGGAGGCCGCAGTTGTGGCTGTCCAGTTGGCGTAGACACATAGCATCGCGGAACTCGAGCTCGGATTCTGGTGGGACGAGATCGAGCACGGTCTCTATGACCAGCTCCTACGTCGTCTTGATTATGCTGGCGTTGTGGTGTGGATCGTACACGAGCGCGACGTTGCGCTTGAAGTCGAAAAGCACCGCGCTCCAGTGTTGCATGTCAGTCGCAGAGTTGACTGGGCAGAAGACGACCGAGTCGCAGCGAGGACGCGGGAAGATCATCGCGTTGCTGCCCGCGGCACGCTTTCTTTCGTCGAGCGGTCGTACATAGAAGAGTGTGGGGTCGATGACATAGAACGTCGCGTTCAGTGACCCAGGACTGGGTCCAGCGAGTCGGCACGCCGCGTTCAGTGCAGCATCGGTGATGTAGTTGTCCCAGCGAACGAGCACAGGTCCTTGAACGGGATGTCGACTCCGGCGATGTGTGCCGTGCCGCAAAGATCCTGAACGGCGAGCGTGGACTGCACTGTTGCTCGCGCTTTCAAATCGCTCTCCATCCGACCATGTGGCATCTGTGCGATGTCAAGCGCATCAAACCGAAGTGAGAGCGCCCGAATGTCTTGTACTGTCCTCGAACAAGTGTACCACGATCGCATTGCTCGTTTGCCCGACAAAACGAACGTGCCACTGCGTCTGACCGCGGGTCAAAAGAGAGTGCTCTGCGATCACAAGGCCAACAATCCAGACGTGTCGCAACGAAAGATGTGCAAGTGGGCGAAGGAGCAGCTCAACCTCGACTACGAGCCATCTCCAGCTACACTGCTCATGATCTTCAAGAAGCCGGTAGCAGCAAACGCCGCGTCAGCGTGGCCAGAGCGAAAGACGAATCAACTAGTGCAAGCTCCAGCGCTTGAGAAAGCGTTGGTCCAGTGGATCGATCTGGTGAGCGCCTAAAGTTGCTCTGGTGACGTTGGCAACGATTCGAGCGAAGGTTGAAAAATCCGCTCAAGCATCGTGAACGGCGAGAAGTACGTCAAGGACGTCAAGCTGGTGCAACCGCTGTTTTCCGACGGCTGGAGCCGGAAGCTGCAGAGACGGCACATGGTGAAGCCATGCCGCATGCACGGAGAAGCCGCGTCCGCACCCCAGTCTAGCGTAGTGGACGGACGAGCAGCTCTACAGGCGATCACCAGTGATTACAGTTCACAAGACGTTTTCAACATTGATGAGTCTGCGTACTTCTACTGCATGGCTCTGTCTACAAGCGTGTCGAAGGCAAGCATTCTGTCACGGGAGTGTTCTCCGTGACGTAGCTTACACGTGGTCTTACGAGGAAGCGATGTGGTGAAGCGCAGAGGGACTGCGCTGAACTCGGTATTTTCAACTCTGAGGTTTTTGTATTGAGATCATGCATAGTGATGAAAGTGAGGGAGCTAACCTAAATAGTGAGCTGTCTGATGGGACGACCAAGGTCGTCCAGAAATCAGGTTGAACCACTAATTGGGTGTCTGCTGTGCTACTTCGTACTTAGCACAGCAATCCCGTTACACCATCCCCCACACAAGCTTGCAGACACGCAAGCAAAAGGAAGCAAAAGCACACAAGAAGAAGCAACACGACGCGCACACGTGGCGCGACGCAGCGAGCAACAGCAGCGACGACCCCGAAGACCATGCAGCACGGCGACGAGAGCCGAGCTATGTGCGACGCCTGCCGCCAGCCTCTGCCGAGCTCGAGTGTGATCGCAGCGACGGCGACGTACGCCGACGCGCTTCGCCGACTGTCGCTGTACGACTGCAGCACCGTGCGCGACTCCCCTGGCGACGAGGAGCTCGCCGACATGTGGCGCCGATGGCGCCAGTCGCGCGGCAAGACCATCACGACGACCGGCCAAGTGACGAAGGAGGCGCTCGACGAGTCGTGGACGCGCTTTGTCGCGCGTTGGAACCTGGAGCCAGGCATGGCGCTCGCCCTCGAGCGCCGCGAGTCCCAGCACGGACGATACCATCTCGGCGAGCTCGCCGAGCGTGTGTGCTCTGCGTCGTGGGACGCAGACCGGCCGTGCTGCTTCGTGCACGTCGTCGCGTACTGTCGCATCTGCGCGCACCGCGAGAAGCCGACGCTCGAGCAGTAGGAGGCGATGCTCGCGGAGTATCCGCTCGACGAAGACGAGAAGGCTCTCCTCGCCCAGTATCGACGCGCGCTTGCGGCGAACCGCGCTGCGCGCTCTCGCTCATCGTCTCCGTCTCGTCGCGCGACAAGCGCGCGTTCTTTGTCTCGAGGGCGCAGCCCGCGCGTATCCGGGCAGCGCGCGCTTCGCGCGCTCGCAGGCGAGGCATGTGGCGTGGCAAGAGCCGAGACGATCGCGTTCACGCTCTCGGTCGCGTGGTCGCGCGCGCGCGCCGTCGCCTTGGCGCGAGCAGCAGCAGGAGCAGCAGCAGCAGCAGCAGTGGCGGCCTCGTACGCCATCACCAAGTCGGGAACGTCTTCGAGGAGAGTGGCGCGAGGCTCCCACGAGTCGCTGGCCGAGTCAAAGCCAAGCCAGCGGACACGATACTCGCGGCGACTGGCACCGCGACCGTGGTCGCGGTGTTCAAGCAGACGATCGACGATCCAGCGCGGGTGACCCGCGCTGTCAACAAGCGGCGGCGGACCATCGCGGCGGAACGTGGCGCGACGAGACGACAGTCGCGCCTGTGCCTGATCGGCTGGAGATGGTGTCGCACGACGCCGACGTTGCTCTGAGCCGCGCCGATGACGCGATTGCGGAGGCGGATCGACTCGACCAAGAGGTTGCTGCGCTTCGAGCGCAGCTGGCGAAGGTGGTCCAGGCAAACGAGGCTCTTCGCGCGGACAATCGGGCGTTCCGCGCGGGTCAGACGCCGCCAAGCGCTTTGACGAAGCCGCGTCCTCGTCACGTCGGGTCGCGCTTCGAGCCTGGCGAGGCAGCTCGTCCGTAGGGGGCATAGCCGGTACATAGCGCTTTAAGCGCCCGACATAGAATGTCGGGTGCAGACGTAATGCACTAGGCATGTCGAGTGTGTACGCCTCGCCTTTGCATCGTACGATCGTGAACGGACCGATGAAGCGCGGCGCGAGTTTGGTCGCGCCAAGGTTCGTGACAGAACCAGGTGCAATGCCGGACGCCGATAGCAAAACACGGTCACCGACCGCGAACTTCTCGAAGTTCTTGCGCCCACGCTGGTCGGCTGCGGTTTTCTGTCGATCGACTGCTGCGGCGACTGCATCGCGCACAAAGCGAGCGACAGACTCGCGCTTTTGAACGAACTCGAGCACACGATCCTCGTCGATCGTAGCTGAATGCGCGGATGGTTTGTCCGCGCCAGTGCGCGTGGTGATGGCGATCGCGCGTCGCGACGGCGCGATGAGTGCCGCGTTCACCCAAGCCGTCGCTTCGTTTGGTGACATCGCGACTGTGCAGCGCGCGGACCGGTCACCGCACGAGCTCTTCTCTTTTGTTGAAGGAGCGCCGCCTTGCGATACCGATGTACTCGGTGTCCCTCCCCCTTCAAGAGAGCCGCCGTCGTCAAAGCCAAGGACCGCGGGAACGCGCGGATGACGCCCGTTGTTGATGAAGAACGGCGTGTGGCCCGTGGACTCGTGCACTGCGTTGTTGATCGCGAACTCGACCATCGGCAACAGCGCGCTCCACGACGTGTGTGACGTCGCGTAACTGCGTAGCACATCTTCGACGACTCGGTTGACGCGCTCAGTCTGCCCGTCGGTCTCCGGGTGCGACGCGGTCGACATGAGCAACCGCGTCCCGAGAAGCTGGAAGAGGCGGTCCCAGAACGCTGCCGTGAAGCGCGGGTCGCGGTCAGAGACGATCGACGTTGGCATGCCATGGTGCCGATACACCATGGAGAGGAAGAGCTCAGCTGTCTCCTGCGCGGTGATGCCGACCGCGACTGGCGCAAGGTGTGTCATCTTGCTGAAGCGATCGACAACCACAAAAATGCCCGAGCGACCAGCTTGATCACGAGGCAGCCCGAAGATGAAGTCCATGCTCACGGATCGCCAGGCGTCCGCGGCGATTGGGAGCGGCTGAAGCGGGGCCTGCGACGACTGTGAAGGCTTGAACCTTTGGCATGTCTCGCATGAACGGACCCACTTGCGCACCCACTTGTACATGTGGGGCCAGTAGAAGTCGCGCGCAAGAGCGAGATACGTCTTCTCGCGGCCAAGGTGACCGCCAGGCGCAGCGTCATGGTACTCGTGCAAGATACGAGCGCGCAGGTCGTCGTCGAGCGGCACGACGACGCGAGGGCTGTCGAAGCGATCGATCTGGTACTTGAGCAAGTCGCCGGAAACCGAGAAGCGCGGCGCCTGGCTCCGTGCTGAAGGAGTGAGAAGCTGCAGCGTCGATTTGGACGGTTCTCGGCAGTACTTGAGCATGGCGGCGCACGACGGGTCGCGGGAGTACGCCGTGACGATCTCGTCTCGCAGCGGGCTCACAGCAGTTGACGCCGTCGCGCTTATGCCGAGCGCGACACACGCATTGCACTCGTCGTCATCGTCATCGTCGGCGGCGTGGCGCGGCGAGTTGGGTCGCGGGTCATAGTCCGGACGCCGCGACAACGCGTCAGCGATGATGTTCGTCGAACCGGGCTTGTAGAAGACGACGAAGTTGTACTCGGCGAAGAACGACAGCCAGCGCGCCATGCGCTGGCTCGAGTGCGGCGACTTCGTCGCGGTACGGAGTGACGCGTGGTCGGTGTAGATCGCGAACGTCTGCTCGCCCAGCAGATACACGCGATACTTCACCAACGCGTAGCGCATCGCGAGCAGCTCCTTGTCGTGCACGGGGTAGTTGCGTTCCGCGGACTTCAGCTGCCGCGACTGGAAGCTGATGACGCGCTCCCGTCCCTCGTCGTTGTGCTGCATGAGCGCGCAGCCGATCGCGAAGTCACTCGCGTCGCACACGACGTGGAACGCCTTGGTATGATCAGCCAGAGCAAGGACCGGCGCGGTGGAGAGCCGTGTCTTGACGTCGTCGAACGCTGTCTGGTGCGGTGGAGAGCCGCGTCTTGACGTCATCGAACGCTGTCTGGTGCTCGCGACGCCACTCCCACGTGGTGTCTTTCTTCAGCAACTGCGAGAGCGGGAAGATGACGGACGCGAAGTCTTTCGCGTAGTGGTGAAGGTAGTTCGCGAGCCCGAGCCACTGCCGAAGCTCTTTTTGATCGCGAGGCACCGGCCAAGACACAATCGAGGCAACCTTCTCCGGATCAGCGCGGACCCCGTCCGCGCTCACGTAGCTGCCGAGCACTGGGATCTCGGGAGCGCAAAAGATACACTCCTTCAAGTTCGCGTACAGCTTGTTCCCAGCATGGCTTCGAAGACCTTCCGCAAGTGCCCGAGGTGGACGTCCAGATCTGTCGCGCCCTCAGTGGCGCGACTGTGCACGAAGATGTCGTCAAAGTAGCTTGGGGCAAAGTCGCGCAGCGGGCGAAGCACGTGCGACACCATGCGGTTGAACGTGGCAGGGGCGTTTTTCAGCCCCTGTGGCATCACCAGCCACTCCCAGAGCATGCCGCTGGGAGTACTGACTGCCGTCAGCGGAACATCGGACTCGCGCATGAGGATCTGGTAGAAGCCGTCGGTGAGATCGATGGTACTAAAGATCGTGCTGCCAGACATGGTGTCGAGGACCATGTCCTTGCGCGGGATCGGCGTCTGTGCTGGGATCGTCGCGTCGTTGAGCTTGTTGAACGCGTGGACGATGCGCCATCCTCCAGTCGCCTTTTTAACGCAGAACGTTGGACTCGAATGCGGCGATGTCGACTCGCGCACGTGGCCGGCAGCTCGCCGGCCCTCGAAGAACGCGTCGATCGCGTCGACCTGATCACGCGGCAGTGGCCACTGCCGCGTTACGCAGTACTTCGTCCCAGGCACGAGGTCGATCTCGTGGCGTACGCCCCTGTCCGTCGACAGCACCGGCGGAATCTTGTCGGGGAAGATGTCGGAGAACTCGCGGGCGAGGTCCAAGACTGGGTTCCTAGATGCTTCGAGCTCGCTCCATGACTGCGCGGCGTAGCGTTCTTCGCGAGCAGACTTCGGCTCCGCGCCAATCGGGCGCTCGCTGACAGCGAGCGCCGAATCCGCAGGGTCGATCGCGATGGCGCATAGTTGCTCGACGAGACCAAGTTTGATCTCGCTGAGCATGTTCTTCCAAGACATCACAGGCAGCCGAGTGAGTTCGGCTGCTGCGCGTGGTGGAGATGCGACCTTCATGCCATGGCGCGGCGGGCCGTGACCAGTCATGTTGACGACGTGGATCGTGTCGAACGTCGGCGCCGGCGCGACGGGCCAAGACGGCGCGTGTGGATGTCTCTCGCGCGCCTGAGACGCTGGAGCGCGAGCCACTGCTCGTGCTGTGTCGGCTTTGGAACGGCCGGGGGCCTCTCCGCTTCTCGCCGCAGGATCGGTCTGCTTCCTGCGGCTCACAGTGACCCACTCGCCATCGGCGTTCGCTTGTCGCGTCGGCGTGGCGCACGGTGCTTTGCAACAAACCGAGCATGAAGGGCCATCGCTCTCTTCATGCGGGTTGAGCGTCGTGGAGTCCGGGTCCACGACAGCCACGTGCGGCCAGATGCTCGCGCAATCGCTCAAGTGAGCGAGAACACCGTCGACGTCGATGTCGCGAGGCTTTACAGTGCGACTCAGCCAGTCGATGTCAGGCCGGTGGCGCGCCAGCCACGGCATTCCAAAGATGCAGTCGAACGAGCCGCCGAGGTCGACGACGAGGAACGTGTCGGTGCTCTTGAATCCGTCGAACTCGTACTGGAATTCGACCGATCGCCGCGGGAGCAACCGTGGCTCGCCGTCTGCGAACTTGACGATCATCGCACCTGGTTGCGCACCCGCGAGGGCAGGAGCTTCAAAGACTCGGCTCGGACGAAGTTGTTCGTCGCACCAGAGTCGACGAGGGCGCAAAGTGATCGCTTCGCGCCGGCGACATGCAAGCTGAGTACGATCAGTCGCTTGTCGCTGCTTGAGGTGGTGGCAAAGAGCTGAGCATGAAGCGCGGCGTTGGAGGGGCTAGCAGAAGGTGACGCCACCGGAGGCACGTTCCGCTGGATGAGCCCAGTAGGTCGCCCTGCACCTACTGGGAGCCCACGTTTTTTGCATGCGCGGGCTGCTCGGACTCGCCTTCGACCTCAACAGTAGCAAGTACTGGAGCTGGCGCGCGGCACACCGCCGCGCGATGACCGACCTTACGGCAGCGAAAGCAAATGAGCTGCTTGTTGCTTGTTCCACTGCGTCGGTTGCCGTTACCACTGCTGGCGCGCTGCGAGTTCACGTCGTGCTCGATCGCGTCGATCTCCATCGGCTCGGTGCCGTTGTCAACTCGCGGGACGACCGCGTGGTGGCCCCGCGAGGCGGATACGCTGAAGTCTTCGCGAATCGCGATCGCAAAAGCCTCTTCGAGCGACGCCGGAGGCTTCCGGGTCAAATACAGGCGCTGGTGGCCGGCGTTCAAACCGGAGATGAAGACATGGACTTGCGTCGCCATGTCGATCGGAGACGAAGTGACGCATGACACGAGGTGGCGAGCGCGTTGTACGTAGTCGCGCATGGACGCGCGACCTTGCTTGAGTGCGAGAAACGCAGCGCGATGGTGCATCACGTCTTGAGGCGGCTCGAATGCGAGTCGCAGGTCACTTTTGAGCGCGTCAAGCGTCGGGAAGCAATCGGGGTCGGCGACAAGCCGGCCCAAAGCCCACTCCTTTGCACGGCCGCCGAGCTTGGACAGGAGGAAGTGGGTGCGCGACACTTCGGACGTGAGCTGCCGCGCGTGTATGGCAATGTCGACCTCGCACAGCCAGCGGTTCAAAGCGAGTCGGTTGGGACCTTCGCCGTTGTAGCTGGTTACGTCGAGCTTGACGACGTCACCCTTCGATGATGCCGCGTGAGTTGAGCCTCGCCGACCATGAACTCTTGTGCAGCGGCACGTTGGTGCTCCTGCGACCTCGCGGACAGCATCGCTGCGACAGCCGTCAGGCCGGACACGTCAGCGAGGCGGCGCAGCGCGTCCTACTCGTAGGGCGTCAAGTGTGCGAAGTCGCTGTAGTTGAGCGACGTTCCGTTGTTGCCTTCGATCGGGAGCGTGCTCATCTTGGTCGTTAGACGGACTACGAAGTGCTACCAGGTGTCACGGGAGTGTTCTCCGTGACGTAGCTTACACGTGGTCTTACGAGGAAGCGATGTGGTGAAGCGCAGAGGGACTGCGCTGAACTCGGTATTTTCAACTCTGAGGTTTTTGTATTAGGACCATGCATAGTGATGAAAGTGAGGGAGCTAACCTAAATAGTGAGCTGTCTGATGGGACGACCAAGGTCGTCCAGAAATCAGGTTGAACCACTAATTGGGTGTCTGCTGTGCTACTTCGTACTTAGCACAGCAATCCCGTTACACATTCAAGGTCGCAAGAAAATGAAGAAGCGGATCACCGTCGCGCTTATGACCAACGCGGACAGATCGGTCGAGGTTCCGCTCATGTTCGCCGGCTCTGCGCGACTACCGCGATGTTTTGGGGGCATCTCTGCTGAGCAGCCGGGCATTGACTACGTGAGCTCAGCGAAGGGCTGGATGACAACAGTGCTGTTCCGTTCCTGGCTGGAGCATTTCAACAAGGAGATGCGGGTGGAAGCTCGCCACGTTCTTCTTTTTCTCGATAATGCGTCGCCGCATCATGCCACGGAGGCGTTCCCCCAACGTCACGCTTCGTTTTCTGCCTCCCAACACGACTGCGCATCTCCAGCCACAGGACGCCGGTATAATCCAAGCGTTCAAGAGTCAGCTCAACAAGATACGAAACCTGCACGTCGTCGACACACTGGACCACTTCATTGAGTGCGGCGAGCATGAGAGCGTAGACAAGATCTATGAAATGACCGTGCTGACAGTATGCAGCGGGCGCAGAGAGCGTGGGTGAACGTATCGCAGGGGTCTATTTCCAACCGCTTGCGCCACACAGGCATTGTCGACCACGACGTACACGAGTTAGTGTCTGGTATGATCAAGATCAGTCTGTTGTTGTAGTTGACCATCACAATGGTGCTATACAATCAACTCGAATTCCAATCGGTAGGAATGGTAGCGTGTCGTCTTGCAAGCTTGTCTTACTGCGTCATACTTTTATTCTATTGGCTGGAAAAGAGCTGCGATGCTTTCTTTGCGTTCTAGCTGTCATGCTCCCTTTGCGTTCACGTGTGCAATAACTGTCGTCAAATGAGATGGATTGATACATCATTACCCTTTATACCAAATACTTGTGCTTGATTTGAAACCTGCTGTGGAGCTTGCATGTGCAAGCTCGAGGTTTCTGAACGAAGGTCAAAGCGCGCTGAGTGAACTGATGGCGAAGCAACAACGAAGCATCAATTGGCACGGAAGAATTGTTCAAAACAAAAGAGTCATGTTCAAGATTGTTTGTATTTATTGAATAGACAATATTGTTGAAGTAATCAATTTGCATACTCCCTCTTTAACAGACTATCTAGCAGTTATTAACAATATATAAAGGATGATGCAACTGCAAGGTGGCCCACGCGATTGCACGTCGGGTCGAGTTATCAAACCCGAAGCGAGTCGATTTCCAACGAATCAGCGCGCGCTTCAACGCTATTTCAAATAGTAGCCTGCAATCGGATTCGATCGAGTGACATTGCACTTTCGTTCATTATAGCCACTCTTCCACGTACCGCGCTGTATTCAAAGCAGCCACGCGCACCGCGTGTCTTGCGTCTCACAACAATCGCTTGTTGCTGTCCTCATATCCGCTGGAGCCGTCGTCAAGCGATCTCTCTCTCTCGATCGTTCGTTCCCCCTCCTCCCGATCTCTCTCTCCTCTGCTACGATGAAGGTCCTGGTGCCAGTCAAGCGCGTGGTGGACTACGCGGTCAAGATCCGCGTCGCGCCAAAGGGCGTCGAGCTCAACAATGTCAAGATGAGCATGAACCCGTTCTGCGAGATCGCAGTCGAGGAGGCGATCCGCCTCAAGGAGAAGAAGATCGCGACCGAGGTCATCGCGGTCTCGATCGGCCCAAAGCAGTCGCAGGAGACGATCCGCACGGCGCTCGCGATGGGCGCGGACCGCGGCATCCACATTGAGACGGACATGCGCACGGACCAGGAGCTCCAGCCGCTCGCGGTCGCGAAGCTCCTCAAGGCGATTGTCGAGAAGGAGGCGCCGGGCCTCGTGATCACGGGCAAGCAGTCGATCGACGCGGACGCGGCGCAGACCGGTCCGATGCTCGCGGGTCTCCTCGACTGGAGCCAGGCGACGTTCGCGTCGGAGGTCGCGATCGAGGGCGAGAGCGTGACGGTGACGCGCGAGACGGACGCGGGCATTGAGACGCTCAAGCTCGGCCTCCCAGCGGTCGTGACGGCGGACTTGCGTCTGAACGAGCCGCGTTACGCGACGCTCCCGAACATCATGAAGGCGAAGAAGAAGAAGATCGACGTGCTCGCGGCCGACAGCTTTGGCATCGACCTCGCGCCGCGGATCGAGTACGTCGAGGTGAAGGAGCCAGCGGCGCGCAAGGCGGGTATCAAGGTTGCGGACATCGACCAGCTGGTAGACAAGCTCAAGAACGAGGCGGGCGTGGTCTAAACGAACAGCCACCGCAGCAGCACGAGCAGCTCCACTGTGCGTGTGCATTCGTTCCTACAGACAAGAGCGACCACAGCGCAGTGGCAGACGCAGCAGCAGCAGTGCGCACCCACCACTCCCTCGATCGTCCGTGCGTGAGCGTTGTCGTCGTGTGTGAATGGAAGACTCAACGCTCCTACACGTGCGCTTCGCTCTCTTTGTCATCGTCGTCTCTGTCTTGATCGTCTCGCTCGGTTGTGGTACATCTGCTATTGGCAACGCACTGCGGCCACTAGGACCTACTGCATGCATTGTCCACAGCGCGACGCGATGGCTCCCTTGCGCAATTGCACGAGCTAGATCTGGAGTCGCTTGGCGTATCCAATCGTGTGCTGTCGCTATCCGCAAGCACAAGAAGATCGCTGCGAATGGATCCATTCATACACGTTCATGTATTCACTCGCGCGCGCTTGCACGCTTGTGGCGCCGACTCACTCAACGCCGTACTTTTCTTTCAGGTCGGCGAGCTCCTGCTTCTGCTTGCCAATGTCCTGTCCCTTCTTCGTTTGCATGCGGTTCGCTTGGTAGTAGAGCACGATGAGGTACCGACCGCAGACGTTAAAGCCCGAGAGGTGGTCCACGGCGTTCTTCGCGTCGTAGATGTCTTCGTACACGACGAAGGCTGTGCCGCGGGTGTCGTTGTTCACACCGAGTCGGATCTGCCGGATCGCACCGTACTTGCCAAAGATGTCGTACATCTCTTCCGACGACACTTTGAACGGCAGGTTCCGCACATACAGCACGCGGTTCACCTCTGGCGGAAGACGTGCCTGTGCAAGTACGCATCAGTCGCGAGCATGCGTATATGCGGCGCATCAAACAAGAGAGAGAGAGCTAGACGTACATATATATGCACACAACACGTACGTTCGTCCGTCGTCCTCCTTGCGGCGGCGCTGCTGCCATCGCCATGTTGCTCTTCTTGGTATCGTGCTGCGTCTTCCCAGCAACAACAACAACAACAACAGGAACCAGCAACCAAAGCCAACAGAGCTTTCCGTATGAGGGCGTTAAAGTACGAGCTGTAGAAACTACAATTGTAGACAAATGCGTATGTTGTTGTGCAGCTTCGTGCGTGCGTATGTTAGCAAAGCATTGCTGTACGATCGAGAGTGTCTATCAACTCAGGACCTGATTTTTTGCATCCAAAGATCGACGCATCTCATTTGATTCGCACTCGCAACACCATGTTTGTATACCTCACGAGAATCCAGCCTGCGTTCCGAGTTGCACTTGACGCGCAAGTTGCAGCCAGCAACGACAACGACGACAACAACAACAGGATGGTCGAGCATCGATCGCGCCATGACCAACAAGCGCCTCCTCCTCCTCCTCCTCGCTCGCTCGCTCGTCAGTCTACAATCTGCCAGCTCGTGCGCACAGCTCAGCACAGAACACACCGCGCCTCTTCTCGCCATCAACGCCACACACGCACACTCACACAATGAAGCTCGCTCTCTTCGCCTCGACTGCACTCCTCGCGCTCGCGAGCGTCAGCGCCGGTGAGCACCACAGCCACCACGTGCGCGTGCACCACCACAGCCACCAGATGAAGTTCCGCGAGACCGAGGTCGTCGCGGCGCGTGCGCAGTGCCCGCGCGGCGGCTCGGTCGTGCTGTGCGAGTCGCTCACGGACGAGTGCCAGACCGACCCGAAGGCCCCGAGCACGCAGGTGTGCCTCCCGCGCGACCCGGCCAAGTTTCTCACGACGGTCGACGCAAAGTCGACGGGGCCGTGGGCCACGTGCAGCTACACAGACTCGAGCTTGCCGTCCAAGTGCCTCTTCTCGTTCGAGTGCCTCTGCGACGACTTTGAGAACAAGAAGTGCTACTGCGCGCCGCCAGACGCGTTCCGCATGGGCCGTGGCACGCCGAACGGCTGCACCAAGTCGGACGGCAAGGTCGGCTGCGACGCCGGCAAGTACTGCCGCACGAAGGGCAGCAAGCAGGAGTGCGCCGACGCGCCGTACTTGCCAGGTCTCGGGCTCTACGCGCAGTGCGACGGCAAGTACAAGGGCACGTGCCAAGACGGACTCACGTGCAAGAAGTACAGCAGCGACTTCTCGATGTGCGTCAAGAAGTAAGCAGCGCCACGAGTCGGTCTCGCGAGCTGCGTCTCACAGTCATAGCAAGTCAAATACGGAGTCGCAACACGCATGTTCTAGCGTCCATAGGCGCTCGTAAAGCATCCGTTCTTTTGTCAGTCACTTGGTCTCTCGCCCTCCGTTGTCAGTGCCAAGGTCGTCGAAAGTCTCGACTCGAGAGACCACACACCACCAATGTGCACTTGTGTGCTTTGCTTTTGCTTTGTAGTATGTTGATCGACCGATGCGTTCGTGCAGCCTTCATGACTTGGAGATCCGCTATGAGCGCACACAGTTCAATGTGCATGGCGATGTTGCTCGCGCTGCTCTCCTCGTTGTGCTTGCTTGCTTGCAGACGAAAGAGAGTATCATGACACCAAAATCAAGTACCAAGTACCAAGTACCAATTTCGTCTCAATGCATTCGTATTCATATTTGGTAGCAACATGTATCAATCTGCAGCACACTCCAGTCTCTCTGAGCTAAGCTCTCAGCCACAGCTCTCAGCTTTGTGCACTCGTTCCAGTACAAAGTGTTCGCACTTTCGCTTGCGAACGATCGCTCAAGCAATGGCTCAAGCGATGGCTCAAGCAATGGCTCAAGCAATGGCTCAAGCAATGGCTCAAGCAATGGCTCAAGCAATGGCGCTCTACCGACGCTTCTTGCCGATCTCCGAGCACCACGTGTCCGAGTTCTCAAAGCCATTCTTCGAGAGCTGGTAGTCCTCGAGCGTCTGGCGGATCTCCTCGGGCGTCGTCATCACGAACGGACCGTACTGCACGACTGGCTCCTCGATCGGCTGGCCCGAGATGATGATCACTTCGAGACCCTCGCGCTCGCCCGCGTCGAGCTGCACGCCGTCGCCGTCTTGCTCCATCACGATCGCCTCGTGTGCTTGGATCTCGTGTCCTGCGCACATGCCGCTGCCACCGAGCATGTACACGAACGTGTTGTGTCCTTGCGGGACGCTGTACTCGAGACGCGCACCTTGCTGCAAGATGAAGTGGATGTACGTGACCGGCGCCTCGGTCTCGATCGGACCTTTCGTGCCAAAGACCTCGCCGGCGAACACGATTGCCTCGACGTCCTTCTTGTCGTTGAACACGTGCGGCACGCTCTCGCGCTTGATCTCCTGGTACCGCGGCTCCATG
The DNA here is from genome assembly GCA_003730235.1 of Pythium guiyangense. Taxonomy (NCBI): domain Eukaryota; phylum Oomycota; class Peronosporomycetes; order Pythiales; family Pythiaceae; genus Pythium; species Pythium guiyangense. Next base: position 232,287 of record QXDM01000029.1, read on the forward strand.
ATCTTCTTCGCCTTTGGCAAGTTGATCCAGAGCTGCAGACCGTGCGCTTTGTCCGTGCTCGCGGGCATCTCGGCGTGCATGATGCCGCGGCCGGGCGTCATCCACTGCAGGTCGCCGGCGCGGAGCTCGCCCTTGTTCCCGATAAAGTCTTCGTGGCACATGTGGCCCTTCGAGCTCGGGAGCACGTACGTCACGGTCTCAAAGCCGCGGTGCGGGTGGTCTGGGAACCCGCCCGGCAAGCCGACGTTGAACTCGTCGAGCATCAGGAACGGGTCGATGTTGCGCAGCTTGTGCGAGCCGATCGAGCGTCGGACCGTCGCGCCGACGCCTTCGCTCTGCTCGCGCGCGATGAACTTGGAGGCGATCTGGCGAGCTCGGAACATCTTGTTGTCTTGAGTTGGGTTGTGTCTTGTGGTTGCTTGTTGATGTGTTCAACTTGGTGAATCTAGGAATGAGCGACCAGTGCTGAGGTGAAGCTATGTGCTTATGAAAAGGACGTTGGCGTGCGTCGTAGTGTCTACAGACGATGAGAGCGAGCATCTCGACACCAGCAACCTCAGCGACCGCAAGTGCATGCGCTCTGTCTTGTGAGCGTTCAAGTCCAAGTCCAAGTCCAAGCCTGAGAGTGAGAGCTTGAAAGGTCGTGTTGATACTTTGGTTGCGTGATCTGTCTGATTCAGGATGGTCAGCGTTTTCCGCCTCGCGGATTGGCTGAATCGCAATGATTCGTGCATCTGAGACGAATGCGTCTGAGAATCCACTTGCACTTTTGCTTGTTTGCTTGCTTTGTCGATCGATGCAAGCGTCGACGTGCTTGCTTTGCTGTTTGTTGCAGTTGTTGTCGTTGTTGTTGCTGTTGTCCAGCAACCCGAGGTGTCCACGTGCTCACTTGTTTGGTTGCATGCGCGCGCAGGTATATTGTGTTGCCTGATGCAAAAGGCGCACTCTTGTGTGGAGCTGTTCTTGTGTGGTGCTCGTGAGTACGTCGAATGGCCATGAGGATGACGTTGCGATGGACTGCAGAGACCATCCCAACATGGGAATGCAACCTGCTGTGTCGTATCGCAAGTTCGTGTTTGCAGACCTCGATTGCTTCAGCAAGATTGCATGGCAACCACATCGTTGGTTCAATTGTCGGACGCAGTTTGAGATCTCGAAGGCGAGGTCGACGCAGTCAGTCGGTCTATGGCAGGATCACAAGATCGCTACAAGTCGAGTTGCGAGTAGCAACAACAGCCTTGCATACATTGCACTAAGGGTTCAAGCGGCGTTGCAAGTGAACGTGTGCAGTGTGTCTTGGAACGAAGCGTTGTCACTGTCGTCAAAGACGAAGACGAATGCATGCAGAGAGAGATTGCGCTGTGGACTCGACCACGTCACTCGAGTACATGCACGCTCTTGTAAGAAAGCGCAGTCGTGCAATGTGCTTGTGCAGCACTGGAGCGCGATGCCGCCGCTCAACTCGGGTCTTGCGTCGTTCGTCCTCTCGGTCGCGTTGGTGTCTCGAGTCTCGAGTCGATCTGTTGCTTTGCTCTCTCAGGACTGCGCGAGCGACTGAAAAGTGTGACGTGGCAATCCAGCTGGCGATTCGAGCGTGGCAAGTTGTTTCGATAGTGAAATGCATAAAACAGACATGATCCGCTTAAACCCGCTTGCGAATCAAGCATTTCAGCGAATCATCGTACACTTGATGGTCTTTTCAGCCAATCGCTGCAAGGAGTCTCTTGCTCAAGACATCCGTCCTTGATCTCGATCGAAAAGCTGGACCAGCGGCACACATCCGACGCAACAACAAGCGCATCAACGAGCACGAGCGACTCGTTCACCGCGCGCTCAATCGCTCATTCAAGCAACCGCACACCAAGCCGCTCATTCGACAACTCGCCACGCCGCGCACACATCCAACAGCCAGGAGCGACGACGCAACACGACGCCACAACACAAGACACAAGACACAACCCAACTCAAGACAACAAGATGTTCCGAGCTCGCCAGATCGCCTCCAAGTTCATCGCGCGCGAGCAGAGCGAAGGCGTCGGCGCGACGGTCCGACGCTCGATCGGCTCGCACAAGCTGCGCAACATCGACCCGTTCCTGATGCTCGACGAGTTCAACGTCGGCTTGCCGGGCGGGTTCCCAGACCACCCGCACCGCGGCTTTGAGACCGTGACGTACGTGCTCCCGAGCTCGAAGGGCCACATGTGCCACGAAGACTTTATCGGGAACAAGGGCGAGCTCCGCGCCGGCGACCTGCAGTGGATGACGCCCGGCCGCGGCATCATGCACGCCGAGATGCCCGCGAGCACGGACAAAGCGCACGGTCTGCAGCTCTGGATCAACTTGCCAAAGGCGAAGAAGATCATGGAGCCGCGGTACCAGGAGATCAAGCGCGAGAGCGTGCCGCACGTGTTCAACGACAAGAAGGACGTCGAGGCGATCGTGTTCGCCGGCGAGGTCTTTGGCACGAAAGGTCCGATCGAGACCGAGGCGCCGGTCACGTACATCCACTTCATCTTGCAGCAAGGTGCGCGTCTCGAGTACAGCGTCCCGCAAGGACACAACACGTTCGTGTACATGCTCGGTGGCAGCGGCATGTGCGCAGGACACGAGATCCAAGCACACGAGGCGATCGTGATGGAGCAAGACGGCGACGGCGTGCAGCTCGACGCGGGCGAGCGCGAGGGTCTCGAAGTGATCATCATCTCGGGCCAGCCGATCGAGGAGCCAGTCGTGCAGTACGGTCCGTTCGTGATGACGACGCCCGAGGAGATCCGCCAGACGCTCGAGGACTACCAGCTCTCGAAGAATGGCTTTGAGAACTCGGACACGTGGTGCTCGGAGATCGGCAAGAAGCGTCGGTAGAGCGCCATTGCTTGAGCCATTGCTTGAGCCATTGCTTGAGCCATTGCTTGAGCCATTGCTTGAGCCATCGCTTGAGCCATTGCTTGAGCGATCGTTCGCAAGCGAAAGTGCGAACACTTTGTACTGGAACGAGTGCACAAAGCTGAGAGCTGTGGCTGAGAGCTTAGCTCAGAGAGACTGGAGTGTGCTGCAGATTGATACATGTTGCTACCAAATATGAATACGAATGCATTGAGACGAAATTGGTACTTGGTACTTGGTACTTGATTTTGGTGTCATGATACTCTCTTTCGTCTGCAAGCAAGCAAGCACAACGAGGAGAGCAGCGCGAGCAACATCGCCATGCACATTGAACTGTGTGCGCTCATAGCGGATCTCCAAGTCATGAAGGCTGCACGAACGCATCGGTCGATCAACATACTACAAAGCAAAAGCAAAGCACACAAGTGCACATTGGTGGTGTGTGGTCTCTCGAGTCGAGACTTTCGACGACCTTGGCACTGACAACGGAGGGCGAGAGACCAAGTGACTGACAAAAGAACGGATGCTTTACGAGCGCCTATGGACGCTAGAACATGCGTGTTGCGACTCCGTATTTGACTTGCTATGACTGTGAGACGCAGCTCGCGAGACCGACTCGTGGCGCTGCTTACTTCTTGACGCACATCGAGAAGTCGCTGCTGTACTTCTTGCACGTGAGTCCGTCTTGGCACGTGCCCTTGTACTTGCCGTCGCACTGCGCGTAGAGCCCGAGACCTGGCAAGTACGGCGCGTCGGCGCACTCCTGCTTGCTGCCCTTCGTGCGGCAGTACTTGCCGGCGTCGCAGCCGACCTTGCCGTCCGACTTGGTGCAGCCGTTCGGCGTGCCACGGCCCATGCGGAACGCGTCTGGCGGCGCGCAGTAGCACTTCTTGTTCTCAAAGTCGTCGCAGAGGCACTCGAACGAGAAGAGGCACTTGGACGGCAAGCTCGAGTCTGTGTAGCTGCACGTGGCCCACGGCCCCGTCGACTTTGCGTCGACCGTCGTGAGAAACTTGGCCGGGTCGCGCGGGAGGCACACCTGCGTGCTCGGGGCCTTCGGGTCGGTCTGGCACTCGTCCGTGAGCGACTCGCACAGCACGACCGAGCCGCCGCGCGGGCACTGCGCACGCGCCGCGACGACCTCGGTCTCGCGGAACTTCATCTGGTGGCTGTGGTGGTGCACGCGCACGTGGTGGCTGTGGTGCTCACCGGCGCTGACGCTCGCGAGCGCGAGGAGTGCAGTCGAGGCGAAGAGAGCGAGCTTCATTGTGTGAGTGTGCGTGTGTGGCGTTGATGGCGAGAAGAGGCGCGGTGTGTTCTGTGCTGAGCTGTGCGCACGAGCTGGCAGATTGTAGACTGACGAGCGAGCGAGCGAGGAGGAGGAGGAGGAGGCGCTTGTTGGTCATGGCGCGATCGATGCTCGACCATCCTGTTGTTGTTGTCGTCGTTGTCGTTGCTGGCTGCAACTTGCGCGTCAAGTGCAACTCGGAACGCAGGCTGGATTCTCGTGAGGTATACAAACATGGTGTTGCGAGTGCGAATCAAATGAGATGCGTCGATCTTTGGATGCAAAAAATCAGGTCCTGAGTTGATAGACACTCTCGATCGTACAGCAATGCTTTGCTAACATACGCACGCACGAAGCTGCACAACAACATACGCATTTGTCTACAATTGTAGTTTCTACAGCTCGTACTTTAACGCCCTCATACGGAAAGCTCTGTTGGCTTTGGTTGCTGGTTCCTGTTGTTGTTGTTGTTGTTGCTGGGAAGACGCAGCACGATACCAAGAAGAGCAACATGGCGATGGCAGCAGCGCCGCCGCAAGGAGGACGACGGACGAACGTACGTGTGTGAAGACTTACATGATTGAATGTGACTGGGACATGTCGATCAACACGCAGCATAGCATATCAAAGCACACCAGTGCACGTCGTAGAGATCAGCTCGGAGCTTTCCACTTGCTTGTGAATGCCTCTCGACTTCGTATGGAAGTCGCTGCAGAAGTCCTTGCACCAGGTACTGCTGCTACAGTATCGACGAGAGCACCGCTGTTCGTGTTGACGCAGGGATACAGCGGACATTGCGACCACTGAAGCTCTTGTCATCGCTCCGGTCTTTGGTCCTCGTTATCGCGATCGCGATCACCGCTGAGACGCAGTGTACCGCGCAGGTTGAGCCATAGAGAGCAGAGAGCAGAGAGCAGGTGCATCGCGCAGTCGTTGGACCAATTTGCAGTTGTCGCTGAGTTTGCCCTTGCTCATGGTGCTCTGTGCAGGCATGCGAACTTCATACAGCAGTCGCGCACTACTGTCTCCACGCTTCAGCAGATCAAGCGACTTGCATCAAGTGCCACCCGCTGTCGCTCAAGCGCGTCCGCCTTGACACCACGTTTTCGCCACACGCGGTAGTCCGCAAGTCGCTGCTGGAAAGCTCAATGCTCAATGCGAGCTCGACGTCATGGACGCTCGCCATGCCTTCACATGTCGAGGACTAGTGTCGACTTCTTAATGGGAGCTGACCTTATGTCAGATGTCGTTTTGTTCACTACAATTTGAGCCTACTGAATGTCATACTTCGACTCTTGACCTTGCGTTTTGTATGAATACTGTCGCTCGGTCAAACAGACTGCCGCACCTCTGTCGTTGCATGTCGCTTGCAAATCGCTTCATTCATGCATATTGCAATATACTTTGTCGATCTCTATTCTCTCTCTTGACGCATACTATCCGACTTTCGTGGAAACAAAAACAGGCGAAATGGAGAAAAGCCATTCGCATTCACAAACAGTCGCACTTTCACACATTCACACTTTCGACGACTCAAGCGCTCGAAGCTCGACGACACCTTCGGTCGCTCGGTCTCCTGCTGCGACTGCTTCACGCACGCATCCTTCGCCTTCACTGCGACGTCTGTGCGCGACCGCACGCGTCAAGAGACTGCTGATCCGCCGCTCAAAGGAGCCACCAAGCCGCTCAGTCCACGCATCTTGATCAATCAACCAAACCAGGCGTGCGCCACCGAGAGAAGAGCGCAAAGCGCGCACACACACACAAACTCTGTGACAGATCTGCTCGCCATGGAGCCGACGCAGTCGCCGAGCAGCGTGTCGTCACCGCTCGACAGTCACGACCACAATCACCACCACGCGCTCTTTGACGCACCGCAGCGCCGCAGCTCGACGTCATCGTCCGACACAGCGGAGCACAGTGGCGCGCCAGTCATGCCACTCGGTAGCGCCGACGACACGAGCAAGTCACGCGCGACTGCTGCGGATGGACACAGCGTGCAGGTTCCGCACTTGGACTTTGCAAAGCTCGAGTCGACGCACGCAGCGCATAGCAACACGACCACGACGCCAGCAAAGTCGATTGGAGCGACAGACGAGCACCATCACAGTGCATCACCGACGCTGTCGCCATCATCTGCTCCTGCGGTAGTCGCGTCTGGTGTCTACAGCACGTTCTCGTACGAAGAAGTGATGAGTCCGCGGCACCAGAACGGCATGCGGTACCTCGGCGGGAGTCTCCAGCACCGCGTGTCGATCGCCGGTGGCTTCCTCAAGTCCTGGAAGCGCAAGTACTTTCGCTTGCGCGACCACGGCATCGTGTGCTACAAGAGCCGCGAGGACGCGTCGCCGCTGTTTGAGATCCTCTTCAAAGCGCACTCGGTGCTCCAGCTCGGGAAGCTCAGCAGCACCAGTAGCGACACTGTCGCGAGTCCAAGCGCACAGAGTCCGCACTCATTTGGAGACACCAAGTTTGACTTGGCACCGACCACAGCGCCACCAAAGGCAAAAGCCACAGCGGCGTCACTCGTGTTCATTCTCAAGCACGTCGAGATCGTAGGACACGAGACGCCGGCGGCCAAGGTCGACGTGCCGCTCTACTTGCGCGCCGAGTCGAGTAGCGACTATGCGAACTGGATCGAGAGCGTCCGGCTCAAGCTCGAAGCCCGCAAGCGCGCGCTCGCGCACGCCAGTGTCCACGCCGTCGCGAGTAGCGCAAGCAGCAGTCGCCAGGACTCGTGCGTCGACGAGCGGTCGCTCCACGTCGGCTTGGACCGGAGCAACAGCACGCTGTCGTCTGACGCGAGCGCGTCCGCTCCAACCTCAGGACCGACTGCGTCTCCGACTGTGTCGAACAGTCCAGTGGTGCAGGACCCACCGGCGTTCGAGACGTTCGAAAGCAAGTACTTGCTCATGAAAGAGATCGGCGAAGGCTCGTTCTCGATCGTCCACAAAGCCGTGAACCGCTTGACTGGGACGCTCTGCGCCGTCAAGTGCTGCAAGTACTCGCCTGCGCTCGACGACGAAGTGCGGATCATGCAGTCGCTCGCGCACCCCAACATCGTCGGCATCGACGGCGTCTACCGCGAGAGCAACAGCATGTACTTTGTCGTGATGGACTTGATGGACGACGGCGACCTGTGCGACCGCTTGATCGCGCGGCAGCGCTTGTCCGAGTCGGAGGCGCAGCTCATCGTGGCGCAAGTGCTCCAAGGCCTCGCGTACTTGCACGACCGCACGATCCTCCATCGCGACATCAAGCCTGAGAACATCCTCCTCCATGGCAACGCAGTCAAGATCGCAGACTTTGGCCTCGCCAAGCAGCTCCCGTCAGCGACGTCGATGCTCAAGCGCAGCTGCGGGACGCTCGAGTACGCTGCGCCGGAGCTCCTCATGGGCCAGCCATATGGGCTCAAGTCCGACATCTTTAGCCTCGGCGTCGTGCTGTACGTGCTGCTGTTTGGGACGTTCCCGTTCAGCATCGAGTCGGCCGCGGCGCTCCAGTGCATGGACCGGTTCCCAGAAGGCGTTGACGTCCGCGACATGAGCTGCTTGAGCCGCGAGAACATCCAATGGCGCTCTGTGAGCACCCACGCGCAGGACGTGATCCTCAAGATGCTCGCGCCGCGCGAGCGCGACCGCGTCTCGGCGCGCGACTTGCTCACGCATCCGTGGTTTGACCCTGCAGTGCTGCACGTCCCGACGCCGCTCGTGCCGACCGCATCTGGAGTTCGCCCACGGCGCGATAGCAACACGTGGAAAGTGCGCGAGATGCACGCTGCGACGCACGAGCGCGCGCGCCTTGCAGACTGCGCGGAGCGCGGCTTTCGCGAACTCTTGAGTCGCGGTCTCGACGTCGTCAAGTTCAGCACGAAAGGCTCAGCCGCGCCGCACGCGACGACGCTCACGATCGACTTTGTCGAGCTCGTCGTGACGTGGACAGCGCGCACAAGTGCGCTCGCGCGCAGTGACAGCAAGCGCGCAATTCGACTCTGTGATATCGACGCGATTCGCCTCGGACACGCGACCGACGCGTTTGCAAAAGCTGCGGCGCGCGCGAAAGACGCGTCGGTGCCCGCGCCCGAGCGCTGTCTCTCGCTCGTGTGCGCGTGGCGGACGCTCGACATTGTCGTGACTGCGCCGAGTCAGCGCGCGTTCCTCGTCAAAGGCCTCGCGCCGCTGCTTCGGTCCGACGTGCAGCAGCAGCTGACGACGACGACGAGCGCATCTGGAGACGCGAGTGAGCGCGCGTGCATCAAAGTCTGACGCGCGCTCTGCTCTGTGCGTAGGATCATCCGTCCATGCGGTAGCTGTCGTGCGTGTACGCTAGTGACCACCTAATAACACGACAGCACATGAGGACGAGCCACTGCCGCCCACGCGCGTGTCCTAGGACGTCGTACAAGAGGAGAGTGAGAGTGAGGAGTGTCGTGGGGTCTTAGAACTCGATTGCAAAGCGCTCGAGCTCTTCTGCAGCGACGAGGTCCTCGCTCAAGCCGCGCATCTGCAGCGCGTGGAGACAGAAGACGAGCTGGTGGAGGTACTCGCGGAACTCCTGGACGTGCTCGAGGTCAAACATCGCAGCTGTGAGCGACGCGCCAAATGCGCTCTCGACGTCTTCGCGCGTGACGCCGCCAGGGAAGCGCCGCGCGACTTCAGCCGCGTACATGAGCAGGAACACGCCGCAGTCCGAGCTGTTGGTCTGCATCGGGATCTGTTGTTCATAGCCACGTTGGCGTCAGGTGAAGAGCCATTGCGTCCTAGAGAGAGCGAGGCAAACAGCACGTACGTTGGGCTCGAGGAGCGCGATCGCGCTTGCGTCAAACGACGACACGATCGTCTCGTGGTCGAGTGCGAGCGCGTCGCTGTCGTTGTCGCTCGCATCGTTGCGGCTCTGCCACTCGCGCTCGAGGTACGCGCGCAGCATGGCTGTGAACTTCTTCTTGCGGTGGCACTTGAGCGAGTCGAGGAAGAGTAGACACGGCGGGTGCGCACGCCGATGCGCTTCGTCCGACGCGAGCACTTCGTCGACAAACTCTTCGCGGAGCTCGACCCAGTCGTCGTCGTGTTTGGCACGACCAGGGGCGTCGTCATTCTGTTCGTTTGTTGACCGGAACGCACTGAAGTTGTCGACCAAGTCGACGATCGTCGGCTCGCCCGAGGCGTTGAGCGAGATCGGACGCCGCGCGCGGACTTCGCCAGTCTTGGAGACCACGACCTGGCGCAGTCGCCGGCGCTTGCGCACGACCGCGGAGCCAGGATTGCAGAACACGGCGATGCTCCAGTGGAAGCTGCAGACATGCGAGAGGCACGTGTGAGGACTCCATGGCGCAACCGAACAAGTACGAACACAGACGCACCTGTCGTTGATCGGGATGAAGAGGAACTGCTTGGCAAACAAGTCGGTCTCTTTGATCGTCCAGCGCGAGACGCGTGCGAAGCGTTCGTCGTGCGAGAGACTCGCGCTGCCGCTGCCGCCGTTGAGCTGCGTGAAGAAGTGCGAGCTGTAGAAGTAGAGCTGGTCGCGGTGGTACTGATGGCGCCAGAGGAACCTGTCGGTATGGTACACAGTCCGTCAGCCCATGCGTCCTCGCAGCACGCGACGACACGAGCGAGCACCGCACCGGAGGTAGAAGTCGATGATGTTGTCGTTGAGGAACTCGCCAGGCGCTAGGCGCGCAATGTCGCCGTACGTGATCGAGATGCGTCCAGACGCCTCGGCGCTGTCGTCGAACGGATACGTGAGCAGCGTCTTGCTCTTCTGCGCCGCTGCGTTTGTCGTCGCAGTCGCTTCTGTACTCGCAATGGCGTTCGCTGCGTCTGCAGCGTCGTCACCGATCGTCGGCTGCGACGGATCATCAATCTCAACGATGGCACTGGTGCTTGTCGCCGCTGTCGACTGCGCTGCCGGCACCTTTGGGAAGAACTTGGCGATCGACTGCGTCTGTCGAAGGAGCGCAGTCGCCTGCTGGAACGCACTCACACTGTCATTCGATCGCGTTGACGACCGCGTGTCAATGCCACTGGACGCCTGTGTCTGTGCTTGGTCGTTCGATGACGCTGGAGCAGCAGTAGATGACCAGTGGCGTCAGTTCACAGTAGCACGTCTCGCAGTAGCAGCAGTCGTCAGAAGACGTACCGTTCACCTCCGAGTCAAAGTACGCGAGCGCTTCGTCGTCACTGCGAGTCACAGAACGAGCCACGCACTGTGAGTCTCACACATCCTGACAGCCACAGCTGCACAGTCGGACGAACGTACGCGATCCGGACGGCAAAGAACTCGCGCAGTGCGTCGAACGACTCGGCCATGCTCGTGCACTGGACGAAGTCGAGCTCTTCGTCAAAGTAGAACGCTGCGCCAAACAGATCTGCACGACACGTTACGACGCGTTGCGACACACAACACACAAGGCACACAGTGAGACGTACTCGGCGACGGCACGGGGCGCTGCTCGTGCGCAAACTTGGCAAAGATCGAGTCGTAGAACTCGGAGAAGAGCGTCTGGCCTTGCTCGGACGCACGGAGCTCGAGCAAGACCAAGTACGGCGGACTCGCGCCGCGGTGGTAGCTAGTGCACGCGAAAAGCATCGATAGTGTGAGTCTGAGCAGTGAACGAGGACGTCTCTGTGCGATGGCAACTCGCACCTGAGCCGCTCGAGCTGTTTGTACAGGATCGTGCCTTGCCAGATCCGCTTCGCGCTCTCGCCTGAACGCCAGAGCACGAGCTCGAGGCTCTCGTCGCTAAAGCGCAGCTCGCATCGACCAAAGACTTGGCCGCACACGCGCGTCCGAGAGGCGCAGACTCGGATCGGCTCGCGCGGCGCGCGCTCGACTGGTGTCTCCGTCGTAGCAACTGGCGACCGCAAGTCTGTCGTGAACGGCTTCTGCGACTCGCGCATAAAGAAGTTGAGCGACTCGCTAGGGCGCTTGCGCTTGCCAGCGCCAGACAGTGAAGACAGTGATGGCGGTGGTAGCGATGGCTTTGCGACGAGCTCGACGCCACTCGTAGCGTCACCGTCCTCGTCGTCTTCATCGCCATCGTCATCAATCTGCTGCGTCTGTGCGTCTTCTGCGTCGCTACTGTCGCTACTGCTCTTGTACACATGCTGGCGCTTGGCTATCGGTGGTGGCGGCAGGACACGGTCGCCGCCACCACCAAGGCGAGGGACTGCTGGCTGATGCCTCCCACACCGCGTGTCTTCGAGCTCGAGCGGCCGCTTGAGCGCGCTCTTGGACGACGATGGCGACGGAGACGGCTGCAGGATGTCGCGGTGCACCGACTTGAAGAACGCTGCAGTGCGGCGCTGGGTCGTTGTCGAGTGTGGCGTCGCTGCGCTCGGTGAGCTGCTCGTTGCGAGCGACCGATCCAGCGGTTGTGGCGACGTGCCAGTGCGTGCAGTTGTCACAACGCTCAGTGGCGCCGAGACGAAGCCGTGCAAGCGGGACACTGGCGGCGGAGTCTGCACAGTCGGATGCCGCGCGTCTTGGTCGTGTCCACTCACGGCAGTGTCATTGCGCTCTTGCTGCTGCTCTTGTGCTGGTGACTGCGGCGGGAGCTGCTCTGCGTTCACCATCACGACATCGGCTGTGCCTACATTGCCCTGAACGACTGGCTCGTCGCTGTCGCTGTCGCTCTCGTCAATGTTGATCGGCACGTGCGCTTCGCCACTTGTGCCAATGCGCAGCGGCGGCGATCGCATGGCTAGAGCAGCCGCTGCGGTGCGCGCGTGTTCGGCAAACATTGCTGCGTCTCGACGCTGCAGAAGTTGCTGCTAGTTGCTCGCTTTGACAAGGTCACAGATTAGCACAGTGCTCGATCTGGAGCGCACAGCGACGACGACAGCAGCAGCGGCGAGGATCAGGAGGTGCATCCAGCGCATGCAACAACAGTGACGACGTCTTGCTCGTTCATCTGTTGCTTGGTCTGTTTTTGTAATTATGATATTGTTGCAGTTAGTTTCGTGTGGACCACTGTGAAGTGTGTGGTCCACCTGTTCTACAACATCGCAATCCGTCGAGTGTCGAAGAAAATCCCACTTTGTGAGCACCGAATGCTCGAGCGACATCGCAAAGTTGTTGTTGTTGTTGTGAGCAAGCCAACCAAACAGACAAGCACACACACGAATCTGCGAAGGTGTGCTCAATGCTCCAGTACTATCGACGATCGATCTGTTGCTGCTACGATGTGTTTCTATCTGTGATCTGCTGTTGCTGTTGTTGCTTTTGCTCGCCTCACGAACATTTCAAGAAATCAGTGGTGAAAATGCTCGAGTTGCAAAATGTAAGGCCGATCTTATTCAGCGCGCAAGTCTTTACTGCTTCCAGCGTCTGTGTGTATTGAGCTTGTTGTTGCGAGTGTTTGAGACTGCTCGATGATGTGAGCACCAAGTCCAAGCACTTGCAAGCACCCGAGCAAGCACTCGAGCAAGAAGCATGTTCACACTCAAAAAGCAACAAGAGCATGCGGTTTTCAACCCGTCGATAACAGCAGTGCTGTTTTGTCGAGCTCGATTCACTACTGTTGGAGCATTGTAGACTTGCCTCCACTATGCGCAAGAAAATGGAAACGGATGGGCAAACGTGATTGGTGCAAATGCGGATTTTTAGGCTCTGGATTTGCGTACGTGCGACATCCAAGCGCGTGTGCGCAACGCTTGAACGGATACTGAAATGCAGTCAAGCGTGGCGCAGCCGGTTGTTTCACCTTCTGTTTCAAAGCGAGCGAGCGAGCGACTCTCCTTTTTTCTAGAAAGGAACAGCATACAGAACGCAAGTGTAGTTGGGTTGTTCCGAGTGAAATGCAGCGTGATAGAATCGAGGGACTTGCACGTGCTACAAATAGCAGCAGCAGTTGCACGCTCTCTCTCTCATACACCAAACGCTTTGTCAATCACATGTTCATTTCAACGTCACAATGTCGAACGACAAATTCGAGTCCGCCCCCTCCCACCGACGACAATCGGCCTGTCTATTCACACGCGAGATGTCGCCTCGCCCGCGCGACTGCTTGCGCGCCTCCTTCTTTCCAAGTCGAGTCAATCGCCGGCTTCTTCTTCGGTTCTTCCTGCTGTGTGTGAGTGTGTTGTTTTGGCTTGTGTGTGTTGGGCCAGCTCGCTTGCTTTCGGCTTTGCTGTGAGGCATTTCGCAACTGGCCGTCCGTCTCGCACAGGTCGCTCGCTCGCTCACGCTCCAGCGAACGCCCACACTCACACTCGAACACGCTCGCAACAGTCGCAGTCGTCGTTGTCTCCAGCGCGCGCGCCTGCTTCTCGACACGAAACACTCTCTCACACACAACCACTATCACCATGGCCCCCAACACGTCGTCCGTGTTCAACGAAGCGCCGCCGCAGCCGCAGCAGCCCGAGACAAAGCCTGGCGACGCCGGCGTGCTCGTCGCTGCGCCGACGACTGTGCCAGTTGTCGAGCCCGCAAGCGTCGCAACAAACACAGCAGCAGCAGCAAGTGTGAGCGGATCGAGCCCAGCAGCAGCCGCGGCAAATAGCGCAGCGGCAACCGATGAGTGCGCGAGTAGCGGGTTTCTGCGCCGCCGCCGTCGCCAGCCAGACGCCGAGTGCGAGAGCAGCGGCGACGCGAATGCAGCCGATATCGAAGACGCGACCGAGGCCGCCGCAGCTGCACTGGAAGCGAGTGAGCGCCGCTTTCGACAGCAGCTGCAGATGTCGCGGTTTGCGCGCGTGTCGCCCGCTGCGCTCGACGGGATCAAGCCGCCGCTCGGTTTCCGCAAGAGCTGCCTGAAGCGCTCGAACTCGGAGCTCCCGACCGACTTGTCGGCGCTCAAGCAAGAGACGGAAGCGGCTGCGCCAGTGCTTCCAGCGGCGCCAGCGCTGCCAGTGCAGAAGAACCGCCGACGGTGCTGGGAGTGCAAAGTCAAGGTCGGCTTGACCGCGTTGACGTGTCGCTGCGACTACACGTTCTGCAACAAGCACCGGTACGCGGAGGAGCACAAGTGCACGTTCGACTTCAAAGTGTCGGCGAAGCGAAAACTCGAAGAGGAGAACCCGCGCGTCGTGCCGAGCAAAGTCGCGCGGATCAACTAGACGTCGTGGCACAGCGCGTGGCCACGAGCCGACATGGCGTGACAGTGTGTCCCATGTCGGCGCTGCAGCGACTCAAGCGACTTGGAAGGTGCAGACAGACCGACAGACAGACCCAGAGTCAACCAGTTTCTGCCCTCACCAGTCAGCCTTCACTCAAGCCGTCTCAGAGGCCACACGAGCGTGGCCAGTCTAGACCATAGCAGAGACGACGTCGCTACTGGTCGTCTCAAGCGCCTGACGACTCGGTCCGCACTCCAGTTGACCCGCAGCATTGAAGCTCGTAGTTTTGTGCCGAGCCGCTCAAGCGCGTGCAGTCGCTGGTCCGTCTCCTCCGTCGAACCGCCGCGTGCTCGTCGTGCCCTCCATTGCATATCGTAGGACGTGTATCTCCGCTAGCATCCCCACCATTCCCCATATTTAACACGCAGCATTTGCTCATGCGCTTCCCCATCCTCTCATTGTGAGCTCACTCGTCAGCAGAACCAGACGCATCATCAAATTGACCAGTCACGACGTCTCGAATGCGTCTCGACTCCATTCGACACCACGACACAACACCACTGGGTTTGCAAAGTGCCTGGTGGCTCTCTATTATGCAGTTAGAACGGGAGGTTCCACGTGCGCGTGAGGTCGGCGAGGAGCCCGCGCTTGGGCTTTGCGACCGCGAGCTGCTCCTTCGCGACGACGCTCGCGGCCTCCATGCTCACGCGACTCGCTTCGTCCCAAGCCAAAAACTGCTTCACGACGTCCGGCATGACGGTCGGCAGCTCTGGGTGCTCGCCAATGTCTGCGAGCATGTCGGCTGCCGTCACTTTGTTCTTACCTTCGCGCACCGTGGCGCGCGCGAGGCCCTCGGCGTACACTTTGCCGCTCGTCGGGCACTGAAACTGCTGCAAAAAGTAGATCCACGTGTCGTCGGCGTACACGAGCTGCGTGCGGATTTCGTACGGACGGAACGGCGGGATCGCGTGGCGGTACCGAATCACCTGCGACCCAATGAGGAACATGCGCTTCTTCTTGATCGCGTGCGTGAGCATACCCGTTGCGCTGCGATCGTCGTGCAAGGACAAAGAGATCAAGGACATTGTCAGTCAATGCTGCCGCTGTTGACCAGTATCGGCAGCTACTATACACGCACATAGATGTACACACAGAGCAAGAACGTACGCTGTGAAGTGCCAGCGCGCGAGCTCCATGTTGAACAGGTACGATGCGTTGTTCAAATGCAAGTTGATGTCACAGTCGAGGAAGCCCGGACGCGCGCGCCAGATCGCAGGGTACGTGAGCGCCATGCCAGGTTTGTGCGTGTGCTTGGTCAGCGCGCGCTGCACGAGGCCTGCACCGACGTTCCAGAAGATCCGCAGCACCATCGTCACTCGGTCGCTTGACACAGTCAGCCGCTTGATCGAGGTGCACGAGGTTCGCGAGTGCTCGTTGTGAGACTGAGCGACTACGACTGGTCGACTTGTGCACGTCAAATAGAGTGCACGTTGGGCTCACGTCGGTCTCACAAGAGCTGTCCTTGAGTGATCGCATGTTGACTTGGCTTTTGTAAGCGAAACGAGGAAACAGCAAATTGATATAGTGAAATAAAGCGATAAAACCCACCTTTCAGTCACAAAGCCACTTGCACTTGATTTTTGTATGCGAATGTCCGCTTCTGGCACAACACTCGAATCCTTCAGCATCAGCAGCACTGCTGTTGTTGCGTCCAAGTCGTCCGTTGCCTGAAGTCGCCATGACCGAGCTGTTGCTTTATCAACGAAGACGAGTCTTACAGTTCGCAAGAGCGATTCTCCATCAGCGAGTGCGCGTCGTTGATTGCTAAGCAGCTTCAAGCTCCAAGTTCGTATCAGCGCGAGAGCTCAGAACGGCAGGTTCGTCGCTCGCGTGAGGCGCGCAAAGAGTCCGAGCTCGGACGCTTTCTTCCTCTCGCCGCTTGCGAGTTCGCGCGCGCCTTGCTCTGCGGTCGCCTCCATGCTCGTCTTGCTCGCTGCGTCCCAGTTGAGGAACTCGCGAACAATGTCGGGCATCTCGGTCGGGAGTCCTGGGTCCACATCCGGCGCGATCTCAGCGTACATGACTGCACCAGGGATCACGCGCTTGCCTTCGCGCACAGTCACGCGACAGAGTCCTTCAGCGTAGATTTTGCCACTCGTGGGGCACTGGAACTGCTGCAAGAAGTAGATCCACGTGTCGTCCCAGTACACGATCTGGGACCGGATCTCGTACGGACGGAACGGCGGAATCGCGTGGCGATAGCGCACGACTTGAGACCCAGCGAGGAACATCCGCCGGTTCTTCACTGCGTGATACAGGATCCCAGTCGAGCTGTGTATGTGTGCGTATGTACGTAGAGAGAATGATCGATCGATATGAGCGACTAGCCTTGTAAGGACGCAGACGCTCCGACAGGTTAAAGCGCATGCAAGTAGCGAGCGTATGACAAGGACGTACGCTGTGAAGTGCCAGCGCGCGAGCTCCATGTTGAACAGGTACGATGCGTTGTTCAAATGCAAGTTGATGTCACAGTCGAGGAAGCCCGGACGCGCGCGCCAGATCGCAGGGTACGTGAGCGCCATGCCGGGTTTGAGTGTGTGCTTGGTAAGTGCGCGCTGCACGAGGCCTGCACCGACGTTCCAGAACACGCGCAGCACCATTGCGTCGGTGTGCGATCGAGTCCGATCACGAGAAGAAGACGACGCGCGCTTGAGCACAGCAACACGTGTGTCGATGCGCTTGAGCACGGCGCTTGGTCACAGGTGCATGCGAATATCGCTTCGGTGGAAGTGTTGGATCTCCCTGGATTTCATCGCTATGACACTTGCTTGATGTTGATTCACATAGTGACAAAATCAAGAGACATGGGTGTCACTCGCGAGCGTCAGGGCACTCGCGCGAGGGAGATCGTAATCGACTGTGTTCGAGAACCGAGCTGAAGCGGCAACACCCAACAACATAAACACCAGCGCCAAGGATCACTCGCGACCTCGACGCGTGCGTGAACGAGCACCAGTGCGCGCGCGACCAACGACGCAGCAGCAGTAGACGCGATGGCGACTGCAGTGCTCACGCGCTTGAGCTACGCAGCGCGCCGCTCGCAGCTCGTCACGAGCCGATACAGCGCTGCGAGCAACCGCAGCCACACGCATGCGATCGGCAGCAGTCGCATGCCGTTTGCATCGCCGCCGCCGCTCTGGCACGCGCGTAGCCTCGCATTCTACTCGACCGACAGCAGCAACAACAACAACAGTAATGGCAATGACGACGACGACAGCGACGACAATGACGACAAGAAGCCCAGCGACAAAGCGCCGTACGCCAACGTCGAAGACGACGACGGGAGCGCCGAGCCTGTGAAGAGCAAGACGCGGCAGCGCAAGCGCCGCAATGGCCCAAGAGTCGAAGTCGTCGAGAGTGCAGTCGCGCGTGTCGGCGACGGCGACGACGCACCGAACTACCCGCACGTCTTGGCGATTCCTGGGCACCGTCGACCATTCTTCCCAGGCGTCGTGCTGCCCATGACGATCACGAACCCGGACGTGACGAAAGCGCTGCTCGCCCTCAAAGAGAGCGGCCAGAACTACGTCGGCGTGTTCCTCAAGAAGCCACTCGTGGGCGACGCCGGCGCGTCCTCATCAGACCCACTGCGCCAGCAGAGCGAGGACTTGATCAAAGACCTGAGCGAGATCCACCACGTCGGGAGCTTTGCGCGCATTGACAACATGCTCCCGTTTGACGCGCACTCGGTGCAAGTGCTCATGGTCTCGCAGCGCCGCATCGTGATCGACGGCGTGCATGACACCGGTCCGCCGCTGCGCGTGAACATCAGTACGCTCGAGAACCAGGCGTTCGACCCAAAGAACCAGCTCATCCGCGCGTACTCGAACGAGATCGTCGCGACGCTGCGCGAGATCGTGAAGCTCAACCCGCTCTTCAAAGAGCACATGCAGTACTTTGCGCAGCGCATCGATGTGCACAACCCGTTCAAGCTCGCAGACTTTGCGGCGTCGGTCACAACGGCCGACGGCGAAGAGCTCCAGCAAGTGATGGAGGAGATGTCGTGCGAGCTGCGGCTCAAGAAAGCGCTCGAGCTCATCACAAAGGAGCTTGAGCTGAGCAAAGTGCAACAAGTGATCAAAGAGCAAGTCGAGGCGAAGGTGACGAAGAACCAGCGCAACTATCTGCTCATGGAGCAGCTCAAAGCAATCAAGAAGGAGCTCGGGATGGAGAAAGACGACAAGGACGCGATGATCGCCAAGTACCGCGAGCGCTTGGCGTCGTTCGCGCCCGGGACGATCCCCACGAGTGTGAGCGACGTTGTCGAAGAGGAGCTCAACAAGATGGCGATGCTCGAGAAGAACTCGTCCGAGTTCAACGTCACGCGCAACTACCTCGACTGGCTCACGCAGCTCCCGTGGGGCAAAGCCACGGACGAGAACTTTGACCTCACAAAGGCCAAGCAGATCCTCGACGAGGACCACTACGGTCTCTCGGACATCAAAGAGCGCATCCTCGAGTTCATCGCAGTCTCGAAGCTCAAAGGCAGCGTCCAGGGCAAGATCATCTGCTTTGTCGGACCGCCAGGCGTCGGCAAGACGAGCATCGGGCAGTCGATCGCGCGGTCGCTCAACCGCGAGTTCTACCGCTTCTCGGTCGGCGGCTTGAGCGACGTCGCAGAGATCAAGGGCCACCGCCGCACGTACGTCGGTGCGATGCCTGGCAAAGTCATCCAGTGCCTCAAGACGACGCAGAGCTCGAACCCGCTCATCTTGATTGACGAGATCGACAAGCTCGGGCGTGGGCACCAGGGCGACCCAGCATCGGCGCTGCTCGAGCTCCTCGACCCGTCGCAGCACAGTGCGTTCGTGGACCACTACATGGACGTCCCAGTCGACCTCTCGCGCGTGCTGTTCATCTGTACTGCGAACGTCACGGACACGATCCCCGGGCCGCTCCTCGATCGCATGGAGGTCTTGCGCCTCTCGGGCTACGACCAGCCCGAGAAGCTCTCGATCGCAAAAGAGTACTTGGTCCCGAAGGTCATTGAGCGCACAGGTCTTGGCAAAGACGCGGCGCAGGCGGTCCCTGCAGCGCTTGGCCTCACAGACGACGCGATCAACACGCTCGTGCGGCAGTACTGTCGCGAGAGCGGCGTGCGCAACCTCGAGAAGCACGTCGAGCGCATCTTCCGCAAAGTCGCGCTCGAAGTCGTGCAGGACCTCGAGCGCGACGCAGCGCAAGCGAGTGGCGAAGGAACCGCGAGCGACGCCACGGTATCGACAACTGAGGACGACCCCGACCGCTTTGTCATCACGCCCGACAAGCTGTCAAAATACGTCGGCAAGCCGCTCTTCACCTCGTACGTCGTCATGGGGCGCTGCTCTCCTTCTCTCTCATTCTCTCTATCAGTCTGTAGGCTCATAGTATCGCTGTCTTCTGTACTGTGTATGTATGTAGGGACCGCATGTACGACAAGATCGTCCCTGGCGTCGTCATGGGCCTCGCGTGGACGTCCATGGGCGGGTCGTCGCTGTACATTGAGACGACCAAGATTTTGTCCAAGAGTGACCGCTCCGGGCTCGTGACGACCGGTCAGATGGGCTCGGTCATGGAGGAGAGCACGCGCATTGCGCACACGTTTGCGCGCCACAAACTCCAGGCCGTTGCGCCGGACAACACGTTCTTTGAAGAGTCGGAGATCCACTTGCACGTCCCAGAAGGCGCGACGCCCAAGGACGGACCCTCGGCCGGCTGCACGATGGTCACGGCGCTGCTCTCGCTCGCACTCAACAAGTACGTCTGCGCATTGGCACTTGGTCGTACGAAGACAGCGACGCTAACACTGTGACGCTCTTGTGACTGTCGTAGGACCGTGAAAGAGAACTTGGCCATGACTGGCGAGCTCTCGCTCGTGGGCAAAGTCCTCCCAGTCGGCGGCATCAAAGAGAAAGTGATCGCAGCGAAGCGCGCGGGCGTCAAGACGATCGTGCTCCCGATCGGGAACCAGCGTGACTTTGACGAGCTCGACGCGTACTTGCGCGACGACTTGGACGTGCACTTTGCCGACTACTACGACGACGTCTACCGCGTGGCGTTCGAGTGACAGGGCGAGTGTAGGAAGAAGGAAAGCGAGCGCTATCCGCACGAGCCGATCGCATCGAACACGCACTGAACATACAAGCACTACGAGGTGCTACAAGTGTGAGCTCTGCCTAGTGACGAGGTGCCTGGTGTCACACGCGCTTCTTCCGCTCGAGGAGTGCGCGCTCTCGTAGTCTGTTGCCCACATGACGCATGACACAGTCAGCGATGGCGTCAGCGAGAAAGAGGCCCACGACCACAACTTACACACACACACGCGCTCTTGACGCACCGAGCGACTGCTGTGTCGTGCTCTTCGCCTTCTTCGCTTTCTCGCGCTCTGCTGCACGCTGGCGCTCCAAGACGACGTCCCATGAATCTGCGCGTCTCGTTATCGGACATCTCGCACACATGTGCTCTCGCGAGAACAAGATGATCGCGTGCATGTCGTCGTCCTGTCGTCCTGCGGCGGTCCCATCGTCTCGGCGCTCAAGTACTCGCTCACACGTGCGTCGTTGCGCATCTCGAGCATCGGGACTGCGTACTTGTCGAGGATTTCTTGGAAGTAGTCGATGCGCGAGAGGTACTCGACGTCCGGGTCGAGGATTGTCGAGAGCCACCGACCGTCGCGGAACGACGTTGCATCGCTCGGGAGCTTGCGCGCGAGGAAGAGGCGGACGTCGCTCGCATCAATCATTAGCCGCACAATCTGACGCTTCAGTTCTACGACGCTCTCGTCAATGAGCTGCAGACCTATGGGACGAGTACCCCGGCCGACGTACTGGAACATCACGACGACCCGAGGCTCCTCTACGTCGTCTGCTGTCAACGATGTGTCGCTCAGTTGTGATGATGTGTCGCTCATTTGCGTGTGTGTGTGTGCAGCACCGACCGAGTCGCTAGGTCTGCACATGCTGGTCTAGATCTGTCAACGCAGTCATTCAACAGCACTGCCGGATCGAACGCAAGGGCCAAGAGAGAGTGTGTGTGTCTAGTCATTCAATCGCGTCACTTCGGATCTACTACACACGATCTGCTCGAGCGCGAATGTCGGAGCGCCACGCCTTCGAGTTCTCAAAGCCGTTCTTCGAGAGCTGAAAGTCCTCGAACGTCTGGCGGATCTCCTCCGACGTCGTCATCACGAACGGACCGCGCTGCACGACTGGCTCCTCGATCGGCTGGCCCGAGATGATGATCACTTCGAGGCTCTCAAACTCATCGGCAGCGAGCTGCACGCCGTCGCCGTCTTGCTCCATCACGATCGCCTCGTGTGCTTGGATCTCGTGTCCTGCGCACATGCCGCTACCATCGAGCATGTACACGAACGTGTTGTGTCCTTGCGGGACGCTGTACTCGAGACGCGCGCCTTGCTGCAAGATGAAGTGGATGTACGTGACCGGCGCCTCGGTCTCGATCGGACCTTTCGTGCCAAAGACCTCGCCGGCGAACACGATCGCCTCGACGTCCTTCTTGTCGTTGAACACGTGCGGCACGCTCTCGCGCTTGATCTCCTGGTACCGCGGCTCCATGATCTTCTTCGCCTTTGGCAAGTTGATCCAGAGCTGCAGACCATGCGCTTTGTCCGTGCTCGCGGGCATCTCGGCGTGCATGATGCCGCGGCCGGGCGTCATCCACTGCAGGTCGCCGGCGCGGAGCTCGCCCTTGTTCCCGAGAAAGTCTTCGTGGCACATGTGGCCCTTCGAGCTCGGGAGCACGTACGTCACGGTCTCAAAGCCGCGGTGCGGGTGGTCTGGGAACCCGCCCGGCAAGCCGACGTTGAACTCGTCGAGCATCAGGAACGGGTCGATGTTGCGCAGCTTGTGCGACCCGATCGAGCGTCGGACCGTCGCGCCGACGCCTTCACGACGCTCCGTGGCGACGAAGCTGAATGCGATCCGGCGAGCTTGGAACATCTTGTTGGAGTGAGGTGTCTTGTATCTTGTGTTGTGTGTGGTAGCTTGTTGTCGCTGTGTGCAACTTGGTGAATTTAGGAATGAACGATCAGAGCTGAGGTGAAGCTGTGTGCTTGCGAAAGGCATGATGTAGTGTGTCGTAGTGTCTGCTAACGGAGACCGAGCGAGTAAGTATCTCGACACCAGCAACCACAGTAACAGCGAGTGCTCTGCAAGTGTGTCTTGAGAGCGTCCAAGTCCAAGTCCAAGTCAGCGAGAGTGAGAGTGAGGACATGAAAGGTCGCGTTGATACTTGGGTTGCGCGATCTGTCTGTCTCAGGTTGGTCAGTGTTTTCCGCCTCGATGATTGGCTGAATCGCGTTGATTCGTGCATCTGAGACGAATGCGTCTGAGAATCCACTCGTACTTATTTGTTTGCTTGTTTGCTTGCTTTGTCGATCGATGCAAGCGTCGACGTGCTTGCTTTGCGTCATTCAGCATCCCAACGCGCTCGCTGGCAATGCTTCCTCATGAAAATGACAACGACGACAACATATCGTGTCGAGTGAGTGCGTGTGTTGCTATCCTCATCATGTTGCTCGCTCCAGTTGCGATCGATCGGATCACTCCAAACAAAAGCGTCGCATCAGAAGCGAGTGCGTCTGATCTCACACATCTGAGCGATTGACTGATGCGTGTCTTTGCGCACAGCGTGTCGACAGTGCATGTGTCGACAGCACCGCTTCCGTCTCGCGTCGTCTGACTTGCTTGCTTCTGGTGGTGCATGTTGCTGCTGGCTGTTGCTCGCTTGTTTGCTTGTTGCGGTGTGTCACTGCGACGACTTGTCTTGTCGGTGACCACAGCGCACTCTGCAACCTCCCGCCTCAGTCGCACACCGCCAGCACATCGCTCCACACAACAGAGCACAACACAACACACCAGAGCACGCAGTCACTCACTTGCTCGCTCGATCACACAGCTACGATGGCAATGTTCCAGCGCAAGACGACACCCGCTTCATCGTCTTTGCTGTCCTCTTCACACTCGGCGTCCACTGCTGCGCTCGAGACCAGCAAGCAGACACAAGCGCCAGTGTCGCTGCTGACGTCGCCCACAACGACTGACACCAGCACCGACGTCAGTGAGAGCGAGTGCGACAGCAGAGCAGACAATGACGAGCACACACATAAGCACGAACACAAGCACGGAGACGACACGGAGCGCTGCTCGCGCGAGCCCAAGCTCTGTCTGTGCGAAGTGCGGCGACACACGACCGAGGCGTCGTGCTGGCTCGTCGTTGACCAGCGCGTGTACGACGTCACTGGCGTCTTGCGCGTCCATCCTGGCGGCGCGCGCTCGATCTTGCGCAAAGCCGGCGGCGTCGACTGTGCGAGCGACATGGCGTTCCACGCGCGTCGCGCTCGCAAGACGCTCGACGCGTGCTTGGTCGGGAAGCTCGAGCGCTGCGGCGACACGTCGAGTGCGCGCGAGAGCAGCGGCTGCTGCATCATGTAGCTCTCTGTTAAACGAGGGGGCGAATGACTGCACTGTACCAATACGCTTGCGATAGCCATCGCCATCATCCTCTTGTAGTCGGTTAGTACGAATAGCACACAACACCACACACGAACGCATCGGACGACTTGAGTCAGTCAGGACGTAGTGGCGTTGCCAGCGTGTCGTGGGCTTTTGGATCGCATTCAGACACTCAGACGCACAGACGCATCGCAACAGGACAGAGAGAGACAGCTTGTGGGTCCTAGAGCGCGTCGAGATGGCGCAGCGCGTGCTTGAGCTGCGTGAGCTGCGTAAAGTACTGCTCCTTGTCGGCCACGAGCTCCTGGTTCTGTGCGCGCAGGCCTTTGACTTCGCGCACGAGCACTTTGCGCTGCGACTGCGCGTTCAGGACACACAAACACACACGTGTGTGAGCGACTATCGCTCGATGGATCGGTCCACGCAACGCCAACGACCCACAGCCACACAGACATAAGTAGGTCGTACCCGCAGCTGGAGCTCGAGGTCCTGCTTCTCGTGCGTCAAGAGCTGCACCATGTCCTGCACGATCTGCACGCGTCGCGATCGCCACCAGCCACCGCACCGTGTTAGAACGCTTTCTGGCGATGTCTAAGAGTCCCAATCGTCCGTACCGAGAGCTTTGCTGCGTGGTCGTCGTGCACGCGCGCGAGGTCGCGCCGGAACGCGTCGTTCTCAGTCGTCAGGCGCTCGAGCGCGCGCTCGTACTCGCGCGTCTTGGCATCGAGGAAGCCAATGATCTCGCGATCGAGCGCTGCTTGCGCGTCTTTCTTGCTGCTCGTGTCGAGCGCGTCCGTGAGCGCGTCTTCGAGGTCTCGGAGCTTGTCCATGAGGAAGTCCCGGACGTTCTCTGCGCCATGGAGGCGCGCTGCGACGTCCTCTTTCTCGGCCTGGACCTGCCCCAAGTGCGTCTAGCGAGTCATTGACAGCGTCAGTCGCTTGCAAGTAACAGAGAGAGAGACTCAAGGCACTACGCGTACCTCGAGCGTCTTGATGCGCGTCGACATCTCGTGAAAGAGCTTCATCTCGTCCTTCTTGAGCGCCTTCACGATCATCTCGACCTTGGAGAGCTGCTTTGCCAGGACGCACAGTCAGTCGATCCACACTTTGGCTGCTCTAGTCCATTCAGTCGCACGCACCTGCGCTCGCTCCTTGTCCGACTGCGTGACTGCGCTCTGGCTCCGGCCTTTGGCTTGGAGTGTTCGAGGCTTTGGCGATTGTGGCGACGACTGCTGCGGCTTGGCGCTCTGGCGCCGCGTTGAGAGCACACGTGGCGCTGGCGTCGCCACGCCAAAGAGCCCGTTCACGCGCGCAAGCAGCGCGTGGTTCGTGAGACTCACTGCAAAGACGCTGTTGGCGTCCAAGTGCGCGAACACGCGCATCAAGAGCGCGTCGGGACAGCGCACGAGCGGCGCGAGCGACGTGCGCGACACAGACGACGTGCTCGAGCGCGACGATGTCGACGACGACGACACGGGCGACACGGGTGCAACAGCGCGGATGCTGCGAGCGCTGCTGCTCGTGCCTTTGAGAAGGCTCTGGATGCTGTGCGTGCGCCGGAGCTCGCGGATGTCGCGCTGCGCGCTCGCGAGTTCCTTTGAGAGCTGCGCCGTGAGGACGCTCTGCTGCCGTGCTTGCGCCAGCTCTTTCTCGAGTCTACAGACGAAGACAAGACGTCAGTCGGTCGTAGCGCTAAGAGACGTCGAGCCTCCCACACTCTTGAGCACACGTACACTTCTTTCTTTGCGAGCTCGAGCAGGACGACGCCCATGTGCTCTGAGAACCGCCCGAGCGCCTGCTTCCCCTGCGCTTCGACGCTCGCAGCGTACTCGTACGCCTAGCGCACTCAGACGCTTGAGTGAGCGCAAGTACAAGAGAGAGAGTGATAGACAGTGTGAGTGGATGTCCGTACCTGCTGACGCTCGAGTATGAGCTCACGCTCGCGCTCCTCGTGTACACGTAATGCACTCGTGGCGTGCGCGAGCTCGCGCTTGAGCTGCGCGACTTCGCACTCGTGTGCGTGTGTTTCAACGTCGTAGACCATCTCACTCAGCACATCGTGCACCTGCGCAGCGACGCCAGCACAAGCATCATCATCACTGTTACCATTGTCTTTCGCTCTCGAGAGCTTCACAGAGCACACAGACATACAGGAGACACATGCGTATGCATAACAAGCTGATCTATGCAGCACAACGAACCTCTGTGAGCACGAGTCGATGCTCGCGCAGCGCAGCTTCTTCCTGCGCAAGCACGCGCTGCACGCTCGCATTCGTGCGTTCAAGCAGCATCTTTGACCTGAATGACTGTTTCATCCCTAGAGTGAAAGAACTAAGTGACTGATGAATAAGTACTCAGAAAAGTACCGGTATTGAAAAAATAGTATCACTTCTCAGATTTGTGTGGATTCTTCTAAATCTGTTAAACGATTTTAAAACATGACAATGTAGACCACACAAGTTCGGATTTGCAGCATCGAACTTGGGTGGTCCACCCCAGTTCGCATGCAAAAAGACAGGTTGTTTATGCAATTTATCGATCCAAAAGCCCACGACACGCTGGCAACGCCACTACGTCCTGACTGACTCAAGTCGTCCGATGCGTTCGTGTGTGGTGTTGTGTGCTATTCGTACTAACCGACTACAAGAGGATGATGGCGATGGCTATCGCAAGCGTATTGGTACAGTGCAGTCATTCGCCCCCTCGTTTAACAGAGAGCTACATGATGCAGCAGCCGCTGCTCTCGCGCGCACTCGACGTGTCGCCGCAGCGCTCGAGCTTCCCGACCAAGCACGCGTCGAGCGTCTTGCGAGCGCGACGCGCGTGGAACGCCATGTCGCTCGCACAGTCGACGCCGCCGGCTTTGCGCAAGATCGAGCGCGCGCCGCCAGGATGGACGCGCAAGACGCCAGTGACGTCGTACACGCGCTGGTCAACGACGAGCCAGCACGACGCCTCGGTCGTGTGTCGCCGCACTTCGCACAGACAGAGCTTGGGCTCGCGCGAGCAGCGCTCCGTGTCGTCTCCGTGCTTGTGTTCGTGCTTATGTGTGTGCTCGTCATTGTCTGCTCTGCTGTCGCACTCGCTCTCACTGACGTCGGTGCTGGTGTCAGTCGTTGTGGGCGACGTCAGCAGCGACACTGGCGCTTGTGTCTGCTTGCTGGTCTCGAGCGCAGCAGTGGACGCCGAGTGTGAAGAGGACAGCAAAGACGATGAAGCGGGTGTCGTCTTGCGCTGGAACATTGCCATCGTAGCTGTGTGATCGAGCGAGCAAGTGAGTGACTGCGTGCTCTGGTGTGTTGTGTTGTGCTCTGTTGTGTGGAGCGATGTGCTGGCGGTGTGCGACTGAGGCGGGAGGTTGCAGAGTGCGCTGTGGTCACCGACAAGACAAGTCGTCGCAGTGACACACCGCAACAAGCAAACAAGCGAGCAACAGCCAGCAGCAACATGCACCACCAGAAGCAAGCAAGTCAGACGACGCGAGACGGAAGCGGTGCTGTCGACACATGCACTGTCGACACGCTGTGCGCAAAGACACGCATCAGTCAATCGCTCAGATGTGTGAGATCAGACGCACTCGCTTCTGATGCGACGCTTTTGTTTGGAGTGATCCGATCGATCGCAACTGGAGCGAGCAACATGATGAGGATAGCAACACACGCACTCACTCGACACGATATGTTGTCGTCGTTGTCATTTTCATGAGGAAGCATTGCCAGCGAGCGCGTTGGGATGCTGAATGACGCAAAGCAAGCACGTCGACGCTTGCATCGATCGACAAAGCAAGCAAACAAGCAAACAAATAAGTACGAGTGGATTCTCAGACGCATTCGTCTCAGATGCACGAATCAACGCGATTCAGCCAATCATCGAGGCGGAAAACACTGACCAACCTGAGACAGACAGATCGCGCAACCCAAGTATCAACGCGACCTTTCATGTCCTCACTCTCACTCTCGCTGACTTGGACTTGGACTTGGACGCTCTCAAGACACACTTGCAGAGCACTCGCTGTTACTGTGGTTGCTGGTGTCGAGATACTTACTCGCTCGGTCTCCGTTAGCAGACACTACGACACACTACATCATGCCTTTCGCAAGCACACAGCTTCACCTCAGCTCTGATCGTTCATTCCTAAATTCACCAAGTTGCACACAGCGACAACAAGCTACCACACACAACACAAGATACAAGACACCTCACTCCAACAAGATGTTCCAAGCTCGCCGGATCGCATTCAGCTTCGTCGCCACGGAGCGTCGTGAAGGCGTCGGCGCGACGGTCCGACGCTCGATCGGGTCGCACAAGCTGCGCAACATCGACCCGTTCCTGATGCTCGACGAGTTCAACGTCGGCTTGCCGGGCGGGTTCCCAGACCACCCGCACCGCGGCTTTGAGACCGTGACGTACGTGCTCCCGAGCTCGAAGGGCCACATGTGCCACGAAGACTTTCTCGGGAACAAGGGCGAGCTCCGCGCCGGCGACCTGCAGTGGATGACGCCCGGCCGCGGCATCATGCACGCCGAGATGCCCGCGAGCACGGACAAAGCGCATGGTCTGCAGCTCTGGATCAACTTGCCAAAGGCGAAGAAGATCATGGAGCCGCGGTACCAGGAGATCAAGCGCGAGAGCGTGCCGCACGTGTTCAACGACAAGAAGGACGTCGAGGCGATCGTGTTCGCCGGCGAGGTCTTTGGCACGAAAGGTCCGATCGAGACCGAGGCGCCGGTCACGTACATCCACTTCATCTTGCAGCAAGGCGCGCGTCTCGAGTACAGCGTCCCGCAAGGACACAACACGTTCGTGTACATGCTCGATGGTAGCGGCATGTGCGCAGGACACGAGATCCAAGCACACGAGGCGATCGTGATGGAGCAAGACGGCGACGGCGTGCAGCTCGCTGCCGATGAGTTTGAGAGCCTCGAAGTGATCATCATCTCGGGCCAGCCGATCGAGGAGCCAGTCGTGCAGCGCGGTCCGTTCGTGATGACGACGTCGGAGGAGATCCGCCAGACGTTCGAGGACTTTCAGCTCTCGAAGAACGGCTTTGAGAACTCGAAGGCGTGGCGCTCCGACATTCGCGCTCGAGCAGATCGTGTGTAGTAGATCCGAAGTGACGCGATTGAATGACTAGACACACACACTCTCTCTTGGCCCTTGCGTTCGATCCGGCAGTGCTGTTGAATGACTGCGTTGACAGATCTAGACCAGCATGTGCAGACCTAGCGACTCGGTCGGTGCTGCACACACACACACGCAAATGAGCGACACATCATCACAACTGAGCGACACATCGTTGACAGCAGACGACGTAGAGGAGCCTCGGGTCGTCGTGATGTTCCAGTACGTCGGCCGGGGTACTCGTCCCATAGGTCTGCAGCTCATTGACGAGAGCGTCGTAGAACTGAAGCGTCAGATTGTGCGGCTAATGATTGATGCGAGCGACGTCCGCCTCTTCCTCGCGCGCAAGCTCCCGAGCGATGCAACGTCGTTCCGCGACGGTCGGTGGCTCTCGACAATCCTCGACCCGGACGTCGAGTACCTCTCGCGCATCGACTACTTCCAAGAAATCCTCGACAAGTACGCAGTCCCGATGCTCGAGATGCGCAACGACGCACGTGTGAGCGAGTACTTGAGCGCCGAGACGATGGGACCGCCGCAGGACGACAGGACGACGACATGCACGCGATCATCTTGTTCTCGCGAGAGCACATGTGTGCGAGATGTCCGATAACGAGACGCGCAGATTCATGGGACGTCGTCTTGGAGCGCCAGCGTGCAGCAGAGCGCGAGAAAGCGAAGAAGGCGAAGAGCACGACACAGCAGTCGCTCGGTGCGTCAAGAGCGCGTGTGTGTGTGTAAGTTGTGGTCGTGGGCCTCTTTCTCGCTGACGCCATCGCTGACTGTGTCATGCGTCATGTGGGCAACAGACTACGAGAGCGCGCACTCCTCGAGCGGAAGAAGCGCGTGCGACGCCAGGCACCTCGCCACTGCTCGTTTGAGTGTTGCTGTCGTGAGCTCCGTATCAAGCACTTGGCAAGTCTCAAGAGGAGCAAACAAGCGTCATTGCAACCCGCACGTCCAGTCACATGCCGATCGACGCCTTCTGCTCCACAGCTCAAGACGTTCAAGTCACAGATCGATACGAGCGCACATCGCGTGCATCGTCGCGTGCACATGCGCAGGCTCGCTGCTTCCGCTGTCCTTTGATGCGCATCACAGTTCATCTCGTCAACGAGCGAGATGGCGACTCGGGCACCAGAACACGCGTCGCAGCTCGAGCTGCTGCTTGCCGCTTGTCGAGAAGACGACGCACTGCAAGTGCACGAGCTGCTCTCCCTTCAAGACCCGAGCAGTACGTCCTTGGTCGATGCAGTCGGTGCCGACGGCGACACGCCGCTGATCGCCGCATGCAGACACGACAGCGTTGCAGCCGCAGCGGTGCTGCTCGAGACTGGCGCACACGTGGACGCCGCCAAAGCAAACAGCGTGACGCCGCTGTACGTTGCTGCGCAGAATGGCCATTGGCGCGCAGTGCGCTTACTATTGACATGCGGTGCAGACGTGGACGCTGCGGCGCTCGACGGCACCACTGCGCTCCACATCGCTGTGCAGCAAGGACACAGCGCCATCGCTGCCACGCTCTTGCGCTTTGCACCGTCCCCATCAGCAGCAGCAGACGCAGCGAACCAGAGCGGCACCACGCCACTGCACCTCGCTGCGCGCAATGGCGACCAAGGCGTCGTCACAACACTGCTCGCACACTCGGTCCATGGTGTCGATGCAGCGACGACAGACGGCTGGACGCCGCTCCACTTTGCTGCTGCGCATGGCCACGCGGACGTCAGTGCGACGCTGCTGGCGCATCGAGCAGTGCGTGTGAACGCGCGAACTGCAGCTGGCGCGACGCCGCTCTTCTTCGCATCGCAGCACAATCGCCGAGACGTGCTGCTCGTTCTGCTTGAGCACGGCGCACATGTCAATGACGCAGCAAACGCAAGTGGCGCGACGCCACTGTACATCGCTGCACAAAACAACCACACCGACATCGCTCTGCTGCTGCTCAAACGCGGCGCAAGTACGACTCACGCGCTGCCTAGCGGCTGGACACCACTCCACGTCGCGGCACAGAACAGCAATCACGCAGTGCTCAGCGCTCTGCTTGCACATGGAGCAAACGTGAACGCAGCAGCAAGCACGAGTAACGTGACGCCGCTCCACGTTGCTGCGCGCACCAGCTGCGTCGACAGTGTACGCGAACTGCTCGCACGCGGTGCGCACGTCGACGCAGTGACTGCAACCGGCGCGACTGCGCTGTACGTCGCAGCCGAGAGCCGCCAGTGCGCAGTCGCTGCGGTGCTTCTGGCGCACGGTGCGAGCGCGAATGCCGTGACAAACGACAAGTGGACGCCGCTCCACATCGCGGTGTACACTGGCAGCAGCGACGTCGTGGCGCTTCTGCTCGCCCACGCTGCTGACAAAGACGCGAAGACAGCAAACGGATCGACGCCACTGCGTCTCGCAGTCGCACGTACTGACGACGACGGCGATGCGATTGTCCGAGCGCTGCGACCGAGTGGTGCTGTGCGAGTGGCAGTGGCGGTCAACTGACACCGAATGCGCTCAGCTAGACACTAGTAGAGGCTTTTGCTTGCTCTCGCTGAAGCGCTAGCACTGACATGCATACGCACACTAACAAAGACCGAGGCGTCTCTGTGCTCACGCTCACGTCGACGCACTCACTCACGCGCTCACTTGATGGTCTGAAGACGCGCGCTCTCTCGCTACACTCGATCGCGTCGAGGCGTCCAAGAGCGCGAGGTACGGGCTCGAGAGCGTCGACGGCAGTGGAATGCCGCTCGAGTCATCGCTGCCGCGCGGACGCACGTGGAGCCGGACGCTCTGGCGAAGCAGCGACTCAGTCGACAGCGCTGCCCGTGATGTCGTTGCTGAAGCAGAGCTCGAGCGCGCACGTCCTGCTCCGTAGTTGCTCGCTTTGCGCATCGTGTCTGCGTCAGCCGACGCCATCGAGTGCGCGCGCTCGAGTCGGCGCTTCAGTGGCGCAGTTCGTGCGACGCGTGTGCGTCCAGTCACTGGTGTATGGCTCGTTGCTGTAATGGTGCTACTGACGATGTGCGATGGCTGCTTGGCAGTCGCAGCGAGGCGCTTGATCGCGTCGCTCTCTCGCTTCTGCGCCGCGCGCACGGCGGCTTTGAGTGTCTCGACCTCGGCGCTCAGGCTGTTGATCTGCGACGCAAGCACGACGTTGTGAGACGCCATCACTCGCATAAGCCAAACAAGCAAGAGCCATCGCTAGCGACGAGGCAGTGGACCGAACAAGCACATGGTGATGCAGTCAACGCACCTTGGTCTCTTGACGCAGCTGCTGCTTCGCTGCGCTGTCTGCCTGCGCGCGGAGCTGCTGACTCTCGGCGTCTGCTGCCGCGCGCTCGAGCACGAGTGTGTCGACGCGCTTGCGCAGCTGCTCGCTCGTCTGCTCCTGCTCGTGCAGCCGCGTACAAGTCGTCGCGACTTGCGTCCGGAGCCTCTCGAGTCGAGCGCAGTGCTGCTGCGCGGTCTGGAGCTCCATGCGCAGCGTGTGGACTTCCGTGCGGCGCGCAGCGTCTCGTGCTTCGAGCTGATTGAGAGAGCGAGAGCATGTGCGTTGCGGATGAGATGGTTGGCGTGAGTGTGAGTGAGCGAGTGACAGAGTGGCGCTCGTCGCCAGTGCGAACCACAGCGACCGCATGAACCAGCAGATAGACAAACAGACGCAGGCGAGACGCACCTGCTTGACGTCGTTCACGAGAGACACGAGGATGCGGTGCACGAGGCTCGTGGGGATCGAGTCGATCAGCGCCGCTGGAGCACACGAAGACGCAGCGAGTAGGAGACACACAGACGTTCGTGATACAGTCACGAGTGAGAGAGAGAAGCAGCGTACGATGCACCTTGTTCCTCTGCGCGCGACGAGATACGGTCCATGCACACGCCCTGGAAGTCCTGAATGATCACGCGCAGGCACCTGCAGTCGCATACACAAGCGCCAGTGGTGCGTCGCATCCGACAGACATGAGTGAGTTAGCGTCGGCTCGCTTGAGTCAGTCAGTGCACGTGCATCAGTCGAGCAACAGCGCTGACGGACGGACTAACAAACACGCAAATGCAAGACAAGCCGACAGCGTACAGGTCCACGAGCGAGCGCACGGGTCGACGCTTCTTGCTGTGGAGCTGCTCGCTGCTGCTGCTTGTTGTGCCGTCGTTGCTGTTGTTGTTGTTGGTGGTGGTGCTGGTATCATCCGATGGCACTGCAAGCTGAGCGCGACAGCGCCGCACGTGGATCGCAAGCGATGCCGAGCCAAAGCCTTCGTGACAGTGGGGACAGAACACGACGCCGCGCGGTCGAGGCAGCAGCGAGCGCATTGCTCCAGCACCACCTGCTAGTGGTTGCTGCTGCTGTTCTTGAAGCGCTTGGAGCGCAGCACGGTCGTCGTCATCGAGAACGCGAGGTGTCGCCATAGCTGCTGTTGCTGCTGCTGCTGCTGCTGTTGCCATCACGACAGCAATGGCGCTGCTGAGAGTGCTGACAGTCGTGGGCACTTGCGCTCGGATGGGCTCTGATGTGCTGGGTCGTGTCGAGCTAGATTGTGGCGTTTGGTGATCTCCAAACAACAACAACACTGTGTGTTTGTATGTTCATGACATGCGCATACAAACATGAAGTCTATTGTCGCCATTCAGAGTGCTGGTCGCCTCATTTGGTTAGACGTTTGTGGGACAAATGTATGAAATGGTTATTCTTTTTGTACGATTTTGGTTGGAAAAACCTTCAATATGACATTTCACTTGATATACACTCACTCACTTGGCTCTATTATGGCTGACATTGACCACGATACTCTCTACGCCTAGTACCAATGCAACCCAGATATGTACATGAGTATGCGATCAAACAAGGAGCAAACGAATGGTGTTGAGGTTAAGCAGTGACTCATCGGTAGTGAAGACAATTGAAGTTGCTTCGATCAAAAATGCTTACTTCCAAGCTGCCTTATAGTTAATATGTTCAACGTTAAAAGTATTCACATCAACGTTGGTACAGTCACAGTTGTACACCATCACCCTAAAAACTCAATGAAGCCGGACGCAGGACAGTCAGCATCCAACGCGTGTTTGACAGATCTAACCTTCCAAAGCAAGCGGCTGCAGTCCAAAAAGGAGCAAAAACGAATTGTATTACAATCTGTTGCTTCTTCTATCGGTCTCTGGTTTGAGGCGCGCCAGGAGTACCTTTTGTGCTTTGAAGTGCACTTTGAGGAGTCCTTCCACATACCCCAACTCTACACCAGTGTCGTGCACGAGTAGGATACCGACCCCCAGGACTGAATGTTGCATGACGAGTGTTAGTTCTCACACAAAGGCACACAAATAAGCTATATGGCAGTCGAGCAGCAGCAGTGTAATCGAACGATGTGAATTGCTATTGTCTCCGTCACTTTTATTCAAGCCATGGTTTGATGTACGCCAAGAGCGCGATGGTGCTCTGAATTGCGCTTTGAGGAAGCTGTTGGCTCCACCTGCCCACACTGCCAAAGTCAGATAGATGTGTCCGAATAGGATGATGACCCCCAAGACTGAAGATCGCACGATGGGCGTTAGTCCTCGCACATACACACACATACATGCAGTCGCGTACGTACGCCACGTCGCCCACCGAGCCTTCTTCTTGAACGACAGTCTTTCGTGAGGATCACTGCCCTCTATCGCGAACGCTGTCGCTGTCATACAGTCATGCATGTCAGTAGTGGCCATGTGAGAGAGTATCGACATAGCAGACTTACGTACTGTCAGCATCTTGCTCAAGACGAGCATGCGGATGATAGATGGGTCGTTTAGCATCCGTTCAATGAGTCAGGAGCGGACTTTCGCCACTTTGAACTTTTCCATCAAATGACAATTGAACCAGCGCCTGATCGACAGCTCGTACTCTACAGGTATGGACATGTGAGAACGCAGCATCGGCAGGCACAGCTACTGGAACCGCCCGCCAGCGATTCGCACTTCTCTACGAACATCGGTCGTGAGATTCCTAGAGGAGTGGATGTGCTCCCGTCCCTTAAGCCACAAGTGCTCCACAATACGGAGATTGTTCACCTCTTCGTTCGCGAGCGGGAGATCAATGATCTGTACTCAGGTCCCGTTTCTCCTGTCTCTGTACTGACTGCCCTGTGTGATAGTGCCACAGCGGTCGCCATGACAATGGAGGTCACGTTACAGCCCGAACAGCCTGTGCTACAAGTACAACACGTGCCGCTCGTTCAAAAGTCGTGGCAGCAGCGGGTGACCACCTGGTAGCAGTGACTGGACATTAGATTTTGATGCTGTACGTCTTCATATCAGTAACGGCGATAAGAGAAAGTATCAACACGGCAGACCTACGTACCGTCGGCATCTTGCTCAAGGACGAGCATAATGTATAAAGACGACTTGCGGTGTATAGCCTACTTTCAGCTCTTATGCACTTTAACGAACATCGACGGTCACACAAAATGTAAGGAGTAGCGCATACAGGAAATAATGTCGTTTACATGCATGAAAACTATATCAGCGCTTTGGACGTCCCCATTGTTGTGGGTATCAACATCAATCAGGTTGATCGCTATTGGCTGATGACATTGGTACAATACCTACCGATAATATTATCATATCGTACAAGGCTCGTGAACATTTGACATGAGGTTGAGACGACATAATGAACACGTATCAAACATTGAGGTTACGGCGTTGGGTGATAACAAGGCACTCAGTATCCAGAGAGTGAGACATCTACAAACACCCTAATCAAAATGTCTCCTTGTCAAGAAAAATATTTTCCAAATAAGGTTAAGACGCCAAGCACAATCAAAGTGGTGAACTTATTGGTCTGTGCTGTCCTGATGTTGTGATTAGCACACCGTATTTGATTTCATTCCCTGAACTCTAATTATGAGTGACTTGAAATCCCTCGTCATGTTAAGAACCAATTGTTGACACCCTCTAAACTACTCACTCTAATGCAGTTAGGTCTACCTTACAAGGACTTTGCTTAGTAATAAATGGGAAGTGTGAATATTGCATTCGTACGCATACGCTAGACTTTCTCAATTTTGAATGTCATACATAGAAAATATACCACAAAATGCTGTATGTTTTGTACATACAGCATTTTGTCAGACAAACAGTCATAGTACCTCAAGTTACAACCAAACAATACACTACAGACGCTAAGTCAGTCTTGTTGTTCTATATCACTAAATATCCGACAAAAAGTCAATACTTTGTCAACATATAGATTAGTATTTATTGGGATACATTCATACACAAAACCTAGACTCTACATTTTGAATATTTGCCTTGAAAAAATCCAACAAAAAAGCTGTATCTTTGTCATACAGTCAAATACCCAAGATCCAACTAAACAAAACACTCTACCTATATCGCCTGTATAAAAGCATCATAAGAATGTATGCTGATAATGGGATGAGTCAATGTGGCATTCGTATACTGACGTTTAGTCGCTCTTGTTTTTGAATATCGCTGACTATCCGACAAACGAAACTATGCTTTTTCAGACATGTATAATATGCCACTCTGTCTAGATTTGATTATGAAGAAAGCCTTAATGTATTTATATACGGTATCGAAAAGCCACAATCCTACCAAAGTGTTGAAAGGATGTTATGCGTCGTATACAAGCATTGATGTCAATTATACAAATAGTCCTCCTTGTTTCCGATAGCTGCATCAACGCCAGAGATCTGGTCCGACGTTATTGGGCATTTTCAAAGCGTGTCGTCCCACTCGAGCGTTCATGTACCCAAACGTTCGACGCACGATGTGTCTTTGATTGACAATCGTTTGTCTGCTCGCAACGACGATGCGCATACTGTCCAAGTGTGGTAACACAACCAAATTTGACAGCGACGACGATATCTTTGGTGTGATGTATGGGGCATGCAAACACAGCTTAGCTATGATGACATTATTATATTTGGCTAGGGTATGAGCTTGCACATTGAACCAGTAGCTTTCACCTATGTTTTTGTGTCTATGTTTGCTTTGATACATACGTCAAATGTTTCCGTGAGAATAAATATATCGGAACATTTTTTGCCGTGGTGACTGGTTCACAGAAACTGTGCATTGCTCGACTACGCGAAATGTGACGTTTCGCTGTTAACACGGACTTCACTAACGAGGGCACTCGTTGTATTCGTCAAAGGCTCCATCGTCATCACACCGAGTTGAGCCTGACACTTAGATGGTGGTTGTCACCTCGACCTTTTTGAAGTCATTCACGAACTATACTACAAATATATTCTACCGATGAACAAGACAAAACTGTCCAACAAATGGTCTCTACAATAATACAAAACATCGGACTTTCGACAGTCAAATATGCCACAACGCAAGGCAAATCACAAGATACATGAGAAAGCACAATTTGATGAACGACTGCAATGCGCTCGACAGCGCTACGAAGACACTTGCTCACGCTGCTCGGATCCGAGAGCACTGCTAGATTCAATGCTTTGTGTAGTAGTTGAGAGCGGTGCCAGTCATTCGGAGATCGTGGGTCGTGGCATCGAGTGTCTTGATCATGATGCCGCCTTCCCTTTGTCATAGCTCGAGGCGACACACTAACGAATGAAGTCAGGAGCTCAAGTCTCAAACGAATGCATGCTGAGAACTTACTTTGCTAG
This sequence comes from Pythium guiyangense, assembly GCA_003730235.1. Classification (NCBI taxonomy): domain Eukaryota; phylum Oomycota; class Peronosporomycetes; order Pythiales; family Pythiaceae; genus Pythium; species Pythium guiyangense. Next base: position 269,773 of record QXDM01000029.1, read on the forward strand.
AACGTCTGTATTGCACTCACTGGCGCTGCTGGGGTGGCGAGTGAGACTGCGAGCGCGCCTCGCGCTTTCGGTGGGTGCTACTACTACTACTGACTGAGGATGCCGACCTGGATGCTGCGACTTGCGTACCGCTGAGCGGACTCGGGTGTCCAGCGAAGACGTCCATGAGGAAGTCCATGGACTCGTCAAAGTCGGGCACTTTGCCGTCTGAGCCGCGGCGGCTCGGTCGCGTGGCTCGAGCGCCACTCGCGTCTGCTGTTGTAGCTGTCGCTGTCGCTGTCGACGACATCAGTAGTGACGACGAGGATGAGGAAGAGGAAGATGCCAGTGGACACGATGCACCACGCGCGAGTGGCGGTGGCACGACAACAAGCGGCACTGCGACGCCAGGCTGCTGTTGCGGGTCCCATGACGCAGGGTACGCGCTGTTCGCGAGGAACGCCGTCGAGATGCTCTGCTTGCTCAGTTGGCTGAACTCCATCGATGACGACACCGCTGGTTCGTGCAGCCGTCCTGTCGAGGCGCTGTGGTGCAGTGTCGGTGCCATTGTCATACCTGGCACGAGCTGGTAGAGCTGCGGCGGCTGTGTGTGTGCGTGGTACGGATGATGCTGGTGCTGGTGGAACGAATGCTGCTGGTGTTGATGCTGGTGTGGATGTGGGAACTGTTGGTGACGCTCGGCGTAGGCGCTCGCGGGGTGGTACACGACAGTCATGCCGTTGTGGCTCGCAACAGCGCCGTGCGGCAGCGCGAACTCGCTGTAGTCGTACCCACCGCTGCTGTGTCCATGTGCGTAGCTGCTCCGTGGCGCAGACGCACTGGGATGCTGCAGCGTCCCGTTGCGGTTCCGCAGCCCGCGCATGCGCCGCGCCATCTTCTCGCGGTACTTTTGCGCGTGCGTCTGCGTCTGGCGCACCGTGCGCGAGCCGACCATCTCGGCGATGGCTTTCCACGGCCCCTTTGGATACGTCTCCATGGCTTTCAGGAACCGGTCGTGCTCGGCTTTGGTCCACGTCCCGGACGCTTTGATCGCTTCGCCGTTCGCGTCGAACTGCTGCTGGTCGAGCGACTCGGCCACGCGGATCGTGCCGTCTTTCACAATGAGCAAGTGTTTGCGGTCGAGCTTGAACTCGAGATCGTCGTCGTCGTCGTCCTGGCCGCGGTACCCGCCGTCGTCGTCGTGGCTACTCCGCTCGCTGTCAGAGCTCTCGTCTGCGCAAGCGTTTGGCGCGCGCTGCTCCTGCTGCTCGGTGTCGCTGCTGCTGTTGTTGTCTCGCGTGTCCTGCTGGTTGAGATTGCCGCGTTTGTTGGAGGTCATACCGCTCTTCATGGTGTCTGAGTGGTTGCTGTTGCTGTTCTTGGTGTGGTTGCTGCTGTTGCTGATGTACATCAAGCGCGTCGATGTGACTTGCTGGTGTGGAGTGGCTGCAGTGTGCTGCTGTAAATACGGTGTTGTCGTGGTGGTGGTAGTCGCTTGCTTGTTGCTAGCTTGCGCCGGTGCTGCTGCTGAGTGTAGATGCGCGCGAGCGAGAGCAGAGTGAAGCACAGGAGGCTGTTGTTGCCTGTTGCCTCTCACCGCCACTTGCCGCGAGCAAATTTGAGAATGGAGAGAGCAGCTCGTGGCGTTCGTGCGAGCTTGTTGTGTACGCGCGACCGACAAGCAGATGGACGGCAACACCTCGCGAGCAAGCTCGTCAACGAGTGCAAGTGCGCGAGTGTGTGCGTGTGTGCCTCGCGACGAAAATTCGCGTCCGAGAGCGAGCGTCGTGCACTGCCGAGCTTTTGCTGTGTCAGTGCGAACCCGAGCAAGTGCAAGAGTACAAGAGCACAAGAGTACAAGTGCAGGCAGGACGCAGGACGCAAGACAGACAGATCCGGTACACGCAGTCGCGTCGACGGCGATCAAGCATGTGGCCCGACTTCGGCCTCGCAATCGCGCGCGACAGCAGCCTCCTCTTTTGTGCCAACGCCTCTACGCTCCCTCGCGCGCGCTCGCGCCGCCATGTGTGGTCGTCTGGTGTATGAGTTGTGTGTAGTGTGTGAATGCTTCGACGCCGGACTGCGGCGGTGGCGGTCGTGAAAGAGCCAAAGAGCCAAAGAGCCAAAGAGCCAAAGAGATCCGCTTTCGACATCTGCTCGTGCGACGGAAAGAAGCGGCAACTGGCAACTGGTTGTGCCAGCTGATCTCGCGCAAAGCAGCTCGCGCGACTGGACGTGCAAAGCCAGCGCAGCGTTCGGTTGTTCGTCTGCTGGCAAGAGCTGTCTGCTGCCACGTAGAGCAAACACCCGAGACGGAGCAAACATCTCAAGCCAACAAGACAAACAACCAGTGCGCGCTGTGCCGGGATGATCGCAACGTAAGTTGCCCCGCAACGCGGCCGCGCCATGTGGTGCGCGCGATGCGCGATGTGCGATGTGCGAACACGTCATGGCGCCGCTCGGGTTTCACTTGCTTCGCACGCTCGAGAGAAGGGAAGGCAAGACGATCGTCGGATGACCACGCGAGCTCCAACTGTGTGCTGATTGCAGACTGCGCTGCAGGAGCCAGTCCGTGATCACACTCCGGTTCACTTTGACCATCGCAATCCAATCCGACACACGCGTCCATTGGTGGCAGGCAACTCGATCAGATGCACACGAGCTCAGCTCAAGTCAAGTCAAGTCAAGTCGGTCGAGCGTGCATCATGCTCGCGAGGGCACGAGAGAGGACGCAAGAGAGAAAGAGGACGCATGCTTGTCGCCTCGCAATGCAAGAGACAACAAGGCAAGCGTGTCAACGAGGACACTTGGTACATCGACAACAACCGCTTGGAGCGAGCGAGTGCGCTCGGCTCCATCAACAAAGCAAACCAATCAAACCACGCAAGCAAGCACGTGAGAGACGCACAATGTGTGTGTCTGCTAGACCTTGCGTCACAGCGACTTGCTCCTGCCTCGAGGACACCAGGAGACCAACAAGCAACAAGCAACAAGCAACGAACCAAGAGCGAGGTCAACGCACCTTCACGCGAATAAGATCAGCGCGCCAATGTAAACAACACATGCTTTCAAGAACCACTCAAGTGATGCACCCTGTATTTTGTCACTACCGAACGCAAGCACAGCTCGACGCAGTGGTCCAGCTGGTCGAGATCCAGACTCGAAGCTGCCGACGCGCCTCTGCAGGACACAACGTCCTTGTATGTGTTGAAGCAGATACTTGTACCAGCCAGTGCGTCGGCTGGGACTGTCGAATATCAAGCCATCGCGCAGACTAGAGTCGAGCCGAATGGAGCGGAGCCGCGTGGCGCTGGTCGTGCAAGTCAAGAAGCGACACGACCTCACGACCTCACCGAAGTCCCAACAACAACATCAACAACAACGAGAGTGCGAACAACCAAACCAAGCGACTGCACGGCCGACCGACGATGATGCAACAACGCTCGCTTGTGCGCTCGACACGGAGAGCTGGAGTGGCAAGGCAGACCGATCAGATGCGATGCGGTCCGATCGAGCGACTGCAGATGCGGATGCAGATGTGCATCGAGAGCGTTCGCACATCAACTGGAGCGCCTTCGCGAGCGCTGGATGTTGTCCCTCGGTCTGCGATCGATGGACTGATCAATGGACTGATTGATCAGCACTGACTGATCAGCACATGCCTTGGCAGCCAGGACGAGGATATGAATCGACACTTGATCGGTCCCATGGACACACACACATAGGTGAGCTACATACTGAGCGTGCATGCATGCATGTGCGCCTCTGGCTTTCCGACAGTCCATGAGCTCTCGAGACGCAATCAACAACAACAACGACGACGACGACGTTGACTGCTGCTGCTGTTGTTGGGGAACTCCACTGCGCGATAGTGGTTGACTGACTCACGCACTCACTCACATCATCACCTGTCGGTCGAGTCGAGTCGCCAAACCGAACCAAAGCACTACAGTAGTCAGACACGAGGAACGAGCGAACGAGGCACTTTGTCACCAGTGCAGCGGCTCCGCTGCATTCCTCAAGGCGAGAGACACCACTCGGCATGCGCACGAACCAATACAAGCACGCGCGAGTGCTCGTCCAACGCAGCGCATGCGTGACATACTCGCACTCACACAGTAGACACCACTTGCTTCACTTGCCACTGCTTGCATCATGTGTGTGTTGCAAACGCCACTGCGCACTGCTAGCAGCGAAAGGTGTCGCTCTCACTGTTCAACGAAGCTTCCGAGCACAATGCGCCATGCGACTGCGACTGCAAGTGCGGCTCCTTGCGATGCGCAACGCTCCGACGCGCGCTTGGCAAAGACGCGTCCGCTGGTCAACCACGACGATCGTTGAAGCGGCTGGCGCTCTGTCTCTTGGCGAGTGCGGATGCGTGTGTATCCATCCGTCGCAAAGCCAACGGCGTCTCGCACGGCGTCGCCACGAACAACAACAGCAGTGCGCGCGCGCTCCGACGATCTGCTAAAGGCGCTGCATGCGGAAAATTTTCACGTCCTGGAGCACGCGCTGGCTGCTGCTGCTGCTGCTCGACTGCCGTGCGTCCGGCGCGCGCGCGTCGTCTGCCGCGAAGCAGCTCGCCCAGTCCACGAGCTCGTACGCAAACGTGCGGCTGAGCAGGTCGAAGAACTGGTGCTCCATCGGGTTGCGCGACCGGTGCGCCATGAGCACGACCGTGTCAGGTCTCGCGAGCGCGTTGAGCGACGTGACGAGTGGCGCGTAGCCCTCGGGGTCGTACACGACGTCCGAGAGCACGAGGACATCGGGGTGCGGCTCTGGCAGCGTCGCAGTCGACGAGCCCCAGCAGTGCGTCGCCGCAGTCGGGGCTGCGCCACGACGCTCGTCTTTGGTGGCACTACTGGTGGTGCTGCTGTTGCTATTGCTACTGGTACTGGCGCTAGCACTGGACGGGAAGTTGAGCGTGATGTTGTACTGCAGCAGCGGGACGACGTCGGCCATGTCCGTGAGCGTGACGTCAGCGCCGAGCATGGCGCAGAAGATGCCGACGAGCCCGAGGCCGCTCCCGAGCTCCACGACGCGCTTGCGCTCGATCACGGCGCGGTTGAGCGCCAAGTACCGCGTCAAGACGAGGCACGAGTCCCAGAGCTTGCCGCCAATGCCTGCGCAGCAGGTGCATACACGTGAGCGAGTGCGTGAGTGCGTGAGTGAGTGGCGATCCGAGGCATCGGTCATGCTGAGAGCGTCCGACGCTCACACACACGACACACACAAAACTCATGAGCGTACCGAGGTTGCCGGGCGACTCGGCCAAGAGGATCTCGCGGTCGATGCCAGCCATCGCCACGGGCCGACAGCAGTGCACGCCCAAGTGGTTCACTGCGACAGTCGCTGCGGCGCTTGACTTGGAAGACTGCGCTGATGTCGCTACTGCGGCTGCTACAGGCGCGACGACGTCGAACGGCAGCGACACGACTGGGAACAGGTCCCACGCGGCGCGCGAGCTCTCGTGGACTGTCACCATGAGTGCAGCAGTAGCAGCACACTGCGCGTCGGCACTGCGCTCAGTGCTGTCACCCGCAGCGTCCGCGATAGCGACAGCGACGCGGAACACGACTTTGCCGCGGTCGTTGAGCGCGAGGCGGCCGTCCGGACGCACTGCGCTCTCGCTCGCTCGCGCACTTGCGTCGTCGACTGCGTCCAGCGCGTCGTGAAACACGAGGCAGAGCGGCGAGCTGGCGTCCGCTGTGCGCAGCGAGCACTGGAGGAAGATGCGCTCGCCCTGCGCGACGTTCGCGCGCCGAAAGAGCCCGAACTCGTTCCCGACGTTCACGACGACGTCGAACGGCTCGCCCAGCGCCACATGCGACGGAATGAGCGACCTGCTCGCCCACACACAGGTCCACGAGGCAGACCCAAGAGAGGCAACGCAGTCAGTCAGTCAGTCTGTCGGATCCGATCACTTGGTCAGCAGCAGCGCCGCCGCAACGACGCACGCACCCAAAGTTGATGCGCAGCTGCTGGTTCGCGTGCACCATCTTGCCCATCTGGTCCGCCTCGCGCGCAGCAGCCTCACGGTCGCGCACGAGCGTCTTGCGCAGCCGCCGACGCGCTGCCACTGCGTACTGGAACAGCGCAGGCGTGCGTTCGCGCGCGTGGCGGTCCTCGAGCACCGCCTCGACGAGCGCCAGCGCCGACTCAAAGCGCTCGAGGTTCTCTAGCGCAACGAGGCGCCGGACACTCGCTTTCTCGTTCATCGCGTTGTGCTTGAGCGCTTTGGTGCAGTCTGAGTGAGGAGGTAGGCGGTCGTAGTGCATCAGAGCTCAGTGACGTGGACACGAGCACACACTTGCAAAGGTGGCGCATACGCTGCCAGCGCAACAACGCAGCGCATCGAGAGCAGAGGACGCACCATGCAGCGCAGCGGCAAAGTTGCGCTCTTGGATGAACGTCTGCGCGCGGTTCGAGAAGAGCTGCGACGCAGTAAGCGACGCGTCCGAGCTGTCGCTGGGCTGCGTCGAGGCTGCATCCAGCGCCGTCTCGAGCAGCGCAATTGCGTCCGAGTAGCGCGCGCGAGCGTCTTCGTAGCGACCGCTGCTGTAGAGCGCGTTGCCGTCAGTCTGGAGCCGCTTGACGACCGTCGGTGTGTCCATTGTGTTTACTGTCTTTTGTTTGAGTGGCGTTGCAGATTGTCCAGCAAAAGTCTGACAAAATGAGGCGACCAGCACTCTGAATGGCGACAATAGACTTCATGTTTGTATGCGCATGTCATGAACATACAAACACACAGTGTTGTTGTTGTTTGGAGATCACCAAACGCCACAATCTAGCTCGACACGACCCAGCACATCAGAGCCCATCCGAGCGCAAGTGCCCACGACTGTCAGCACTCTCAGCAGCGCCATTGCTGTCGTGATGGCAACAGCAGCAGCAGCAGCAGCAACAGCAGCTATGGCGACACCTCGCGTTCTCGATGACGACGACCGTGCTGCGCTCCAAGCGCTTCAAGAACAGCAGCAGCAACCACTAGCAGGTGGTGCTGGAGCAATGCGCTCGCTGCTGCCTCGACCGCGCGGCGTCGTGTTCTGTCCCCACTGTCACGAAGGCTTTGGCTCGGCATCGCTTGCGATCCACGTGCGGCGCTGTCGCGCTCAGCTTGCAGTGCCATCGGATGATACCAGCACCACCACCAACAACAACAACAGCAACGACGGCACAACAAGCAGCAGCAGCGAGCAGCTCCACAGCAAGAAGCGTCGACCCGTGCGCTCGCTCGTGGACCTGTACGCTGTCGGCTTGTCTTGCATTTGCGTGTTTGTTAGTCCGTCCGTCAGCGCTGTTGCTCGACTGATGCACGTGCACTGACTGACTCAAGCGAGCCGACGCTAACTCACTCATGTCTGTCGGATGCGACGCACCACTGGCGCTTGTGTATGCGACTGCGGTGTACTACGTAGGGACGCCAGCACCAATCTGTCACAGCGGTCGCTACGAAGACGCTCGCGCGCGCTACTCGGACGCAATTGCGCTGCTCGAGACGGCGCTGGATGCAGCCTCGACGCAGCCCAGCGACAGCTCGGACGCGTCGCTTACTGCGTCGCAGCTCTTCTCGAACCGCGCGCAGACGTTCATCCAAGAGCGCAACTTTGCCGCTGCGCTGCATGGTGCGTCCTCTGCTCTCGATGCGCTGCGTTGTTGCGCTGGCAGCGTATGCACCACCTTTGCAAGTGTGTGCTCGTGTCCACGTCACTGAGCTCTGATGCACTACGACCGCCTACCTCCTCACTCAGACTGCACCAAAGCGCTCAAGCACAACGCGATGAACGAGAAAGCGAGTGTCCGGCGCCTCGTTGCGCTAGAGAACCTCGAGCGCTTTGAGTCGGCGCTGGCGCTCGTCGAGGCGGTGCTCGAGGACCGCCACGCGCGCGAACGCACGCCTGCGCTGTTCCAGTACGCAGTGGCAGCGCGTCGGCGGCTGCGCAAGACGCTCGTGCGCGACCGTGAGGCTGCTGCGCGCGAGGCGGACCAGATGGGCAAGATGGTGCACGCGAACCAGCAGCTGCGCATCAACTTTGGGTGCGTGCGTCGTTGCGGCGGCGCTGCTGCTGACCAAGTGATCGGATCCGACAGACTGACTGACTGACTGCGTTGCCTCTCTTGGGTCTGCCTCGTGGACCTGTGTGTGGGCGAGCAGGTCGCTCATTCCGTCGCATGTGGCGCTGGGCGAGCCGTTCGACGTCGTCGTGAACGTCGGGAACGAGTTCGGGCTCTTTCGGCGCGCGAACGTCGCGCAGGGCGAGCGCATCTTCCTCCAGTGCTCGCTGCGCACAGCGGACGCCAGCTCGCCGCTCTGCCTCGTGTTTCACGACGCGCTGGACGCAGTCGACGACGCAAGTGCGCGAGCGAGCGAGAGCGCAGTGCGTCCGGACGGCCGCCTCGCGCTCAACGACCGCGGCAAAGTCGTGTTCCGCGTCGCTGTCGCTATCGCGGACGCTGCGGGTGACAGCACTGAGCGCAGTGCCGACGCGCAGTGTGCTGCTACTGCTGCACTCATGGTGACAGTCCACGAGAGCTCGCGCGCCGCGTGGGACCTGTTCCCAGTCGTGTCGCTGCCGTTCGACGTCGTCGCGCCTGTAGCAGCCGCAGTAGCGACATCAGCGCAGTCTTCCAAGTCAAGCGCCGCAGCGACTGTCGCAGTGAACCACTTGGGCGTGCACTGCTGTCGGCCCGTGGCGATGGCTGGCATCGACCGCGAGATCCTCTTGGCCGAGTCGCCCGGCAACCTCGGTACGCTCATGAGTTTTGTGTGTGTCGTGTGTGTGAGCGTCGGACGCTCTCAGCATGACCGATGCCTCGGATCGCCACTCACTCACGCACTCACGCACTCGCTCACGTGTATGCACCTGCTGCGCAGGCATTGGCGGCAAGCTCTGGGACTCGTGCCTCGTCTTGACGCGGTACTTGGCGCTCAACCGCGCCGTGATCGAGCGCAAGCGCGTCGTGGAGCTCGGGAGCGGCCTCGGGCTCGTCGGCATCTTCTGCGCCATGCTCGGCGCTGACGTCACGCTCACGGACATGGCCGACGTCGTCCCGCTGCTGCAGTACAACATCACGCTCAACTTCCCGTCCAGTGCTAGCGCCAGTACCAGTAGCAATAGCAACAGCAGCACCACCAGTAGTGCCACCAAAGACGAGCGTCGTGGCGCAGCCCCGACTGCGGCGACGCACTGCTGGGGCTCGTCGACTGCGACGCTGCCAGAGCCGCACCCCGATGTCCTCGTGCTCTCGGACGTCGTGTACGACCCCGAGGGCTACGCGCCACTCGTCACGTCGCTCAACGCGCTCGCGAGACCTGACACGGTCGTGCTCATGGCGCACCGGTCGCGCAACCCGATGGAGCACCAGTTCTTCGACCTGCTCAGCCGCACGTTTGCGTACGAGCTCGTGGACTGGGCGAGCTGCTTCGCGGCAGACGACGCGCGCGCGCCGGACGCACGGCAGTCGAGCAGCAGCAGCAGCAGCCAGCGCGTGCTCCAGGACGTGAAAATTTTCCGCATGCAGCGCCTTTAGCAGATCGTCGGAGCGCGCGCGCACTGCTGTTGTTGTTCGTGGCGACGCCGTGCGAGACGCCGTTGGCTTTGCGACGGATGGATACACACGCATCCGCACTCGCCAAGAGACAGAGCGCCAGCCGCTTCAACGATCGTCGTGGTTGACCAGCGGACGCGTCTTTGCCAAGCGCGCGTCGGAGCGTTGCGCATCGCAAGGAGCCGCACTTGCAGTCGCAGTCGCATGGCGCATTGTGCTCGGAAGCTTCGTTGAACAGTGAGAGCGACACCTTTCGCTGCTAGCAGTGCGCAGTGGCGTTTGCAACACACACATGATGCAAGCAGTGGCAAGTGAAGCAAGTGGTGTCTACTGTGTGAGTGCGAGTATGTCACGCATGCGCTGCGTTGGACGAGCACTCGCGCGTGCTTGTATTGGTTCGTGCGCATGCCGAGTGGTGTCTCTCGCCTTGAGGAATGCAGCGGAGCCGCTGCACTGGTGACAAAGTGCCTCGTTCGCTCGTTCCTCGTGTCTGACTACTGTAGTGCTTTGGTTCGGTTTGGCGACTCGACTCGACCGACAGGTGATGATGTGAGTGAGTGCGTGAGTCAGTCAACCACTATCGCGCAGTGGAGTTCCCCAACAACAGCAGCAGCAGTCAACGTCGTCGTCGTCGTTGTTGTTGTTGATTGCGTCTCGAGAGCTCATGGACTGTCGGAAAGCCAGAGGCGCACATGCATGCATGCACGCTCAGTATGTAGCTCACCTATGTGTGTGTGTCCATGGGACCGATCAAGTGTCGATTCATATCCTCGTCCTGGCTGCCAAGGCATGTGCTGATCAGTCAGTGCTGATCAATCAGTCCATTGATCAGTCCATCGATCGCAGACCGAGGGACAACATCCAGCGCTCGCGAAGGCGCTCCAGTTGATGTGCGAACGCTCTCGATGCACATCTGCATCCGCATCTGCAGTCGCTCGATCGGACCGCATCGCATCTGATCGGTCTGCCTTGCCACTCCAGCTCTCCGTGTCGAGCGCACAAGCGAGCGTTGTTGCATCATCGTCGGTCGGCCGTGCAGTCGCTTGGTTGGTTGTTCGCACTCTCGTTGTTGTTGATGTTGTTGTTGGGACTTCGGTGAGGTCGTGAGGTCGTGTCGCTTCTTGACTTGCACGACCAGCGCCACGCGGCCTCCGCTCCATTCGGCTCGACTCTAGTCTGCGCGATGGCTTGATATTCGACAGTCCCAGCCGACGCACTGGCTGGTACAAGTATCTGCTTCAACACATACAAGGACGTTGTGTCCTGCAGAGGCGCGTCGGCAGCTTCGAGTCTGGATCTCGACCAGCTGGACCACTGCGTCGAGCTGTGCTTTGCGTTCGGTAGTGACAAAATACAGGGTGCATCACTTGAGTGGTTCTTGAAAGCATGTGTTGTTTACATTGGCGCGCTGATCTTATTCGCGTGAAGGTGCGTTGACCTCGCTCTTGGTTCGTTGCTTGTTGCTTGTTGCTTGTTGGTCTCCTGGTGTCCTCGAGGCAGGAGCAAGTCGCTGTGACGCAAGGTCTAGCAGACACACACATTGTGCGTCTCTCACGTGCTTGCTTGCGTGGTTTGATTGGTTTGCTTTGTTGATGGAGCCGAGCGCACTCGCTCGCTCCAAGCGGTTGTTGTCGATGTACCAAGTGTCCTCGTTGACACGCTTGCCTTGTTGTCTCTTGCATTGCGAGGCGACAAGCATGCGTCCTCTTTCTCTCTTGCGTCCTCTCTCGTGCCCTCGCGAGCATGATGCACGCTCGACCGACTTGACTTGACTTGACTTGAGCTGAGCTCGTGTGCATCTGATCGAGTTGCCTGCCACCATGGACGCGTGTGTCGGATTGGATTGCGATGGTCAAAGTGAACCGGAGTGTGATCACGGACTGGCTCCTGCAGCGCAGTCTGCAATCAGCACACAGTTGGAGCTCGCGTGGTCATCCGACGATCGTCTTGCCTTCCCTTCTCTCGAGCGTGCGAAGCAAGTGAAACCCGAGCGGCGCCATGACGTGTTCGCACATCGCACATCGCGCATCGCGCGCACCACATGGCGCGGGGCCGCGTTGCGGGGCAACTTACGTTGCGATCATCCCGGCACAGCGCGCACTGGTTGTTTGTCTTGTTGGCTTGAGATGTTTGCTCCGTCTCGGGTGTTTGCTCTACGTGGCAGCAGACAGCTCTTGCCAGCAGACGAACAACCGAACGCTGCGCTGGCTTTGCACGTCCAGTCGCGCGAGCTGCTTTGCGCGAGATCAGCTGGCACAACCAGTTGCCAGTTGCCGCTTCTTTCCGTCGCACGAGCAGATGTCGAAAGCGGATCTCTTTGGCTCTTTGGCTCTTTGGCTCTTTGGCTCTTTCACGACCGCCACCGCCGCAGTCCGGCGTCGAAGCATTCACACACTACACACAACTCATACACCAGACGACCACACATGGCGGCGCGAGCGCGCGCGAGGGAGCGTAGAGGCGTTGGCACAAAAGAGGAGGCTGCTGTCGCGCGCGATTGCGAGGCCGAAGTCGGGCCACATGCTTGATCGCCGTCGACGCGACTGCGTGTACCGGATCTGTCTGTCTTGCGTCCTGCGTCCTGCCTGCACTTGTACTCTTGTGCTCTTGTACTCTTGCACTTGCTCGGGTTCGCACTGACACAGCAAAAGCTCGGCAGTGCACGACGCTCGCTCTCGGACGCGAATTTTCGTCGCGAGGCACACACGCACACACTCGCGCACTTGCACTCGTTGACGAGCTTGCTCGCGAGGTGTTGCCGTCCATCTGCTTGTCGGTCGCGCGTACACAACAAGCTCGCACGAACGCCACGAGCTGCTCTCTCCATTCTCAAATTTGCTCGCGGCAAGTGGCGGTGAGAGGCAACAGGCAACAACAGCCTCCTGTGCTTCACTCTGCTCTCGCTCGCGCGCATCTACACTCAGCAGCAGCACCGGCGCAAGCTAGCAACAAGCAAGCGACTACCACCACCACGACAACACCGTATTTACAGCAGCACACTGCAGCCACTCCACACCAGCAAGTCACATCGACGCGCTTGATGTACATCAGCAACAGCAGCAACCACACCAAGAACAGCAACAGCAACCACTCAGACACCATGAAGAGCGGTATGACCTCCAACAAACGCGGCAATCTCAACCAGCAGGACACGCGAGACAACAACAGCAGCAGCGACACCGAGCAGCAGGAGCAGCGCGCGCCAAACGCTTGCGCAGACGAGAGCTCTGACAGCGAGCGGAGTAGCCACGACGACGACGGCGGGTACCGCGGCCAGGACGACGACGACGACGATCTCGAGTTCAAGCTCGACCGCAAACACTTGCTCATTGTGAAAGACGGCACGATCCGCGTGGCCGAGTCGCTCGACCAGCAGCAGTTCGACGCGAACGGCGAAGCGATCAAAGCGTCCGGGACGTGGACCAAAGCCGAGCACGACCGGTTCCTGAAAGCCATGGAGACGTATCCAAAGGGCCGTGGAAAGCCATCGCCGAGATGGTCGGCTCGCGCACGGTGCGCCAGACGCAGACGCACGCGCAAAAGTACCGCGAGAAGATGGCGCGGCGCATGCGCGGGCTGCGGAACCGCAACGGGACGCTGCAGCATCCCAGTGCGTCTGCGCCACGGAGCAGCTACGCACATGGACACAGCAGCGGTGGGTACGACTACAGCGAGTTCGCGCTGCCGCACGGCGCTGTTGCGAGCCACAACGGCATGACTGTCGTGTACCACCCCGCGAGCGCCTACGCCGAGCGTCACCAACAGTTCCCACATCCACACCAGCATCAACACCAGCAGCATTCGTTCCACCAGCACCAGCATCATCCGTACCACGCACACACACAGCCGCCGCAGCTCTACCAGCTCGTGCCAGGTATGACAATGGCACCGACACTGCACCACAGCGCCTCGACAGGACGGCTGCACGAACCAGCGGTGTCGTCATCGATGGAGTTCAGCCAACTGAGCAAGCAGAGCATCTCGACGGCGTTCCTCGCGAACAGCGCGTACCCTGCGTCATGGGACCCGCAACAGCAGCCTGGCGTCGCAGTGCCGCTTGTTGTCGTGCCACCGCCACTCGCGCGTGGTGCATCGTGTCCACTGGCATCTTCCTCTTCCTCATCCTCGTCGTCACTACTGATGTCGTCGACAGCGACAGCGACAGCTACAACAGCAGACGCGAGTGGCGCTCGAGCCACGCGACCGAGCCGCCGCGGCTCAGACGGCAAAGTGCCCGACTTTGACGAGTCCATGGACTTCCTCATGGACGTCTTCGCTGGACACCCGAGTCCGCTCAGCGGTACGCAAGTCGCAGCATCCAGGTCGGCATCCTCAGTCAGTAGTAGTAGTAGCACCCACCGAAAGCGCGAGGCGCGCTCGCAGTCTCACTCGCCACCCCAGCAGCGCCAGTGAGTGCAATACAGACGTTCTAGCAAAGTAAGTTCTCAGCATGCATTCGTTTGAGACTTGAGCTCCTGACTTCATTCGTTAGTGTGTCGCCTCGAGCTATGACAAAGGGAAGGCGGCATCATGATCAAGACACTCGATGCCACGACCCACGATCTCCGAATGACTGGCACCGCTCTCAACTACTACACAAAGCATTGAATCTAGCAGTGCTCTCGGATCCGAGCAGCGTGAGCAAGTGTCTTCGTAGCGCTGTCGAGCGCATTGCAGTCGTTCATCAAATTGTGCTTTCTCATGTATCTTGTGATTTGCCTTGCGTTGTGGCATATTTGACTGTCGAAAGTCCGATGTTTTGTATTATTGTAGAGACCATTTGTTGGACAGTTTTGTCTTGTTCATCGGTAGAATATATTTGTAGTATAGTTCGTGAATGACTTCAAAAAGGTCGAGGTGACAACCACCATCTAAGTGTCAGGCTCAACTCGGTGTGATGACGATGGAGCCTTTGACGAATACAACGAGTGCCCTCGTTAGTGAAGTCCGTGTTAACAGCGAAACGTCACATTTCGCGTAGTCGAGCAATGCACAGTTTCTGTGAACCAGTCACCACGGCAAAAAATGTTCCGATATATTTATTCTCACGGAAACATTTGACGTATGTATCAAAGCAAACATAGACACAAAAACATAGGTGAAAGCTACTGGTTCAATGTGCAAGCTCATACCCTAGCCAAATATAATAATGTCATCATAGCTAAGCTGTGTTTGCATGCCCCATACATCACACCAAAGATATCGTCGTCGCTGTCAAATTTGGTTGTGTTACCACACTTGGACAGTATGCGCATCGTCGTTGCGAGCAGACAAACGATTGTCAATCAAAGACACATCGTGCGTCGAACGTTTGGGTACATGAACGCTCGAGTGGGACGACACGCTTTGAAAATGCCCAATAACGTCGGACCAGATCTCTGGCGTTGATGCAGCTATCGGAAACAAGGAGGACTATTTGTATAATTGACATCAATGCTTGTATACGACGCATAACATCCTTTCAACACTTTGGTAGGATTGTGGCTTTTCGATACCGTATATAAATACATTAAGGCTTTCTTCATAATCAAATCTAGACAGAGTGGCATATTATACATGTCTGAAAAAGCATAGTTTCGTTTGTCGGATAGTCAGCGATATTCAAAAACAAGAGCGACTAAACGTCAGTATACGAATGCCACATTGACTCATCCCATTATCAGCATACATTCTTATGATGCTTTTATACAGGCGATATAGGTAGAGTGTTTTGTTTAGTTGGATCTTGGGTATTTGACTGTATGACAAAGATACAGCTTTTTTGTTGGATTTTTTCAAGGCAAATATTCAAAATGTAGAGTCTAGGTTTTGTGTATGAATGTATCCCAATAAATACTAATCTATATGTTGACAAAGTATTGACTTTTTGTCGGATATTTAGTGATATAGAACAACAAGACTGACTTAGCGTCTGTAGTGTATTGTTTGGTTGTAACTTGAGGTACTATGACTGTTTGTCTGACAAAATGCTGTATGTACAAAACATACAGCATTTTGTGGTATATTTTCTATGTATGACATTCAAAATTGAGAAAGTCTAGCGTATGCGTACGAATGCAATATTCACACTTCCCATTTATTACTAAGCAAAGTCCTTGTAAGGTAGACCTAACTGCATTAGAGTGAGTAGTTTAGAGGGTGTCAACAATTGGTTCTTAACATGACGAGGGATTTCAAGTCACTCATAATTAGAGTTCAGGGAATGAAATCAAATACGGTGTGCTAATCACAACATCAGGACAGCACAGACCAATAAGTTCACCACTTTGATTGTGCTTGGCGTCTTAACCTTATTTGGAAAATATTTTTCTTGACAAGGAGACATTTTGATTAGGGTGTTTGTAGATGTCTCACTCTCTGGATACTGAGTGCCTTGTTATCACCCAACGCCGTAACCTCAATGTTTGATACGTGTTCATTA
Organism: Pythium guiyangense; assembly: GCA_003730235.1. NCBI lineage: Eukaryota > Oomycota > Peronosporomycetes > Pythiales > Pythiaceae > Pythium > Pythium guiyangense. The sequence goes on from QXDM01000029.1 coordinate 285,722, forward strand.
TGTCGTCTCAACCTCATGTCAAATGTTCACGAGCCTTGTACGATATGATAATATTATCGGTAGGTATTGTACCAATGTCATCAGCCAATAGCGATCAACCTGATTGATGTTGATACCCACAACAATGGGGACGTCCAAAGCGCTGATATAGTTTTTCATGCATGTAAACGACATTATTTCCTGTATGCGCTACTCCTTACATTTTGTGTGACCGTCGATGTTCGTTAAAGTGCATAAGAGCTGAAAGTAGGCTATACACCGCAAGTCGTCTTTATACATTATGCTCGTCCTTGAGCAAGATGCCGACGGTACGTAGGTCTGCCGTGTTGATACTTTCTCTTATCGCCGTTACTGATATGAAGACGTACAGCATCAAAATCTAATGTCCAGTCACTGCTACCAGGTGGTCACCCGCTGCTGCCACGACTTTTGAACGAGCGGCACGTGTTGTACTTGTAGCACAGGCTGTTCGGGCTGTAACGTGACCTCCATTGTCATGGCGACCGCTGTGGCACTATCACACAGGGCAGTCAGTACAGAGACAGGAGAAACGGGACCTGAGTACAGATCATTGATCTCCCGCTCGCGAACGAAGAGGTGAACAATCTCCGTATTGTGGAGCACTTGTGGCTTAAGGGACGGGAGCACATCCACTCCTCTAGGAATCTCACGACCGATGTTCGTAGAGAAGTGCGAATCGCTGGCGGGCGGTTCCAGTAGCTGTGCCTGCCGATGCTGCGTTCTCACATGTCCATACCTGTAGAGTACGAGCTGTCGATCAGGCGCTGGTTCAATTGTCATTTGATGGAAAAGTTCAAAGTGGCGAAAGTCCGCTCCTGACTCATTGAACGGATGCTAAACGACCCATCTATCATCCGCATGCTCGTCTTGAGCAAGATGCTGACAGTACGTAAGTCTGCTATGTCGATACTCTCTCACATGGCCACTACTGACATGCATGACTGTATGACAGCGACAGCGTTCGCGATAGAGGGCAGTGATCCTCACGAAAGACTGTCGTTCAAGAAGAAGGCTCGGTGGGCGACGTGGCGTACGTACGCGACTGCATGTATGTGTGTGTATGTGCGAGGACTAACGCCCATCGTGCGATCTTCAGTCTTGGGGGTCATCATCCTATTCGGACACATCTATCTGACTTTGGCAGTGTGGGCAGGTGGAGCCAACAGCTTCCTCAAAGCGCAATTCAGAGCACCATCGCGCTCTTGGCGTACATCAAGCCATGGCTTGAATAAAAGTGACGGAGACAATAGCAATTCACATCGTTCGATTACACTGCTGCTGCTCGACTGCCATATAGCTTATTTGTGTGCCTTTGTGTGAGAACTAACACTCGTCATGCAACATTCAGTCCTGGGGGTCGGTATCCTACTCGTGCACGACACTGGTGTAGAGTTGGGGTATGTGGAAGGACTCCTCAAAGTGCACTTCAAAGCACAAAAGGTACTCCTGGCGCGCCTCAAACCAGAGACCGATAGAAGAAGCAACAGATTGTAATACAATTCGTTTTTGCTCCTTTTTGGACTGCAGCCGCTTGCTTTGGAAGGTTAGATCTGTCAAACACGCGTTGGATGCTGACTGTCCTGCGTCCGGCTTCATTGAGTTTTTAGGGTGATGGTGTACAACTGTGACTGTACCAACGTTGATGTGAATACTTTTAACGTTGAACATATTAACTATAAGGCAGCTTGGAAGTAAGCATTTTTGATCGAAGCAACTTCAATTGTCTTCACTACCGATGAGTCACTGCTTAACCTCAACACCATTCGTTTGCTCCTTGTTTGATCGCATACTCATGTACATATCTGGGTTGCATTGGTACTAGGCGTAGAGAGTATCGTGGTCAATGTCAGCCATAATAGAGCCAAGTGAGTGAGTGTATATCAAGTGAAATGTCATATTGAAGGTTTTTCCAACCAAAATCGTACAAAAAGAATAACCATTTCATACATTTGTCCCACAAACGTCTAACCAAATGAGGCGACCAGCACTCTGAATGGCGACAATAGACTTCATGTTTGTATGCGCATGTCATGAACATACAAACACACAGTGTTGTTGTTGTTTGGAGATCACCAAACGCCACAATCTAGCTCGACACGACCCAGCACATCAGAGCCCATCCGAGCGCAAGTGCCCACGACTGTCAGCACTCTCAGCAGCGCCATTGCTGTCGTGATGGCAACAGCAGCAGCAGCAGCAGCAACAGCAGCTATGGCGACACCTCGCGTTCTCGATGACGACGACCGTGCTGCGCTCCAAGCGCTTCAAGAACAGCAGCAGCAACCACTAGCAGGTGGTGCTGGAGCAATGCGCTCGCTGCTGCCTCGACCGCGCGGCGTCGTGTTCTGTCCCCACTGTCACGAAGGCTTTGGCTCGGCATCGCTTGCGATCCACGTGCGGCGCTGTCGCGCTCAGCTTGCAGTGCCATCGGATGATACCAGCACCACCACCAACAACAACAACAGCAACGACGGCACAACAAGCAGCAGCAGCGAGCAGCTCCACAGCAAGAAGCGTCGACCCGTGCGCTCGCTCGTGGACCTGTACGCTGTCGGCTTGTCTTGCATTTGCGTGTTTGTTAGTCCGTCCGTCAGCGCTGTTGCTCGACTGATGCACGTGCACTGACTGACTCAAGCGAGCCGACGCTAACTCACTCATGTCTGTCGGATGCGACGCACCACTGGCGCTTGTGTATGCGACTGCAGGTGCCTGCGCGTGATCATTCAGGACTTCCAGGGCGTGTGCATGGACCGTATCTCGTCGCGCGCAGAGGAACAAGGTGCATCGTACGCTGCTTCTCTCTCTCACTCGTGACTGTATCACGAACGTCTGTGTGTCTCCTACTCGCTGCGTCTTCGTGTGCTCCAGCGGCGCTGATCGACTCGATCCCCACGAGCCTCGTGCACCGCATCCTCGTGTCTCTCGTGAACGACGTCAAGCAGGTGCGTCTCGCCTGCGTCTGTTTGTCTATCTGCTGGTTCATGCGGTCGCTGTGGTTCGCACTGGCGACGAGCGCCACTCTGTCACTCGCTCACTCACACTCACGCCAACCATCTCATCCGCAACGCACATGCTCTCGCTCTCTCAATCAGCTCGAAGCACGAGACGCTGCGCGCCGCACGGAAGTCCACACGCTGCGCATGGAGCTCCAGACCGCGCAGCAGCACTGCGCTCGACTCGAGAGGCTCCGGACGCAAGTCGCGACGACTTGTACGCGGCTGCACGAGCAGGAGCAGACGAGCGAGCAGCTGCGCAAGCGCGTCGACACACTCGTGCTCGAGCGCGCGGCAGCAGACGCCGAGAGTCAGCAGCTCCGCGCGCAGGCAGACAGCGCAGCGAAGCAGCAGCTGCGTCAAGAGACCAAGGTGCGTTGACTGCATCACCATGTGCTTGTTCGGTCCACTGCCTCGTCGCTAGCGATGGCTCTTGCTTGTTTGGCTTATGCGAGTGATGGCGTCTCACAACGTCGTGCTTGCGTCGCAGATCAACAGCCTGAGCGCCGAGGTCGAGACACTCAAAGCCGCCGTGCGCGCGGCGCAGAAGCGAGAGAGCGACGCGATCAAGCGCCTCGCTGCGACTGCCAAGCAGCCATCGCACATCGTCAGTAGCACCATTACAGCAACGAGCCATACACCAGTGACTGGACGCACACGCGTCGCACGAACTGCGCCACTGAAGCGCCGACTCGAGCGCGCGCACTCGATGGCGTCGGCTGACGCAGACACGATGCGCAAAGCGAGCAACTACGGAGCAGGACGTGCGCGCTCGAGCTCTGCTTCAGCAACGACATCACGGGCAGCGCTGTCGACTGAGTCGCTGCTTCGCCAGAGCGTCCGGCTCCACGTGCGTCCGCGCGGCAGCGATGACTCGAGCGGCATTCCACTGCCGTCGACGCTCTCGAGCCCGTACCTCGCGCTCTTGGACGCCTCGACGCGATCGAGTGTAGCGAGAGAGCGCGCGTCTTCAGACCATCAAGTGAGCGCGTGAGTGAGTGCGTCGACGTGAGCGTGAGCACAGAGACGCCTCGGTCTTTGTTAGTGTGCGTATGCATGTCAGTGCTAGCGCTTCAGCGAGAGCAAGCAAAAGCCTCTACTAGTGTCTAGCTGAGCGCATTCGGTGTCAGTTGACCGCCACTGCCACTCGCACAGCACCACTCGGTCGCAGCGCTCGGACAATCGCATCGCCGTCGTCGTCAGTACGTGCGACTGCGAGACGCAGTGGCGTCGATCCGTTTGCTGTCTTCGCGTCTTTGTCAGCAGCGTGGGCGAGCAGAAGCGCCACGACGTCGCTGCTGCCAGTGTACACCGCGATGTGGAGCGGCGTCCACTTGTCGTTTGTCACGGCATTCGCGCTCGCACCGTGCGCCAGAAGCACCGCAGCGACTGCGCACTGGCGGCTCTCGGCTGCGACGTACAGCGCAGTCGCGCCGGTTGCAGTCACTGCGTCGACGTGCGCACCGCGTGCGAGCAGTTCGCGTACACTGTCGACGCAGCTGGTGCGCGCAGCAACGTGGAGCGGCGTCACGTTACTCGTGCTTGCTGCTGCGTTCACGTTTGCTCCATGTGCAAGCAGAGCGCTGAGCACTGCGTGATTGCTGTTCTGTGCCGCGACGTGGAGTGGTGTCCAGCCGCTAGGCAGCGCGTGAGTCGTACTTGCGCCGCGTTTGAGCAGCAGCAGAGCGATGTCGGTGTGGTTGTTTTGTGCAGCGATGTACAGTGGCGTCGCGCCACTTGCGTTTGCTGCGTCATTGACATGTGCGCCGTGCTCAAGCAGAACGAGCAGCACGTCTCGGCGATTGTGCTGCGATGCGAAGAAGAGCGGCGTCGCGCCAGCTGCAGTTCGCGCGTTCACACGCACTGCTCGATGCGCCAGCAGCGTCGCACTGACGTCCGCGTGGCCATGCGCAGCAGCAAAGTGGAGCGGCGTCCAGCCGTCTGTCGTCGCTGCATCGACACCATGGACCGAGTGTGCGAGCAGTGTTGTGACGACGCCTTGGTCGCCATTGCGCGCAGCGAGGTGCAGTGGCGTGGTGCCGCTCTGGTTCGCTGCGTCTGCTGCTGCTGATGGGGACGGTGCAAAGCGCAAGAGCGTGGCAGCGATGGCGCTGTGTCCTTGCTGCACAGCGATGTGGAGCGCAGTGGTGCCGTCGAGCGCCGCAGCGTCCACGTCTGCACCGCATGTCAATAGTAAGCGCACTGCGCGCCAATGGCCATTCTGCGCAGCAACGTACAGCGGCGTCACGCTGTTTGCTTTGGCGGCGTCCACGTGTGCGCCAGTCTCGAGCAGCACCGCTGCGGCTGCAACGCTGTCGTGTCTGCATGCGGCGATCAGCGGCGTGTCGCCGTCGGCACCGACTGCATCGACCAAGGACGTACTGCTCGGGTCTTGAAGGGAGAGCAGCTCGTGCACTTGCAGTGCGTCGTCTTCTCGACAAGCGGCAAGCAGCAGCTCGAGCTGCGACGCGTGTTCTGGTGCCCGAGTCGCCATCTCGCTCGTTGACGAGATGAACTGTGATGCGCATCAAAGGACAGCGGAAGCAGCGAGCCTGCGCATGTGCACGCGACGATGCACGCGATGTGCGCTCGTATCGATCTGTGACTTGAACGTCTTGAGCTGTGGAGCAGAAGGCGTCGATCGACAGGTGACTGGACGCACGGGTTGCAATGACGCTTGTCAAGTGCTTGATACGAAACCTCGCGCTTCAGCTCGAGGGCGCTCTCGTCAATGAGCTTTATACCTATGCGGTTCGGGCTCAAGCCGACGTACAGGAACATCACGTCCAGATCCTTCGCGTTGTATGTCAGTCCCATCGCTTTCGCTTGTGTGCAGCAACAGCGTCTGAGCGACTCGGTCGTTGTGCGATAGTCGTGATCGATCACATAGTTGGACTACGACGTGGTCAACTTGGTTCTTTATGAAAGCCAATGTACTCGCCTACGCGCTCTACTGAACACGTCTTAGCTCGCTGCGCGCTTGGCTTTCTGGAACGCGTCCATGCCCTGGAGCCACACGCCGTCGCTCAGACCATGCGGACAGTAGACGCACACGACGCCGAGCTTAGTGATGTCGCGGATGTTGCCGTACTCGTTGTCAAAGAAGAGCATGTCGTCGTACGCAACGCCGCTCTGCTCCTGGAGCTGCTCAAAGTGCACGCGCTTGTTGCGCGGGTAGATCGCTTCGTAGTCGACGACGCTCTGGAGCGACTGTTTCGCGCCGTCAGTGAGCTCAACGTCTAGCAGCCGCATGCACGTCTTTGCCCACTGCGGCTCGGTCGTCTTGGACGCGACTGCGACCTCTGCAACGTCGCGGAACTGCGGGTCGAGCTCGAGGATACTCAGTACATTGTTCACGCCGTTGAAGAAGTGGACCTGTTCGCCGCTGCGGTCCGTCACTGCGCCGGTCGTCGGGTGTTTCCGGAACGGCGCGCCGTCGAGCTCGTACATCTCGGGGTACCACAGCGTAAAGTCGAGATCAAAGGCCACGAGCTTTGGCACGTGCTTCCACTCGCGCGTGAGCGGGTTCGCTGCGCGCAGCGTCGAGCCATCGCTGCTGCTGCTTGGCGCCGCGACGCCGCGCGTCTTGACCTTGTTCCGCGCCATGTTGCTGTGCTGTGATGTGCTGGACGATCGCAATGAACCGAGTCTCTTTCGCTGCATACTTGTATTGTATGCAATAACGCGAAATTCGCGACAAAAGCAAGCAAGTCACTCTAACAACCACAAGCAGCATCGGCCATATGAGCATGAGCAGTGACAGCGTCGACAGCAGCGCGAGTGCGCCAAAGCGATCGGGCCTCGCGCGCCTCACGCTCGAGGAGAAGCTCTGGTTCGACCGCCGCAAGAGCGACTTGGAGCAGTACTCGGCGTTCGGCGCGGGCATTGGCGCAGTCGTCGCAGCCGGCGTGACAGGTATGCAGTGCTGCATGGTGATGTGTGCGTGTGCGTATGCTGTAGCACAATCGACTGACGAGCGCTCTGTGCATCCTGTCTGTGTGTTCCTAGCGTTCGGCCCATTCAACCGCCGCGTGCAGCTCGCGTCGATCATCGGGTGTGCAGTCATTGGCGGTGGCTCGGGCTACCTCTACGCCGACACGAAGGCACTCGCGCGCATCGAGGACCTAAGCGCGCAGAGCCGTCTGCGCAAAGAGTACCAGCAACTGTGCGTCTCTGTCTCTCTTGTTGCTGTTGTCATGCGTATCGTCGAGAGCGATTGTCCTTACGCATCTGCCGCGTGTGTGCGCAGGCTCATGGAGAAGAAGGCGTCCAAGAAGACGCCCGAGCAGCAGGAGTCGTAGTCGTAGCGCAGACAGAGAGACCCACACAAGACACACAAGCAAGAGAACGAGAGCGTGGGCTATGGAAATGGTGGCGCGAGGCGCCTGTGTTGATCCCACACGCGCTCCTCTCTCTCTCTCTCTCTCCTACGCGGGCGACCACCTCGATCGTCATATGCAAAGAAGCAGCAGCGGCTGCTTCCATCGCGAGTCGACTCGTCTTCCACTCTGCGGCAGTCGACTTGTCCTCACGCTCGTTCGTTTGTTCTCGTGTGTCTGGACATGGACGCCTTGCGTCGGCGTCGCGTCCTCTCGACAAAGCCGTCGGTCTACTCGACCTGCGACTCCTTGATCGTCTGCTTGAACGAGAACGGGTGGAACTTGTGGCCGTCGGCCTTGTAGAACTTGTTCTGGAACTCGACCCAGTGCAGACGCAGCGCGTGCAAGAAGCACTCGAGCACGTCCATCGACAGGATCACGCCGAACGTCACGGCCGCAAAGACTGCAAAGCCAATGAAGATCGCGATGAACGAGTCGCTGTTGATCGACGAGAGCATCGCTTTCTCCCAGAACACCGTCGCGAGCTCTGCATCACACAAAGAGTGCGAACATCGCAAAAGTCAGTCACTTACATACAAGAGCAAGCACGCGATACAAGAGCACATCAGACTCACAAAGACTCTGTACAAGAGCATACACATGAACGTACCCGAGTGCGCAAGACTGAGCGCCCAGAGACGCAAGTACGACGCCGTGTTCGAGACCATGCCGAGCACGAACTCGATCGTCTCGATCGCTTGGTGAATGAACACTTCGCCAAACTCAAAGTGCTCGCCGTGGTCGCCGTGGCCGCCGCCGTGACCACCGTGGCCGCCAGCAGGGATCATGTGCGCTGCTTCGTCGTGGTCATAGTCGACGTGATGGCTCACAGGCGGCGCGGCGCGGCTGTGCTGGAACTTGAGGTACAGCGGCTTGACTGCGAGCATGACTGGGACCGAGAGGAACGCGAGCGCCAGGAGCGTCTGCTGCGTCTTGAGCTGCCCGTCGTACATCGGGTCGTCGACGTGGAACGGGTTGAGCGCAATGTTGATGAGCGTGTTCACGAGCGCGGGCGGGCGGCAGCCCAAGTGCGGGCCTTCAAAGTTGAACGGACACACCTTGTGCGCCATGCGCTCGGTCCAGTTGATGCTCCACTTCATCACAATGAGCACGACCATGTAGAAGAAGAGCGCGGCGGCGAACACGAGCTGCGGCACGAACTCAAAGAAGAACGACGAGTACTCTTTGAAGTACAGCGCGTTCATGCCCTTGAGGCAGATGCCAAAGATCATCTGCAAGATCCCGAGGATGACCGAGAGCTTCATCTTGAACGAGTTGAAGAACAGCAGCTCGTTCTCCGACGTCTTCCAGATCGGATCCAAGCCAAAGCCGTAGACGTTGTCGCCGCTCGAGACGTCCGTCGCGTTCACGTACGACACTTTGCCGTGGATCTTGAACTGCGCCTCGCACTTTGTGTCGGCGTGCTCGTGCTCGAGGCAGTCTGGGTACGCAAACTTGGACCCAAAGAGGTTGAGCGAGAGCGAGAAGAAGTCGTTGTAGATCAGCCCGGCGTAGATCGCAAACGCGCCCATCATCGTGAGCATGTACCGCCCGCCGTAGATCGACGCGAGCATCTCGCCCATGTTGCCGCGCTCGAGGCGCTTCTCCGTCAAGATCAAGTAGATCCCAAAGAGCAGCACGCAAAAGCCGTGCCCAATGTCGCCGTACATGACGCCAAAGAGGAACGGGAACGTCACGGCCGTGAACACCGACGGGTTGATCTCGCGGTACCGCGGACAGCCGTACGTCTCGACGAACGCCTGGAACGCCTCGGTGAACTTGTTCGTCTCAAAGTACGTCGGCGGCACGGGCCACGGCTTTGGCATGCGGTCGACGAGACTCGGCATCGACTTGTCGTCAGCGTTGTGCGCGCGCGTGACTTCGCGCCGGACGCTGTCGAGCGCCGACTTGATGACCCAGCCCTCGGCGCGGAGCATGCCGCTCACGTCCGACCGAAACATGTTGAGCGTGTGGTACGTCGCCTTCTCTTGCAGGACCGACCACTTCCACGACTCGAGCGTCTCGGCGAGGTCGCGACAGAGCAGCACGCAGCTCTCGCGGTTGCGCCGCAAGATGTGGCTGCTCTGGTTCAGCTCCGCGTTGTTGCTCTGGATCAAGTTCGCGATCGCCGTGCGGTCGTCCATGGGCGGGAGCGTGTAGAGCCGCGCGTGGAACGCGTCGCAGATCTTCCGGAGCTTGCTCTCAATGAACGCCGACTGGAAGAAGATCACGAACGCGTGCTTCTCGACTGCGGCGCCAGACGCTGGGTCCACGATGAGCTCGTCGATCGGCGAGAAGCGCGAGAGGCAGTTCCCGCGCGTCGTGCGGAAGATCATGCGCTCAAACTTGAGGCGCTCGTCCGCCGGCACGACGCCCGTGATGTTGCGGAACCGCAGCGCGGACTCGTCACCCGGCTGGACCAAGTTCCCCGACGAGTTCGAGTTGAATGAGTACCCGCCCGTGCGCGACGAGTTGCGCGACGTCCGACGCGTCTGCGCTTCCGGGACTAGCAGTAGCAAAGAGAGAATGAGTGAGTGTCGGTGGTGAGGTACACCACACAATATCAAGTCTCACACAAAGACTGCGACGTACTCTCGATCTCAAAGAACTCGCCCGCGCGCGAGATGATCTCCTGGAGCTCCTTGCGCTCGTTGTACTCGCGCGTGAGCTTCTCGTGCATCGAGTTGAGCTGCACGAGCTCCTGCTCCTTGTCTTCGAGGATGCGCTCGAGCGTGTCGAGCGCGCGCGCGGCCGTGTCCTGCGAGCCGTACCGAATATCGGCCGAGCCCGCGAGGAACTGGTCGATCGTGCCGGCTGACTTGGGCGTGATGTTGAACTTGGCGAGCTCGCCGTCGACGTACCGGAGCTTGCGCTCCATTTCGTCGCACCGCTTCACGTAGCTCACGTACCGGCGCTGGAACGGCGTCAGCTCCGGGTTCAAGTCCGTGAACTGCATCACGCCGAGGTCGCCGAGCTTCTGGACGCAGTCGTGCGCTGCGTCTTCGTTCACGATCAGCGAGATGTACTCCATCTCTTCCGATCGCATCCACTTCATCGTGCCGACAGTCTTGTGCTCGAACGAGTCGTGGGGGCGGCAGGCGACAAAGAGTTCCTCTTCTTCTTCTTGGTGTTGTGGTTGTTGGTGGTCAACGGATCCAGCGACGACGACAGCGACAGCGGCGATGTGTCGTGCGTAGCGAGCGAGTTATACACTTGCCTCCTCTCGCACACGCACACTCACACACCCTGTCTCTCGCGACGACGATGCGTACGGAGCTGTAGCTGCTGCTGCTGGAGGTGAACGACGCAGAATGAGAGCGACAAGCGAGCGAGCGAGCGACGTCGAGCACTGCTGGTATCGTGATCTTCTGCTGCGTGGAGTATGTCGGAGTGTGTGAGAGAAATGGGGAGAACGCGACGGCTCGAATAGATTCCTTCTCGGACATAAGTGAGCATTCGACACATGGACTTGGAAATGAACCGAGTAGTGGAATGCGACATATGAAAACTACATGCGATCTTCCTTTAGTACGTAGTTTTCAAACCAAAATAGCATTGCAAAAATAGCCATGTATGATCGCATATTTAGGTATTCCACATGTGATTTGTGTGTCCCACACGTGGCAAAATTAAGTATATCTATAAAATAGACTATATGTTACTCAAAAACCAAAGATACGGCCTTGACAACATACAAATTAGCATCATGACCATGAACTTGGAAGAGTTGAGTCTGAGTCCGCTCTTGCAACAGGCTGCACTTGCATTGCGTCGTGCTCCATGTGTGTCAGATCACACTGCGTCTAGTCAATGTAAAGGATATCTGTGCTAGCGCCCCGCCTTGGGTCCTGGTGCTGCTGCTGTTGACGCTGCTGGTCGCTGGCCACTCGATGCACTTGCGAGCGCTGCGTCGACTCGCTTCCCAATCACGAGCATGTTGTCAGGTGGCAACGCTGTTCGCTTCGTTGGAATCGATGACGCTGTCTTTCGATGCGGCAGCTGATGTGGTGTCGTTACTGGCGCTGCTGGGAGTCCGAGGTCGAGCTGCGATTCAATACGCATCAAGCAGTCAGTCTATCAGTCTCGTTGCTAAGCACACATGCAAAGCCAGTCATCCACGACAAGCAACGTACGTGGTAGACTGGCGCATGTCCAGCTCGCGTTGTGCTGACTGTGCGCTGTTGTGAAGGTCGCTGCTGCTGTTGCTGACGACGGTGCAAGTACAGCCGCTGCGACGACACGATCTGAGCAAGCGACGCAAGTGTCAAGACGAGAGCAGCGAGTCATGCGCGTGAGCTTTATCTCGACTCGACTCGACGTACATGCGCAACTTTGGCTCGTGATGTCGGTAGCACAGCCACCGCTGGAGCGCGCACAGGTGCAGGTTTTGCTGGAGCATGATGTCCTTGCGTTGTGCTGCTGAGCGTGCTCGCGTCACTCGCCTTTGAGACTTCGATCGGCGCTGGTGGAGGGAGCACCAGTGGAGCGACTTCGAGCGACAAGCACTCGAGTGGGCTCACAGGCAGCGCTGCTGTGTCATCAGCAACAAGAGTGTTTGGTGATTGGGGACGACACAGTCGCAGCGCCTCCACGTTGTCGCTCTGCTCTTGCGTGCCGTTGTTCAATGAACTTTGGTCCTGTGCTTGCTCAAGACTGTGTGCGAGCTCGGCCACTTCGTCAATCGTCGGTCGCTTGCGCTGCTCGAGCTGGAGCATCTGCGCCACGAACGACCGCACGCGCGGCGAGATCGCGTCACTCAGTGGCTCGAACGCGCCTTGCGTGATCTTGCGCACGACTGCCGGGTACGACGACGCAGCGAATGGCGCGCGCCACGTGAGCAGCTCGTACAAGATGCAGCCGAGCGACCAGATGTCCGTTGCGTAGGTGTGCGGCTCGCTCTCGAGCATCTCTGGGCTCATGTACAGCGGCGAGCCAACGAACGTCGAGCCCAGTGCCGAGGCACTCGCGAGCGCTTTCGACGTTCCAAAGTCGCCAACCACTACGCGGCCGTCGCTGAAGAGGAACACGTTCTGTGGCTTGAGGTCACGGTGCAAGACGTGCTGGCGATGGAGCGCCTGGACGCCGAGTGCGATCTGTTCAGGTACAGTCGCAAAATCACAGAGCACTTGCAAGCGTGAGTGAGTGCGAGCAGTCGAGGGCTTGTGCCATACGCACTGGTACGGCTGACAGTACATCTGCCACTCGACCTGAGCAAACACTCGCAGCGCAGCGCGTTCGTCTGGCGGTTCGTGACAATGCGCTTTGATGAACGCAGCGAGGTCGCCTGCGTCGCCGTACTCCAAGACGAGCACGAGCGTGTGGCCGGGCGTCTCCCAGAATGCCTCGTACAAGCGCACGATGTGCGGGCTCGGCGGCAGGCGCATCAGGAGCTCGACTTCTGCGGCGCATCCGCTCCTAGTGCGATACCATCACGAGGACCGTCCACAACACGTCAGTCCAACTGCACTGTGGGCTTGTTACATTGTGCGACCGCTATCGCACGAGCAAGCCCGTGACGCAAGCTCATGCATACGCACTGAGCTGCAGGCGGGAGCAAGTGGAACGCCACTTCTTTCACGCACACCTCCGCGCCGTCTGCGTGGCGCTCATACAGCGACACCTACATCCACGAGCACAAGACTGTCTGTCAATGTGTATGCGCTGTTGTCATCACCACCGCTGATCACTATCCTTTAGTCAGAGAGACAGCGATGGCTCCATACATCGCCGAATGCGCCGCGTCCGATCGCACCGAGGAGCGTGTACGCGTCTGCGCGCGTCTTGGTCGGAAGCGCAGCGAGCGCCACCATTGCGCGTCGCAACGTGGCGGCGTGAGTCGTCAAGCAGTCGAGAACTGGCGACGCTTCGAGCGGTAGTGAAGGCGCTGAATGAGGACTAGAGGCGTTCGTTCGTAGCTCAAGTCCCCAAGAGCTGACCAGTTCCTAGCTCAGGTACTCGTGACGCAATGCTCAGGTCGATACAGAGGCAAGCGCACCATGAGGAAGAAGAGGTAGCGGCGTTGTCAGCACCTACGTCTCTTTCAACATCCTCTTGTCCTATCGATGTGCATCTACGACGTAACCTCAGAGACTCCGGAGTGCGTCTCCGCCGCTGCGGAAGCACCGGATCGTGTTCTCCAGGAGCTTGTACGAGAGCGTCGTGGCTGGCCAGAGCGGCTCCAAGCCGCTGCAGTGGCGCTCGACAGTCACCTAACGAACATACCAGACACACACATACGCACATCGACACATGCGCACGTATCATCGCCTGTCAGTCTGCGTCTACTCGGTCGCCGCGATGATGGAGTGACGCCAGACGTACTGTGCCATGCACGTCTTTGCTGTAGCCACTCGGCAGCGGCGAGACTGTGAAGACGACAGTCGCGAGCTCGAGCAAACCAGGTGTCTGCGTCACACAGACACAAAGGCAAATTGACTGTAGAGTGAGACCGAGCTGCTCCAGCTCACTAACACAGTGCCCACAGACTCGCACACTGATCAAGCGAGAGACCGGTAGAACGCACCATGGCTGTGAGTGCTGACGCTGATGGCGCTCCGGGCAACAGCATTGACGCAGACGCTGCCATCGCATCCGACGGCTCGGTGTCGCTGTGGCTGAGCACGACGACGTTCGCGCGGCCGTTGCTCGCGTGCGTGAGCGTCTTGAGGCAGCGCACGAACGCCAGGACCTGGTCTGCGCCGAACGCCCACTTGAGCGCGCTGAGGTCGTCAATGACAATCGACACTGTGCTGTTGGCGCTACTCGTGCTACTTGGCTCCTGCTGCTGCTGCTGTGCGACTGCTGCAATCGCGTCAAAGAGCGCGAGGAGCGACGCTGGCAGTGGCGACGCAAAGCAGTCGAGCACGTGGAGCGCGCCGCTTGCTTCCATGCTCGTGTAGTTCACGCCCTGCGGACACACGCACAGCCATTCGTCCATTCATACGTCCATCCATGCGTCCATGTGTCGATGTGAGTCCATTCGAGCACATTCAAGTGAGTGAGCTCTTGGTGCGCAACTGCATGGACACTCGCGTCTCACAGACAGTACGTGCGACAGTAGCAGTGAGCATCTGCACGTACGAGCTTGCGACCGGTTGCAGCATAGTGCTCCTTGGCGTTCGCCAAGTTGACAAAGCACACGCGGTGTCCTGCAGCAACAGACCAGCGACACACAAGTGTGTGTGGATGCGGATGAGTGAGACCATGCTTGTGTGGATGTGGCATGACTCGTACGAGCAAGAGAGCACTTCACACGCACACGTGCTCGTGTTTGTGATGCCATTGCGTGTGGTGTACGACTACATTGCCACTGACACGGAGCAGCTCAGGAGGCACACACAAGCACAAGCATGCACACATGCATATACCAGTGACTGTCCGATACAGACACACAAGAGCACACAACCACACGCTTGCAAGCACACACACCAGCTTTGAGAAAGAGCGCGACAAAGTGCTGCACGAGGAACGAGCCGCTGCTCTCGACCGCGTCGGTCACGAGCACGAGCTCTCCGCGCGGCGCGCTCGTCGGCGACCACGCGAGATGTTCGCTCAAGTCGTAAAGCGCTTCGGCCATTTTTGCGTTTTGGTTGGAAGCGCCATTATTATTGTTGCAGCGAGCGCCATTATTGCTCGTGGCAACGTGTGCCGCTTTTGATTTGAAGTTTGTATGAATCGTAGTCTAGCAACGTATCGATAGAGCAAGAAACCAGGGCGTGCCGCTTCACACTTGTGTTCACTATCAAGTCGAGCCGCTTGTGAAAAGTGAGTGATCACACGCAGAGTGCTCAATGAATGCTGTCAAATTGGAGTGTGCGATTGATGGACTCACGCGCAGAGTGCAGTAGCAAAACAAACTGTTTGATTCGATTGCACAAAACAATCGCAATCGATGAATTGAAAGGATTCATTCGTTTGCTTTTGTGAAAATGCACTCTTTGATGCGTACAAGAGACGAGCCAGAGACAGCACTCGATCTTTTGGAGACTTGCAGCAGTTCACTTGCTCACTCACGCACGAGACGCGCAGGAGCACACGCGAGCAGCAGCAGCAGCGACAACGCACTGCAGACACAAGCTCCTGCTATTGCTATTGCTGCTGTCTTGCGTCACGCACCCACCACGACAACCACCACAGCCACAGCGAGTGCTTCAACTGCTACCACAGCTGCTCCCACAGCAATGGAGCTGCTGCTGCTCACACGCACTGAGCGCGTCGCGCTGCTCTGCGTCGTCACTGCATTGGTGTACGCGTCGCCACTCTTGCTGCCGTCGTCGTCGTCGTCAGCACCACTGCTGTCGCTGCGTGAACAAGACGCATTGCGCGCACACGTGAGCAACGACGGCGACTCGATCGCAACCAGCTACACCGACGCACTTGGCACGAGCACAGTGGACACCATGACGTCGGCGATGACTACGACTGCTGCCGCGTGGGACTTTCTGCACCTCTACGACGACCGCACCAACTTCCATCTCAACCCGGTGCTGCAAGTCAGTGGGGACAGTAGCAGCAGCACCGACAACAACAGCACCAACACCAAGAGTAAGACCAAGAACAAGAACAAGAGCCTCTTTTCGTGGCGCAACCTGCTCGCAATGGCCACGATGCGCCGCATCAACGTGTACGAGCCGCTTGGGTGGCTCCTCAAGGCGCTCGTGGTGCAGCTCGCCGGCATGGACTCGTGGGCGATCCGCGTCGCGACGCTGGCGCTGCATCTGTGCGCTGGCTGCGTCTTGGCGTATGCGTCGGCGCTGCTGCTGGACGTGAACGACTTGGCGCGCGAGGTGGCGACGACTGCGAGAGCCACTGCGTCGCACGAGGCAGAGCGAGCATACGAGATGGCAGAGATGTCCAAGACGCCTATCGACGTGACGATGATGCAGACAGAGACAGCATCCGCTTCGCCACAAGTGCGAGCGTTCGTACCAACAGCGCCACTAGCAGTCGCTCCACTAGCAGCAGAACGACTTGCAGCACGACTCGCAGAGCCAGAGCCACGACTGCGAACAAGACCAAGCGACGACAAGAGCCACAACGCGTCCTGGCGCCACTACCGCGCACGACAGCAGCAGCAGCAACACTACCGACTCGGCTGCTGCCTCAGCGCGCTGCTCTTTGTCGTCCACCCGATGCACGTCGAGGTCGTCGGCTGGCCGTCCGCGCAGCCGTATGCGCTCGCGGCGCTCTTTGCGTACGTGTCGCTGAGCGTGTATCTGCGCAAAGTGGCGCTGGTGCTGCAGCAGTTCGCGTCGCCACTGGCGTCACGACCACAGCCAGAGACGCCACAGCCAGAGCCACAACGGTCACTGTCGCAGCAGTACCTCTCGTCCATGGGCTCAGGACTCGAGACGCACGACTGTGTCGTCGCAGGTGCGCACTACGTCTGATGCAATGCGATGTGTGTGTGTGTGGAGCTGAGAGAAGAGCGGCTGGGAGTGTCTGGATGGTGTTGAGACGCTCTCAGACCAAGACTGACGTACTCACTCCTCCACTTGTCTCTACCTACTGGCGATGCCTCTGACTCGTGCGGCCATACCCTCTCTCTCCCTCTCTCACACGCAGGCGTGTACCTCTGCAGCGTGTTGTCCAAGAGCGTGGCGGTGCTGCTCCCTGCTGCGTTCGTGCTCGTCGATGTGCTCGTGGCGTCGCGACTGCAGTGTCAATGGCCGCAGCTGCTCACGCTCGAGTCGCTCGTGCGCTACGCAAAGCAGAAGCGACTCGTGCTCGCAGTGCTCTTGGCGTTCGTCGTGCTCACGCTCTGGTCGAACGACAAAGGTGCGTACGACCCGCTAGCGCTCTCGCCACCCGAGCGCGTGCTCAAGGCACTCGTGACGCCAGTGTGGCTCGCCAAGCGCATGCTCTGGCCAACGCGCCTCCGTGTCAACTACCAGCTCCGTGAGCGCGACCTCTCGCTCTCGAGTAGTCCCGAGTGCGTGCTCTCGCTCGCAGCATTGGCGTTCACGGCACTCGTCGGTGTGCGGCACTGGCGCCAGCGCGTATCGTCGTCGCCGCAGCTGCTCTTGAGCTTGGCGTACTACTACGCGATGCTGCTGCCGACGTCTGGGCTCGTGCAGCACGGGATCGTGTCGCAAGGGTGCGATCGGTACGCGTACTTGGCTAGCGCCGTGGTCGTGCCGTTCGGTGGCGCTGTACTCGCCAGGCTTCTGGATACGAGTGACGGAGATGAAAGCAAGCGCTGTGTTGCTACCAGAGCTGCACCACGACGACCAACGCACTCGTCAAGACACTCGCATTCGTGGCAATCGACAGTGCACTGGGCAGTCTTTGCGGCGCTCCTGAGCATCTCGCTGCTGCTCGCAACACAGCAGCTCCACACGTGGCGCAATGAAGAGACGCTCTACGCACACAGCTTGCGGTGCGTTCTACATGCTCGTGCTGCTTGCTTGTTCATGGGCTGAAGCTCAAGCTGACGCGTCTTCTTCCTCTTGTTGCTTCGGTTGCCTTACGACAGCAACGACCCAACCGACTGGCGCGTGCGCGAGTGGCAAGCCAAGCACCTCGGAAGCACTCCGCACCTCTGTGCCACGGACCCTGTGCGCTGCCGCTTGGCGTGGGAGCTCGTGCTCGTGTTTGCGCCGACGCAGACGCTCAAAGCGCAGCTCTTGCGCACGCAAGTCACGTTTGCACTCGGCGAGCGCGACGCGGCGTGTCAGCGCTACGACGAACTTGCGCAGGCGCATCCCGAGAGCATTGAAGTCGCCAACAACGTTGGCATCTGCCGCGTCCGCGACGGCGACGTGGCAGCAGCGCGCGCGCAGTTTGAGCGTGCGACGCACTTGCGCGCGTTCGAAGGCACGTCGCACGTCGCGGAGGCGAATCTCCATGCGCTCGACGCCTGGATGCGCGCGTTCAAGGCCGAGCACGGCGACCGCGAACCAGCGCCAGGCGAGCTCAGCAAGTTTGTCGGAACGATCATCTGGTGATCAAGAGAGAGAGAGAGAGAGAGAGAACGAATGGCCTCTGAGAGCCACGTTGCTAGCTCGCTCTGTTCGAGCTCAGGTACCCTACAGATGTGCGTTGCTTGCTACACCATGTACCAGTCGTTGTACGTCAGTCGCTCTGTGGCAGTCGGCTCGCGGTCGCCGTGCTCAGCTCGGAACGCCGTCGCCCAGGCGCGAAAGATCTTGAGGTTTGACTCGATCGCGCCGTGCGCGTAGTGGCGCTGAGTGCCGACTGGCACGTGCGCTGCGCGTTCGAGTAGTGCTAGCGCTTCGTCGATCGTTGCAGCGCCGCGAAGGAAACGGCAGACGCTGAGGTTGCTCAGCAGCGGCGGACTCGTTGCAGCCTGTGGCTCAAGCATGAGGCGCTCGTACGCATCGCACGCAGTGTCAAAGCCGCCAAGTGGCACGAGCACTTTGGCGCGAAAGAGCTGCGCTGTGAGCGACTGCGTCGGTGCAAAGTGGTGCGCGAGCTGCCAGAGCTGGCGACAGCGCTGCGGGTCGTGGCTGCAGCTCGGCGGTGCCGTGGCACTTGAAAGCGCTTTCGCGAGCCACGAGTACATGCGCCAGTCGCTCGGGTCGAGGCTACGAGCCACAAGGAACACAAGCAAGTGAGGCGATCATCTAACAAGAGCAGGCGAGTGTCTTTCAAGCCACAAGAGGCGAGCAGGAGACGCACCGGAGGTTGTGCTCGTACAGCGTGCGCTCGTTCCGCCAAGTCTCGAGCTGCGCGGTCGAGATTAGCACGCTCGCGCACAAGGCAGCGCCAACGACTGCGACCGCAAGGCGCCTTGTCGATCGCCCATAGCCAAGTCTCGAGTCGATTGTGTCGGGGCGTGTCGGTCGCTCCACTGCCTCGGACTTCTTGGTGCTGGAAGTGGTTGAGCACTCACACAGCTGAGCACTCCACTCTGGACAGTCTCGCTCTTGCATCGCACAGTCATGTCGGCTACGACAGCACTCGCAGTCGCTCTGGTTCGCTGCGTCATGAAAGAGTAGACGACCAAGTAGAGCGCCACCGAACGGCACGACCACGGCGCTAGCCAAGTACGCGTACCGATCGCACCCTTGCGACACGATCCCGTGCTGCACGAGCCCAGACGTCGGCAGCAGCATCGCGTAGTAGTACGCCAAGCTCAAGAGCAGCTGCGGCGACGACGATACGCGCTGGCGCCAGTGCCGCACACCGACGAGTGCCGTGAACGCCAATGCTGCGAGCGAGAGCACGCACTCGGGACTACTCGAGAGCGAGAGGTCGCGCTCACGGAGCTGGTAGTTGACACGGAGGCGCGTTGGCCAGAGCATGCGCTTGGCGAGCCACACTGGCGTCACGAGTGCCTTGAGCACGCGCTCGGGTGGCGAGAGCGCTAGCGGGTCGTACGCACCTTTGTCGTTCGACCAGAGCGTGAGCACGACGAACGCCAAGAGCACTGCGAGCACGAGTCGCTTCTGCTTTGCGTAGCGCACGAGCGACTCGAGCGTGAGCAGCTGCGGCCATTGACACTGCAGTCGCGACGCCACGAGCACATCGACGAGCACGAACGCAGCAGGGAGCAGCACCGCCACGCTCTTGGACAACACGCTGCAGAGGTACACGCCTGCGTGTGAGAGAGGGAGAGAGAGGGTATGGCCGCACGAGTCAGAGGCATCGCCAGTAGGTAGAGACAAGTGGAGGAGTGAGTACGTCAGTCTTGGTCTGAGAGCGTCTCAACACCATCCAGACACTCCCAGCCGCTCTTCTCTCAGCTCCACACACACACACATCGCATTGCATCAGACGTAGTGCGCACCTGCGACGACACAGTCGTGCGTCTCGAGTCCTGAGCCCATGGACGAGAGGTACTGCTGCGACAGTGACCGTTGTGGCTCTGGCTGTGGCGTCTCTGGCTGTGGTCGTGACGCCAGTGGCGACGCGAACTGCTGCAGCACCAGCGCCACTTTGCGCAGATACACGCTCAGCGACACGTACGCAAAGAGCGCCGCGAGCGCATACGGCTGCGCGGACGGCCAGCCGACGACCTCGACGTGCATCGGGTGGACGACAAAGAGCAGCGCGCTGAGGCAGCAGCCGAGTCGGTAGTGTTGCTGCTGCTGCTGTCGTGCGCGGTAGTGGCGCCAGGACGCGTTGTGGCTCTTGTCGTCGCTTGGTCTTGTTCGCAGTCGTGGCTCTGGCTCTGCGAGTCGTGCTGCAAGTCGTTCTGCTGCTAGTGGAGCGACTGCTAGTGGCGCTGTTGGTACGAACGCTCGCACTTGTGGCGAAGCGGATGCTGTCTCTGTCTGCATCATCGTCACGTCGATAGGCGTCTTGGACATCTCTGCCATCTCGTATGCTCGCTCTGCCTCGTGCGACGCAGTGGCTCTCGCAGTCGTCGCCACCTCGCGCGCCAAGTCGTTCACGTCCAGCAGCAGCGCCGACGCATACGCCAAGACGCAGCCAGCGCACAGATGCAGCGCCAGCGTCGCGACGCGGATCGCCCACGAGTCCATGCCGGCGAGCTGCACCACGAGCGCCTTGAGGAGCCACCCAAGCGGCTCGTACACGTTGATGCGGCGCATCGTGGCCATTGCGAGCAGGTTGCGCCACGAAAAGAGGCTCTTGTTCTTGTTCTTGGTCTTACTCTTGGTGTTGGTGCTGTTGTTGTCGGTGCTGCTGCTACTGTCCCCACTGACTTGCAGCACCGGGTTGAGATGGAAGTTGGTGCGGTCGTCGTAGAGGTGCAGAAAGTCCCACGCGGCAGCAGTCGTAGTCATCGCCGACGTCATGGTGTCCACTGTGCTCGTGCCAAGTGCGTCGGTGTAGCTGGTTGCGATCGAGTCGCCGTCGTTGCTCACGTGTGCGCGCAATGCGTCTTGTTCACGCAGCGACAGCAGTGGTGCTGACGACGACGACGACGGCAGCAAGAGTGGCGACGCGTACACCAATGCAGTGACGACGCAGAGCAGCGCGACGCGCTCAGTGCGTGTGAGCAGCAGCAGCTCCATTGCTGTGGGAGCAGCTGTGGTAGCAGTTGAAGCACTCGCTGTGGCTGTGGTGGTTGTCGTGGTGGGTGCGTGACGCAAGACAGCAGCAATAGCAATAGCAGGAGCTTGTGTCTGCAGTGCGTTGTCGCTGCTGCTGCTGCTCGCGTGTGCTCCTGCGCGTCTCGTGCGTGAGTGAGCAAGTGAACTGCTGCAAGTCTCCAAAAGATCGAGTGCTGTCTCTGGCTCGTCTCTTGTACGCATCAAAGAGTGCATTTTCACAAAAGCAAACGAATGAATCCTTTCAATTCATCGATTGCGATTGTTTTGTGCAATCGAATCAAACAGTTTGTTTTGCTACTGCACTCTGCGCGTGAGTCCATCAATCGCACACTCCAATTTGACAGCATTCATTGAGCACTCTGCGTGTGATCACTCACTTTTCACAAGCGGCTCGACTTGATAGTGAACACAAGTGTGAAGCGGCACGCCCTGGTTTCTTGCTCTATCGATACGTTGCTAGACTACGATTCATACAAACTTCAAATCAAAAGCGGCACACGTTGCCACGAGCAATAATGGCGCTCGCTGCAACAATAATAATGGCGCTTCCAACCAAAACGCAAAAATGGCCGAAGCGCTTTACGACTTGAGCGAACATCTCGCGTGGTCGCCGACGAGCGCGCCGCGCGGAGAGCTCGTGCTCGTGACCGACGCGGTCGAGAGCAGCGGCTCGTTCCTCGTGCAGCACTTTGTCGCGCTCTTTCTCAAAGCTGGTGTGTGTGCTTGCAAGCGTGTGGTTGTGTGCTCTTGTGTGTCTGTATCGGACAGTCACTGGTATATGCATGTGTGCATGCTTGTGCTTGTGTGTGCCTCCTGAGCTGCTCCGTGTCAGTGGCAATGTAGTCGTACACCACACGCAATGGCATCACAAACACGAGCACGTGTGCGTGTGAAGTGCTCTCTTGCTCGTACGAGTCATGCCACATCCACACAAGCATGGTCTCACTCATCCGCATCCACACACACTTGTGTGTCGCTGGTCTGTTGCTGCAGGACACCGCGTGTGCTTTGTCAACTTGGCGAACGCCAAGGAGCACTATGCTGCAACCGGTCGCAAGCTCGTACGTGCAGATGCTCACTGCTACTGTCGCACGTACTGTCTGTGAGACGCGAGTGTCCATGCAGTTGCGCACCAAGAGCTCACTCACTTGAATGTGCTCGAATGGACTCACATCGACACATGGACGCATGGATGGACGTATGAATGGACGAATGGCTGTGCGTGTGTCCGCAGGGCGTGAACTACACGAGCATGGAAGCAAGCGGCGCGCTCCACGTGCTCGACTGCTTTGCGTCGCCACTGCCAGCGTCGCTCCTCGCGCTCTTTGACGCGATTGCAGCAGTCGCACAGCAGCAGCAGCAGGAGCCAAGTAGCACGAGTAGCGCCAACAGCACAGTGTCGATTGTCATTGACGACCTCAGCGCGCTCAAGTGGGCGTTCGGCGCAGACCAGGTCCTGGCGTTCGTGCGCTGCCTCAAGACGCTCACGCACGCGAGCAACGGCCGCGCGAACGTCGTCGTGCTCAGCCACAGCGACACCGAGCCGTCGGATGCGATGGCAGCGTCTGCGTCAATGCTGTTGTTGCTCTTGCGTGAGTGTGTACGTCAATGGTCTGTCCTGACGACGATCATGGGCATTAGCGTGTCTTGTTTAACGTGGCGTAGAACGCGCAGCTTGTCCACACCATACATGCACTTTGGACTGTATTTGTAGTGGAGCACAGTCGACAGCGCTGCTGAAGCTGTCGCTCGACCTCGTCATGACGACCTTGAAGTGGCTTGATGGATGGCGGCAACTTCGACGTCGAAGTCGCCGAGCGCTCGCGTCCACTCGATTATTCTCGCATGCCGTTAGTGTGCCAGTCAGATTACGAGTTTGTGACAGAGACGGGACACATTATGCACAGTTTTTCACTTGCGCTTGAATAGAATAATGCCGCGTTGTGATTTGTAAACGGTTGTGTTTGTCACAATAACGCTTGCCGCAGAAACACGCCGTCCCGAACGTTTCTCTCTTCGGGACCAAATCTGAAATTGTGTGTTTACACAACAACGTTATCTTGAAGTGTCTATGGCTCATACAAAAATTACGATATCACACGTCGCACGCCACGCAAGCCGCAAAAACGCAAAACCTGCCGAGGCACGCGAAGAGCTCACCTCACATCGCACAAGACGACCCACACACGCCAGCGCTGCGTCTCGACGATCGATCGCTCGACCACGATGCTCGCAACGATCCTCCGCTGCCGACCACTCGGTGCTACCGCAACGACGGCGTCGCGCCGCTTTGCGTCGGTGCAAGCGACTCCTGCTGCGGCCTCGGCCGTGCTCTCGCCCGCCGCGCTCAGCGACGACACAGACAACCTCGCTGCGGCAGCGGACACAGACAAGGACAGCACGTACTTGCTCCGGCCGGTGACGTACCCGCTCAACAAAGTCAAAGTCGTGCTGCTCGAGAACATCCACCCGCGCGCCGTGCAAGTGTTTGAGCGCGAGGGGTACACGGTCGAGACGCACAAGCGCGCGCTCTCGGGCGAAGAGCTCGCGCGCGTCGCAGGCGACTGCAACATCCTCGGCATTCGCTCCAAGACGCAGCTCGACGCCGAGTTCTTTAGCACGATCGGGTGGCACGAGCACCGGCTCTGGGCTGCCGGGTGCTTTTGCATCGGCACGAACCAAGTCGCGCTCCAGGACGCTGCGAGCTACGGCATCCCAGTCTTCAACGCGCCGTTCTCGAACACACGCTCGGTCGCTGAGAAGACGCTGTCGGAGATCATTGCGCTCCACCGCAAGCTCTTCTTGCGCTCGACCGAGCTGCACCAGGGCATCTGGACCAAGTCTGCGACGGGTGCGCACGAAGTGCGTGGCACGACGCTCGGCATTGTCGGCTACGGCCGCATTGGCTCGCAGATCTCGGTCCTCGCCGAGCTCCTCGGCATGAAAGTCGTGTTCTACGACCCGATCAAGTGCCTCCCGCTCGGCAATGCGCGCCAGGTCGACACGCTCGAGGAGCTCTTGGGCATGGCGGACGCTGTGACGCTCCACGTCCCCGCGACGCCGACGACCAAGAAGATGATCAATGCGAAGACGATCGCGCTCATGAAAGACGGCGCGCTGCTCGTGAATAACGCGCGTGGGACAGTCATTGACATTGACGCAGCGGCGGATGCGATCCGCAGCGGCAAGCTCGGCGGCTTGGCAGTCGACGTGTTCCCAGTCGAGCCCGAGAAGAACGGCGAGGCGTTCGATACGCCGCTGCGTGGGCTGCCGAACGTGATCCTCACGCCGCACATTGGCGGGAGCACAGAAGAGGCGCAGGGGAACATCGCAGTCGAAGTCGCGACGAAGCTCGTGCGGTACATGAACGACGGCTCGACGACGACGTCGACGAACACACCGGAGCTCGACATGCTCCCGATCCGCACGAACTCGATGCGGATCTTGCACATGCACCACAACGTCCCCGGCGTCTTGAGCAAGATCCACTCGGTCCTCTCGGACTACGGCATCAACGTGACGTCGCAGTACTTGCAGTCGGACCCGCGCCACGGGTACATCGCGCTCGAAGTCGAGAAGTTCCACGCCAAGATCGTCACGCGCGAGCTCAAGAAGATCAAAGAGACGATCTTTGTGCGCACGCTCATCTAAGAGACGTCCATGTGTGCCTGTGCGTCGTAGAGACTGACTGCGCGAGCACAACAGCAGTCGTGCTGCTGCTAGAGAGAGAAGAGAGACGAGAAGAGAGAGATCGGAATACACGAGAGACACACGAGGCAACGACGTGCGCGTCTCGGCGCACCTGGCGACGCCATTGACCAGTTGCTAGTGAGCCGCGAGCCGGCGCTCGCGCATCGCTACCACGAGTCAATACACGCGCCACTCCGCCACTATCTGCTGTCTTAGTTGTCTTAGGAGCTAGGAGCTAGGACGTCACTTGCTGTTGTCCAGTGAGTCGGCGGACCCGTGGTGACTCTGGAGCCACTGCGCAAAGCGCTCGTCGAGGTCACTACTGCCGCTGCTACTTGCGCCACTGCTGCTGTGTGCGCCGCTCCAGACGCCCCAGATGATCTCCGAGTACTTGCTCGAGCCGCTCGATGGCGGAGGCACGTCGCTCACAAAGTCGCTCGACTCGTACGCGCCGTCGCTGTCATTTCGGATGCTGTTGTTGCTACTACTACTGCTGCTGCTGCTGTGGTCGCTCGTGTGGTGGTAAGGAGCCTCGGCGCTGTCGATGGCGTACAGGTTCTTGTGGTCCGAGCGCCAGCCGTCGAGGTTGAGCGGTCGAGCAAAGTGGTGCTGGTGCTGACTCGCTTCAAAGAGCCGAAGCACTGCGCTCGCAGAGTCGAGTGCGAGGAAGCGCAGGAGCGCTGTGACGACTTGGCAGTGCGCGGAGAGCCCAAGCGGCGGCGCTGCTGCTGCTGCTACTCGTGGGGCTCGACCGTAGTGCTCGCTGCCGCTGCTCGTGTCGCTGTCTAAGCGGATCTGAGACGACCGCTGCAGTGGTGCGACTGGTTCCCAAGCAGCGCGTCCTCGGTGCCGACGCTGTTGTTGGTGTGGTTGTTGCTGGTACTGGAGGAGCTGGAGCTTCTGCAGCACGCTCTTGATGAACAGGTTGAAGGCAAACTGGCGCTCCTGGAGCACGCTCCGCGCACGTCGACGCAGGAGCCGCTTGCGAGGAAACATGAACGCGTCGAGGAGCGGGAAGAGCGCTCGACACGAGCAAAGGCTGTGCGGGAGACGCGACACAGCGTAGTCGCTGTCATTGTATCGAGCGCACTGACACGCGCTGCGCTTTGCGCTGTTTGTGAGTGCAAGGAGCTCTCGGTACAACTTGCGGCATTGCGAGTACGTCCTGGTGACTTCGTGGACGACTGGGAGCTCGGTCTCAATGACTGGACGGACGGTGCTCCCGATGAACGTCGACACGACGTCGCCGCCAGCAGCGTTGTTGATGCCGCCAGCTCGCACTCCGAGTCCTGCCGGTCGCATGCGCATCGCGAGCGGATGTACTGCAAAGACGTACTGCGGCGACTCGAACGCTCGAGTGTGCACCTCGATGCGCACAACGTCGACGTCAATGTCCGCGAGCACCATGGCAAGCGCACCAGGCATCCTGGTCCGTCGAAGCTGCTTCCCTGAGTGTGCGACGCCAGTCACAGCGTCTTGTACGCGCGTGTGATCGCTCGAGCAGATGCAGTCGTCGGTGCCGCCGCTGGAGCTGCACTGCTGCTGGTCCTGCCGATCGATCGAGAGCAATGGCTGGAGTGTGCGCACCACCACCACGCCTTGGAATGGACCTGAGACGACCGCGAGTCCTGACGAGCAGACATGACCGATGTGCGATCAGCTCACGACGGAGATGTGAGCAAGCGAGGGGCGCTGGCGCCGACCAACTGGGTGGCTCGGTTGCGGCGGCTGATTGTCTCGAGCCTCCGCATCCCGAGCGAGCGTGTCTCGGCTCTGAGTGTACGATCTGTTTGCTATTGCTGTCACTGCGCTGCACGACCAGCCGCTTGCAAGTGAGGACTCGCACGACCAGCAGGCGAGCGAGGCGTTGCCAGCTTCGCCACTCACCATCGCGAGCCATGTCGAGTCACTGCGATCGACGGGAGGAGTAGGTCAGCGTCGCGCACCAGCTGCGGGTCTCCAGCTGCCGCTCGGTGCGCGCGAGAGACGCCGCAAGCGCACACACCAAGATGGCTTGTGCGCCGCCAGATGCTCGTCGTGCACCGTCGATGAGTCTACACACACGCACTCACATGGAGAGATCAAGTGGTGGTGAACGCTGCGATGAAGAGGGCCTGGTCCAGTTAAGTGTGGCTGTAGGTCGCGGATGCTGTGAGCCGAGCGATGGGAACGAGTGTCGTGATGTTATGACATCGCTGACTGTCGCCACTGAGTGGATGGCTTCGCTCCCTTGAGCCCGCTGTGGCGGTCTCGCACTCGACGAGACCTCGATGGGCTCTGTGTGTGTCCGCTCGTTTCATTGACCTCGTGAACATGCACAGGACCCTCTCCCGCTGCTGCGGTCACGAAGACAACTCACGCTAGACATGGCAAGACCTGAACGAAGTGCGTGTCGAGTGCAAGGTCCCGACTCAAAGCGCAGTGCGCTTCGTAGTCTGCCTCGCTGGTTGGTTGGTTGGTTGGTTGGTTCGTACTGACTCGTTCCATTGCCTCATGCTCAGACACATCGATGGCCACAAGCCAGCAGCGATATCGTGTGTGCATGACGCAAGCAACACTCACACCATCGGCTTCTCCAAGAGACGGAAGACAGCACTCACCAGGACAGAGACCCTCTCGCAACTCGAGGCCTGCCGTCTCACTGCTGCTGCTGTGATTCACATCTGCGTCCTGCGCTTGCGAGATCCGCTCACGCGCTGCTGCGTCGTGCAGCGCAGTCGCCAGGAGCGCGCTGAGCTGCAGCGTCTTGACGGCGCTGTCGATGCGCTTGCTGCCGCTACTGAGCGCAAGAGGAGACGACTCGAGCGGAGTGTCGTTGCGAGGTGGGCGCGACACTGCACTTGCACTTGCTGCTGCTGCTGCGACGATAGCGGCTGCACCGAGCGTACTGAGAGCGACGCGACGCACCCAGCGCCGTCTTTGCGGTGCTGGCTGTGCTGTCGCAGTGGACGCGAGGCGACAGCATTGCACTGATGTGCTGCGTGTGGCAGCAGTCGTCGCTGCGGCGGACCTCGCTGCGGCCGACGCAGACGCAGCGATCGAGCCTCGGAGGAGCATCCTGCTGCTCGTGATTCGCATCGTTGTCGTCTTTGTTGTCTCAATGTGTCCGACGAACTGTACGTATTCGAAAAGGTACGCTGATCGAGGTACAGCCGCAGCTTGTCAAAGTGCGCGTCACACACTCAAGACTCTCGCTCAAACTCGCTCTCACTCTCGACGAGAGACGCACTCGCGATCACCAGCTCTGTCGCGCGCATGCTCCGTTGCTCGCTCATGCGCTGACACGCTTGAGCAAGCCACAGACTCGAGCGCAGTGCATCGCTCGCTGGTCTGTCTCGTTCGTATTCGGACTCGTTCAAGTGAACAAGTGCGCAGAGCCTCTGCTGCTCTCAAGACTGTTGAGCGATGCGAGTGCAGACAACGCGCTGTTCTGCAGACGCACTGTCACGACACCAGTCTCCTCTTTCGCCCCGTTCTCGATGTACACACAAGCGTGCTATTCGCATTCGCACTAGCTGCTGCTCGTCTCGAGTCTCGAGTCGCTCCGAGTCGTCATCAGCGACGACGACGTGACTCGCCAAAATGCGCGTGTTCGGCTCGTCACATGCGCTGCTGTCGTTGTTGTCGTCTTCGTGGCGCTCACTCGCTTGCTCGACAAGCAATTGTGTTTGGCTTCTGAGCTGCAGTGCTGCAGCACACACGATAGCGAGACGAGCTCATGCACGAGCGATCGAGGTGTTCATTGAGATCGGACGCTAGGACGCCCAGCAATCGCGCACGAGGCTCGGGTCGGACACGAGCGATCATTCGCTAGGAGACGACTGCTTTGTCAACGACAGAGTGAGCGAGTGAGTGAGCTTGTGGTCACGAGACGGAGAAGCCACTCCAGTCAGCGCAGCAGCAACAACAACAACAACAACAACGACGACGACGACGAGCGGCAACGAGGGCGTGATCCGTCTGAACAACGCGAGTGTCATGGCGCGCTCGCTGCGTGCGTCGCTTGGACGAGCTGCGCGTTTG
Organism: Pythium guiyangense; assembly: GCA_003730235.1. NCBI lineage: Eukaryota > Oomycota > Peronosporomycetes > Pythiales > Pythiaceae > Pythium > Pythium guiyangense. Next base: position 314,810 of record QXDM01000029.1, read on the forward strand.
GACGAGCGAGCGAGGATTGAGTGACGAGTGAGTGAGCAGGAATGGCCATCGTGTGGTGGTGGTGATGGTCGAGTGACAGGCAGAGCAACCGAGCAGGACACACCGACACCAGCAACACCAGCAAGCAAGACGACACCAACGACGATGAGAGCCACGAGCCAAGCGGCGCACAGAGCCAGCCAAGCGTCAACGTGGTTGAACCTCATGGTAGTTCAACCACGTCAGAACCGAAGCGATCGCACCGCTGTTTGACAAGCGCCAGCAGCAAGTCGGTTCGCTCTCGTTCTCGTGCGACTCTCGGATCAGGTGACGGGGTCCGGTCGCTTGCTCTCAATGCGTCAGCCTGTTCGCAGGTCCGTGTCAGTGCTTTGCTTTGCTTGCTTTGCTTCGTCGAGTGTCCTGGTGCTGGCGTCGGTGCTAGTGTCGGTGCTGGCGTCGGTGCTGGTGTTGCTGCTCTTGATGGCGATCGTGGCACTGCTGTAGTGACGACGAACCGAGCACCTCGACTCGACGACGATGAGAAGAGGGAAGACGGAGGAGGGAGGGACGTGAGACCCTCGAGTCACGCACTTGCAGTTCAAGCAGCAGTCGTAGTCGTGCGCACGCGGCGCTTTCTTGTCGTGTTCGAGGCCGAGGCCGAGGCCGCCACGACACGAGGTGTCACGAGCACAAAGCACCAACCAGCTTGAGCACCTTCAACTGGCTGACTTGTGCGAGCGATTGGCAAGCAAGCAAGCGTCGTGGTTCCGGCTTGACTTGACTTGGTTCAGTCGGAGTGAGTGAGTGAGTGAGTGAGTGAGTGAGTGAGTGAGTGAGTGAGTGAGTGAGTGAGTGAGTGAGTGAGTGAGTGAGTGAGTGAGTGAGTGAGTGAGTGAGTGAGTGAGTGAGTGAGTGAGTGAGTGAGTGAGTGAGTGAGTGAGTGAGTGAGTGAGTGACCGATGGTTTAGGCACTGCGTCGAGCTGCTTGTGCGCCATTGCTGCGGCTGCGGCTCTGTGTGTAATTGATCTGCTGCTGTCGTCGCCACCACCTCAACAGCAGGACTTGAACGAGCCAGACGCGCGCACGTGGACAATCAGCAGCAGCACTTGCGAGTCGCAACAGCGAGGGCGATTGTGTTTGATGGGAAGACGACGACGACGACGCACGCTGCTGTCGTGCTTTGCGGCAAGGACTCTCAGCTCTTTGGTCTCGGTCTCGACTCTCAGTCTCGACTCTCGGTCGACGCGACTCGCGACAACAGACAGCACCAGCGGCTTGCAGTTCAGGCATCTTCAACTCGGCGCTGTCTTTCGCTCTCTCTCTCGTACTAGTATTGTGTTGCGTCACCACCACCGCTGCGATCATGGTCTTGAGCACGTTGATCGCTTTGCGTCGATCGTGCTTGTTTGTTTGGTTTGTTGTTTGAGCCTTTGAGCCTTGGTGCGTTGACTGACTGAGATCTTGATCCTGCTCATGCTCGTGCTTTGACTGACTGACTGACTGACTGACTGACTGACTGACTGACTGACTGACTGACTGACTGACTGACTGTGTGCACAAAGCAAAGCAAAGCAATGCAACACAATACGAGGCAACGCAACGCCGAGAGAGAAGAACGAGCGAAGAGCGAGAAGCGAGAGAGAGCGTCTGAGATGATGCTGGCTGGCGTTTGCTGTTTGATGCATCTGTGTGCTCGCCCGTCCGTCCTGTACGTTGTCTGTGTAGTAGGCGCCATTGCAAGCAAGCACTGCTCAGAGGCGTCTGCACGTCGTCGCCTGCTGTCGGGAAGCGAGTGAGCGAGCGGGTTCATGCACTCAGTGCTATGTTTGGTTATGTTGTGTTTGTTTGTCTTGCTGTCAAAGCACATGAGTGAGAGAGCAAGAGCAATACCGAGCGAGAGCACGAAGCACCAAGACAAAGAGAGAGAGAGAGGTCGTGTCTTCATGCTGCTGCGCTTGAAGAGTTGCGTCGCGAGTCCAAGGGCGAGTCCAGGCTTCCGAGTTTCGAGTGTCAGCAGTCGAGTGATCCATTTCATTTTCGAGAGACAGACCGCGATTGCCTTCTGACATACAAACGTCGAGAGGAGACTGCCACACCACCGCTCGTCGGGATCCTGAAGTTTCTCGTTCACAGTTTTGCTTGTTGTTGCTGTTGTGGTGGTGTGGTGGTTGTCGGGTCTCTCTCTTCGATAATTAGCGTCTGTGTCTGTAGTGGTGTCTGTGTGGTGTGCGTGCGGCGTCGTGTGTCCGAAACTTCAACCAAGGCCGTGGCGTTCAACTTGCGCGCTTGCCGAGTGCTTTGCTTTTGCTTTGGCGTGTGTGTGTGTGTGTGTGCGTGTGCTCTTGGATCTTGGATCTTGTGTTGGACGCCGTCGTGTGTGCTCTTGTGAGAGAGAGAGTGTGTGGAGACTGCTTTGAAAGCACAACGAGAGCGCAGACACGAGCGCTTGACACTGCACTAGAGTGTGTGCGTGCGTGCGTGCGTGTCAAAAGAGGTTGCAAGGACGCCTCTGCTCTCGAGACGGCCTGTCAAGTCGCAACGACAACGACAACAAGCAACAATGATGATTCTGGTGCGCTGCCAACCACACGCACCACATCACAACACACTCAAGCTCGAGAGAAAAGCCGCGTTTGCACAGAAAACCACGCGGCATGAACCAGTACTTGGCGCGAGTATGCTGTGCGCAAGAGGACTTGGCGGAAGTATGCAAACGCGCCGCAACTGAAGTTTGGTTCGGATGGAATAAACCACGCGCTTGAACTTTGGCCCCAGGTTCAATCGTGGTTTGACGAGTGTGCTTGTGCTCTTCAGGATCGAAAGCACAGCGAAATCGAGATGAACTTTAGTTGTGTGTGCCGGGAGTGTAGCGGCCATGAGAAGCTTAGCAATCACATCGCTGGTGTTGATTGGTGTTGATTATGCATGCAAAACGACGTCAATAGTGGTTGTTCAGATCATAGAGTGGTTACTATTTCATAGTGGTGTGACTTAAACCTACACGTGGTGTGGTTAAACCAGTCACGAAACGCTTCTCACATGACCACAAAACCACCGCTTGACCACTTGACCACACGGATCCCTTTCTTTTTCCTTTCTACATGTTGTCCTTTCTTTTTTCGCTGTCTTGAAGTTCAATCTTGTCACTATCATAGTCACTCTTTTGAAATTATCTGCACATAGACCCCCGTTCATGCACATACTAAAATCAAGTTTGAATCAAGTCTCTCGTCTCGCTTCTGTCAGCGTGACCACCACGACTGCCGCTATTGCTGTGCATCTCGTGCTTGCTTTCACCAGCATGAGCCTTTGGCACTAACGCTACATGCTCACATGTGCGCGTGTACATGTGTGTGTCCATGCAGGCGTGGTGCTGATGAGCAAGAGCAAAGCTCGTACGATTAAATTAAACAAACTCCCATCACGACACTACCATCGATCCACACTCACTACTCACTACTCACTCGTCCGCCGACGCATTCGCGCCACTCAGCGCCGCGGCGCTCGCAGACGCCAGCGCCCAGTCGTTGCTCTGCTGCATCGACGCCCAGAACGCGCGCTCGAGGTGCGCGAGCTGCTCGAGCGCTTGCTGCTTCGCCTCGGGGTCGCACTTGCCCGCCGCGATGCGGTACCAGTGGTACTTGCGCACGTAGCCGACAAACTTCTTGCTAATGCGCATCGGGTGGCACACGAGCACCTCCGAGAGGAACTTGCGCAGCGAGACGTTGCCGTGGAGCGGCAAGTACCCGGCTTTGAACGCCTCGATCATCGCTTTCGCGTAGTTCTCCTCCTCAAGCGACCACCGCCCGCTGCGCACCATGCCGTGCTGCGAGTAGTCCGACCGCTTGAGCACGCGCTGCGCTTTCTTGGCAGCACTAGCAGCGCTCGCTGGTTTGTCAGACCCGCTCAATGATGCAGCAGGCGCTGGAGCCACGGGCGCACTGAAGCGGCACTCGTCGTCGCCGGTGCTGCTGCCACTGCCGTCCGTGTTCATGATCGAGCTGAGGCTGAGCGGGTTGAACCGCTTCTCGCGCGCGTCGTCCGCTTCGAGCTCGTCGTTTGTCGCCGGTGGATTCGCGCGCAGGCTCTTGAACTTCTTGCTCACGCGCATGGCTTTGCACTTGAGACTCGCGGCGATGAACTTGCGCACCGACATGTTGGGCGGCAGCACGACGTCGCCGTTGTGCACGGCTTCGATCAGCGCCTTGGCGAACTCCTTCTCCTCGGGCGTCCAGCGTCCTTGCTTGAGAAAGTCCGAGCTGTTCGCGTCGCTCGGGCTCCCCGCGCAGCTGCCACAGCTGCTCGACACGTCGCTCGCTTCAGTCGTGCTCGAGAGCGGCGACGACGTCAGTGCTGGCGCCACGTGGCTCGACGACTCGCTAAGACACACGTCGGACGGGAACTTGCCGCTCGCGAGCACGGTCTCCCAGATCAGACTCGGCATCGGGACGCTCGACGGCGACCCGCTCGAGCTCGCGACGCCAGGACTGCTCAGCGCGCTGTAGCTCATTGGGGATCGGAACGCGGCGGCCTGTGTGCGCGGACTGAGGTGCTGGCGAGACGACGTCGGCACGTGTTGTGGCGGCGGCTGGAGCGACTGGAACTGGTGCTGCGGAAGGTACGACGCGCCTGGGAAGTCCATCGACGCGAGCTCTGGACGCGCGCGCTTGTAGCTCCGGCCGCTGTCGTCCGACGCGAACATACCAGCGAGCGACGGCATGCGCGGCATCGCCATCGGCTGCTGCTGCTGCAGTGGCGACTGCTGCTGCTGTGGGAAGTAGAGTGCTGGGTGCTCGCTGAAGCTGCGCTTGCGCAGACTCGGCTCCGTCTGCTGCTGCTGGGTCTGCGCTGTGAGCGACGGACTCGCGGCGGTCGAGGCGACTGGCACTGGAAGACACTGTTCCGCGGCTTCGAGCAAGTGCGAGAGGCCAAACTGAACAAGACGCACATACACACACGAACGCGTTGTGAGTGGACGGCCATTCAGGCATCCAAACACCAAGTGTAAATAAGCCAGGACGTACCTTGTTGTCTGCGTCCTGGAAGAACGCCGCAGGCGACGACGGCGAGCGTGTGAGCGGCCCAGAGACTTTCGTGCTCGGCGCGACCGCAGTGCGCGCATGGTGGAGGAGCGGCGTCATGTTCATGCTCACATGCTGAGGGTACGGCAGACTGCTGTTGTGCCACGGGTGGTGGTGGTGGTGTGGAGCAATGTGCTGCTGCTGCTGCTGCGCTGCGTACATGTCCGAGTCGGTCGGGATCCGCAGGCGCGGGAGCGTCACGACCTGGCGCGGCGCTGCCATGTTGCCATTGTCGGTGGTTATTGTGAGCGACGACGCCATGTTCGCAGTCACTCGCTCGCTCGCTCGGGCGTCTGTCTCTCACAAAGCGCGCGGAATCCGAAATGGACGTGAACGAGGTGCTCGAGTGCAAGCATGAGCGTGAGCGTGAGCGTGAGCGCAGGACACCAACACAAATAACGATAGGAGGAAAGGAGGCGGTGGACCGCTGGCTGCACAGAGGCTGGCCAGATACACCACATGTTTCGCAGGCGGCATAGTTTAACACCGATATCAATGAGAAAGCGGCGATTCGAGTGAATGAAAAACCACGATTGAACCTGGGGCCAAAGTTCAAGCGCGTGGTTTATTCCATCCGAACCAAACTTCAGTTGCGGCGCGTTTGCATACTTCCGCCAAGTCCTCTTGCGCACAGCATACTCGCGCCAAGTACTGGTTCATGCCGCGTGGTTTTCTGTGCAAACGCGGCTTTTCTCTCGAGCTTGAGTGTGTTGTGATGTGGTGCGTGTGGTTGGCAGCGCACCAGAATCATCATTGTTGCTTGTTGTCGTTGTCGTTGCGACTTGACAGGCCGTCTCGAGAGCAGAGGCGTCCTTGCAACCTCTTTTGACACGCACGCACGCACGCACACACTCTAGTGCAGTGTCAAGCGCTCGTGTCTGCGCTCTCGTTGTGCTTTCAAAGCAGTCTCCACACACTCTCTCTCTCACAAGAGCACACACGACGGCGTCCAACACAAGATCCAAGATCCAAGAGCACACGCACACACACACACACACACGCCAAAGCAAAAGCAAAGCACTCGGCAAGCGCGCAAGTTGAACGCCACGGCCTTGGTTGAAGTTTCGGACACACGACGCCGCACGCACACCACACAGACACCACTACAGACACAGACGCTAATTATCGAAGAGAGAGACCCGACAACCACCACACCACCACAACAGCAACAACAAGCAAAACTGTGAACGAGAAACTTCAGGATCCCGACGAGCGGTGGTGTGGCAGTCTCCTCTCGACGTTTGTATGTCAGAAGGCAATCGCGGTCTGTCTCTCGAAAATGAAATGGATCACTCGACTGCTGACACTCGAAACTCGGAAGCCTGGACTCGCCCTTGGACTCGCGACGCAACTCTTCAAGCGCAGCAGCATGAAGACACGACCTCTCTCTCTCTCTTTGTCTTGGTGCTTCGTGCTCTCGCTCGGTATTGCTCTTGCTCTCTCACTCATGTGCTTTGACAGCAAGACAAACAAACACAACATAACCAAACATAGCACTGAGTGCATGAACCCGCTCGCTCACTCGCTTCCCGACAGCAGGCGACGACGTGCAGACGCCTCTGAGCAGTGCTTGCTTGCAATGGCGCCTACTACACAGACAACGTACAGGACGGACGGGCGAGCACACAGATGCATCAAACAGCAAACGCCAGCCAGCATCATCTCAGACGCTCTCTCTCGCTTCTCGCTCTTCGCTCGTTCTTCTCTCTCGGCGTTGCGTTGCCTCGTATTGTGTTGCATTGCTTTGCTTTGCTTTGTGCACACAGTCAGTCAGTCAGTCAGTCAGTCAGTCAGTCAGTCAGTCAGTCAGTCAGTCAGTCAGTCAGTCAGTCAGTCAGTCAAAGCACGAGCATGAGCAGGATCAAGATCTCAGTCAGTCAACGCACCAAGGCTCAAAGGCTCAAACAACAAACCAAACAAACAAGCACGATCGACGCAAAGCGATCAACGTGCTCAAGACCATGATCGCAGCGGTGGTGGTGACGCAACACAATACTAGTACGAGAGAGAGAGCGAAAGACAGCGCCGAGTTGAAGATGCCTGAACTGCAAGCCGCTGGTGCTGTCTGTTGTCGCGAGTCGCGTCGACCGAGAGTCGAGACTGAGAGTCGAGACCGAGACCAAAGAGCTGAGAGTCCTTGCCGCAAAGCACGACAGCAGCGTGCGTCGTCGTCGTCGTCTTCCCATCAAACACAATCGCCCTCGCTGTTGCGACTCGCAAGTGCTGCTGCTGATTGTCCACGTGCGCGCGTCTGGCTCGTTCAAGTCCTGCTGTTGAGGTGGTGGCGACGACAGCAGCAGATCAATTACACACAGAGCCGCAGCCGCAGCAATGGCGCACAAGCAGCTCGACGCAGTGCCTAAACCATCGGTCACTCACTCACTCACTCACTCACTCACTCACTCACTCACTCACTCACTCACTCACTCACTCACTCACTCACTCACTCACTCACTCACTCACTCACTCACTCACTCACTCACTCACTCACTCACTCACTCACTCACTCACTCACTCCGACTGAACCAAGTCAAGTCAAGCCGGAACCACGACGCTTGCTTGCTTGCCAATCGCTCGCACAAGTCAGCCAGTTGAAGGTGCTCAAGCTGGTTGGTGCTTTGTGCTCGTGACACCTCGTGTCGTGGCGGCCTCGGCCTCGGCCTCGAACACGACAAGAAAGCGCCGCGTGCGCACGACTACGACTGCTGCTTGAACTGCAAGTGCGTGACTCGAGGGTCTCACGTCCCTCCCTCCTCCGTCTTCCCTCTTCTCATCGTCGTCGAGTCGAGGTGCTCGGTTCGTCGTCACTACAGCAGTGCCACGATCGCCATCAAGAGCAGCAACACCAGCACCGACGCCAGCACCGACACTAGCACCGACGCCAGCACCAGGACACTCGACGAAGCAAAGCAAGCAAAGCAAAGCACTGACACGGACCTGCGAACAGGCTGACGCATTGAGAGCAAGCGACCGGACCCCGTCACCTGATCCGAGAGTCGCACGAGAACGAGAGCGAACCGACTTGCTGCTGGCGCTTGTCAAACAGCGGTGCGATCGCTTCGGTTCTGACGTGGTTGAACTACCATGAGGTTCAACCACGTTGACGCTTGGCTGGCTCTGTGCGCCGCTTGGCTCGTGGCTCTCATCGTCGTTGGTGTCGTCTTGCTTGCTGGTGTTGCTGGTGTCGGTGTGTCCTGCTCGGTTGCTCTGCCTGTCACTCGACCATCACCACCACCACACGATGGCCATTCCTGCTCACTCACTCGTCACTCAATCCTCGCTCGCTCGTCCAAACGCGCAGCTCGTCCAAGCGACGCACGCAGCGAGCGCGCCATGACACTCGCGTTGTTCAGACGGATCACGCCCTCGTTGCCGCTCGTCGTCGTCGTTGTTGTTGTTGTTGTTGTTGTTGCTGCTGCGCTGACTGGAGTGGCTTCTCCGTCTCGTGACCACAAGCTCACTCACTCGCTCACTCTGTCGTTGACAAAGCAGTCGTCTCCTAGCGAATGATCGCTCGTGTCCGACCCGAGCCTCGTGCGCGATTGCTGGGCGTCCTAGCGTCCGATCTCAATGAACACCTCGATCGCTCGTGCATGAGCTCGTCTCGCTATCGTGTGTGCTGCAGCACTGCAGCTCAGAAGCCAAACACAATTGCTTGTCGAGCAAGCGAGTGAGCGCCACGAAGACGACAACAACGACAGCAGCGCATGTGACGAGCCGAACACGCGCATTTTGGCGAGTCACGTCGTCGTCGCTGATGACGACTCGGAGCGACTCGAGACTCGAGACGAGCAGCAGCTAGTGCGAATGCGAATAGCACGCTTGTGTGTACATCGAGAACGGGGCGAAAGAGGAGACTGGTGTCGTGACAGTGCGTCTGCAGAACAGCGCGTTGTCTGCACTCGCATCGCTCAACAGTCTTGAGAGCAGCAGAGGCTCTGCGCACTTGTTCACTTGAACGAGTCCGAATACGAACGAGACAGACCAGCGAGCGATGCACTGCGCTCGAGTCTGTGACTTGCTCAAGCGTGTCAGCGCATGAGCGAGCAACGGAGCATGCGCGCGACAGAGCTGGTGATCGCGAGTGCGTCTCTCGTCGAGAGTGAGAGCGAGTTTGAGCGAGAGTCTTGAGTGTGTGACGCGCACTTTGACAAGCTGCGGCTGTACCTCGATCAGCGTACCTTTTCGAATACGTACAGTTCGTCGGACACATTGAGACAACAAAGACGACAACGATGCGAATCACGAGCAGCAGGATGCTCCTCCGAGGCTCGATCGCTGCGTCTGCGTCGGCCGCAGCGAGGTCCGCCGCAGCGACGACTGCTGCCACACGCAGCACATCAGTGCAATGCTGTCGCCTCGCGTCCACTGCGACAGCACAGCCAGCACCGCAAAGACGGCGCTGGGTGCGTCGCGTCGCTCTCAGTACGCTCGGTGCAGCCGCTATCGTCGCAGCAGCAGCAGCAAGTGCAAGTGCAGTGTCGCGCCCACCTCGCAACGACACTCCGCTCGAGTCGTCTCCTCTTGCGCTCAGTAGCGGCAGCAAGCGCATCGACAGCGCCGTCAAGACGCTGCAGCTCAGCGCGCTCCTGGCGACTGCGCTGCACGACGCAGCAGCGCGTGAGCGGATCTCGCAAGCGCAGGACGCAGATGTGAATCACAGCAGCAGCAGTGAGACGGCAGGCCTCGAGTTGCCAGACGCTGTACAAGACGCTGCTGCTGTCGCAATGCAAATCGCTCAGCTCCTGCGCGATCCCAGCCACGACCTCCAGAGCCGCATCGTCGAGCTCCTCGCAGACGCTGTGCTCGCTGCGTCGTCGAGCCGCAACGACGCGCTCGTGCGCTTACTCACGCAGCGCGGACTCGCGAACGCGCTGCTGCAGTACGTCGCACACGCTCAGCCGACGGACGAGGCGCTCGTCCAGAGTACGTTTCTTGCTAGTCACTCACTCTCCAGCACCAATCGCTAGTGTCGGATGGACGCACTCACGCCAGTGTGTGTCTCTCTCTCTCTTGCTGCGCTGTGCGGACGGATAGAGATCGTCCACGCGATCGAGACGCTCGTCGCTGCGAGCGCCGGTGACGCCGACGCAGCGAGCGCACTCGGGATTTCGCTCGAGACGCTCGGCGCTGCGCTCGGGCACCTCGTGAACATCCACGCGCTGCGGTTCACCGACTTGCTCCGCATCGGCGAGCTTCTCTGCCGCGCGCAGCAGCACGAGAGCACGCAGTCGGACGCGCGGCACTTCCACACCATACGTTCACGCGGTCTCAAGCGCGATCGCCTTGACGACACGCGCGCAATGGCCGACGGCCTCGACGGCTTCTTCCGGCTCCTGTCGCCCGAGATGCCGTCATCGATCAAGCAGGTACCGATGTTGTGCATGTGACCATCACTCAATGTCCAGACCACCACTCACCGATGAATCACCAATATGTACGTGTACACTAGTTCAGTCTGTACGCGCTCACGCGCATGCTCCAGCGCATCGAGCAGCTCCCGCGCGCGCAGCAGACGCTGCTTGTCGACGCGTTCGTGAGTCCAGCGACCGCGGCGCTCGTGCTCGCGCTCCCGCGCACGAACGCGTTGCTCCAGCGCCACGCGGCAGCGTTTCTCGACGCAGTGCTGCACCTCGCGCCACAGCACGCCGCGCGTACGACGCGCGCTGCGTACGAGCTCTGGCTCACGCAGCTGCGGCACTGGACGACTGCGTCGCCGGCGCTCCAGCTCGCGAGTGCGCAGTGCCTCCGGACCATGAGTGCGTATCCGCAGAGTCGCCGCGTCTTGGCCGAGTCGCCAGCGACAATGGCAGCGCTCTACGACCTCGCACGGCAGCTCCACGAGTCTGTAGCGCTCGCAAGCGCGCCAGTCGCTCGCGTTGTGCGTCCGCTAAAGAACAAGAAGGCAAAGGCGCCAGTGCGGCAGGTCCTCGCGCTCGACGACGCAGTTGCGATCCAGCGCCACGTCTCGCGCGCAGTCCGCAACGTCTGCGTGAGCGTCCAGGACGGCAGCGCAGCGCTCACGGCGTCGTCGGCGTCGCTGCTGCTGCACTCGAAGCGGACGCTGCCAATGTCCCACGTCTTTCGCCAGACGCTCGACTTGAGCGACCTCCCAGTCGTCGGCGCCGAGGAGTACGAGAGCAGCACAGACGTCGGGTGGATCGACATCCTCACGGCGTGGACTGCGAGCGCACACCGCAACGTCCGCGCGAACGCGATTGCGACGCTCGTGCACCTCGCTGAGCGGCCAGACGCCGCTCGGACTGACCAGCTCCTGCAAGCGTGGCTCACGAGCATGCTCCAGCACGTCCGGACGCTCTCGGGCGACGGCGAGATCCTCGCCGTCAAGCAAGTCGAGACGATCGCGCGGCTCTCGGACGGGCTCACGCCTGGGAACGAAGCCGTGGCGTTCAACCCTGCGGTCGTTGACGCCGGTACCGCCGCGCTCGCTGTGCTCGTGGAGAACCACCACGAAGAGCTCATGGCGCAGGGCGTCGTGCCGCTCATTGCGCTCTTGAGTCAGTCGCCGCACGCTGCTGCGTCAGACGCACGCGACGCGTTCGACCTCAAGACGCAGTGCGCGCGCGTGCTCGCGAACCTCGTTGCGACGTCCTGCCGCGAGCTCGACGCGGTTGTCCAGCGCCATCGCCAGCCGCGTGACGATGCGTGGACGCGCTTTGTCGCTGACCACGTCGACGTCGAGCGCCAATTGCAAGAGACGCAGAGTGGGAAGCAGCTCCGACACGAGCTGAGTCGCTACTCGCAGGCGACTGATCCGATGCGCCGGTCGAGCTACTACCGCGCAGTCGAGAACATGGCGGCGTACCGCGCGTTCCGCGCCTCGGGCCGCTTGGACCAAGACGTGTACGCAGAAGGCGTGCACCCAATCGTGCCGTACGCCGCTCCAGTCGATGCGAGTGGCGCCACTGCAGCGCCGCAGCCGCCAGCAGTCGACGTTGTCTTTGTCCACGGCCTGCGTGGCCATCCGTTCGGGACGTGGCGCACCGACATGTCGAGTGCGTTGGACGCATCGAACGACGTCTGGCCCGACGTGCTCCTAGCGCCAGACTTGGCAGCGCGTGGCGTCACAGCGCGGCTCGTCACGCTCGGGTACGAGGCAAACATGGTGAGCTGGTCGAGTCCGTGGCCGTCGCTCACGCTCCAGGAGCGCGGCAAAGTCATGCTCGACGCGCTCTACGCCGCGAACATTGGCCGGAGTGCTCGACCGAGTGAGCCGCCGCGGCCAGTGGTCTTTGTCACGCACTCGATGGGCGGGATCCTCGTAAAGAAGATGCTGCTATTGGCTCACGAGCAAGCGCAGCAGCAGCAGCAAGAGCAGCGCGGCAACTTGGCTGCGAGTACACGCGGCGTCGTCTTCCTCGCTGTGCCGCACTTTGGCTCGGACTTGGCCAAAGGCGTGCGGTCCGAGGCCGTGCGGTCGCTCATCCAAGCGCACCCTGCGCTCCAGGACCTCTGCGCAGACCACGACGGACGCCTCGAAGACCTCAACGCAGCGTTCCAAGCGCTTGAGATCGACTGCATGAGCATTGGCGAAGCAAAGCCCGCGCCACTGGCGCTCGGGCTCTCGGCGATCGTCGTCAAGCCCGAGTCAGCGGATCCGGGCTTTGGGTCGTTCCACGTCCTCGCAGACTCGGACCACATGACGATCTGCAAAGCGAAGCGCGCAGATGAGCCGCACTACTGCGCGATTCGGGCCTTTGTGCTTGCGCATGCGCCATCAGCACCAGCACCAGCAGCTTCAGTGCTGAGTGCCGATGAGACTGAGACTGAGGAGCTGGAGGCTGAGAGTGAGAGTGAGACCGTCGCAGTGCCGCAAGCGTCCACTGCGTGACGACAATTTTGAATGAACAGAGTGGCATTGGACCTGTTGCGTACTAGGATTGCCTCAGTCTGCGTGTGGAGTGAGAGAGCGAATGGATCGCTCGACGTGTGCTAGGACAATTTGACACATCAACTTGGTGTCAAATGTAGAACATTTGTTCTACATTTAAGCAAGATGCTATCAAATCTAAGCGCAATTGGACCAAATCAAAGCACATGTTTCAAAATAGCCTTGTTTTTTGTATGCTGTCATCTGAATGCAAATTTTAGCGCCTTACAATGCGCAAGTGAATGTGCTCTGCGCCACCAATCGATTGATCGACCGGATCAGACGACGGCAATCGCCATCAAGCGACAAGCAGCAGCAGCAGACCAAGCGCGCGCTGTGTGCCGCTGCTCCTTCACGTGCGTGTGTCCAACTACGACCGCAAGCGCATCACAGCAATAGACGCAATGACTGGCGAGACAAAGACCGCAGCAGCGCCTGCTGGCGCCGAGCCAATCTTTGGCAAGAAGTTCATGAGCAAGCTCGGCGGCATGGCGAACGAAGAGGCAGCGTCGAGCGTCTCGGCGTTTGCGCGGCGGCAGATGGAGAAGATGGGCTGGAAAGAGGGCAAAGGCCTCGGCAAAGAGGAGCAAGGCGTCGTGACGCACGTGCGGGTCAAGAAGCGTGAAGAGTCCATGGGCGTACGTCTGCGTGTTTGTCGCTTGTAGCTGTGCTCATGGCTGTTCAAGCTCTGCTTTGACACGTTTCCTGATGACTTGTGTGTGTATGTGTACGTTCAGATTGGCGTGGAGAAGCTCCAGGTCGAGGAACAGAAGAACCAGTGGTGGTACAACGCGTACGACAAGATCGCCGACAAGATCAAGATCGCGCCGGACACGGACGACGAAGGCGCTGGCGACGACGACGCTAGCAGCAGCAAGAAGTCGAAGAAGGCGAAGAAGAAAGCCAAGAAGAAGGCCAAGAAAGCCGAGAAGAAGCGCCAGCGCGACGAAGATGACGACGCCAGTCGCACCGACGCGAGCAAGAAGTTCCGCATCCCGACGGACGAAGAGCTCTTTGCTGCAACTGGCGGCAAGCTCTTTGGTCGCCGCGCGTACGGTTCGTGCAACGGCAAGCTCAAGCGCGACCAGCTCTTGCAGTCGGGTCAGTTCCGATCGAAAGCCACGGCAGCAGCAGACGCGACCACGAGCAGTAGCAGCAGCAGTGACGACGCCAAGAGCGCCAAGAAGGACAAGAAGAAGGCAAAAGAGCCAGTCGCGTCGACTGCGTAACTGCCACTTTGACACGCAAGAGTGTGTGTCAGTGTCGCACTCGAGCGGACACTTGACGTGCGACTGTAGACAACTGGATGGATGGAATGGACGATCAACTTATTGTTTGTGCGACTGCGGCGACGCGAGCGCAGCGTCTGCGACGTGCTCGTCCATCTGCGGCCGACGCTTCATGAGCTCTATGCTCTCGACGAGCACGCGTCTAGAGCGGCGCCATCATGACGATCGACAGCGCATGGCGCACGCACAGGAAGAGCGTGAGACTACAGTGTGTCGAGTGTTTGACAGGCGCCAGCGCAACAGCCATGCGTACCGGAGCTCGGTCGCTTCGTGCTCCATGCGCGCGAGGTAGAAGTTGCCACTGAGCGTCACCTGCAGTCATTGCAAGTGTCCATCCCAGGTAGACACCACACACGCGAACGTCAGTCGTGCTGCAAGTGGACCGAGCCACTGCCTGTCACGATCGCAACCACAAAACACGCACAAAGTCGCCAACTTCGAGGTACGTGAGCATGAGCGCGTCTTTCACGTTCGCAGTGCACGTTGCGAGGTCCTGGAGCATTGCGTTCTCGTCTGCGAGACCCGCTGCGCTCTTTGTCGGTGCGGCAAGTGCACTCCGGATGAGCTCGAGGAGCTCTTCACGCTCGCGCACGAGCGCTGCAGTCGTCTCCCAGAGCACGACTGCGTCTGCGAGGCGCGTCGAGTTCGCCATCGCGCTGTACTTGACTGCGAGGTCGAGGCGCTCGTGCACGGGCATCTCGAGCGCGTGCCAGACGGCGTCGAAGCGTGCGCTCAGTGCTGGCGTCATCGGCACCGGCTCCATGCTCTCCGCGCCATTGTTGCTTGCGTCTGCGTCCGGATCATGGGTGTACCAGAGCTCCATGAGCTGGATCTCGCGCGGCGTGAACGTACAGAGCGCATTGAGCAGCGCCGCGCGCTGGAGCTTGGCGCTCGCTTCCGTGGTGACGTGGTGCGCAATCGCGCCGCGTCGGAGCACCATGCGATTCACTGTGCGCTTAGCGAGGCGCCATTTGCTCACAGTCGTGCTCGCAGCTGCAGCGCTGCGCAGGAGCCGCTCTGGGATGCGGACACTCGGTGCAGTCGCTGCGCTGTCGCCTGCTGTGTCGTCGTCGTCAATGACGTAGCTCGTGCTATTGAGCGACGAGCGGAACGAGAGGTCGACGAGGTACGGCACGTCCAAGTGCTGGTGCAGCGTCGCGCGGAACTCGCGGTACGACTCGTGCGTGTGGTCGTAGAGCTGCCGCACGTCTGTGAGCATCACGTCGTCGTTCGTCGCGGACGCGATGACGTGCTGGTGGAAGATGTCGCTCGGCGGTGCGACGGGCTGCTCCCGTGCGACTTGGAGCGCTGCGAGCACGAACGAGATCGGCTTGCGCTCGACTGGCACTGCGCGCCGGACGTAGCACTCCCACGCGCCAGTCGGCACAGCGTCGAACGACGTTGTGAGCGACGAGGCGTCGACGTGAACGTGTCGCTGCGCTTCGAGCGCATCGAGGATCGCCTTGGGGACAGGGTACTCGTCCAAGATGTGCTTCGTCGGCGGGAGAGCCCCGAGGCGCGTCGAGAGGATGTACCGCACGCGATCGCGCGAAGGTTCGCGTCGCGCGACTGGATGTCCGGCATCCGTGACCGCGGATGGCGCGACTGGGCGATTGCGAAAGTGCAGGACGTGGTCGTGCTCGGCGTCCGAGTCTGCTGCTTCGAGCGCGCCATCTTCGAGCACGCCTTGCGTGAGCGTCTGCTCGCGCTTGGGGAACTGCACGCTCAGCAGCGGCGGCTGCGAGCTACTGTCACTACTGCTACTGGAACTACCCGCTACCGCAGCGCGGCGAGCAAACGCCTCTTGCGCTTGAATGACTGCAGCGTGCTCAGCAGCAGCGTCTCGCCGCGCCGCAGCTTCTTCTGCGCGCTTGTCCATGAACATCTGCATGACGGCGCTCGCTTTGCGCGGTCGAGCGTGGACCTGGTGCGGAGCGTTCGCGGACTCGCGTCGCGCGCGCATCCTCGGCGCTGTGAGCGTCGCAGCAGCAGCCGCCATTGCGGTCTTGACCTGCACAGGCATTGGTGAGGAGCGTGTCCATCTCAGAGAGACACTTTGTAGGACAGCAGTGGACACACACACAAACGTACGTTGGCTGCGATCGCATGGACGTCGATCCTGCGCTTCGCTTCGACGACCAAGCGGCTCTCGAGCAACGTCCGCGTCGCGCGCTTGGGGAGCAATCCTGCTGCGTCGCGCTCGCGCTGCTGCGTCGCGAGGCGCTTGTAGATGCTCTCGAGCTCGCAGAAGACGAGGTCTTGGACCCGGAGCTTGAGCTCTCTGTATCCACACAAGGATGGATGCATGGCGTTAGCACTCGAGGCAGCGACACGATCGAACGCAAGCGCACAAGAGCAGACGCACTCGTTCAAGTCGTCTGTGAACGACGCGTCGTGGGCGACGAAGCCCGTCCATGGCGCAAGCAGCGGGATCTACACACAACGAGCCACGTACAGACAGACAGTGCTCTCTCTCAGCATGACAAGTACGACTGATGTATTCGCTTACGAGCACGCGCAACACGAGCGAGCGAACCTGACAAAGTGCGTCGCGGAGCTGCTCCTCGGTCTCCTCTTCAGCAGCAGCAGCGACAGCGTCCGCGTCGTCGCCTGCGTCGCTCTCGAGCTGTCGCATGACCATTCTCTCGTGTGTCGTGTGCCTCTGAGCAGTCGCTGTCTCTTCATCGTCCGACTAGTCTGCTTTCGGCTTGCTGGCTCCAGTTGTCTCTTGCTCTTGCTGCGGACGACGGCCACTCGACCGGAGCATCCGGAGCTGCTCGCGCAGCGCAGCGCGCTCTTTCACGTACAGCACGCCGACGACAGCAGCGAAGCAGACTGCGCCGATACCGACGTGCAGTGCGTGGTAGCGCCACGCCACGTGCGCACTACGGCTACCACTACCGCCATCGAGCAGCACGACGCTCGACGTCGCAGTCACGCACAGCGCAGCACCAAATGCTACTAGCACAGTCCGCGACGGCAACGTCGCGCGCCAGAACGCGCACAGACGGCGAACGCTTGTCCACAACGTGAGCGGTGCTGCGTCACTGGCGTCATCGCTGGTCGTTGTCGTCTTGGCTTGAAAGTGCGTCGCGAGGAACGCGAGACAGTAGACGATGCGGCAGAGCATGTTGACGCCGTTGGCGAGGATGATTCCGGCCGTCCCGAGGTCCAAGACGCCCATGAACACGACTGCGCTCGCGGCGTAGACACTAAAGAACGCGAGCATGTACGAGTTGAGCCGCATGAGCTGCGGCGCCGTGCCGACAGCGTGGACCACGGCTTCGCACACGCCGTTGAGCCCAAGGAGCGCAATGTAGACGCAGTAGAGCGCGAGCGCGCTCCCGACGCCGTGCTCGGCCTTGGCCGCGCCGTAGAGCACGAGCACGAGCGTCGACGCGTGCGTTGCGCCAAAGCAAATGAAGACCAAGCCGACGAGGTTCATGAACTGGAGCAGGACGTGGACAATGTGCTGACCATCACTCACGGTCCCTGTCGTGACCGCCATTTTGCTAAAGATCGTCTTCGTTGCTTCTTCGATCGGGAGGAACACGATGCGCGGCACGAGCGAGCCGAGGTGGAAGACGATGCCGTACACGCCCATGTGCTCGAGCGACGCCACGAGCGTGAGGACCCACTTGTCGCCCTCTGTCAGGAGGTACTTGACGCCGCTCTGGAGACTCAGCGGCACGAGCAGTGCGAGGAGCTCTGCGTGGAACCAGAGCGTTGGTCCTTTTGTTGCTGCTGGTGTCGAGTGGTTGTCACTTGACATTGCAACCACTGGACGACCTGGCAACAGCTCACGCATTGACGATAGCGCAAAGCTCGACGACGACGCTGACGCGGTCGGTGAGTGATAGATCCGGCGCCAGAAGAACGCAGCAAAGACGCTCGCGAGCGTGAGCGCGTACGCGAGCTCGGCGATGCCGTACGCCACGAGCTCGAGGTTGAGCGCAAAGATGCACGCGTACTGCACGAGCGCACGGACGACAAAGCCTGCGCTCTGCGCTGCGACTTGCCACGACACGAGCACGCTGCAGTGCGCGAGCACGTACATCGGCTCTGCGAGTGCTTCGATCATGGCTGCGACGCAATACATCGTGAGCACGAGCGTGTAGTGCTCGAGACCATTTGCGCCGCTCGTGTCGCTCGCAAAGCGCGTGTGCGCGCCAATGATGATCACGAGCGCCACGGCCCAGCTGATCGCAGTCGAGAGCCACGCGACGTTCACGAGCTGCTGTACGAGCGAGCGCCGGCGCGCTGCGTCATGCGTGGGGCTGTCGTTGTTGTTGTTGCTGCTGCCGGTGACATCGAGCGACGGCATGCGCAGGAACGCGAGGCGAAAGCCATCGCGGAGGAAGAAGACGCTTGCGAGCACGAGTTCGAGGCGCACGGTCACGGCGCCAGTGATGCTCAGCTGGAGCTTGCGCAGCACGAGCGAGTTGAGCGCGAACGTCAGGAGCTTCTGCAGAAACAGGTACGAGCTGCCGCGCAGCGCTTTCGACACGACCGACGCGCCGCTGCTGCTGCTGTCGGCGGCGGCAGCACCTGCGCCTCCCGTGCCAGCTGATGCACTTGAGGTCTTTGTCGCTGCCATTTTGGACTGCCACGTCAACCAATTTGGTATCAAATTGCGTTTCAAACGAGTCAGAATTTTAAGTACCAACTTGTATCAACTTTGGTATCAAACCAACGACACACAAACACAAAAACGATCAATCAAGCATGTCATCACCAAGCAGCAACAACATGCTCCCATCCGAGACGCGCGCGCTGCGCTGGGGCTTCATCGGCTGCGGCAAGATTTCGAACGACTTTGCGAACGCGCTCAAGTGCGTCCCGCGCGCGCAGCTCGTCGCGTGCGCTGCGCGGTCGCTCGCGAGCGCTCAGGAGTTTGCTGCCACACACGGTGCGTCTGTCAAGCAAGAGGAGCTGCAGCAGTGACAGTTGTAGCATCGTGTCATTGCCTTTGAAGCACAGTGTGCGTGTGTGTGTGTCTCGACGTGCGACTCACACTACTGCCTCTCGCTTTGTACACACCTATGCGCACTGCTCTCTCAATCTCTCTATCCCTTGACACGCGACGCTACCGATAGGCTTTGCACAGGCGTACGGGAGCTACGAGGAGCTCGTCGCCGATGCGCGCGTGGACATTGTGTACATTGGGACGCTCCACACGTCGCACGCCGAGCACTCGCTCCTCGCGCTGCGCCACAACAAGCACGTGCTCGTGGAGAAGCCGATGGCGATGAACGCAGCGCAGGCGACGGAGGTGCTCGCGCTTGCAAAGACGCAGCAGCGCTTCTTCATGGAAGGTGCGTATGTGCGAGTTAGTGTGTTGGCTTGATGCTCCTGTCGTTGCTGTCTGAGGTACTGAGACCATCTCCACTACCATCGTGTGTGTGTGTGCACACGTGACGTCGTCTCACTCGCACACTCTCACTCTCTAGGCATGTGGACGCGCTTCTTCCCTGCCGTCGCGTTCGTCCAGCGCGAGCTCGCGGCCAAGACGATCGGCGACGTGCACCACGTGAGCGCAGACATTGGCTTTGCGTTCGCGCCAGACAACACGCGGATCTGGGACCGCGCGCTCGGCGGCGGCGGCTTGCTCGACATCGGGATCTACCCGCTCGCGTTCGTGACGATGGCGCTCGGCCACGCGCCTGAGAGCGTCTCGGCCGCCGGCAAGCTCTCGGACACGGGCGTCGACGTGTACGGGAACGTCACGCTCGCGTACAGCGGTGCGCGCTTTGGCGCAGTGACGTACACGTGCTTGGCGCAGATGGGCGAGTCGGTCACGATCGTCGGCTCGGCTGGCCGCATCCACATCCACTCGCCCGCGCACGTGCCAGCGCGCGTGACTGTGTTCACATACGAGAGCGACGGCGCAAGTCCAGTGGAGCGCACGCACGTGTTCCCAACGCCCGTGGCTGCGCCGAGTGCGACGCGCAACAACTTTGGCGGCTCGGAGGGCTTTGTGTACGAAGCCGAAGCCGTGACCGCCGCGATCTTGGACGACGAGGCGCTCGAGAGCCGCGCGTTCCCGCACGCCGAGTCGCTCGCGCTCGCGATGATCATGGACAAAGTGCGCGCAGACATTGGCGTCGTGTACGCAGCAGACAACGAGCAGCGCGCATGAGTCATGTGTTGTGCGTTGCAAGTCATGAGAGAGAGCGTCGTAGGACAGTGTCGGTTTGCACGATTGAGCAGGTGATAGATGTGGTCGCGAGCTGGTTGGCAACGACGAGAGTATCAAGCGCGTTTCACCATCGAGTGACTTCTTCTCTTTGTGTTGTTGTTGGTGTCGTTGCTGGTGTCGTTGCTAGTATCGCGAACTTGCTCCAGTCACTAACGACCACTGCAAGAGCTAGAAGAGCATGAATGCGTGCATGCACGTGACGTGATGCACGCTCGGCTTGTGATCGAGCGATCAAGCGATCAGTCGTGAAGGTTGCGAGTCGATTTGGTATCAAAGTCAGTCAAAGCAGAAGAGCGTATCAAAAGTACCAGATTTTGATACTCCAGTTGTGTGTCCACAAAGATCGCGTTGACACGCACGAAGAGTTGAAGAGGTGTGCGCTTGAGAGGGGGAGTGCGAGGTCACGCCGATCAGCTCGAGCTCCGAGGCGCGCGCTCGTACAAAGCAAGAAGAAGACGCACTAGCAACAACGAGGAGGAGAAGAAGAAGGAGAGCGCGTCTGCTGCAGCGACGCGACAAAGCACGTGATGCACGCAACAACAACGACAGCAACAGCAGCCATCACCACCACGGCAACGACAACGTTCACACACAGCCCACACACCAAGCGCGTGGCGGCAGTGTGCGCAGTCGCTCTCCTCGTGTACGCGTCGCCACTGCTGCTGTGCCTCGTCAGCCACTCGCCATCATCGTCGTCGTCGTCGTGGGAGTACCTCTGGCTCTGGGACGACCGCACGAACTTTGCCGAGAACCCCGTGCTGCAGCCGCGCCATGGCGACAACGCGCTCTTTTCGTGGCGCAACCTGCGCGCCATGGCGACCATGCGCCGCATCAACGTCTACGAGCCGCTCAGCTGGCTGCTCAAGGCGCTCGTCGTGCGCGTCGCGGGACTGGATGACGCTTGGGCTGTGCGCATGATGACGCTGGCGCTGCACGCCGGCGCTGGCTGTGTGCTCGCACATGCGTCTGCGCTGCTGCTCGAGGTGCTCGACTTGCTGAGCACGTCCGCTGAGGCGACCGGAGCGCCGCAGTCGTCATCGTTGTCGGTGTCGCCGTCATCACGACCACAGATGCCATTGCCAAGAGCAAGAGCATCAGCAGCCATAGCCGACACCACCACCACCATCGGTGGCAACAACAACAGCAACGGTATCCGCCACACCCATCGGCAGCAGCAGCACCGACTCGGCTGCTACCTCAGCGCGCTGCTGTTTGTCGTCCATCCAGTGCACGTCGAGGTCGTCGGCTGGCCATCCGCGCAGCCGTACGCACTCGCGGCGCTCTTTGCGAACCTCTCGCTGCTCTGCTACGTGCGCAAGCTCAAGCAGTCGCTCCTGCTCGCGCAGCACGCAACGACGGCGACGACGACAGTGATGGCGATGAAGAGCATCGCACCAGAGCACGAACACGAGCAAGTGCGACAGAGCGTGACCGTCGACAGCAGCAGCAACAGAGCAGACGATGGAAACGAGATCCATCGCACGCTCGCGCCACTGCGCACGCGCATCGAGAGCACGGACTGGCTCGTCGCAGGTACGCGTCAAGAGCATACCATACCATCCAAGCGCTCTCGTGCCACATACTCACCTCTCTCGTCCTCTCTCGTCCTCACTGCTCTCTCTCTCTCTCTCGCACAGGCTTGTACCTCTGCAGCGTGCTCTCCAAGAGCGTGGCTGTGCTGCTCCCGACCGCGTTCGTATTGCTTGACGTCCTCGTGCTCTCGCTGTCTCCTCCTTCTCATCGTCGTCGTCGACATGCGCTCCGTGGTGCCATCACTACTACTACCACAGCGGACACGTGTGACTCCAACAGGACGACCACTTCAGCAGCGCTATCGACAGCGCCAAGCGCAAAGACAACTACGATGCCATCGCCAACGCAAGACACCAGCGCCAGCACCAGCACCAACGTCATCCACTGGCTGCACGCTCTACTCACGTACACGCTGCAGAAAGCGCTCGTGCTCGCGATCTTTGGACTCTTCACGCTCCTCACGCTCTGGTCGAACGAAGCCGGCGCCGACGCGGACGCCGACGTGCTCGTGCTGTCGCGCACCGAACGCGCGCTCAAAGCCGCGATGGCGCCGGTCTGGCTCGCGCAGCAAGTGCTCTGGCCAGCGCAGCTGCGTGCGCACTACCAGCTGCGCGAAGGCGAGCTGGCGCTGCTGGCGAACCCCGCGTGTCTGCTCTCGGTGCTCGCGCTCGCCGCAGTCGTGGGCTACGGCGTCGTGCAGTGGCGCACGCACAACGCGCCGCAGCTGCTCTTGAGCGTGATGTACGTCGTCGCGGTGGCGCTGCCGACGTCCGGACTCGTGCAGCACGGCATGGTCTCCATGGGCTGCGACCGGTACGCGTACTTTCCGTCGATAGTGCTCGTGCCAGCGGTCGGTCGCGTCTTGGGCGAGTGGCTCTTTCGCGCGCGTGAGCAGTCAGCGACAGCTTCAGCAGCGCCTCGGACGACACCACGAGCAGTCGGTGCTGTCGACGCAGATCCACCTGAGCTCACAGTGCGACGCTCGACTGGGTCTGCTGCTGTTGGTGCAGCTGGTGCTGCTGTTGATACTGCAGGCGACTCTGGCAGCAGCAGCAGCTCGATCAAACGCACAAGCGGTGGCAATACGCTGGACGCCAATGCACCCGCTGCTGCTGTTGCTCCTGCTCCTGCGCTTGACGACAGCAGACGGATGCACACCAGTGCGTGCTCTGCATCGTCACGATCGCCATCATCCACACGCACACACACAGACATCTGCCGATGCCATCAAGAACAATCAGAAGAAGACAATGACGATGGCGATGATGCAGCGTACATGTGGACAGCGTTCCTCGTCGTGCTCGCGACAGCGCTGCTCCTGTCGACGCAGCACCTCGCGACGTGGCGCGACGAGCGCAGCCTCTACAGCCACAACGTGCGCGTGGACGCAAGCGACTGGCGCGCATACGCGTACCAGTTCGAGGCGAACTTGCGCATCGACGCAGACTGCGCCGTCGCGCCGCTCGACCACGCGCACTGCCGCTTGCCGTGGGAGCTCTCGCTCCTCTTTGCGCCGACGCAGTCGCTCAAGGCGCAGCTGCATCGGTACAAGATCGCGTTCGTGCTCGGCGACCGGCAGCATGCGTGTGCGCTCTACGCGGCGCTGCTGCACGCACATCCGACGAGCGCACATGCACTCAACAACGCGGGCGTGTGCGCGTTCATCGCCGGGCGTCTCGACGAGAGCCTCGCGCGCTTTGAGCAAGCGGTCGAGGCGCTCGTTGCTACTGCTGCTACTGCTACTGCGTCGTCGATGTCGTCGCGAGTTGAAGTGAGTGACAACACGAGTGATGGTCACGGCAACCAAGTCAGCGACGACGACATTGACGACGAAGACGACGATGCCTACTACAGCGAGAGCGCCAATCGCGCGACTGTGCCACTGGCAAACGCACGGACGCTGCAGCAGTGGCGCGCCGCGTATCGTCTGCAGCACGGGAGCGACCGCGAGCCGAGCGCCAGTGACCGCGCGAACGTCGGCATGACGATCATGTACTGACTTGACCTGACGACGGTCCGTCCGACGCACGCTAGTACAGGCTGGTATCAAGTAGAACTGATGCTAGTAGTCGTGCTCGCAGCAGTATGTTGGACGTCAGGTCTTGTGCAACGTCGTCGTGGACGTCGTGGTTAAGGTCATGGCCGCTGCTGTAATTGCTGAGCCAGTGCTTGTTGTGGACTCAGTTGAAGCCATTTCCAAACTGCTTAGTTCCCTCATTTTCTTCGCTATCACATCCTTGTATTGGTTGAATATGAACGTGGGTTGAGTATCAGAACAGAAACAGCAGATAGTGACAAAATACAGGGTTCTCGAATCCAAACACTTCTGTGGCCGACATTTGCCAAGCGGCACCTTACGATCAAGTGAGTGATCGACGAGCACCTTCGACCGTCAACAACAACAGCAGCGCACGTGATCATGGCGAAGAAGCCGAGCGGTGGCGGTGGCAACAGCAAGGTCGAGGCCGCGAATGCGCGCAAAGCCGCTGTGAAGAGCGCCAAGGACGCGAAAGTAGCGGCGGCGGCGGCAGCGGTCGAGAGTGCCGAGTGGGCCAAGGGCTCGAACTCGCGTGGCGAAGCCCGTAAAGCCGAGGAAGAGCGCAAGAAGCAGGAAGCCGAGGCGCGCAAGGCAGAGCTCAAGCGCATCCAGGCGCTCGAGGAGCACGCGCTGTCCAAGGTCGAGGACAAGTCCGCGGCGCGCAAGTTCAAGACGAAGGAGGCGAAGGAGCTGAACAAGCCGTGGGAAGAAGCGCTCAAGCCCGTGACGAAGAAGAACAACCGCGGGTCGAAGGTCCCGCCGCCTGCGCCTGCAGGAGCCGCTGGGTCGTCCGGCAAGCTCACGCAAGCGCAGATGCGCGCGCTGCGCGAAGCCGAAGAGGCCGAGTACGCGAAGAAGCAGAACAGCAAGGGTATCACGTTTGAGACGCCGAACTTCCGCGAGAACCGTAACCGCGACAACGGCATTGACGCCGAGGCGCGGAGCATCGAGTCGGCGCTCGACGTCCTCTCGCTCGGCGACAAAGAGTTGGAGAAGCACCCAGAGCGCCGTGCGAAGGCAGCGTACAAGGCGTTTGAAGAGGCGACGATGCCGGAGCTCAAGGCCGACTTCCCAGGTCTCAAGCTCTCGCAGTACAAGCAGAAGCTCAGCGAAATGGTGCGTAGTCATGTCGATCGATGCTCATGCGCTAGGACCGCAGGACGCATGACTGACAATCTCTCTCTCTCTCTCTCTCTTTGTGTTTCTCAATCTACAGTGGCGCCGGTCTCCACAGAACCCGCTGAACCAAGAGAGTCTCGCGTACAACGCCAAGAAGCAGTAGACGCAGTAGGACGACGAACGACATCGCGAGAGCTACAGGCAGAAGGACGAGTAGACACACTCGCCATGCGCATGAATGAACGAGTGCACATGCAGTCTCTATCATTCTCTCGCACTCAGTGACTCTCGTCTGCATTCGCTTGATCGACCGCGACTCTCACTCATCGCCACGACCTCGAAGCACGCGCCTCCGAGTCGCTCACGCGTGCCCCGGAGCCAATCACACGCTGTCACCACTCTCGGGCAGGCAATGGGCAACACTCAGCGTCTAAATTACAAAACAGTTCTATTCACCACGTGCGCATGACGATCGCACACGTTCCGCCTTTGCTCTCTCTCGCTCTCGTCCTTGCGCTGGAGCTCTCTCACTCGCACGCATCCCACGTGAGCGCACGCGCCTAGTTGAAGAAGTACGGACTGTCCTTGACGACTGTGAGGTCGAGCGACCCGAGCTCCGGGATATCGTGGAACTCGGTCTTCGGGAACCGCAAGCGCAGCTCCGTGAGCAAGTCCTCGAGCAGCGGCTGCTGGTACAAGTGCACAAACTCCTGGCGCAAGCGCGCGTTCATCGTGTCGACCGAGCACGCGTGCGTCCAGTAGCTGTCGTGCACAGCGGCGAACGCGATCTCGTCCTCTTCGAGGCACTTGACCGCAGTCATGAGCATGTGCGTCGAGTCGAGCGAGTGCACAAAGTTAGGCGGGAACGCCGTCTTCTGGCGCCCGCTGCTCACTGGGAGCTGCTCCGTCAAGACCATGAGCACGTGCTGGACCTTCGTGCGCACTTGCTGCGACGTGTTACGCCGGTACGGCTGCACGACGGGGAGACCGAGCGGCGTGATCCACGACATCGCCTGACCGTTGCTCGCGACCTTGGACGCGCAGTCGCCGAGCCACGTCATGATGTTACGCGCCGACGTGAACAGGTCGCCCATCGACTCCATCGTCACTTCGGCAGCGTAGCACGACGCGTGGTAGATCTGGTCCTCGAGCTCCGAGTCCATCATCATGCCCTTCGTCAAGAAGACCTCTTCCAAACGCGCCGAGATCTGCTTGCGGGCGCCAATGTACGTCACGCCGTACACGCTCGTCATGACCGTCTGCTTCACGACCTTGCGCGTGATCGTCCCGAGCAAGAACTGCGCGTACTTCTTGCGCCGACGGAGGTTCCACTGCTCGCGAATCGCGTTCTTGCGCGCGCGCTCATCCGGACTGTCGTCGTCGTGGAACCGCTCGATGTCTGGGATGTGCTCAGGCAGCTCCATCGCTGCGTCACGCTCGACCTTGCGCATCACTTGCGTCGCAACACCCGTGTAGACGTCGCTTGGACGGTCTGCTGGCACGAGGTTCACTTGCTGTCCGCCGAGCGCGTCGCGACCGAGCGCAGCGTAGTGCTGCAGGCCGTTGCACGAGCCGTCCTGGTGGATCGGGATGTTCGACATGTACTTCTCCGGGTCCGGCGACTCGAGCGCGCGCTTGAGCTCAAAGCACACGCCGAGCGCCAGGAACGGGTAGTCGGCGTCTTTCCACCACGCGCAGTCGCCGTCGCCAAACGGATCCGTCGCCGACGCAATCGCCTTCGACAAGTTCGCTTCCGTGAACTCGACACGCTCGTCGAACGAGCACTTGTCGACACCAAAGACGTTCGCGAGGTGGATCTTGAGCCACCGCATACCGTTCTTCCCAAGCGGCTTGCGGTCGCGGAAGATGAGCAGACTGCGCGAGAGGTCCGACCCGAGGTGGTTCAAGTTCGGCGGAATCGGGTACACGCGGCCACGGAAGTCCATGTTGTACGGGTAGTACAGGGCCGCTTCGTCCTTGAACTCCTCCGCAACTTGGAGCTTGTACAACGTGTCGCACCGGAGCGAGTGGAGCTCTTGGTTCCGCTGCTGGATCTGTGATACCAAAATATCCATGGTAATCGGTATTAGTATCAAAGTCCGCATTCGGATACAAGAGCATTCGCATACCAGTCAGAAACAAACGCCAGACACTCAAACAAAGAAATGATGTGGGTCAGCGCCATCGGAGACACGCTCGACAGACTGCAGCTCGTGTGAGCGCAGTCATGGTCGACAGTGGTGCTCGCACATGGCGCCAAGCGCTTGCTCTCGCAAGCAGTTTGAACCCAGCGCGCGTGAAAAGTGCACGCGCTGGGCTTGATTCTGTTGCAGCACTCAACACGCAATCCACTACAAGACACACACAATCGGATACACGAGCAGCACACGCGCGTACCTTGCGAACCATCTTCTCGTACACTTCGCGCGCTTCCGGGTCGTGCTCGTACTCGGGCTTCCACTCTGGCAGCTCAATGTCCGTGCGCTGTGGCAAGTCGCCAAAGCCGCCGCCGTTCTCCCAGACCTTGAGGATCACGTCCAGGACGTCCTTGTTGATCACCCACGGGACACTCGCGAGCAAGTTGAGCGCCTTGAACAGCGGCTCCATCTCGCCGCGCTTCACGCAGTCCATTTGCCACGCCGAGTCACGCTGCCGCATGATCTTCGTGTGGAGCTTGAGGTACCCACCGTTCACGACGCTGTCCCAGTTCTTTGGCGGCACGAGCATCGGCAAGTACCGCGCAGTCCACGGGAGGATGTTCGCGCCAGGCTTTGTGCTCAAGACCGTCGTGGCGATCGTCGGGTGGATCTTGATCACACCGGCGCGACGGTTGCGCTCAAAGACGTAGTCGTGCAGGAACGCCGGCTGGTCCGACATCGTCGCGCTGCCTTTCTCAACTGGAATGAAGCACGAGCGCTGGATGCAGTCGATGAGCGCAGCGCCGACCTTGAGGTTAATGCGCTTGTCCCAGCCGCCGACGTCGTCGTGGTACGCTTTCATCTTGGCTTTGACAAAGTCGCTCTCGATCATCGACGTGACCTGGAGGTAGAACTTGTTCTCGCCGCCGCGCTTCTCGGCCCGTTCTTTCTGGACGATGATCTCCTCTTGGATCGCTTTGCCCATCGCAAGCGCTAGCTTGATGAACTTTGGACCGTGTGCGTCGCCGAGGCACGTGTTGAGCATGACGTTCATGCCCGTCGCTGCCAAGACGTCGGCTTTGAGCATCAGCAGCGCCGGGCCGTAGATGTTGCTGTCCATGCTGTGCTTCCCGTCACGGATCTTGCGCTGCTCGTTCTCGATGAACTCGCGCGCAGGGAACATCCAGTTACGGATCAGCTCCTTCGCAGCGTTCGTGTTCGACGCGCGGCCGATCTGCCGCACCTTGAGCGACGACGTCTCGTGCTTCTCCATCGCCATCTCGTACACGGAGCACTCGAGACGGAGCTGACGCGCGTAGAGGCGACGGAGCTCAGCGACTTCGTCCTGCGTCGCGCACTTCGCGAGCTGCTCAGCTGGGATATCAAAGTCCGCGAGCCACTTGTCGACCTCTTCGTCGCTAATGTACGCGCGGCTGACGTTCATCGCAGCAGCAGCGGCGGCTTCGTCGACGTCGGTGGCCAAGTGCTGGCTGAGCTCGCTCGTGAAGACGTTGCTGCTTTCGAACGGGAGCTCGAGTGTCGAGCGCGGCTGGATGCGCAGCGAGTTCTCGGCCCAGTCGGCGATCGAGAGCACGCGGCCGTGGTGGTGGTTGTTCAGCAGCGCCGCGTCGATTGGTTCGGTGGCAGCGTCGCTCGCAATGTGCGGCGCAGTCGCGCTCGCAGCCGACGACGAGCTCTTGGCGCGCACGCTGTGGCTGCCGCTCGTTGGCAGCGCGGCACTGAGGCAGCGACGGCCAGCGCGCACAGACGACGCTGAGAGGCGCGCGCGGATGAGACCGTGCGGAGCGGCCATGGTGATCGATCAATCGAGTGAGCGCGTGCGTGCGTCTGCAGCTGAGGAGAGAGGCACGAGGCGTGCAAGGCGAGCGAGTCAGGCGCTGGTGTCGCGACGCCGGTGAGTCGAGTCGAGTCGAGTCGAGTCGACTGATGGACCGATTGAGAGAAGGTCGCGCCGATCGATCGATGGTCGGTCGCGTCGGTCAAGCTGTCGCCCCGAAGCGTTGCTTTCCTGTGTGTGTGGCAGGCGGCAGCCAAGCAAGCGAAGCAACAGCAGCGAGGCGAAGCGAAGCGCGAGGACGTCGGGATGACTGGAGCTGCGACTGTTGCGGCTTTTCAGCCAATCGCCGCGCTGGGTTGCGATTTATCCATCAAAGATCCGTGAATTATAGTGGTGGATGCGCGCTAGATAGTGTTGCTGCTACAGAAGCGAGATCAGAGTCTGCGGATTTGAGGAGGCTCTACACATGATAAATGCAGTGCATAATCTCCCGCTTTGTGGACCACCGCAACTGAGCCGCGCACAAAATCAAGTCTTCGCTCATATTCAGCACAAGCTTGATGGATTCCATATTCGGACAGTGGCCAACTTCATCTTTGTATGCACGCATGAACGACAGACACTCGCTCGTTCGAGCATCACGAATATGGCGACGACTGCGCACGACAACGAGCACTCGCACAGCCACGGCTGCTGTGGCAGCGGTCATGACCACGACCGTGACTATGACGACGACGACGTTGTGTTGGACCCGACGCTCGCGTCCTGCTGCGAGCGCGACCAGCAGCAGTACGACAAAGCCATGAAGCTCAAGCGGCTCCTCACTGCGCACGACCCCACCTCTGGCGGCGTGCGCTTGCGCCAGCAGCTCTTTGAGCCCACACATGCCGACCTCGCACCAGCGAATCAATCACAAGTGCAGCAGCAGCTCGAAGCACAGACGCGCATGCTCGCAGCGCTCCAGCTCGAGAAGCAACAAAAGGAACGACGCAGTAGCAGCTATGATGACGACGACGACGAGAGCGGCTCGGACGAGTTTGATGACTCGGACCTCGAAGGTGACGACGCGATGAGCCAAGTGCTCGCAGCGCGGCGCAAGGAGCTCGAGGCACAGATGCAGCTCGCACTGCGCAACGCCGCAGACGGCTACGGCGTTGTGACCGAGACCGACTTGACGCAGCTGCTCCAGGATGTGCAGGCGGCACCAGCGATTCCCCGCGTTGTGCTCGTCACAAGCGCCAGCAGCAGCAATAGCGACACCATTGACGCTGTGCTGCACGAGATGCGGCGCGTCGCAGCGACGTTTGTCGGCACAAAGTTTGCTGTCGCGCGCGTTCGTGCTGGTCACGACACGGGCGTCTCGCCTCGCGACGTGCACGTGAAGACGCTGCCCAGCATCGTTGCGTTCCGCGACGGCGAGCAGATCGACGCAACTGCACTCGATGCGCGCGCGAGCGTCGACGCCGCGACGCTGTGGGAAGCGAAGCTCGTGCCGTGGCTCAGTATGTGCAGCGTCTTGCAAACGACGCGACAAGAGCAGTCGACAAGAGCAAGTACAAGAACTAAAACAGCAAGAGATGATGACAAAGAGAGCGAGCAGCCAGCGAACGACTGCGGTATCGAGAACTGCCGCATTCGCTACGGCTTTGCGCACGAGCACGTCGGTTCGTCGCAGGAGGCGCGGCGCGAGGTCTCTGCGTGGCGGTCATGAGTGATGCGCAGGCCGTCGAAAGGTGCCACGTGTGTGTACGCGCGTGTATGACGAACAAGCAAAGAACGAGAGCAAGCAATACAAGCACGCAATCCATCGCCGCGTATGTCTTGCAACGGCATCTCTACCTCGCACTGCTTGATACCAGCCTGTACTAGCGTGCGTCGGACGGACCGTCGTCAGGTCAAGTCAGTACATGATCGTCATGCCGACGTTCGCGCGGTCACTGGCGCTCGGCTCGCGGTCGCTCCCGTGCTGCAGACGATACGCGGCGCGCCACTGCTGCAGCGTCCGTGCGTTTGCCAGTGGCACAGTCGCGCGATTGGCGCTCTCGCTGTAGTAGGCATCGTCGTCTTCGTCGTCAATGTCGTCGTCGCTGACTTGGTTGCCGTGACCATCACTCGTGTTGTCACTCACTTCAACTCGCGACGACATCGACGACGCAGTAGCAGTAGCAGCAGTAGCAACGAGCGCCTCGACCGCTTGCTCAAAGCGCGCGAGGCTCTCGTCGAGACGCCCGGCGATGAACGCGCACACGCCCGCGTTGTTGAGTGCATGTGCGCTCGTCGGATGTGCGTGCAGCAGCGCCGCGTAGAGCGCACACGCATGCTGCCGGTCGCCGAGCACGAACGCGATCTTGTACCGATGCAGCTGCGCCTTGAGCGACTGCGTCGGCGCAAAGAGGAGCGAGAGCTCCCACGGCAAGCGGCAGTGCGCGTGGTCGAGCGGCGCGACGGCGCAGTCTGCGTCGATGCGCAAGTTCGCCTCGAACTGGTACGCGTATGCGCGCCAGTCGCTTGCGTCCACGCGCACGTTGTGGCTGTAGAGGCTGCGCTCGTCGCGCCACGTCGCGAGGTGCTGCGTCGACAGGAGCAGCGCTGTCGCGAGCACGACGAGGAACGCTGTCCACATGTACGCTGCATCATCGCCATCGTCATTGTCTTCTTCTGATTGTTCTTGATGGCATCGGCAGATGTCTGTGTGTGTGCGTGTGGATGATGGCGATCGTGACGATGCAGAGCACGCACTGGTGTGCATCCGTCTGCTGTCGTCAAGCGCAGGAGCAGGAGCAACAGCAGCAGCGGGTGCATTGGCGTCCAGCGTATTGCCACCGCTTGTGCGTTTGATCGAGCTGCTGCTGCTGCCAGAGTCGCCTGCAGTATCAACAGCAGCACCAGCTGCACCAACAGCAGCAGACCCAGTCGAGCGTCGCACTGTGAGCTCAGGTGGATCTGCGTCGACAGCACCGACTGCTCGTGGTGTCGTCCGAGGCGCTGCTGAAGCTGTCGCTGACTGCTCACGCGCGCGAAAGAGCCACTCGCCCAAGACGCGACCGACCGCTGGCACGAGCACTATCGACGGAAAGTACGCGTACCGGTCGCAGCCCATGGAGACCATGCCGTGCTGCACGAGTCCGGACGTCGGCAGCGCCACCGCGACGACGTACATCACGCTCAAGAGCAGCTGCGGCGCGTTGTGCGTGCGCCACTGCACGACGCCGTAGCCCACGACTGCGGCGAGCGCGAGCACCGAGAGCAGACACGCGGGGTTCGCCAGCAGCGCCAGCTCGCCTTCGCGCAGCTGGTAGTGCGCACGCAGCTGCGCTGGCCAGAGCACTTGCTGCGCGAGCCAGACCGGCGCCATCGCGGCTTTGAGCGCGCGTTCGGTGCGCGACAGCACGAGCACGTCGGCGTCCGCGTCGGCGCCGGCTTCGTTCGACCAGAGCGTGAGGAGCGTGAAGAGTCCAAAGATCGCGAGCACGAGCGCTTTCTGCAGCGTGTACGTGAGTAGAGCGTGCAGCCAGTGGATGACGTTGGTGCTGGTGCTGGCGCTGGTGTCTTGCGTTGGCGATGGCATCGTAGTTGTCTTTGCGCTTGGCGCTGTCGATAGCGCTGCTGAAGTGGTCGTCCTGTTGGAGTCACACGTGTCCGCTGTGGTAGTAGTAGTGATGGCACCACGGAGCGCATGTCGACGACGACGATGAGAAGGAGGAGACAGCGAGAGCACGAGGACGTCAAGCAATACGAACGCGGTCGGGAGCAGCACAGCCACGCTCTTGGAGAGCACGCTGCAGAGGTACAAGCCTGTGCGAGAGAGAGAGAGAGAGCAGTGAGGACGAGAGAGGACGAGAGAGGTGAGTATGTGGCACGAGAGCGCTTGGATGGTATGGTATGCTCTTGACGCGTACCTGCGACGAGCCAGTCCGTGCTCTCGATGCGCGTGCGCAGTGGCGCGAGCGTGCGATGGATCTCGTTTCCATCGTCTGCTCTGTTGCTGCTGCTGTCGACGGTCACGCTCTGTCGCACTTGCTCGTGTTCGTGCTCTGGTGCGATGCTCTTCATCGCCATCACTGTCGTCGTCGCCGTCGTTGCGTGCTGCGCGAGCAGGAGCGACTGCTTGAGCTTGCGCACGTAGCAGAGCAGCGAGAGGTTCGCAAAGAGCGCCGCGAGTGCGTACGGCTGCGCGGATGGCCAGCCGACGACCTCGACGTGCACTGGATGGACGACAAACAGCAGCGCGCTGAGGTAGCAGCCGAGTCGGTGCTGCTGCTGCCGATGGGTGTGGCGGATACCGTTGCTGTTGTTGTTGCCACCGATGGTGGTGGTGGTGTCGGCTATGGCTGCTGATGCTCTTGCTCTTGGCAATGGCATCTGTGGTCGTGATGACGGCGACACCGACAACGATGACGACTGCGGCGCTCCGGTCGCCTCAGCGGACGTGCTCAGCAAGTCGAGCACCTCGAGCAGCAGCGCAGACGCATGTGCGAGCACACAGCCAGCGCCGGCGTGCAGCGCCAGCGTCATCATGCGCACAGCCCAAGCGTCATCCAGTCCCGCGACGCGCACGACGAGCGCCTTGAGCAGCCAGCTGAGCGGCTCGTAGACGTTGATGCGGCGCATGGTCGCCATGGCGCGCAGGTTGCGCCACGAAAAGAGCGCGTTGTCGCCATGGCGCGGCTGCAGCACGGGGTTCTCGGCAAAGTTCGTGCGGTCGTCCCAGAGCCAGAGGTACTCCCACGACGACGACGACGATGATGGCGAGTGGCTGACGAGGCACAGCAGCAGTGGCGACGCGTACACGAGGAGAGCGACTGCGCACACTGCCGCCACGCGCTTGGTGTGTGGGCTGTGTGTGAACGTTGTCGTTGCCGTGGTGGTGATGGCTGCTGTTGCTGTCGTTGTTGTTGCGTGCATCACGTGCTTTGTCGCGTCGCTGCAGCAGACGCGCTCTCCTTCTTCTTCTCCTCCTCGTTGTTGCTAGTGCGTCTTCTTCTTGCTTTGTACGAGCGCGCGCCTCGGAGCTCGAGCTGATCGGCGTGACCTCGCACTCCCCCTCTCAAGCGCACACCTCTTCAACTCTTCGTGCGTGTCAACGCGATCTTTGTGGACACACAACTGGAGTATCAAAATCTGGTACTTTTGATACGCTCTTCTGCTTTGACTGACTTTGATACCAAATCGACTCGCAACCTTCACGACTGATCGCTTGATCGCTCGATCACAAGCCGAGCGTGCATCACGTCACGTGCATGCACGCATTCATGCTCTTCTAGCTCTTGCAGTGGTCGTTAGTGACTGGAGCAAGTTCGCGATACTAGCAACGACACCAGCAACGACACCAACAACAACACAAAGAGAAGAAGTCACTCGATGGTGAAACGCGCTTGATACTCTCGTCGTTGCCAACCAGCTCGCGACCACATCTATCACCTGCTCAATCGTGCAAACCGACACTGTCCTACGACGCTCTCTCTCATGACTTGCAACGCACAACACATGACTCATGCGCGCTGCTCGTTGTCTGCTGCGTACACGACGCCAATGTCTGCGCGCACTTTGTCCATGATCATCGCGAGCGCGAGCGACTCGGCGTGCGGGAACGCGCGGCTCTCGAGCGCCTCGTCGTCCAAGATCGCGGCGGTCACGGCTTCGGCTTCGTACACAAAGCCCTCCGAGCCGCCAAAGTTGTTGCGCGTCGCACTCGGCGCAGCCACGGGCGTTGGGAACACGTGCGTGCGCTCCACTGGACTTGCGCCGTCGCTCTCGTATGTGAACACAGTCACGCGCGCTGGCACGTGCGCGGGCGAGTGGATGTGGATGCGGCCAGCCGAGCCGACGATCGTGACCGACTCGCCCATCTGCGCCAAGCACGTGTACGTCACTGCGCCAAAGCGCGCACCGCTGTACGCGAGCGTGACGTTCCCGTACACGTCGACGCCCGTGTCCGAGAGCTTGCCGGCGGCCGAGACGCTCTCAGGCGCGTGGCCGAGCGCCATCGTCACGAACGCGAGCGGGTAGATCCCGATGTCGAGCAAGCCGCCGCCGCCGAGCGCGCGGTCCCAGATCCGCGTGTTGTCTGGCGCGAACGCAAAGCCAATGTCTGCGCTCACGTGGTGCACGTCGCCGATCGTCTTGGCCGCGAGCTCGCGCTGGACGAACGCGACGGCAGGGAAGAAGCGCGTCCACATGCCTAGAGAGTGAGAGTGTGCGAGTGAGACGACGTCACGTGTGCACACACACACACGATGGTAGTGGAGATGGTCTCAGTACCTCAGACAGCAACGACAGGAGCATCAAGCCAACACACTAACTCGCACATACGCACCTTCCATGAAGAAGCGCTGCTGCGTCTTTGCAAGCGCGAGCACCTCCGTCGCCTGCGCTGCGTTCATCGCCATCGGCTTCTCCACGAGCACGTGCTTGTTGTGGCGCAGCGCGAGGAGCGAGTGCTCGGCGTGCGACGTGTGGAGCGTCCCAATGTACACAATGTCCACGCGCGCATCGGCGACGAGCTCCTCGTAGCTCCCGTACGCCTGTGCAAAGCCTATCGGTAGCGTCGCGTGTCAAGGGATAGAGAGATTGAGAGAGCAGTGCGCATAGGTGTGTACAAAGCGAGAGGCAGTAGTGTGAGTCGCACGTCGAGACACACACACACGCACACTGTGCTTCAAAGGCAATGACACGATGCTACAACTGTCACTGCTGCAGCTCCTCTTGCTTGACAGACGCACCGTGTGTGGCAGCAAACTCCTGAGCGCTCGCGAGCGACCGCGCAGCGCACGCGACGAGCTGCGCGCGCGGGACGCACTTGAGCGCGTTCGCAAAGTCGTTCGAAATCTTGCCGCAGCCGATGAAGCCCCAGCGCAGCGCGCGCGTCTCGGATGGGAGCATGTTGTTGCTGCTTGGTGATGACATGCTTGATTGATCGTTTTTGTGTTTGTGTGTCGTTGGTTTGATACCAAAGTTGATACAAGTTGGTACTTAAAATTCTGACTCGTTTGAAACGCAATTTGATACCAAATTGGTTGACGTGTGCTGCTTGGATTTTATTTTAGTGCAGAAATCAAGGGAGTTGGCGCGTGAACCACCTCAGATCCCGCACAATCAGCTTCTCGCGCGATCGGCCTCATGTTCACGCCCACGTTCACGTTCAAATGACCGATCGATTGAGCGGTGCCTGGTGCACCGCGTCATCGTGCCGCATTCAAGAGAGGAGGAGATTGCCGCGCAAGGAGCGGTGCTGCTGCATCAAGCATCAAGCGGACGATTCGATGCGCGCTCGTGTTTGTTTGTGTGGCGCACATCACTTGACGTTGTGTCTGAACTCTTTCCTACGGTAGCGATCGCAAGTCGCAAAGCACCGGACGCCTCGCTGTCGTCACTTGCCGCATCGAGAGCACGGTGTTTGTTGTCTGTCGAGTTGCTTTGCGTCAGGAGCGGCACGTGCCTTGAGCAGCGGCAACAGCTATCGTCGTGGCGCGCAATGTGCGCGACGATGAACGCAGCGACGTCCATACCATTGTATTGGACGTCTGCGAGCGCACTTGCGTTCGCAGTCGCACCAACAACAACAACATGCTTTGAGCAGCTGGTGTCGCGCGCGATCCGGCGCTGCCGCATCGGTCCTCGTCACGCGTGAACGACGGTGCCGACGCCGAGGAATCAGAAAAAGAAGACCGCGACTCCAAGCAGGGCAAAGCAGCGCACGTCGGTATCGGAGGGATTCCGACGTGCGGCACCGAGCAACGCGCGCACGTCGACGAGCGCGCTCACGCGCTTTCTGTTTTGCTTGGTTTTGTTTAGTGTTGGTGTTGGCATCGGATACTCTTGCTCGTTTCGCTTGAATATCGATGCGAGCTCCGAGCGTGAGCTTTGGAGCTTGGAGCTCGGGAGCACTGCCGCACCAAGAACGCACCAGACAGTTCGCGACAAGCATGCTCATTCACTCATTCATTCACTCAAACTCGCGTTTCGGCGCGAATCGGGTCGACCAAAGCGAGCGCACGAAGCGGAGGTTGGGAGCATAGTGAGCGCGAGTCAGCGATTCGCACTCGGAGTTTGTATGGTCGCTGAGCTTGAAGTTCGGGAGCTACAAGTTCATAGACGAGGCGCGCCTCGGTGCTTGGGTTTGAAAGTCAAGCTAGAGAAGTGACACACCCATACAAAAAGCAGTCAAGGTGTCCGCGAACGCAAAAACCTGTGACGAGGTCGCGCGCTCGAGCTCAACCTACAAAGCGTTGACACGACGCTTTTTCCAGCCGGACCAGTGGCTTCATCATCTGGTTGGTCTTCTTCTCGTTGTTGTCTCTCGGTCGCGGTGCGACGCTGTCGTCGATGCGAGCGCACCAGCAGCAACACCAGCCAGCAGCTGTGCGCGGACCAGTCAGGTCCTGCGATCGATCGCGTGAGCATGTCTTCGCGGCGGCAAGCATGCAGACATGCCCAAGCACGACTTGGCCCAACTCGACGACCTAGGACCTGTGGACACCACCAGCTCCAGCTCTCGCACACCCGATTCGATGTGCTGCATCGCGACTTTGATGGGGACTTCACACACACACAAGCGCAAACCCGTATTCGCTCGAAACGCAAAAAGCAGCGTCGTCTTGGTCTTGCGCGCGCCGAGCTGACCGACCGAGCGCGCGCGAGACTGAACTTTTCCGCCTCGAGTTCGTGAAGCAAAGCACTGCCACAACACGCGCTGATGATGGATGGACGGCAGCGACTTCAAGTTTGAAAAAGACAAGCGAGTGCGTTTGCCGCTCGCTTCGATCGCAACGATGAGATGAGAGCTTGAGCGTCTTGAGTCTCTCGAGAAGAGGTTTCTTGCATGAGCTCGACCAAGACCAACAAGACCAGACCAACAACAAGACCAGCATTGAGCACTCCAGACGCCTAGAGAACGTGCCACCTGTTTCTTGCGGCAAGAGCGCAAGAAGTGTTGCAGTGGAAATCGTGAATAGCGACGATGTTTATTTGTGATATCCTGCGATAATTGATGCTTGTCTGATGGAATTCGCATAAACCGGTCGACAACAAAAAATAATACCCTTCATAAATCAATACTGGTATCTAACCTACAACAACCTACAAACTCGACACTCAAGCTTCAAATTCAAATGCCTGCGCTGACGCGCTGTCGGCAACGCAAGCAAAAAGCTGGCCGCCAGTCAGGTCAACTTGCTGTTGGGCAAGTGGCCTGAGTGTGAGTGAGTGAGTGTGGACGGACGAGAACGCGAGCGAGCGCACGGCCGCACCTCACTTCAAAATCCGCCGGGAACAGCCGTGGCGCCAAGCAGCAGCAGCACATCAGTGCGCCATCACAGAACACACCAACACAAACACCAGCCTTCCGCCCCGCCAAGCGTCGTCGCTGCTCGGCTGCTTCATTCCCCAACTCGACACGACACACACACACAGCCATGGAGATGATCCTGCACCACCACCACCAGCAACTCCAGCTCCCGCATACGAGCGCGCCACAGCCTTCGTTCGGCGCCGACAGCGCGCGGTGGCCGAGCGAGCCGCTGCTCCGCCTCCCGAGCCTCTTTCGCCACGCTGGCGAGCCAGCCACGGCTGCAGCGCCAGCAGCGACCACCACCAACAGCACCACAACCGAGCGCTCGCCGCGCCTCGTCGGCATGAGCGACGTGCTGAACACGACGCGCGCAGCGAGCGCCGACTCGCCGGTCGCGCGTCTGCCGTCAATCGGCTCGATGATCCGCCGCGACGACAGCGCGCGCGCCGAGTCGCCTGTGACTATCACGACGTGCGGGCCAGCGACACAGGACGCGAACTCGATGAGCCCAGCGCAGAAGCAGTGCATGGACTTGTTCAAGCAGCTGCGCGAGCCCGCGGCGCACCAGGACGCGCGGAACGACCCCGAGTACGCGCTTGGGAACCTCTTGGCCGGCGCGGCGCTGAGCCAGCTCGCGTCGATGCAAGAGGCCGAGAAGAAAGAGCAGGCAGCCGCAGCAGCTGCGATGCTCGCGGCTGCGTCGCCTGTGCGCTCGATCCTGCCGTCGTGCAGCTCGGACAGCGGCAGCGAGAGTGCGTCGGACAAGTCGAAGCGCGCAAACAGCGCGAAGCTTTGCGGCATGACCGAGTGCCGGAAGCGCGCGAAGGCCGGCGGCTACTGCATCGCACACGGCGGCGGCCTGCGGTGCTCGGAGGAGGGCTGCCAGAAGCACGCCGTGAGCCTTGGTCTGTGCATTAGCCACGGCGGGGGCAAGCGGTGCACGATCGACGGGTGCCTGAACGCGTCGCGCAAGAACGGCGTGTGCTGGTCGCACGGCGGCAAGCGCCTGTGCAAGCTCGACGGGTGCAACAAAGGCCCTAAGTCGGGCGGCTACTGCTGGTCGCACGGCGGCAAGATGAAGAAGTGAGCGTGATGCCTGACGCACGCCGCCGCCATCGTCCGCCGTCTTCGTCGTACCATACGTCTATTTATGCATGAAGCTGCGAGTGCGAGCGCGCGCGCGTTTTGAAAGCGAGTAGCATAGAGCGAGCAAGTATTTATGATCAATCGAACACACCACCGATCATCATCACACGAGTGTCCATGAGTGTGTCTTTGGTCCATCAAGGACGCAGGGTGCTGCTTGGTCGCGGTTTAACACGTTCGCGCTCATGCTCATTCATGAACGGAGCTTCACCGCAGTGATTGACGTCAAGAAGCACTTGCTGGCTCAAGCACACGAAACATACATACGAGCACACCGCAACGACGCATGGCATGGTGACCTCGACGACGACGTTGACCTCGAGCGACAGCAGCATACACCGAGCAGGTCCTCGTGCAGTCATCAACCGCGCTGAACGCGGCCACGCGAAGCGAGAGCGAGAAAAGCCTGTCGGTGTATCGTTGCGTTTCCAGCAAACGACGCGAGCACCAGTCAACCCACTCGCGTTGATTCGAATCGAGCGAGCCAAAGATTGCGAGAGAATCGAGTGCTGCTTGGTTCAAGTGACAGCGATGACGCAGTGCGACGCGGCGCTTTCGAGTCGTGAAACGGCTCAGCGCGTCCATTGGTCGAGCGATTTGACTTGAAAATCGTAGAGGATCTGCTTGACAGGCTCGAAAATGAGACAGAAAACGGTGTAGGTTGAAGTATCGTTCCGTCCAATCACAAGAGAGGACGAGCGCAGTGTCACGCTGTCGACGACACTCGGTGTTTGTATTACTCTGTGTTTCTGCCACACAAGTCACACACAGCGTCAATAGAGTGATGGTCGGGAGGTCCACAATGTCGTGTCGACCACATATTTCTTTGTGTCACACATTCTTTGTGTCACACATTCTTTGTGTCGACCACATCACGGTTTTCGTGTCATGAAACGACACTTGTGCGGTTCTTGCTCGTGGTGCGAGATGGTGCTGTGAGCTATAGTGCTGTGAGTACTCCGCTGATGCTGCTGCCTGACCAAATGAAAGACCGACGAACTCCCGATGACGCGCACTGTCAGCTCACACAGTGCAGCTTCTGCGAGCTCAACTGGCACTCTGGCTCCGAACGACAGCAACGCTGGACGACTCGGCATTCTCTCAGCCGCGTCGCTCCAGTGCATCCTCCAACGATCGTCAGTGTCCACGACAAGCAACGCGAGCTCAGCATCGTACACCGTCAGCAACAACATCAACAACAGCAGCTATGGCAAGTCTGCAAAGCACCACGCGACTGCAGACAATGCATGTAGTCCGTACGACCCGCGCTTCGCATTCGCTCCAGCGACATCAGTTGCCACGCTCTGCAACAGCAGCCGAGCACAGCTGCAGCTGCCTCATGCAAAGCGACCGACCGAGTCACTCAAGCGCAAGCGACGCAGCACAAAGTGCTTGCAGCCGATGGCGATGGCGATCGTATCACCGCTCTCTCGCGCCTCCAATGACACTCGCCCTGGCAACGGCAACAACAGCAGCAAACACGCATCAACCAGAAGTGCACTAGCAGCAGGGACTGCTACAGCAACAGCAGAGACAACCAAACCGCGGCCTACACCAGTCAGGAACCAGCTCGGGAGTGCGCGAGACGCTCCTGCTATTGCAGCGTCTACCTCTGCTTCAGACGCCACTGCGTCTCTGTCCGCGCAGAAGCGAAGCGCAAAGCTCGCGAGCGAGATCGCGTGGATCCACACGCATCTCCCAGTGTTGCAGCTCGCCACCACGCAGTGCTCCCGCGCACTGCGGCAGCAGCTCTTTGCCTCGACGATCGTGTCAAACTTCTCGCGCGCAGTGCTCCGGCAGCAGTGGCAGCGCTGGCGCAGCGTCGTCGCAGCTGAGAAGCGCCTTGCACTGCGCAAGCTCTGCGCATCCACGCGGCTCATAGATCTTCTCCAAGACGCCTCGGTCGATCGCGTGCGCCGTCGCTTCAGCGTCTGGAAGCGCTACGTGCGCGTGTGTCAGTCGCACGAACGGCTCGCAGCGTGCGTGACGATCCAGCACTGGCTCCGCCAACAGCGCCAGCGCCAAGAGGCTGACGTTGCTGCAGGACACACGCTTCATCTGCACCGAGTGCTCGACCGCATGCACGCGAGCGCTCGATTGATCCAGCGCGCACTCCAGACGTACGCACTGGTCTGTCGCTTCCAGAGATCGCGCCGCGCCGCGCAGTGCATCCAGCGCAGCGTGCGAACGCACCAACACCACGTGCGCACGCAGTTGAGTGACAGCGCGGCTCGTACGATCCAGAGAACGCTTCGGCGCTTCACGACGACTGCGCACGCTAGTCTCGCAGCGCTCGTTGCGCAGCTCGTGCATCGCCACGCAGCGTGTGTGCTCCAGCGGCACTGGCGCGCGTACGCGACTTGGAAACACACCCAACTGCCGCAGCAGTGCATTGCGTCGCTCGTCGACCGCGTTGAGTACAACAGCGCGATCGCAGCGATCCAGCGCCACGCTGTCGGCTTTCTCTGTCAACGTCGTCTCAAGCGCTGCCGCACAGCCGCGACAACAGTACAGCACTGCTGGCAGCGCTACATCGAGCGCGCACGTGCTCGCCAAACGCGCTGTATGCTGCAGCTCCAGCGGACGAGCGCTGCGTGCTGTCTCCAGCGCACGTTCCGCCGCAAGTGCGAGCGCGAGCAGTTCCAGCGCGTCCTCAAGGCGTCGACACAGCCGCTCTACTTGCGCGCTTGCAGACTGAGCGCGAGCTTTCGTGTCCGGTACAGTATCCCGATCGCAAAGAGCGCTGTGTGGGTGATCGAGAGCGCGTGGCACAAGCACACGGTGTACGTGGCGTGGCGCGCACGGCGTCTCACTGCAGCGACGAGACTGCAGATGTGGTGGCGCAAGGCGTGGCCATTGATCCGTTGGCACACGATCGTGGCGCAGACTCTTGAGCACGATCGCTATGAGCGCTGCCGCCATGCAGCGACGCGCATCCAGAGCTGCTGGCGTGCGTACATGACGCAGTGCGACGCGCAGGCAAGCGCAGCAGCGCTCAAGCAAGTCCAAGCGCTCGCGGCGCTGTTGCGTGCTGCGATCTGTATCCAGCGCTATGCGCGGCGACGGCGTGCGCGGCAGCACGACCGATGGCGCCAAGTGCTGGTTCACGTTCTACAGAGCGAACTGCCACGCAGTCGACACGCTGCAGAGGTGATTGCACTGTGCTGGCGCACGTACAGTGCTCGCAAGCAAGCGCTGCTGCAACAGCTCGATGGGCTTTCAGGCAACGCTCGCGCGTGCGGCCAGGACCTTGCAACGCTGCGGCGGCTCTTGCTGGTGCAGCAAGCGCAAGCTCAGCGAGAGCACGCGGCAGCAGTGCGCATCCAGCGTATGGTGTGGCGCCGCATCGATC
This sequence comes from Pythium guiyangense, assembly GCA_003730235.1. Taxonomy (NCBI): domain Eukaryota; phylum Oomycota; class Peronosporomycetes; order Pythiales; family Pythiaceae; genus Pythium; species Pythium guiyangense. The sequence continues at coordinate 357,663 of QXDM01000029.1, forward strand.
GCCGCAATGGACGCCTCTTGCTTGCAAAGTACCGGATCTTGATGCAGCGCGACGTGCGTAAGCGCGAGCAGCGGCGGATCATCCACAGCTTTCTCGACGAGCGCGAGAAGGAGCGACTGAAGCGGCAGCAGCAACAGAAAGACAAAGAGGGTCGCAGTGGCTGGCAAGAGTACGTCGAGCGCGGGTGCTGCTGCTCGTAGTAGTGCAAGTGCAGCACATTCAAGTGATGTGCACAACGCGCAAGAGGCTGGTGTACAGCAAGAGCAGCAGCAAGTGCAAGAGCTGGCGAGCGATGGTGGAAGCGGTGACGACGGAGACATCCAGCAGTTCTGGAGTGACGAGTACCAGCGCGCGTACACGTACAACGCCCGTACTGGCGAGTCGACGTGGCTGTGAGAGAGGTGAGCGAGAGACGCAGACATTGCTCGGAGCGTTGCCTACAGCAGCAGCCAGCTCTCAACAGTGCAAGATGTCCTCGACAAGTCAACGTAGCCATTGTCATTCTGTGACGTGTGAGCGGTTCATGTGGTCCACATATATTTTTGATCCCAGTTTAGTGACATTGTGTACCACAAAACGGCAGGTGTACCGATGTTGCTAAAGCCCGCTGCTAGATATTTTGTTCAAGTCAAGCGCGTCACATACGTTACGCAAGTCGATCGATCTCGCACCATTCATCCGCAACATCATCGAGACACCAAGCGCCACGACGACATCGCTAGTCGGAGCTCGCTACGACGACGACCTCGACGACGACAGCAACAGCAGCAACAGCAACAACAGAGATGGCGGCGACACAACTCGTTGGCGGGTACCACGCGATCGCGCTGCCGCTTGAGCACAGCGCGTTTCGGCGCTACATCTACGCCAAGAAGCATCACGTGAAAGAGAGCGAGAGCAGCGAGTCGCTCCTCGCAGCAGACCGCACGGCGTACTTTGTGAACTTGCCAGCAGCTGCCGACGACGCGTGGCTCCGCGCATGTCTCGAGCCTGCAGTTGGCTCGATCCAACACATTGTCACCGGCGGTATCAAGGCGAGCAACAGCGGTGGCAGCAGCACGAGCGATGCGAGCGACCCGCTTGTGGCCAAGACTGCGCACGTTGTGTTCAAGTCCAAGGACGCGCTCAAGAAAGTGCTCAAGGTCGCACAGCTGAGCGTCCCAAGCAACGACGACAGCGACAACAGCAGCAGCAGCGCTGTCACTGGCTTGCAAGCGTACATCAACATGTACCGCGCGAACAAGCCTGGACTCGCAGCCGTGAAGGCGATCGCAGACGCATACATGTCCAAGTTTGACGCCGACGAAGAAGAGGTATGCGCTGATTGCGCTGTGTCACTTACTGACTCTTGTAAATGCCTGTATCTACTTGCAAGTGGCTTACAGACCGCATGCGCTGTCGTGTGCTCGCATGGAAACAGGACTTTCGCAAGCGCGAAGAGCTCAAGGCACAGGTCGACGACGACGGCTTCAAGACCGTCGTGAACCCGAAGAAGCGGTCGGTCGCGGCTGCAGAAGAGCTCGGACGCCCTGCGAAGAAGCAAAAGTCGAAAGAGATGGACAACTTCTACCGCTTCCAGATGCGCGAGCGCAAGCGCGATCGTACGTGTACTCGTGTCGTGGTGCTTCAGGTTGTGACTGCGTCAGACGTTCACATTGACACCTTGTTGTTGTTGTTGTATGACCAACAGAGCTCAAGTCGCTGCGCGAGCGCTTTGAGGAGGACCGACTGATGGTCGAGAAGCTCAAGAAGGCGAACCGCTTCAAGCCCGAGTGAGGTTGCGAGTGACAGCGCAAGTAGTGCGAATCGCCATACAAGTGAATAGACAGTGTGCACATCCATCCATCCTTATTCACATGCGCACACTGGTTTGCTCGCTTGACAAGCAACTTGTTGTTTGCAAGTTGTTGCATGTTGCTCCAAGCAGCAGGCAACTTCGACAAGGCAAGTTGTTGCACACACACTTCGCAAGGACAACGGCAACAAGACAGGACAACAAGCGACATCAACAAGCAACAACAACAGTATGCACACAAGCAAAACGACGAGGCAAACAACAAAGGAATGGTACACGAGCTGTGGAGCCTCAAGATCGTCACGTTCATTGCAAGGTGCGACCACTACAGTCGCAACGAGGCGCTGAACGCACACGTCGTCGTCATCGCACTAAGAGCTACTGGGAACGAGTGCTTAGTTCTCCGACGGCATCGAGCGGAGGATGTCCGAGTCACCCGCGTCGAGGATGCACATGACCGAGCAGCGGAAGAACTTGCCGCACGCCGTGCCGAGGTCGTTGTTGTTGCCGGCGAAGTGGTGCACGCCCGTCTTCGCGAGCATCGAGTAGTACTCGACCTCCGACTTGCGGAGCGGCTGCGTGTTCGAGGCAATGAGCACGAGCTTGGCTGCAGCGTGTCGTAGTCAACGAACAACACAGACACAAGACAGTGTGAGCGACACTTGCGCAGCAGCAGATCGACTGGCTGGCTGAATAGCGACGCAGTAGACGAAGCGATCGACGTACCCTTGTTCGCACGGAGCGCCTTGAGCGTCTGCTTGTAGCCGAGCGCGACCTTACCCGAGCGCATGACGAGCTGCAGGCGGGAGTTGATGTTCTCCTGGGACTTCTTCTGCTCGGCGGGCGAGGCGATAGGAGAGAGAGAGGAGGCACGAAACGTACAAGACGTGAGGATCAGCAGCTCACGAGTCGATCAGCGGGCTCGACGACGACGACAGCAGCGCGGCAGCAGCGCGTCCGAGCACACACACACGCATTCGCAGCGTGCGCGTGTGCTCAGATGCAGCCGCCACGGGCTCTCTCTTTCGGTTCACATTGCAATACAGCAAAATGGCCGTGAACGACTGGCGCGTATGCACCGTGCGATCCACTGCACTTGGCGCTGCTGCTGCTCGTTGCCAGAGCAAACGAGCAAGCGAGCTAGGCGAGCGCAGCGGACGCGTCGTCCATTTTCGACACGAAACCTCGTCCATCGGATGGAGAGACGGAGAGCGCGCGCGCGTGCTGCGGTCGGTCGCATGCATGCAGACGAGCAGCAGCAGCAGATCTCTTCCATACCGACTTCTTAGAGGCAACCATTTTGCTTGACGTTCTTGTTTCTCAGCGGCTGAATGTGCTCCACAGAACTGAAAGTGATCGAGCGCCGTGCGCGCACCAGCAACGAGCTGCTCGAGACGATCAGCCGAGCACCACCAGTTCTCGCACACTTGGACTTTGTATGCGCTATAATTGTGCCGCTCACGATTGTTTCAAATGCGTGTAGTCCACGCAATTGTGCATGACACAAAGTGGGGCCTACACAAGAGCATATAACTGAAGCCATCAACAGACAACATGAGTCTGCGTTTAATGCTCACAGTCCTCACTTGCTGTGTTGATGGTGCTGTCACCGAGGAGCAGTCGACAGCGATGGCTCTGTAGATGCTCCTCGCACGCCTCCATCGAGTGTGCATGACACCACACAGACTCGATCAAGTGTTCGACCGCCGATCATGTCTATTCTTGCAACCAGCGGGCATTCAGCGCACTCGTTGGCTCGCTTGAGCGCCATACACACACGCACACTACATGACAAGCGACACGGACTGACAAGCGGGCGCACGTTACGATGACGAGCGCTCGGCATTGCGGTCGCAATGTTGCGCTTCTCGATCGTCTCTGCGGCGTCGGAAGCAGCAGCACGCGCGCGTACTCGGTACATCGGTTGTTTGCGTTCCGCGACTACTGCGACGCTGCTTCGAACGCGCGCGTGCTCTTCGTGCTCGTGCTCTACTTTGCTCCAGTGCTGCTGATCGCCGTATTGCTCGATGCGATTCTGCTCGAAGACCCGTCACAGGGCTGGCGAGCAAACGGCGGATACTGGTTCCGCGCGTGGATCAACGGGATCTTCCTCGGCGGCGTTGCGCTCGTGAAAGCGCGACTCGTGATCCCGGACGTGCCGCTCACGTGGATGCGCATCGCAATCGCCTCGATTGGCGCGACGACAGCGACAGTTGCAGCACTCGTTCTAGCTGCCAAGTTCTGGATGTTCCCCGTGCCATTCACGCTCACGCTCAGCGCGCTAGTCTTTGTTGTGACCATGAACGCGCTCGTTGCGATCTCGCTCGGACGAGCGAACCGAACGCACACTGGGACGTTCTTGCGCTACTCGCAGAGCATCGGAATGGAGACGTCGATGCTCCTCGTGTACCCGGTCTACAACGCCGTGTTCGTGTCGCTCAGCGGCGTCGCGCAGCTCGCTTTCGTGCTCGTGCTGCCAGTGATCAAGTTCTCGTTCAAGTACATGGTCCGGAAGCTCCACCGAGACAACGACGACCTCATTCCGTCATTCACGTCCAGCGTCGACGTCTTTGACGCGCTGTACATGACCAAGTGCATGCAGTCTGGCGCGACGCTCGTCGTAGGCTTTGGGCTCATCGTGGTCGACGCGCTGCAGAACGTCGTCTCGATCGTGCAGCTCAGCGCGCAGACGCACAAGGTCCGCGACGCACTCGCAAGTGCAAGGCGCACTAGCAGTAGCAGCGATGGCGGCGCAGCAGCGACAGCAACGAACGCGCTGCTTCCGTGGGTCTTTCGCCTGCTCGACGAGTCTCGACAGACAACGATCCGATCGATCCAAGCCGGTGTCAGCAGGAGGTACAGACTGACTCCGCGCTCACAAGATGCGCTCGCTCAGCTTCACTTCCGCTCCGCTCCTCGCAACGCACTGCGTTTACACAGCCGCACCAGCAGTACCGACGTCTGTGCGCTGCTGCAATCGCACCAGCATCGGCGCTCGCAAAGGCGCCACTGCGCGTTCAGGTCGCAAAGGTGCTGACAAGCGTTGCGCCGAGCCCAGACGTGTCGCCGCAGCTCGGGATCCAAGAGACCGCACGGCTGCTCCACGAGAGCGAGACCGTCGTGATCGTTGAGTACATCGAAGCCGCCGTGCCAGTCGTCTACGCGCCCTACCTCGTTGTGCTCTTCCACCTCCCGAGTGCCAAGTACTTCGACGACATGAAACGCGTGTCCGAGCCGCAGCTCCAGACCACGATCGCAAATATCCTCGTGTACGCGCTCCTGGAGCTCCTGAGCCTGCTGTACGTGAGCTATACGTTCAAGCAGCACTTTGGCGTCTCGGTGCTCCATCAACTCGCGTTCGCGCTCGAGACCGAGTGGAAGATCATGCTGAGCGATATCTTGGCGTGGATGCTCGTCGTCTTCTTCTACTTGATCGTGCACAACGGTGAGGACAGCGAGTGTGCGTCGGTGCTCCATTACGAATGGCATGTGTCTGCTTTGGTAGCAGCGACTGGTAGGAGCACAGCGCTGACAGTCGTGCTGCTCGTGTCTGTCTGTGGTGCTTCGCAGGCGTCGACTTCACGTTCCAGTTCGACTGGGGCACACGAGCCACGATGGGATGGTGCCGTAATAGTAGATGATGACAACGACTAGGGACGGCTTTGTAGAGCGTCGACGTGTCTGTCGACGAGACGAGAACGAGCTCTACAGCCATGCAGAGCCACGGACGCCGTGAGCATCGAACAGGGGATTGGATTGGACTGTGTGACGCTCCATAGCTGCTACGACTGCGTCGCTACTCGCAGCATTGCCTGGGACTGCATGCTGCTGTGTTCCTTTGCGATGGAGCCTAACTCTTGTGTTGTGTGTTGTTGAGATGGCGCAGTGCTGGCGGAGAGACGTACCCTCAGGCGCTCTGCTGCTGATGTGTACTTGGTAGTACTGGACATGCTGCTGCCGTCGTGCTTGTGCGTGAGTGTGTGCTTGGTGTTGTGCTTGGTCGTAAAAGAGCTGCTCGGACCTCGGACGTCAAGCTGCGAACGCTCTTGAGCCGTTCATATTGGGCTTTCGTAGCGGATACCACTTTGGTGCGCTCCACTCCTACATCATTGCATTGCATTGAACAGAGAGAGAGAGAGAGTTTGGCAACCTGAGGTCAGATGAGGTCCTAGATGCAGCGCTTGGTCGCCAAGCCGCGTGTGTGTCATGTCGAGTACAATGAGTGAGTGCGTGCATGATCGCCAACGTACCGGGAGGATCGGGCCAAGGTCGAGGTCGTCAACGTCCCAGCTCAGGTACTTGTGTAGCGTCGGGACCACGTGCTCGACGACGAGCACGAGCGTCACGAGCATCAGCACTGTGTTGCTGCCTGGGAGTGGTGTGTCGAGCATGCTTGGCTTGGTTGTGAGCGCGAACAAGTGGGTTGGTTGTGAATGGCGATTGTTCGTCGCGGGTGTACAATGAGGAGTGATGAGTCGAGAAGCGCCTGTACGTCTGTGTGTGGCTTGTGCCTCTCGTTCTCCAACGCACCGCCGAGACACAGAGCCACGTACATGAAGATACGTGCTCGTCCGTCCGCACTGCGTCCTTGCTGGTGCTCGAGGTCGTTCATCGCTCTGCTTGGACATGCATCGGCGCGCAAGTCACGCGAGTCTCGAGACAAACGCCGACGAGCTCATGCGCGCGAGCGACGAGCAGGTGATGCCATCGACCAAGAGCGCTGACGACTGACTGACTGTGTTTGACACGCAGCTCAAATGCGTCAGTCGGCCAATCAGCGTGGATCTGATCTTGAATGTGCCCACATAGTCACTCACCTCGCTCGAGTGACACAAAAGTGCACTCGCACAATGAAGCAAACGATTCATGTCGACGAACAAACGAGCGAGCGAGTGAGCGAGTGACGGAAGCGCTGCGCTCCAGCTCGCTCGTGTCACGCACCAAGTTCGCGCTGCAAAGCACCCATGACTCACTCGCTTGTCGACGAGCGACGAAGCAGCTGCATCGTGGCGCAAGGACGCTTTTGACGCTCGGAGCAACTGCTGTTCTTGAATGCAGCAGCGACTGATTGACTGAATGACTGCTGGGTGGTCTTGTCCGTCCACGCGTCTCCAATTCTTTGCACTCGACTGCATGCAACATCGATGTGTTCTCTCTTGTGGTAAACGCAAGTCCGTCGACTACGAGTGCGCCAGTGCTCTGGAGTCTCATTGGCAGGCGTCTGGCGTGAAGAAGCTGTGAGGTCGCTCGGTCACAACCTCGTGTCCAAGACGCACACGTACGCTTGCTCTCGCTCGCACGCCTGCTACTTGATCTATCGTGCGATACAGAGAAGCGTGGCGAGCAAGCGTGTGCCTGCTCTTTGCTCTGATCTTAGAGCCGTCGCTAGCGACACCGAGTGAGTCCAACGTGAGCGGACCTGAAGGATCACACCTGATGGCACATGCCACACCATCGTTGTCATTGGTCTCAACATGGCGGAGACGTACGCACGCACAAGTTGGTCGCTGCGCTGCTCACCAAGTAGTCTACTACCAGTAGAAGACACGCACAGATGCTTGGGAGTCTGTCTATCTATGCTCGCGACGCAAGTGAACAGACAAGAGCGCATCTCACGCTCGTCAAAACAACAACAATAACAACAACAACACACGACTGGCACAGGTCGACGTGGTTTGGAAAGAGGCAGTGGCAGTGACAGCGTTGCGGCTACCACGACACGCTTCCGTTCATTCACTTGTATGCATGTATGCATGCACTCGCACACGCGGTGCTTAAATACGACTGACACACAAGACTCGCGCGTCGCTGACAGTAGGCGCAGTGGCGATGTGACGCGACACTGCGCACTGCTGCTGCTAACGTGCTGCGTCTTGTCTTGTCTTCTTCTCGAGACTGCATCAGCAGTCTTGCTCTGTGTTCTTGGTGTGCTGGAGCGACTCGCAGTCGACGGCGCTGGGTGCTCGCTCGTCTACGCGGCCACAGCATGCGGAGCCGACTCGAGTGTCCGTGAAGACTTGTGTCGCACGTACGTTGTTGGTGCACCGTGTTCCTGCATGAGCGCAATGGAAGGAGAGCAGCGGCAGTCGTCAGCATTGTCTGTGGTCGCTTGTGGTGTTGCCACATACTCACACATCCATAGAGAGAGAGAACGCAAGATGCGAGACGCACCGGGAGGATCGGACCGAGGTCGCTCGTGTCAGCGTCCCAGCTGAGGTACTTGTGTGTCGTTGGGATCACGTGCTCGACGACGTACACAAACGTCTCGAGGAGGTGGCCGAGCATGGCGTCGCCGAGTTGCAGTGGGGAGACCAGCATTGCTTGCTTGTTGTTGCTTGTGTTGTTGCTTGTGTTGCTGCTTGTTTGTGTTGTGCGCCTGAGGTGGTTGGTGTTCCGAGGCGCGGTCACTTGAACTTGCTGTCGCTTGAGTTCCTTGCGGCTCTTGTTGCTCTTGTTGCTCTTGTTGCTCTTGTTGTTGTCGTTGCCAGACGGAAGGAAGTTGGAAACTGAGGACTTGCGGACCGAGCGACCGAGTCGCACCGCTTCGCAAGTCGGCGGCCACACTCTGTTAGTCGCTCGCTCGCAGGTTGCTGGATGTACACATGCCGCATGCAAGTGCCGCACAGGCGGTGGGAATGTTCTCGCGTGTCGAGTCGACAGAGCACACCGAGGCAAGCGACATGGAGCGCAGCGTGGCTTTGCAGTCGCACCCAGTCGACTGACTCGGTCTGCTGCCGAGCGAGTGACGTGTGCTGCGTTGCGGAGGTGAAATGGCGACTTGAGCTGCGTACGTTTGCGAGAAAATCTGCGTCGCGTGCGGCGCTACGCGCGAGTGTTTTCCTGAAATTCAGGCTGCGACAACGCGTCAAACACTCGCTTTTTTCAGCAACAGCGTGTTTCTCGCACACAATAACAACAACGACGAAATACTTGCGAAACCCGACGCGAATCGTGACATTTGAGCATTGCCGTCTTGGTCAAGTTGAAGTGCACAAAGACTCGCTTGCTCTTGCATTGGCTGGTTGGTCACTCACTCACTCACTCACTCACTCACTCGTGTGAGTGGATGGATCACTGGATGTTGTTCATGTGGCAGTCGACGCTGTCGACGACGACAACGACACCAACCAGCGAAAGGCAAGCACGTCGCCGAGAGCAAGCCGAGTCTGCTACTGCCATGTCGCGTGGCCAAAGACTCACAACGACGCACCAAGTGCTCGGCCAGCGAGCGAGCGTAGTCACACAGTCATACTGATGGTACTCCGTTTCATCCAAGTGTCCTTGTTCCTATTGCCGTCGCCATTGCTATCGCTGAGCACAGCAAGCAGCGACGACCCGATCGCAGATAGAAGGAGTACGCAACGAGTGAGCGACTGAGTGATGTGAATGAGTGAATACATAATGCGGTGAGCGTTTGCTGCTCTGCTGTTCCGACTGCTAGGTGCTATGCTGTCTATCAGTCTCAAGCAGCGACCGATCAATACGACCGATCGCTCTGCGAGTACCTAAGCTGCTCGCGACGCAATGTGCTGCGGCTGCTGACTGATCACATCTGTGTGAGCTGCTGATGCTGTCGAGTCGACTGCAGAAGTCTTGGATGTGGCGCCAGTCGCAGTGGTGGCAGTCGTTGTGCTTGTGTCCTCGGATGTCGATGCTGTTGCTGTTGCAGCTGTCGTAGTGGTTGTGGTAGCTGTCGCGCTGGTGCTCTGCTTGGTGTGCGGGTTCATGTACCAGTCCTGTGCGTCGACACCAGCAAGGAGACAGAGGAAGAGAGACGCCACACGTGTCAGCACGCTTGTCCAATCCAGCTATAGACGTATCACCACACTCTCTCACACACACCATCCACGCACTCGCCGCAACGCGCAAGACGCAAGCCACAAACCATATACAAGTCGCAAGACACAAGACACAAGACGCACCGGGAACATCGGCTCGAACTCACTGCGGTCCCATGTCAGCGAGCGCTTGAGCGGCGGGAAGAGGAACTCGAGCGTGTGCACGAGCGCACCGCAGACCTTGCCGTTGAACGAGTCGGACGTGGCGCCTGGTGCGTGCTGGAGCTGCTGGTCGACCTTCATTGCAATGGCGGCTTTGCTTGTTTGATCTGCTTGGTGGAACTTGCTTGTATTGCTTTGTCTTGTTGATCGATCGAATGGTCAATGGATCAAATCAGCCGATGTGCGTGCGTGGTGTGTTGTTGGTGGCGAATGCAAAAGTGAGCGCTACGAGCAGGCGAGCGAAAGAGAGACGTCGCACAGGCGCCACGCGTTCGCCGCATGCTCGATTGAAACAGGAAGCTCGCTGACATACATACACTGCGCAAATGCAGTCGGCCAAGCGCGAGCGCCACGACGACATCGTCTGCAAATCGGACCGGATGTCGATGTCAGCGCATTGCACTGCACTTGCTCGCTCCAAGCAACCGAGCGTCGCTCCAACCATCCATCCATCACTCCTATCCAGTAGACGCGCGCCACGCACCACTGGTGCCTGGAGACATTTCGTCGAGTCAACATGAAAAGACACAGAGACGCGCACTGAAGAAGAAGCCATGTTGAGGAGAAGATGCGCGACTGGCGGTACTGCTCGGAATGCTTGTACTCGACCAAAAGCCCATCATGGCAACGAAAAGACCAAAAGACCACCCAAAGCACAAAAACACAAGACAAAAGCACAAACGCCTGACACAACCAAGCAACAACTGCAGTGTGTCAACATCCTCATGACATGCTCGTGGCGTCAGCAGCGCGTTGCGAAGACCAGAGCTGCAGGCTCGAGCCACTCGATACAGCAAACGCATTCGCGCGCTGTCGTCCACGGCAAGCAAACGCACAGGGGCTACGACAGGATAGCGGTGCTGGTTGTAGCGACAGAAGCGTGGTCGTCGTCCAAGTCGGTACTATGGAGCGCACCAGCGAGCACGCGAGCCACATGCGCTAAGTCACGTGACTGCATGCTGTTGCAGCTCACGAACGCGCGCTGCACGAACGCTACTACGACTGGACTCTCAGCGCTTCGACTGCGATCACTGCAGCGGTAGCTGGCGTCCACGCCGTAAACGCAACGACGTTTGTGTGCAAGAACACACCGGCGATCTCGTCAACAGAGCGACACAAAGCGTGAGTGACCGTCAGCGTAGCAACGACTGGCACTCATTGGGCTTGCGTAAGGTTGAGAAAGGTTGAGAAAGGGAGTCTTGCGCAAGGCTCGCGTAACTCGCTTCACTATCGGGCTTCAAATAGCGTCTACGAACCCCTACAGGTTCGACATGTATTGAGGACTGAGTTTGTGGGATAGGATAAAAGACAAAGCGAACTTACGGAGCTGCGCACTTCGCGAAAGTTGATGAATGAAACGTCAAAAGCGAAAGAAAGAGCAGTAATAGTGTGATTATCTGGTTTGATTTGTATGATTATCTTGCTTGGAGTTCAAGCCATTTCGCATTGAAAGAGAGAATATTCGAATATATGGTAGAGTACAGTGACTATTCCAACTGTCTTTGTCTGCTATTTCTCCAAAGAGTTCATTTTGCCCAATAAGATTGCGCTCTGAATCAATTATAGCCAATCCATTGTTTTAGCATTCGAATTTATGATTCCAACCATTCCAACCGACATTTGGTTGGAATCGGCAAGTGGATATGCGTCCGCCTTTACAAAACCAAAGTCAATGTCGAATCGGTCAGTATATCGTTACCATTCCATCTGTTTGGCTAAATCCTAGTCTCAGTTGGCTATTTGTAGTGTGATCCACTTGATCCTAGTGCTTTGCTGTACGAATTCGACAAGCGCTGACGCATTCCGATAGCATGGATGCACTCGTCTCAGCCAGCACGCAAGGCACGCACTTCCGCGCTCATCGCGTTTGCTCGCTTCCTCGCGCAGCAAGATGTGAGCGAGGCGTATGTCCACGCTTGCATCAACGCAGACGAGTCGGGTGCGCGTCTTGTTGCTGTGCTTGAGCGGTTTGGTTTGTATTTGGTGTGCAATTGAGTGGATAATGGCAAGCACTTGAAAATGAACTCTGTTGTGTCTTACTTCCGAGGTGTGACATTGTGGTTGATTGACATGCATCCATTGCAACGTGCGTACGCAGAGAGTGCTTTGGTTGGTAAGGCGAATGCGTTACAGCGTGCATGCAAGAAAAAAGGATGGCGAATTTGTTCAATCTGCGCCGCCATGTACGAAAGAAGACCTGAGGTCGTTGATGGAGTGTTTGTATGTGAATGCATGTAATGAACGTGACTATCAAGATGCTGCATTGATTTGCTTTATATGGCATTGTTTTGGCCGTGTCTCGGACCTTGTGCACGCGCGCGAGGAGCACGTCGCCGTTGCAGCGGACGGCAAGCTCTTTGTGCGCTTGCTGCGCGTCAAGACTGCTCAAGAACAAGGAATGTCGCTCGTGCTGGACAGCTCGAGCTTCATCGTCTGCCCGCTATTTGCGCTGGCGGCAGCGCTGGCGATGCAGAGCACGCCGTCGCCCGCGTCGCTCGTGACGCCAGCAGCGATTGCAGCAAAGGACACTGCACCACTCCACGAGCTGCTCGAAACAGACGTTGGTGCTCTGCGCGTCGCGGCTGCATGCGCGGCAACACGCAACGCACCAAGAGCAAGGACCTCGAAGACCGAAGACGACGAAGATGACGAAGATGACGAAGACGACGGCGGGAAGAAGGCGACGAAGATGGCCAAGGAGAAAGTTGGTGTACACGTCTACATCAACCGCCTCCTCAAGTGTCTCGAGCCGCCGCGCCCTGTCACCGACCGGCTGACGTCGCACTCGTTCAGGCGCAGCAGCGCGCAGCACGCCAACGGCCATGATCGACTCGCCGCGCAGTGGATTCTCGACTGGGGGCTGGGCCGTGAGTGCGACCAACAAGGGGTTCGCCTGTGTCTTTAACACCCCCCTCGGGAGGACAGGAAGGTCGTTCGTGTGCTCTCGAGCTATGCGCCCGGCCAGAAGCCAGTCGCTGTCGACGCGTCGCTGCTCGACTCGCACGCACAAGAAGGTCCTGCGCTGCTGCGCGACAAACTGTTCGCCTGCTGCAGCGGGCACGCGCGCAGAGAGCTCGACGCCGACCGCCGAGTGCTCGACGCGCTCACAGCGTCGCTGGTACTCCACTATCCGCTCGCGGAAGCGCTCATGAGCGACACGCCGCTGTTGCGTCGGCTCGATGAGTGCGTTGTCCAGGCCGGCCATGACGCGCTACAGCTGCTCTAGTGGTCTGGTGCGCTTGAGCAGGCCGCGCTCGACAACGCGGCAGCTCGTGCAGTGGGTGAGAGCGAGCGTGCTCGCTGCGCCATATCTCCAAGCTCTGGTGCGAGTGCCGGCTGCGCGAGCGAGCACACAACTGCGATCTTGGCGCAGCTCGTGGTGCTGAACCGGAAGCTCATCGAGAGTGTGAGTGTGTGCGAGCGCGAGCGCGAAGTGCGTGGTGAGCGCGAGAAAGCTGTCCGTGCGCGTGTCGAGCCTGAGCAGCAGCAGCAAGAACCAGCACAGAAGTAGCGCAAGAAAGCCGCGGCGACGAGTCCCTCTGCCGTGTGGCACGAGTGGTTCACTCGCGAGCCACGTCTGTGGATTGCAGCCGACAAGCAACGCCGCTCTGACGCTCGACTGACTGTGGCGTACCTGCGTCTGTTCCTCGTCGACGGCTACGAGCTGCGCGAGACAAGTTCGTGCTACCGAGACAATGTGCTGGCGCTCCGCGCGAAGGCAGAGGCCGCGCTGTTCGCGTTCTTGCGAGCGCACTCCATCATGGCTGCCAGCATCGGGACAGTGCTGCGCTCCATGCGCGCGCTTTACCACGCCGGCGAACTGAATGAGCTCATCGGAGCGTACCAAGTGCTGCTCGCTGCGGAGCGCATCGTCGACCCGTCGCCGCGCGATACGCTTGGTCTCCTCGTCGTGCGCACGACGAGCGCCTCGTGAAGCTGCCGCACACACTGCATGTCATTCATACAAGCATAAACACATGAACGCACGAACCACTTGGCGTGCTCACTTGATAGCCACACTCGACCATGCTGCCGCCGCACTTGTCGTCCGATTGCTGCGCTCGCTCAAGCTGTTGCTGCGCTCGCTCGTTCTGTCGCTCTCGCTCGTTCTGTCGCTGCGTTCACTCATTTGTTGCCGCTCTCGCTCGTTCGATTGCCGCTCTCAGTCATGTTCTCAACGCACCTGCTCATGCCCTTGACGCACTCGCTCTTTTGTTTGCCGCACTCGCTCGTTCGATTGCCGCGCTTGCTCATGCTTTTGATGCGCTTGTTCATGCTTTGGACGCGTTTGCCAACGCGCTTGGTTTTCACACTAGAGTCACGTTCGATTGTGTTGTGCGCGACGACGACACTGATCGACATGCGCACGATGCACCAACTCACATGCAAGAACTCGAAATAAGACTCGCATGCATCACTCGACAACGCATACTTGTTTGCAGGTACGCTCTAGATGCACATATAACATGCCCTGAATACACTCATGCATCGCGCTCACAGTCACATGCGCGACCGCAATTGTGTGCGTGTGTGGATGCATGCGCGATTGATCGCTTGTCGTACATACAGTGCACGTAAATACACGTTCAAATGCAGTTGATAATCTCGTCGACCTCATAGCACGATCACTGATCGACTCCAATGTGCTTCAATGCACAAACGCACACTCGCACACATCATCATACATACATACACACGCAAAATGCAGTGCAGATCAATGCCCATCGTCGCGAGCAACGTCGTGCACACAGCACGGGCGCCGGGTTGCTCGAGCACGAAGCGGATGCGCGATCGGCAGACTCGAACACACAGCACACACGGAAGCAGCAGACGCGAGCACGAGCGCCGAGTGGCGCGAGCAGAGTGAGCAGGAGACGCGAGCCTGAGTGTAAACGAGAGCAGATTCGACTGGCCTCAAATACCCGCTAGAGCGTCCCAATAAATCACACCTCTGATTTAGCATATGATGGTTAGTGGATGCCTGAAAGCAGAACATGTCCTGGTTGATGGAACAAATTGGTATTGGTGTGCCCATTGGTGTGGTCACGGTATGACTGTGTGACTACGCTCGCTCGCTGGCCGAGCACTTGGTGCGTCGTTGTGAGTCTTTGGCCACGCGACATGGCAGTAGCAGACTCGGCTTGCTCTCGGCGACGTGCTTGCCTTTCGCTGGTTGGTGTCGTTGTCGTCGTCGACAGCGTCGACTGCCACATGAACAACATCCAGTGATCCATCCACTCACACGAGTGAGTGAGTGAGTGAGTGAGTGAGTGACCAACCAGCCAATGCAAGAGCAAGCGAGTCTTTGTGCACTTCAACTTGACCAAGACGGCAATGCTCAAATGTCACGATTCGCGTCGGGTTTCGCAAGTATTTCGTCGTTGTTGTTATTGTGTGCGAGAAACACGCTGTTGCTGAAAAAAGCGAGTGTTTGACGCGTTGTCGCAGCCTGAATTTCAGGAAAACACTCGCGCGTAGCGCCGCACGCGACGCAGATTTTCTCGCAAACGTACGCAGCTCAAGTCGCCATTTCACCTCCGCAACGCAGCACACGTCACTCGCTCGGCAGCAGACCGAGTCAGTCGACTGGGTGCGACTGCAAAGCCACGCTGCGCTCCATGTCGCTTGCCTCGGTGTGCTCTGTCGACTCGACACGCGAGAACATTCCCACCGCCTGTGCGGCACTTGCATGCGGCATGTGTACATCCAGCAACCTGCGAGCGAGCGACTAACAGAGTGTGGCCGCCGACTTGCGAAGCGGTGCGACTCGGTCGCTCGGTCCGCAAGTCCTCAGTTTCCAACTTCCTTCCGTCTGGCAACGACAACAACAAGAGCAACAAGAGCAACAAGAGCAACAAGAGCCGCAAGGAACTCAAGCGACAGCAAGTTCAAGTGACCGCGCCTCGGAACACCAACCACCTCAGGCGCACAACACAAACAAGCAGCAACACAAGCAACAACACAAGCAACAACAAGCAAGCAATGCTGGTCTCCCCACTGCAACTCGGCGACGCCATGCTCGGCCACCTCCTCGAGACGTTTGTGTACGTCGTCGAGCACGTGATCCCAACGACACACAAGTACCTCAGCTGGGACGCTGACACGAGCGACCTCGGTCCGATCCTCCCGGTGCGTCTCGCATCTTGCGTTCTCTCTCTCTATGGATGTGTGAGTATGTGGCAACACCACAAGCGACCACAGACAATGCTGACGACTGCCGCTGCTCTCCTTCCATTGCGCTCATGCAGGAACACGGTGCACCAACAACGTACGTGCGACACAAGTCTTCACGGACACTCGAGTCGGCTCCGCATGCTGTGGCCGCGTAGACGAGCGAGCACCCAGCGCCGTCGACTGCGAGTCGCTCCAGCACACCAAGAACACAGAGCAAGACTGCTGATGCAGTCTCGAGAAGAAGACAAGACAAGACGCAGCACGTTAGCAGCAGCAGTGCGCAGTGTCGCGTCACATCGCCACTGCGCCTACTGTCAGCGACGCGCGAGTCTTGTGTGTCAGTCGTATTTAAGCACCGCGTGTGCGAGTGCATGCATACATGCATACAAGTGAATGAACGGAAGCGTGTCGTGGTAGCCGCAACGCTGTCACTGCCACTGCCTCTTTCCAAACCACGTCGACCTGTGCCAGTCGTGTGTTGTTGTTGTTATTGTTGTTGTTTTGACGAGCGTGAGATGCGCTCTTGTCTGTTCACTTGCGTCGCGAGCATAGATAGACAGACTCCCAAGCATCTGTGCGTGTCTTCTACTGGTAGTAGACTACTTGGTGAGCAGCGCAGCGACCAACTTGTGCGTGCGTACGTCTCCGCCATGTTGAGACCAATGACAACGATGGTGTGGCATGTGCCATCAGGTGTGATCCTTCAGGTCCGCTCACGTTGGACTCACTCGGTGTCGCTAGCGACGGCTCTAAGATCAGAGCAAAGAGCAGGCACACGCTTGCTCGCCACGCTTCTCTGTATCGCACGATAGATCAAGTAGCAGGCGTGCGAGCGAGAGCAAGCGTACGTGTGCGTCTTGGACACGAGGTTGTGACCGAGCGACCTCACAGCTTCTTCACGCCAGACGCCTGCCAATGAGACTCCAGAGCACTGGCGCACTCGTAGTCGACGGACTTGCGTTTACCACAAGAGAGAACACATCGATGTTGCATGCAGTCGAGTGCAAAGAATTGGAGACGCATGGACGGACAAGACCACCCAGCAGTCATTCAGTCAATCAGTCGCTGCTGCATTCAAGAACAGCAGTTGCTCCGAGCGTCAAAAGCGTCCTTGCGCCACGATGCAGCTGCTTCGTCGCTCGTCGACAAGCGAGCGAGTCATGGGTGCTTTGCAGCGCGAACTTGGTGCGTGACACGAGCGAGCTGGAGCGCAGCGCTTCCGTCACTCGCTCACTCGCTCGCTCGTTTGTTCGTCGACATGAATCGTTTGCTTCAGTTGTGCGAGTGCACTTTTGTGTCACTCGAGCGAGGTGAGTGACTATGTGGGCACATTCAAGATCAGATCCACGCTGATTGGCCGACTGACGCATTTGAGCTGCGTGTCAAACACAGTCAGTCAGTCGTCAGCGCTCTTGGTCGATGGCATCACCTGCTCGTCGCTCGCGCGCATGAGCTCGTCGGCGTTTGTCTCGAGACTCGCGTGACTTGCGCGCCGATGCATGTCCAAGCAGAGCGATGAACGACCTCGAGCACCAGCAAGGACGCAGTGCGGACGGACGAGCACGTATCTTCATGTACGTGGCTCTGTGTCTCGGCGGTGCGTTGGAGAACGAGAGGCACAAGCCACACACAGACGTACAGGCGCTTCTCGACTCATCACTCCTCATTGTACACCCGCGACGAACAATCGCCATTCACAACCAACCCACTTGTTCGCGCTCACAACCAAGCCAAGCATGCTCGACACACCACTCCCAGGCAGCAACACAGTGCTGATGCTCGTGACGCTCGTGCTCGTCGTCGAGCACGTGGTCCCGACGCTACACAAGTACCTGAGCTGGGACGTTGACGACCTCGACCTTGGCCCGATCCTCCCGGTACGTTGGCGATCATGCACGCACTCACTCATTGTACTCGACATGACACACACGCGGCTTGGCGACCAAGCGCTGCATCTAGGACCTCATCTGACCTCAGGTTGCCAAACTCTCTCTCTCTCTCTGTTCAATGCAATGCAATGATGTAGGAGTGGAGCGCACCAAAGTGGTATCCGCTACGAAAGCCCAATATGAACGGCTCAAGAGCGTTCGCAGCTTGACGTCCGAGGTCCGAGCAGCTCTTTTACGACCAAGCACAACACCAAGCACACACTCACGCACAAGCACGACGGCAGCAGCATGTCCAGTACTACCAAGTACACATCAGCAGCAGAGCGCCTGAGGGTACGTCTCTCCGCCAGCACTGCGCCATCTCAACAACACACAACACAAGAGTTAGGCTCCATCGCAAAGGAACACAGCAGCATGCAGTCCCAGGCAATGCTGCGAGTAGCGACGCAGTCGTAGCAGCTATGGAGCGTCACACAGTCCAATCCAATCCCCTGTTCGATGCTCACGGCGTCCGTGGCTCTGCATGGCTGTAGAGCTCGTTCTCGTCTCGTCGACAGACACGTCGACGCTCTACAAAGCCGTCCCTAGTCGTTGTCATCATCTACTATTACGGCACCATCCCATCGTGGCTCGTGTGCCCCAGTCGAACTGGAACGTGAAGTCGACGCCTGCGAAGCACCACAGACAGACACGAGCAGCACGACTGTCAGCGCTGTGCTCCTACCAGTCGCTGCTACCAAAGCAGACACATGCCATTCGTAATGGAGCACCGACGCACACTCGCTGTCCTCACCGTTGTGCACGATCAAGTAGAAGAAGACGACGAGCATCCACGCCAAGATATCGCTCAGCATGATCTTCCACTCGGTCTCGAGCGCGAACGCGAGTTGATGGAGCACCGAGACGCCAAAGTGCTGCTTGAACGTATAGCTCACGTACAGCAGGCTCAGGAGCTCCAGGAGCGCGTACACGAGGATATTTGCGATCGTGGTCTGGAGCTGCGGCTCGGACACGCGTTTCATGTCGTCGAAGTACTTGGCACTCGGGAGGTGGAAGAGCACAACGAGGTAGGGCGCGTAGACGACTGGCACGGCGGCTTCGATGTACTCAACGATCACGACGGTCTCGCTCTCGTGGAGCAGCCGTGCGGTCTCTTGGATCCCGAGCTGCGGCGACACGTCTGGGCTCGGCGCAACGCTTGTCAGCACCTTTGCGACCTGAACGCGCAGTGGCGCCTTTGCGAGCGCCGATGCTGGTGCGATTGCAGCAGCGCACAGACGTCGGTACTGCTGGTGCGGCTGTGTAAACGCAGTGCGTTGCGAGGAGCGGAGCGGAAGTGAAGCTGAGCGAGCGCATCTTGTGAGCGCGGAGTCAGTCTGTACCTCCTGCTGACACCGGCTTGGATCGATCGGATCGTTGTCTGTCGAGACTCGTCGAGCAGGCGAAAGACCCACGGAAGCAGCGCGTTCGTTGCTGTCGCTGCTGCGCCGCCATCGCTGCTACTGCTAGTGCGCCTTGCACTTGCGAGTGCGTCGCGGACCTTGTGCGTCTGCGCGCTGAGCTGCACGATCGAGACGACGTTCTGCAGCGCGTCGACCACGATGAGCCCAAAGCCTACGACGAGCGTCGCGCCAGACTGCATGCACTTGGTCATGTACAGCGCGTCAAAGACGTCGACGCTGGACGTGAATGACGGAATGAGGTCGTCGTTGTCTCGGTGGAGCTTCCGGACCATGTACTTGAACGAGAACTTGATCACTGGCAGCACGAGCACGAAAGCGAGCTGCGCGACGCCGCTGAGCGACACGAACACGGCGTTGTAGACCGGGTACACGAGGAGCATCGACGTCTCCATTCCGATGCTCTGCGAGTAGCGCAAGAACGTCCCAGTGTGCGTTCGGTTCGCTCGTCCGAGCGAGATCGCAACGAGCGCGTTCATGGTCACAACAAAGACTAGCGCGCTGAGCGTGAGCGTGAATGGCACGGGGAACATCCAGAACTTGGCAGCTAGAACGAGTGCTGCAACTGTCGCTGTCGTCGCGCCAATCGAGGCGATTGCGATGCGCATCCACGTGAGCGGCACGTCCGGGATCACGAGTCGCGCTTTCACGAGCGCAACGCCGCCGAGGAAGATCCCGTTGATCCACGCGCGGAACCAGTATCCGCCGTTTGCTCGCCAGCCCTGTGACGGGTCTTCGAGCAGAATCGCATCGAGCAATACGGCGATCAGCAGCACTGGAGCAAAGTAGAGCACGAGCACGAAGAGCACGCGCGCGTTCGAAGCAGCGTCGCAGTAGTCGCGGAACGCAAACAACCGATGTACCGAGTACGCGCGCGTGCTGCTGCTTCCGACGCCGCAGAGACGATCGAGAAGCGCAACATTGCGACCGCAATGCCGAGCGCTCGTCATCGTAACGTGCGCCCGCTTGTCAGTCCGTGTCGCTTGTCATGTAGTGTGCGTGTGTGTATGGCGCTCAAGCGAGCCAACGAGTGCGCTGAATGCCCGCTGGTTGCAAGAATAGACATGATCGGCGGTCGAACACTTGATCGAGTCTATGTGGTGTCATGCACACTCGATGGAGGCGTGCGAGGAGCATCTACAGAGCCATCGCTGTCAACTTCTTCCCTTGCAACACGCTGCCACGACTCCAGCCAACACCTCGGCACTTCAGGCGCACAAGCGCACAGAAGAACTAAACTAGGCTATCCGCTCCAGGTCGACAGTGTCAACGCTCTACTTGCTATCGGTGAGCTCTTGACGCTGACGATGATGCTCGCTCGAGCCCGCGCGCTACAGTACTAGCGCTTGGATGCTTGCTTCGATAGCAGTGCCAGCGACAGCGACAGAAGCTGCAGTTGCGTTCATCGATGCACCTCAATCGCTCATGAAGATATCCGACGGCGCTTCACGCTAGAGACTATCTCCAGGTCTCTGGCGTCTAGCCTGCTGAATGCGAGTCAACTGTCTGCATTGTGGCTCTGACTCGAGGCGCATTCCACTTCTGAGGGCATCACTTCAAACCAGAGTACCAGGACCGCCGTGGTCTTTCGATTGCTTAGCTGAGCGTCGTGATGGCACCACGCACAGTACTCGCTCTCTTTTGCGCACGTTCAAGTTGCCACATGTGTCTTGAGACTCGAGAGGCAGCGTCGCTTGCACGACCATGGATCGTCGCGTCACACTCGGATCGTGGGTGCATCGCTCGTTCGCGCTCGTTCGCGACTGCATTGTGTCGTTGTGTACAGTAGACGGAATGTCAGTGTTCGTCCTCTCTTCAACAAGCCCTCGCTCTGAATGCGTCGACCGCATCGACCGCACACTCGGAGCGCCGCTCGTTGTGTGTGAGAACGCAGCGCCACTGAAGCAAAGCAGCCAGCATTCCGTCGCTGAGCGACGGAACGAGTGACACTCGGCGCGATGGATGCGCAGCCAGTCGTCCGTCGGCGCCGCGCTTGCTTTCCACCAAGATGTGCTCGCGCGCAAGTACGTTTGACGCACCGCTTGATCTGAGTAAGGTTGTGTCGCATCGGCTGCAGCACGACGCTCGACTGCAGCCAGCACTCGCGTCGACTCGACGGTCTCGACAGTGCGTTTTGACCGAAGGAGGGCACTCAGTGAATGCTGGCTCCGCCGGTCTCGTCAATCGCCGCCGCTTGAACCGCATGGCCATAGTGCATCTGCCTTTGCAGTCTCTCACCGAATCGCACGGATCTGCTCACGTCCGCGACGACGCTCGCTCCGACTTGCACCAGCGGCACCGAGTGTCTGTCTGTCTGTCCGCCAGACTGGCTACAGCAACGCGATCTTGAAGTGCTGTCAACAACCGTTTCAGCTGAGACCGTGCGACCCGTCCACGCACGGCCATGTGGTCCATTCGGTCCATTCGTGAGTGTGAGCAAGCACCAGCTCGCCCGCTCGTTGCGGCACAAGCGTGACGCTTCGCACACACCGGTCTCGACAGCGAGCTCTATGGCGCGGATTGCTCGCCAAAGTGTCAAGAGTGTCAACGCGTGAGATGCGCCGCACGCTCACTTGGGTTTCGGACTCACGACTGGTGTTGATGGTGCGGAATAAGACGTGAGCACTACTCACACGAGAGAGGGAGAGCGAGCACAACGAGAGCGAACGTACGATGATCCGACTCGCTTGACCTCTGCGCATTGCCTCAGCGTGAACCGGATGTGAGCCTCCTCCCGGTATCATCGTGTGTGAGAGAGAGAGCGACTCCCGCGAGTGCGCACGAAGGCATTCGCTTCACTTCGTTCGAGTCATTCGTCGATTTGCGCCGCGCACAGCAACTGCCGGCTCCATCGCCGCTCCACTGCCGACAAGAAGCAGTATAACAACAACGACCAGTTGGACCAACTTGGACTACGAAGAGCGAACGACAGCATGCGCGCCGGGCACTACGTGATCCTCGCACTCGCTGCGCTCAATGCGCTCTACGCAAACGCCGCTCCGATCCAGCAGAGCGCTCCGGTCCAGCAGAACGCCGCGCCGATCCAGCAGAGCGCTGCGCCGATCAAGCAGAACGAGACTGTGGTCGACAACTCGACAGTCGCAGCGGTCGCTGCTGCGAAGGTCGCTCTCGGCGGCGACGAGCACTCGATCGTCAACACTGTGGATGACAGCGCCTGTGTGTTCAAGTACCGCCAGTTCTTGTGCGTGCCGGCAGCGTACTGCTCGTACCAGTACCGCTTCGGTGACACGACGTTCGACCAGTCCTGCCGTCTCGTGACGAGCAACACTGGCCGTTTGCCGCAGCAAGTGCACTTGGCGTACGCGGGTGAGCAGACTGGCACGGGCATGACGGTCTCGTGGACGACGTACACCAAGGTGGCGGACCCTGCGGTCTGGATCGGCTCGTCGGTCGAGTCGCTCGCGCCGTCGGCCGTGAAAGTGGAGGTGCGCTCGTACTACCAAGAGGGCACGTACGCGCTCTACTCGTACCACGCGACCGTGACCGGCCTCTCGCCGTTCACCAAGTACTTTTACAAGGTCGGCTCGCTCTCACAGCCAGACTTCCAGAGCCGCGCGTCCACGTCGGCGTCGTTCACGACTGCGCGCACGGCCGAGTCGGACGAGACGTTCGAGGTCGCGGTCTACGGCGACTTTGGCGCGGACAAGAACGCGGACGAGACGCTCCGGTACGTCACGAGCAAGCTCCGCGGCCGCGTGGACTTCATCTACCACATCGGCGACGTCTCATACGCCGACAATGCGTTCCTGAGCGCGTCCGAGTTCTTTGGCTTCTTCTACGAAGAGACGTACAACCGCTGGATGAACTCGCTCACGCCCGTGATGCAGCAGCTGCCGTACATGGTGCTCGTGGGGAACCACGAAGCCGAGTGCCACTCGCCTGCGTGCCTCGTGTCGCGCGCCAAGAAGGACCAGCTCGGGTACTACAACGCGTACAACGCGCGCTTCAAGATGCCGTCAGTCGAGAGCGGCGGCGTCAAGAACATGTGGTACTCGTTCGAGTACGGCCCCGTGCACTTCACGTCCGTGTCGAGCGAGACGGACTACCCGTCGGCGCCAACGAACTCGTACTTGACCGGCCGCACGTACGGCGGCTACGGGAACCAGCTCGCGTGGCTCGAAGAGGACCTGAAGAAGGCGGACGCGAACCGTGCGAACGTGCCGTGGGTCGTCGTCGGCATGCACCGCGCGATCTACACGCTCGACAAGTGCGACCGCACTGGCGTGCCAACTGGCGAAGCGCTCGCGGTGCAGAAGGGCTTTGAAGACCTCTTGATCAAGTACAACGTCGACGCAGTCGTCGCTGGCCACGTGCACACGTACGAGCGCCACTTGCCCATTGCGCGCAACAAACCTGTGCTCGACGGCGTCTCGAACGACCGCAAGACGTACACGAACCCGAAGGCGCCAGTGTACATCACGAGCGGCGCCGCTGGCAACAGCGAGGGCCACCAGACGTACAAGGTCTCCAACATCCCGTGGAACGTCATGACCGACATTGACAACTACGGCATCTCGATGCTCAAGGTGAACCGCACGGCGCTCACGTGGAGCTACATCGCGACTGGCTCGGGCGCCGTCATGGACGAGTTCACGATCGTGAAGGCGTAGAGCGGCGTTGCGACGCGCAGTCTCTAGTCTCAAGTGTCAAGTGTCGAGCAAGTGAGAGATAGAGAGAGAATCTGTCGTCTGATGCTCGCTCAAAGCAAGCGCAGACATGGAGACTGTGCGATCGAAGCACAGGCTCGCAAGTAGCTAAACGCACGTGAATGTAGCGATGCGAGCAGTTCTTAGTCAAGTGGATGCGAGCTCCTAGCTGTGCTTTGCGGCTGTGTGTTCGAGCACGATACGCCAGACTCACGCTTCGATCTCGTGCGAGTGACAGCACGCGCTCGCAAGATGCGCTCGCTCAGCTTCACTTCCGCTCCTCGCAACGCACTGCGTTTACACAGCCGCACCAGCAGCACCGACGTCTGTGCGCTGCTGCAATCGCACCAGCATCGTTGCTCGCAAAGGCGCTGACAAGCGTTGCGCCGAGCCCAGACGTGTCGCCGCAGCTTGGGATCCAAAAGCTTGTCTCAACGTATACTCATATCAAGTACAATGAATTTTGACAACCAATTGGCCAATCAGACGAGTGTACCCATGGGACCACACAAATCACAGTGGAGGGAATACACAAGCGCAGAACACAACAGTCTCCGTGCGCGGAGTCCGTCGTTTGCGTCCGACGTGTTCTCATTTGGCATGTGCATCCTCGAAGCCGTGAGCCAAGAGGTGCCGTGGGGGTACCACGTCGACGACGACACGGTGCGGTACCTCGTGCTGTCGGGTGAGTTGCCCGAGCAGCCAGCGAGCATGCCAGACCGCGTGTGGGACCTCGTAAAGCGCATGTGCCGCCTCGATCCGAAGGACCGACCGCGCCTTGCATCTGTCGTCGCGGAGCTAGGCGAGCTGATCCAAGACGACGCACTGGCGAAGACCGCGTCGAGCGTCTCGTCAGTGTCGGGCAAGGTAGCAGCAGATATGGCGGTAGCGTGCGAAGCCGCCGTCGCCACACCGACGCCAGTCTGTTCGAGCGGAGTGACGCAAGAGCAGCGGGCAAAGTTTGCTTCGCCGTTTGCTGACGCGTCAACACCACAGTCGCTCGAAGTCGCCATTGCCCACGACGACGTCACGAGAGTCGCGCATTGGCTCTCGACTTCAGTGGCGTTGCTCGAGTCGCCAGTCGACGGCTGGGATGCCGCGCCGCTCATTGTTGCAGCAGCGACTGGTGCAGGACGCGTGACGCAGCTGCTACTCGAGCGAGGGGCTAACACACACGCAGTCACGAGTGCGACTTCAAATCCAACGCTGCGCGATTTGGACGACACTAGCTGCACGGCACTGCACGTCGCGGCTCACGCAGGTCACGCGCACATTGTCACAGCGCTTGTGGCGGCCAATCGCGACGTCACCAGTGTCCGCACAGCCAAGCAGCGGAGCGCGGTGTACTTTGCCGCACAGGCTGGACACAGTGCAGTCGTCGAGGTGCTGGTGCGGCTTGGCGTCAACAGTGATGCAGTGTGCGAGAGCGAGACGGGGAAGACGGCGCTGATGGTCGCGGCCGACCACGGACAGCCCAAGTGTGTACATACACTGCTTCTCCTCGATCGCACGACAGACATCCACGCAAAAGACACCGACGGATCAACGGCACTCCACTACGCGGCCGCGAACGGACACATTGATGCCATTCACGAGCTGCTGCGCCACGGCGCACGCATCGAAGAGTCCGGCTACTTTGGCCACACACCGCTGATCGAAGCAGCGATGAACAATCAGCTCGAGTGTCTGCGCGTCTTGCTCAAGCACAAGCCGAACGTCCACGCAAAGAGTAAGAACGGCGCGACCGCACTTCAGGAAGCCGTGACAAAGGGCCACGTCGAGCTGATCAACGTGCTGCTCCGCCACGGTGCTCGCATCGAAGACGCTGACCGCAACGGCGATACGTCGCTGCACGTGGCGGTCGCACATGTGCAGCTCGAGAGTCTCCGCGCGTTGCTTGCGCACAAGCCGAACGTCAACGTCAAGCGAGCCGACGGTGTCACTGCGCTCAGCCAAGCAGTCGCAAAGCAGCACGTCGCATTCGTCGAGGCGTTGGTGGCCGCTGGCGCGACTGTCACGCGCGACGACTACCGCGTGGCGCGATGGAACAAGCACTTGGAGCTGATGATGGTGCTCGAGCCCCATGCGCCATCAGCGCTTGGGAGTCTCTTTCGGTAGCACCAGTAACAGTAGCAGTAGGTAGTAGAGGTGTGCAAATGGAAGACTGGAGCTGTCGTGTGCATGACGCTCAAGCCCGTGCTTGGATTCGTCAAGCGCGGTCTGATCGACAGCGTAAAGGACGCTCCTTGGAGCTCTCACGAGAGCATGCGCTACGATCGACGCTCCGGCTCAGCCAGAGCGTGCACTGTCGCCGCCTCGAAGCCGTCGAATGAAGTCGGGGACGCTCTCGAGCCGCTTCTTCACGACCGTCGGGAGAAACGCCGAGGCACTCGCGCTCGTCGTGAGCAGCGGAAAGACGTCGACACTGGACGCGCGCGCGTACTGGAAGCGCAAGTGCGAGCCATCGGCGTCGAGCGAGAGCTCCGAGGCGTCGAGAAACACGATGCGGAGGTCGCCGGTGCGGCTCAAGTACCCGCGACCGACGCCTGCGATCTCGACGGTGCGCACGTGGTCGAGTCGATCGCTATCGCCACAGACGCTCCGCGTGTCGTCGACACGTAGCGACTGACGGAGCGCGTCGCTCATGCTCGCGCTTGGTCGAAACGACGCCAGCAGCGACTCGGGCAGCGCGTCGTAGTGCACCATCGGGAGCTTGTTCGTCTCGAGCGCGAGCGCTTGCTTGCGCAGCTGCATCGTCCGGAGCGCTAGGCACTGGCAGAACCGCACAAGCACGCGCAACGAGTCGGCGATCGGCGATATTGTTGGCGCGTGCGAGCGACTGTGTCGTGACTCCAAGGCGCCTGGTGCTGGCATTCGAGTGCTGCTCCGCGGCCCAAACTCGTACCGCAGCGCCGCGCCATCAGCCGCTTTGCCAGCGATGACGCCAGTCGCTGGCGCGTACTCGATCTCGAGACCGTCTGCAACTTCGAGCAGGAACGTCGGGAGTCGCCCGACGTCGCTTGACTCGACGCATGTCCACGTCACGGATGCCCTCGCGCTCGGTCGAATACCGAGAGCTGGGACGTCCTGCAGTTCGAGGTGGAGGATCACAGACACGTACGACCGCACGCCACTCGCAGGTCTCGAGAGCGGCACGCGCGCGTCGCTGTCTGCGACTGACGCCGGACGATCAGTTACGATACTCGAGCGTCTCGGATCGATCGAGTCGATGCCGTTGCTACTGCTGTGGTGCTCTGCCACTGAGACGGATGATCGCTGGGACGGAGCGACTGGGAACGTTGCGTCATCGACCGAGTCGTCTTCGAACCGCGAGAGCGACGAGAGCGAGACGCTGCTGACGCTATCGCCAGCACTGCTGTTGTCGCTACTGTTGCTGCTGCTGTCGTCGGACGCTTCGCTGTCGCTCTCACTTCCTGATGCAGCAAGACGTCGCAGCAACTGTGTGTCGCGGGACATCGGCATCGGCTTGTGACTCCGCGACGCAGTCGAGCTCTCGGCTCGCCGACTTGGACGCGGCCGCGTGTACGCGCTTCGTTGACGAGCGCTAGCTGGTCTTGTGGAGCTCGTCGCGACGTCGTCTCGGGCCGTGGCGCCTGCCAAGTGCACGTGTGCGACAGTGTGCGGCCGAGCGCTGCGTTGGACACTCCGAGCGCCTGTTGCTGCTGCGTCTGGCGCGCGTCGGTGGAACTCACGGAGCCACGGATGCAGCAGCACTTGCTCAGCGGACGGCCGCCGCGACGGATCCTAGAACCAGACAGTCCAACGTCTATCAGTACTCTCGCGACACTCTGTGGCGCTCTCTCGCTCTCTCGATCGCCAAGGAGCAGATAGAGACGTACTGGCGTCAAGAGCCGCTTGATCAAGTCGCTAGCTGATGCAGAGAAGCCGTCGGGGAACACGAGCGCCTCGCTGCTCGCGTTCGCAACGTTCGCGAGCGTCTCGCTAGCCTCACAGTCGCACAAGAGCGTGAGGACACATCTCAGCAGCCTCGCCTCACAATCCCAGCGCAGCACATGGCTCGAGCATCAACGCACCTCACTTTGCGTCCTTCAAACGGTGCGCGACCGAGCAAGAGGCAGAAGAGGATGCACCCGAGCGACCACATGTCGACTGCTTCGCTGTACGCAGCGTCGTTCGCGAGGATCTCTGGCGCAATGAAGTTGGGCGTCCCGCAGATCGTCATGTTGTCGCCACTGCGTACGAGGCAGTCAGCAGCAGCAGTAGGTCGCACGTGAAGATACTTGTATACAGAGAGAGAGAGAGCGACTCTGGACGCACTGACAGGCACACGCACCTCGTGCGCGTCGCGAGTCCAAAGTCCGAGATCTTGACGTGTCCGTCGTGCGTCAGGAGCAGGTTCGCGAGCTTCAGGTCGCGGTGGAGCACGCCTTGCGCGTGCAAGTACGCAACGCCCAAGACCATCTGCAGACGCAAGCACAGGACGTCATGAGATGCAGGACGATGTCGGGGTCAAGCGCCTGGACGCACGCACCTCGTAGAACAGGCGCTTCGCGGTGCTTTCGTCGAGCCGCCGGTCTGGAAGCGACTTGACAAGCGCTGCAACGGAGCGCTGCTCGCAGTACTCGAGCACCATGTAGTAGTTGCGCGCGTCTTCAAAGACCTCCTGCGTACAGAGAGCGACCGAGTGAGTGGGTCTGTGCCACGGCGTCACTCTGTCAGATGCTGACGCACGAGCACACACACATTCACGTACGTGGACACAGAGAACGTGTGGGTGCTGCAGCTGTGTGTGGAGCACCATCTCTTGGCGAATCTTGTTCTCGAGCCGCGCGTGGCGCACGAGGAGCTTGTCAATCACTTTGATTGCGACGCGCGGCGACGAGTCGCTCTTGCTGAGCGGTGCATTGTCTGGCGCTGTAGACGGTAGCTGAGAGAACGAAGCGCTCGCGTCGGATGCGAGGCGCAGCTCGGCCAAGTACACGTGTGCAGTCGAGCCTTCACCGAGGAACTCGAGCAACGTGTAGTCCTGTTCGCATTGGCACGAGCGTCAAAGAGAGACAAATGGGCATGTAAGAGAGTGGAGTACACGATCAGAGTATCTAAGCGCGTAGAGACGTACGCTGATACTCCGTGCAGGTGTCGAGACGCTTGCAGCAGCGTGTTCGCGAGCGCTATCGACATCGCCGTTGCGTTCCATGCCAACAGCATCACGTGCTGATGCCACAATTGACAAGCAATGCGCTGTTTCAATTGTAATAGTGAAGAAAATCAGAGAAGTGCAACTTTGCCCTTTCAATATCGCTAGTGAAGAAAACAAGAGAGTCACTATTAGAACTTTGTATTGAAAGGCAGTGAAAACGTCAATTTATCTCACCAATGATGGAGCACAGTACAGATAAATTATGGCGTCTGCACATACAGCAAAGACATGTTTTGTCTACAATCACAGCGTTGTGTAGGCCAAACACTTCGCCATAACGCAAGTATAAACTCGCTAGATCGCTGTGCTGCTAGGCAGTGCAAAGGTGGTTCAACGTGCACAAGCTGTTGACCAGCTCTTGCTTTAGCCGAAACGGCAAACCACGTCGAAGGAGTTCGTACACATCAGTGGAGAATGGACGCACGTTTGTGTACTCCGGTGACACTAGAACTGTGTCAAAGGCGGGTGTGCAGTTCGAGCTCTCGATCACCAGCAGTCGGCTCGTCTTTAGCGGTTGTAGTCGCCGTGCTTGTACTGTGGCAGCGGACGCTGTAGGGCTAGCCGGTGCACGCGAAGCAATGTCTAAGATCACCCACTTTCCAGGCAGCTCGACGATCTAGCGTGCGTGAAACGTGATCAGTGGCTGGTACCAGGCGGTACAGCCGCGCTTTACCGATGTGCGCTCATGCGCTCGGCGAGCAACCCGCGCGGATCTTTCACAAACGTGTTCTTGCCCAGAAACTGGACAAGCCCGTCGACCGCCGTCTGCGCTTTTGCCGACTCTTCTTGAGCCGTCGCGCTCGCTTTGATAAAGTCGGATTTCAAGCGACCATTCGTCTGCGTTGCACCGGTGAGCGCTCGCTGCGTCAGTTCAAGGCTCCATTGCAACGCTGAATGAGCCGCTTCGCTAACGCGCGCTCAAGCTCTGCGAGGCGTGCTCGCACGGCTCGATCCAGCGTTGTTTCAACTGTGATTGTGAAGATAGTCAAGGCAATGAAGACAATATTTTCAATCCTGTCATTTAATTAATTATGAGAGCACGAGAGTCGCGTTTGTATTGTCAGGTATCGAAATCGTCATAGCACTCACACGATTTACCACACTAAGAACGAAGTACAATGAGGATTGGCTATGGTGACTGTATATGTACAACGATAGTCGTTGCGCATGTACCACGGAAGCGGCGCATGTACAGCTTCAAGTCAGTGTTGCTTATCGACACTCGTTCTCTATCAGCAACAGTTATACCACCAAGTAAATTAATGTCGCACAGAAAAATTAGAATTTTTGAAAGAGAACCATAGTGGCCCAGTTGACACGTTTTGTGTTGAGTATTATGTAATTTATCTCCACAATCAAGACATGGCCTCAATTGATTTAATGAGTGAAACGACAATAACCGGTGGATTGATGATTTCGTTTGCAAAATTTTTACACTATCGTACCTATATGAATACTTATTATACGTGGCTACTGTAATATATTACGTGTAACAGACTTAAGTCGATTTGGCAATGTACCTCTGCGCAGGTGACATCGCAACCACGTTGAGGTTACAATGATGTTAGCAAATGAAATGCATACTACGTCGTTTGTCGTATAGAGGATTTATAGTGGAAATCATGTGTATTTATTGTATGTCCGTTGTCAACTGATGCAAAATTGTCAAGTAGTTTTCAAAAATAACAGTTATAGCAACAAAAGTGTTGCTGCTACCGTGTTATTGTCTACGTTGCAGTAATTTTTACGTATGTTTTAATGACAGCAACAATAGTATTGTTGCTCCAAGTTTAGCAGGATATCAGTCAAAAATGCATCACAGTCTCCAAGACTTAATGCCAGTCAAAAATATACCACAATCTTCAACACTGAATGTCAGTCAAAAATGCACCACAACCTGCAACATGGTACTGTTAAAACCGAGTTTTAATCACTTGCAGCCATCATTTACCAAGCAACGACCTCGCGACTGATCAAGCAACTTCCAGCTGCACCAATGGACGCGTTCATGGTGCAAATGTGTCATCCACACGGGCGCTCAATCACATCCACACTTGTATGAGCACACACTCGTGTGGACGCACGCAGCGGTGCCCAAATGACTGGAAATTTGCTCCATATGTGTGTGCTTGCTGTGCGCACCAAAAGACACATACATATCGGACAGACAAGCCTTGCTTGAGTGAGCAATCGCTTCAAACTACAAACTGGACTGCAGACATGTTGTGTGTCAATGCAACTCATGCGCAAAGCAAATGCGTGATGCACATCCAAGCAAGCAAGCAAGCAAGCAAGCAAGCATCGCGCACACCGCACACAACTCTCTTGCTAAGCACTCGGTTGGTTGCTCGGTTGCTTTGCTCCACTGTCTGAGTTGGGTACATACATGCACAAGTCCTGGTTGAAGTTGCCTTCAACTGGCCAAATTTTCCTGACAAACTTTTCTAGCTTTGGATGGATGGCTCGGACGTCGATTCAGAAGGCGCTCACGTCGTACGCATACGCACTTCTTGTGCTCACAGCAGAGCGTCTTGGGCTAACAGAGCAGGGCATAGGCACAACGAGAGGCACAGTACTACAAACAGCACGTTCGCAGGGGTCGTCCAAAAATCCAGCAACGCGCTCGCAACGAGAGATCTCGTGCCTGCGAGTACGAGTGCGAGACGCACCATCGCGATGCACACGCAAAGTGACAGATGTTGCTTGCTACGCGTCATGAAAGGAAGTGTGTGTGTCTTTGCGCATTTGCATGCACATCGGCAGAAAGATCGTGCAAGTTGCAAGTTGCAAGTTGTAAACTGCTGTTGTTGCTGTAAGTCGGAAGCTGCTGTTGCTCTAAGCTGTTGCTGTTGTGTTGTTGTTCTGTGCAATGGCAATAGAGCGCATCAAGCCAAGCTCAAGTGTCGAGTGCAAGTGTGTGGAACTCGAGCCTTTCAGCGTCGTGGAGACGATGGATGTAACCTCTCTCTCTCTCTATCTCTCTCTCGGTCGCCTCACTCTGCTTTTCGCCATCAACGACGCGCGTCAAAGCAACACGACCAGCACTTTGCGTCGTACTACACGACCTTGCTTTCGCTCTCTCTCTCTCTCTCTCGTGCACACGCATTGACACGTCAACGATGAAGCTCGTCACGGCTGCCACCACGGCCACTGCCATTGCCATCGCGTGCCTCGTGAGCTGCGCATCAACTGCTGCAGCCACTGCACCTGCGCTGGGGCAGCACCACCAGAGTCCAAACTTGCGTGCGGTTCCGCGAGAGCTCCTCAGTCCGCCGCGCGAACCGCCGTACTGCGTCCGCGAAGACGCGTACGACTTTGTCGACAACGACTTGGAGAACAGACCAGGACAGGTCGGCGACTGCTGCGGCTACTGCGACGAGCGCTACGAGTGCGCGGCGTGGTCCTGGAGCAACCACAACGGCGGCACGTGCTGGCTCAAGCGCGGCCGCGGCACAGTCGTCTCGAACGCAAACGTCATCTCGGGCGTCAAGATGGGCTACCGGGAGTTCTACCCGTGCGCCGACCTCGAGTACAACGTCGACTTTGTTGGCTACGACATCACGAACGTCCGCATGCTCAAGCCAGCAGACTGCTGCGGCGAGTGCGCGCGTGTGGCAGGCTGCAAGGCGTTCACGCACACGACGTACAACGGCGGCACGTGCTGGCTCAAGAGCCAGAAGGGCCGCACGGTCTACAACCCCGACGCCACGTCCTCGATCGCGTACGGCGCGAGCTTCATCGTGCGCAACTGCGGCCTCGAAGCGAACGTCGACTACGTCGGGAATGACATCGGGAGCGAGCGTGCGAGCGCGCCGGGCGAGTGCTGCGCCAAGTGCCAGGCGTTCACCGGCTGCCGCGCGTTCTCGTGGAGCATGCAGGACGGCGGCACGTGCTACTTCAAGAACCGCAAGGACGCGACGGTCGCCAAGAGCGGCGTCACGTCGGCTGCGGTGCTCCCGAACCCGCGCGCGCCGAGCTGTGCGATGCAGCTCGGGACGGACTTTGTCGGCAACGACATTGGCAGCGCGGCGAGCGCAGACCCGTACGGCTGCTGCTCGATCTGCATGAAGACGACCGGCTGCGGCGCGTTCTCGTGGACGAACCAGAGCGGCGGCACGTGCTGGCTCAAGAGCAGCAAAGGCGCGACGGTCGCGAACGCCAACGTCCAGTCGGCAGTCGTGTGACGCGACAGAGTTAGTGCGCACCGCTTCACGTAGCGTCCAGCGCGTGCGTCTGCAGCACTCGTCCGTCGTGTGTCGTCGCACTGCGCATCCTCCTCTTTGCTTCTTTGGTTCTTCAGATGGGGCCATTCTGCATGTCTTGGGTCGTCAATGAGCTTGGCAAACAGGAGCGTCAGAGTCTCAGAGCGTCAGATCAGTAGCAGCTCAGTGGACCTGCTCTCTTTGCCGACTTCCTTGTTCGCTCGTTCGCTCGCTCGCTTGCTCTACACTCTGGTATCTACCACTGCTAGGACACCAGTCCGTCGTCTTGCTTGCAATGGAGCACCATGACATTGTGCACAACATCGATCGCCGTGTGTGCTCTTCTCGTTCAACGACATGTGCCTCTCTGTTGCATGAGCACTACGAGTGCGAGAATGGCGCTCCAGCTCTCTCATCTCGTCTTGTCTTGACTTGTTCGCGAAGGTTCACACTGTTGTCGTACTTGGTTCTGGAGATCCTCTATCCATCCAGTCGTCGTCGATCCAACTCACACACACGCACACTCACATCGTGATGCACTCGCAGCATCCGTGCCATTGCTGCTAACAGAGCTCTCATTCAAGACCCAGAGCTCAAGACCCAGGACTCAGCACTCGCACTCGAACTTGCACTCGATCTCGCACAAGCACTTGCGAGTCTAGAGCTCTCGCGTAGAGCAACCATTCCCACGCTCATCGGAGTGAATGGCGGTCACGAATTCCATGCGCTCGAGGTCACAAGCGCACACACCGATTGGTCATGCGTCCGAACGCTTGTGAGGACTCCAACGACGATGACAAGGACAAGGACAACAAGGATGAGCATGGACGAGCGAGTGAACTGCACCGAACGACTTTGGCGCAGACGAATGGATGATGCCTTTGTCGAACGCAAAAGAATGTACGAAAGTGAAGCCACGTCATTTGCGTCGCTCCCTTATCTTCTTCTCTATGCGTTCTTTCCTACGCGCGAACACAACCGAAACAAGCAGATGTAAAGACATTTGCCACCGACTGTCACACGCTGTGCCACTACCTCGCTTGCTGCTGCCACACTCTCACTCTTCGTGCGCAAAGGATCACCAGCTCACGCTGCCAGACGAATCCAAGCGCCACGAGCGAGCGCTCGCACACAACGCGACTCGCCACGCATCGCTCAAGCCGCCGCCTTCTCGTCTTCTCCTCGTCCTTGCGACCAAGCGCCGCTTCCAGCCACCACCACGCAGAGCTCACAGCACACCACAACACACTCACACACATACACAACCATGGCAAGCGAGTTCAAAATGACGATCTGCTGCATGGGCGCTGGCTACGTCGGCGGTCCGACCATGGCGGTCATTGCGTCGTTCTGCCCCGACATCAAGGTCGTCGTCGTCGACATCTCGGAGACGCAGATCGCCAAGTGGAACAGCATGGACGACATCCCGATCTACGAGCCAGGGCTGAAAGAGCTCGTGCACGCGCGTCGCGGCAAGAACCTCTTCTTCTCCACGGACCTCGACAAGTACATCAACGAAGCCGACATCATCTTTGTGTGCGTGAACACGCCGACGAAAGCCTCGGGCATTGGCGCTGGGAGCGCCGCCGACACGAAGAACTGCGAAGCGTGCGCGCGCAAGATCGCGCAGGTCGCGACGTCGAACAAGATCGTGGTCGAGAAGTCGACTGTGCCCGTGCGCACGGCCGAGTCGATCTCGGCTGTGCTGTCTGCGAACGCAAAGGGCCTCAAGTTCGAAGTGCTGTCGAACCCCGAGTTCCTCGCAGAAGGCACTGCGATCGACGACCTCCAAGCGCCGTCGCGCATTCTCATTGGCGGCCCCGAGACACCGAGCGGACATGCGGCAGTTGAGAAGCTCGTGAGCGTCTACGAGCACTGGGTCCCTCGCGGTACGTCACTTGCATGCGCACGTTTGCTGTTGCTGGCAGACGCCCGTTGCCTGTTCTCACACGTGTGTGTGTGATTGTCTGTGTCGCTAGAGCGCATCATCACGACGAACGTGTGGTCGTCGGAGCTCTCGAAGCTCGTCGCGAACGCGTTCCTCGCGCAGCGCATCTCGAGCATCAACTCGATCTCCGCCGTGTGCGAAGCCACGGGCGCGAACGTCCACGAAGTCGCAAAGGCCGTTGGCGCAGACGACCGCATCGGGAGCAAGTTCCTCAACTGCTCGGTCGGCTTTGGTGGCTCGTGCTTCCAAAAGGTACGCATCTGATTATACGTTTGCTTGTTTGTCTGCGCAACATATAAAATCCGTTCTGACAACGTATAAAACGCAATGTGTAGGACATTCTGAACCTCGTGTACCTCGCCCAGACGTTCAACTTGCCGGAAGTGGCCGAGTACTGGCGCGGCGTCGTGACGATGAACGAGTACCAGAAGACGCGGTTCGCCACGACGATGGTCCGGCGCATGTTCAACACCGTGACGGGCAAGAAGATCTGCATCTTTGGCTTTGCGTTCAAGAAAGACACGGGCGACGTGCGCGAGACGCCGGCGGCGACGATCATCAAGTACCTTTTGGAAGAGAAAGCGCGCATTGCAGTCTACGACCCGCAAGTCAAGGTCGAGGACATGATGGCTGAGCTGCAGTACCAGGGCGTGAGCGAGCAGACGCACCCGGGCTTTGCGAGTCTCTTGACTGTCCACTCGGACCCGTACGACGCC
Organism: Pythium guiyangense; assembly: GCA_003730235.1. NCBI lineage: Eukaryota > Oomycota > Peronosporomycetes > Pythiales > Pythiaceae > Pythium > Pythium guiyangense. Next base: position 393,696 of record QXDM01000029.1, read on the forward strand.
GCGAAGGACGCGCACGCGATCGCAGCGCTCACCGAGTGGGACGAGTTCAAGACGCTCGACTACGCGGCGATCTACGGCGCGATGACCAAGCCGGCGTTCATCTTTGACGGCCGCAACGTCCTGCCGCACGAGACGCTGCGTGCGCTCGGCGCAAAGGTGTACGTCATCGGTCGCGCGCAGGTGATCACGGGCGAGCTGGCGTTCTAGAGAGCGACTGCGTGAGAGACGGAGAGAGAGAGAGAGACGTAGGACGTAGGACACAAGGCGCTGGAGCAGAAGTAGCAGCAGCGCCACGACCCTCGATGGACACATACACGGCACTAGATCAGACTCGCTCTTACGAAGGCGCTACACGCGTCCGAGCGACGCGTTCTTGCGCTCTTCCTTCGCAATGTACTCGCTGATGCCGCGCGGGAGGTGCGTGAGGCTCACGACGCCGCGCTTCTTGCTCACTTCGAAGACGCGCACGGGCGGCGCGGCGGCCGTGGCGTCGTCCGCGTCGCTGTCGCTGCTGTCGCCGTCGTCGCGGCCGCTCTCGAGGATGCGGAGGAAGTGGACGTCGTGCGAGATGAGCACGACGGCGCCCTGGTACCGCCGCAGCGCGTCGCCAAAGACCTGGATCGTGCTCATGTCCAAGTGGTTCGTCGGCTCGTCGAGCAAGAGCACGTGCGGCGGGAACGGGAACGTCGCCGCCGCGAGGCCGAGGCGCACGAGCTGGCCGCCCGAGAGCTGGCTGATCGGGACGGTCGTGACCGTGTCGTTCACGAGCCCGAAGCTCCCCAAGTGCGCGCGGAGCTTGCCGTCGCGCGCGTTCGCATGCGAACCACTCAACATGGCGTCCGCGGCGCTCGGGTCGTCGTCCAAGCGCTTGCGCAGGAACTCGACCGCCGTGAGCGACCGCGTCGCTGCGCTGCGCTTGAGGTCCTCGACGTGGTGCTGCATGAGCGACGCCACGCGCGCACCGTGAAAGTACTGGAGCTTGCCGCGCACGGGTGCGAGCGAGCGGTCGAGGAGACTCATGAGCGTCGTCTTGCCGGCGCCGTTGCGGCCCACAAGCACGACTTTGTCGCCGTACTGGACCGTCAAGTTGACGTTCTCGAGCGCAAACGGCGGCGTCGCGGGCGTGCTCGAGGCAGTCGGCTGCTCGTAGTGGAAGCTCACGCTCTCGAGCGAGAGCATCGTCGCGTTCTTGAGACTCGCGAGGTTCCGGATCTGCGGCGGCGTCCCCGAGAGGATCTTCCACGCCGAGTAGACCGCGCCAGTCTCAAACATGGCCGTGTCCGTCGCGCCATCGCGGAGTGAGTCGTAGTACCCAATGCGGTCGCGATTGAGCTTGAAGCGATGGCCGCTCGCGTTCTTCTCGTTCCCGATGCGCTCCATCTTCTTCTTGCGCGACGCCGCGACGTGGAGCTTCTTGTCGTCCTTGGACTTGGCCGCTTGCTGCTGGAGCTTGCTCACCATCTTGCTCATCTTGTCAGTCTTGAGCTCGAGCTTGGTCTGCAGGCGCTCGTGGAAGAGCTTCTTCGACCGCATCGCCTCTTCGTACGTGTCGTAGTTGCCGTCAAAGTACGCGAGCGTCTTGTCGTAGCCGCGGAACTGGATGATCTCGTCTGCGACGGCGTTCAACACGAAGCGGTCGTGCGACACGAGCACGATCGTGATCGGCGTCCCGAGCACGTCGTCCAGGCGCTGCAAGTACTCGGTCAGCCACAGGATCGACGGCATGTCCAAGTGGTTCGTCGGCTCGTCCAGCAGCAAAAAGTCCGGCTCCATGAACAGCACGCGCGCAAAGAGCACGCGTACGCGCCAGCCGCCACTGAGTGACGCGAACGGCGCGTCCTGCTTCGCAGGGTCAATGCCCATGCTACTGAGGATCCGCCGCGCACGCGCCTCCATCGACGCTTCGTCCAGGACCTTGAGCGCGTGCTCGTACGTCTGCGCTTTGTCGTGGAGTTCGCGCACGACCGACGCCTCGTCCTGCGCCGCGACGAACGCGTGCTCTGGGCGCTCGAGCGTATAGCAGAGCTCTTGCTTGAGCCGCGCGACCTTGGCCTCGACCTCCAGGAGCCGCAAGCGCGCGTCTTTCCCGAGCATGCCGCTCCGCTTGACCGCGATCTTGTTCGCGGCGTCCCACTCGTCTGCGACTTCGAGGTTCTTCACCTGCAAGAGCGCGTGCAGGAGCTCGGCTTTGTGCGACGCAAAGGCGCCAGTCGCATCCGGTTCGACGAGCGGCCGCGTCACGATTCGCGTCTTGTGCTGCAGCGCCTTCACGCGCGTGTCGGCGTCGAGGACGACCTGGAGCACCGACTTGCTGAGCTCGTCGCTCGCGATCGCGCCCGTGTCGAGCTGGTTCACGTACAGGATCTTGAGCGACTGCGGCAAGCCCTCGACCAAGCCGTCAGCGAGCGCTTGCAAGAGCGTCGACTTGCCAATGCCGTTCGGGCCAATGAGGCCGTAGTTCGTGCCGTAGTTGAGCTTGAGCTGCGTGTCGCGCAGGAGCTCGATCGCCTGGGTGTTCCCAGTCGGCGGCGCGATCCAGACCGTGAACTGGTTGAGCAAGACGTTCTTGCCGAACTCGTCGAACGTGACGGTGTGGAAGCGACTCTGCTGCGACGTCACGAAGATCTGCGGCGCGTTCGTCGGGTTCGTCGTGAGGTCCGCGTCGTGCGTCGCGAGCGAGAGATTCGCCATACGTGTGTTCTCTTTGTCGTCTGCGTTGCTCTCGCTCGCGTCTGCGCTTGCAGCGGCTGTCGCGCTCTTCTTGCGGCTCGCGCTGCTGCCGCCGCTGCTCTTCTTCTCGCTGCGCTTGAGCGACCGGAGCTCTTTCTTCGAGAGCGACGGCTTGTTCGGGTCGACCTCGATCGCTACGTTCACGGGCTTGCGCGTGCCGAGCGTGTACATCGTCGGGAGCATGTTGCTGCTGTTGCTGCGCGCGGCGCAGTCTTTCTCGAGTGCGTTGCGTGTGTCTGCGGTGCTGCGCGATTCGAGTTGTGCGAGTTGTCGGCTGATGGGCATCACGCGCAAGTCCAACAACTATGCTCCTAATACAGGCCTCTTGACTTGATCATTGTATGCCACCGCAGAGAACAATCGCTGAAGGTGCCGACTGGCGAAGTGCCACACCAGCTGTACACAATTGTCGTGAAGCCATCAAGTGACGAACAGCGTTGGTGATCCATTGAGAGGGAGCTCAAGATGCCAACGAGCAAGAACGGCTGGTCCGCGTGCGCACGTTCAAGGCAAAGACGGTAATCAAGCGAACGTGCAAGTGGCTTTGATTCGTACCAGTCGTCATTCGCTTCCGACCGCATGGAGGTCCGGTTCGTGCAGAGTGAGAGTGAGTGAGAGTGAGTGAGAGTGTGTGGAGAGCAAGGACGCTGTCGTCGCTACTGCTCCTGCCTCTTACTGGTGGCGAAAGAACATCCACGTGCCGAGGAGCAGCGCTTGGATCGCGACAAACACTGGGAGCGAAGCGAAGCCAGTGAATGTACTGCCGCTCCCAGACGCTGGCACCGCCGTCGTCGATGCTGGCGTCGGCGCTACAGTCGTTGTCGTCGGCGTCGTCGGTTCCGCCGTGGTTGGCGTCGGAGTTGTCGACAACGTGTCTCCGATTGCACTCTCGCTGCCAGAGTTTTCGGCTGGTGGTGATGTTGGCGCAGCTGTCGTTGGCTCTGGGGTCGTCGTCGATGGTGGCGCCGTCGTCGTTGGCTCTGGCGTTGGTGGTGCCGTGGTCGGTGCTGCAGTCGTTGGTTCTGGCGTTGGTGGCGCTGCAGTCGTAGGCTCTGGCGTTGGTGCCTCAGTAGTCGTTGGGAGCGTAGTCTTGTCGCTCTCGACGCAGTGGTGGCACCGCAGCATGTTCTCGGGATCGTACTTGGTCTTTGTCGCGACGAGCTTGGCGTAGTTCGCAGAGCCCCAGAACACGTTCGCCCACTCAGCTTCGATGTAGTCGCTCTCGGCAAAGTACGCGCCGCAGCCGGCGCCAGCGACGTCTCGGAGCGGCTTGCCCATGTCGGACACAGCCTTGACCTTGGTCGTCACCTCTGCGCGCGTCGACACAGACACGCTCTCTGCGAGGACGGCCGAGATGAGCTGCGCCATGTCCGTGACGACAAGGTGCAAGCACGAGTCGCGCCACGACGGCGTCACGGACGTGAGCTTGCTGTCTGCGTCTGCAGTCGACACGGCGCCACCGGTGACGATGTTGAGCTGTGCCGTGAAGTACGGGTACGCTGCGACGTAGTCGCTGATGACCTTCACGAGCTGAGCGGGTGCAGCGCAAAGGGACATCGGAATGAGACGCGAGACCATGTTGCTGAGCGTCCCGACGCTCTCGGGATGGTCGAGCGGATACGCGTCGGCGTGCCAGTCGAGGAACGACGATTGCTCAGTCAGTGCGCTCGGCACGTTCTCGACGAGCTTGTTCGCTCCCACGAGCGCGTCGATCTTGGTTTGCAATGGCGCAAGGAGCGCCGTTGCTTGAGCCTTTGTGCCGTTGATGACAAGTCGCCCAGCGAGACGCTGACCGAGCTCTGCGCCGTAGTACGTCGGGTACCCGCCGACGACGACGTCATTGGCCTTCATCGAGACGTCTGCGACCCACGTGAGCAAGCTCGTGATGAGCTCTGCGCCAGCCTCTGGCGTCTGTGGCGCCAAGTCAAAGACGTAGCCAGTCACTGCCTGCTTCTTGTGGAGCTTGTACGCAACAGACGTGACAATGCCGTACGTGCTGCCACCACCGCCGCGGAGAGCCCAGAACAGGTCCGGGTTCGAGCACGGCGACGCGTCGACTGTCGTACCATTGACGAGCACGACAGTGAACTTGAGCACATTGTCAACGCCGAGACCGAACGCTGGGCTCGAGAACGAGTGACCGCCGCCTTGGACCCAGCCGCCGACTGCACCGACCGTGCGCGACGCACCACCGACGACGTGGTAGTTCGCGGCGTTCACAGTTGCGTACACGTCGCCCCAGCGTGCACCACCGCGCGCAATCACAGCTGGCGCAGCAGTATCCGAAGCGCACGCTTGGAACGCCGTGTCGATCTCGACGCCTTTGAACTTGTGAAGCCAGATCATAAGCGCGTACTTGTTAGCGATCGAGCGTCCTTGGAGGTCGTGCCCTGTGTTCTTGATCACAACCTGGAGGTTCTTCTGCGCAGCGAACGCGAGCGCAGCAGCGATGTCTGCGTTGCTCGAGACCGCGACACCGAACGACGAGATCGCGCCTTGGTCACACACGCCAGTGTCGCGGAACGCGTTGAACTCGTCCAAGGCGCGCAAGAAGCAGATCTTGTCGTCGCTGTCTTGCGTGAAGACCGGGTAAGCGTAGCCGCCAGGGAGCGTCGAGATCCAGTCGGCGTCGGCAGACTTGCCGAGGAGGTCAACGCACGTGTCGTCGCTGCCGCTCGATGCGCATGGCTTGAGTGGCGGGTCGATCGCAATGAGCTTGCCCACGACGCTCGTGTTGAATGCTGTCCAGTCGCTCGCACTCGGCCAACACGCTGCAGATTCGCAGTACGTCGTCGTCGTTGCTGCACTCACAGCCGCACGCCTGACCGAGTTGCTAGTGATGACTGCAGCGAGCAGGATCGAGCGCCAACCTGCGCGAGCCTTCATCGCTGAGGAAAGGTGAAGGACGATCGTAGAAGCAAGGGAGAAGCTTAGGCTGGCTGGAGTGAGGCGCGGTCGTGACTTGCGAGGACGGATGCAAATCGAGAACTGCGTGCAGCTGCTGCTGGACGATCGCTGGGCTGTGCTGCTGGTCCTCGTCGGTTGCTTGACTCGGAATAGCTAGTCGTTGCGAGTCATGTCGAGGACTCGAAGTCGGCGCGTCCATAGTCACAAGTCATACGAAGGGCCTTCTCGACCGGAGTCCAACGCTCACGATGCTCTCACTTATCATGCTCGTGAACGCTCGCATACATCCTATTCCGAGCCAAGCCACGCGACGACGACTGTAGTTTGAGATCGCGCAAATGCTCGGCAGCCGCGCAGAGAGTTGAGTGTCTGAAGACCGCGTGCACCTAACTCTACTTCGCATCCGACTCGTGTCAATCGAGATGGCGACACTGACGACGACGACGGCAAGAGTAGCAATGTCTACACTGCTTGTCTATAGTCTACCACTTCATACCATTCAGCTAGTCCACACGCGAACGAGATGTTCATCCGTCGTTCGGTGCAGTTCACTCGCTCGTCCATGCTCATCCTTGTTGTCCTTGTCCTTGTCATCGTCGTTGGAGTCCTCACAAGCGTTCAGACGCATGACCAATCGGTGTGTGCGCTTGTGACCTCGAGCGCATGGAATTCGTGACCGCCATTCACTCCGATGAGCGTGGGAATGGTTGCTCTACGCGAGAGCTCTAGACTCGCAAGTGCTTGTGCGAGATCGAGTGCAAGTTCGAGTGCGAGTGCTGAGTCCTGGGTCTTGAGCTCTGGGTCTTGAATGAGAGCTCTGTTAGCAGCAATGGCACGGATGCTGCGAGTGCATCACGATGTGAGTGTGCGTGTGTGTGAGTTGGATCGACGACGACTGGATGGATAGAGGATCTCCAGAACCAAGTACGACAACAGTGTGAACCTTCGCGAACAAGTCAAGACAAGACGAGATGAGAGAGCTGGAGCGCCATTCTCGCACTCGTAGTGCTCATGCAACAGAGAGGCACATGTCGTTGAACGAGAAGAGCACACACGGCGATCGATGTTGTGCACAATGTCATGGTGCTCCATTGCAAGCAAGACGACGGACTGGTGTCCTAGCAGTGGTAGATACCAGAGTGTAGAGCAAGCGAGCGAGCGAACGAGCGAACAAGGAAGTCGGCAAAGAGAGCAGGTCCACTGAGCTGCTACTGATCTGACGCTCTGAGACTCTGACGCTCCTGTTTGCCAAGCTCATTGACGACCCAAGACATGCAGAATGGCCCCATCTGAAGAACCAAAGAAGCAAAGAGGAGGATGCGCAGTGCGACGACACACGACGGACGAGTGCTGCAGACGCACGCGCTGGACGCTACGTGAAGCGGTGCGCACTAACTCTGTCGCGTCACCCGACTGCCGACTGGACGTTGGCGTTCGCGACCGTCGCGCCTTTGCTGCTCTTGAGCCAGCACGTGCCGCCGCTCTGGTTCGTCCACGAGAACGCGCCGCAGCCGGTCGTCTTCATGCAGATCGAGCAGCAGCCGTACGGGTCTGCGCTCGCCGCGCTGCCAATGTCGTTGCCGACAAAGTCCGTCCCGAGCTGCATCGCACAGCTCGGCGCGCGCGGGTTCGGGAGCACCGCAGCCGACGTGACGCCGCTCTTGGCGACCGTCGCGTCCTTGCGGTTCTTGAAGTAGCACGTGCCGCCGTCCTGCATGCTCCACGAGAACGCGCGGCAGCCGGTGAACGCCTGGCACTTGGCGCAGCACTCGCCCGGCGCGCTCGCACGCTCGCTCCCGATGTCATTCCCGACGTAGTCGACGTTCGCTTCGAGGCCGCAGTTGCGCACGATGAAGCTCGCGCCGTACGCGATCGAGGACGTGGCGTCGGGGTTGTAGACCGTGCGGCCCTTCTGGCTCTTGAGCCAGCACGTGCCGCCGTTGTACGTCGTGTGCGTGAACGCCTTGCAGCCTGCCACACGCGCGCACTCGCCGCAGCAGTCTGCTGGCTTGAGCATGCGGACGTTCGTGATGTCGTAGCCAACAAAGTCGACGTTGTACTCGAGGTCGGCGCACGGGTAGAACTCCCGGTAGCCCATCTTGACGCCCGAGATGACGTTTGCGTTCGAGACGACTGTGCCGCGGCCGCGCTTGAGCCAGCACGTGCCGCCGTTGTGGTTGCTCCAGGACCACGCCGCGCACTCGTAGCGCTCGTCGCAGTAGCCGCAGCAGTCGCCGACCTGTCCTGGTCTGTTCTCCAAGTCGTTGTCGACAAAGTCGTACGCGTCTTCGCGGACGCAGTACGGCGGTTCGCGCGGCGGACTGAGGAGCTCTCGCGGAACCGCACGCAAGTTTGGACTCTGGTGGTGCTGCCCCAGCGCAGGTGCAGTGGCTGCAGCAGTTGATGCGCAGCTCACGAGGCACGCGATGGCAATGGCAGTGGCCGTGGTGGCAGCCGTGACGAGCTTCATCGTTGACGTGTCAATGCGTGTGCACGAGAGAGAGAGAGAGAGAGAGCGAAAGCAAGGTCGTGTAGTACGACGCAAAGTGCTGGTCGTGTTGCTTTGACGCGCGTCGTTGATGGCGAAAAGCAGAGTGAGGCGACCGAGAGAGAGATAGAGAGAGAGAGAGGTTACATCCATCGTCTCCACGACGCTGAAAGGCTCGAGTTCCACACACTTGCACTCGACACTTGAGCTTGGCTTGATGCGCTCTATTGCCATTGCACAGAACAACAACACAACAGCAACAGCTTAGAGCAACAGCAGCTTCCGACTTACAGCAACAACAGCAGTTTACAACTTGCAACTTGCAACTTGCACGATCTTTCTGCCGATGTGCATGCAAATGCGCAAAGACACACACACTTCCTTTCATGACGCGTAGCAAGCAACATCTGTCACTTTGCGTGTGCATCGCGATGGTGCGTCTCGCACTCGTACTCGCAGGCACGAGATCTCTCGTTGCGAGCGCGTTGCTGGATTTTTGGACGACCCCTGCGAACGTGCTGTTTGTAGTACTGTGCCTCTCGTTGTGCCTATGCCCTGCTCTGTTAGCCCAAGACGCTCTGCTGTGAGCACAAGAAGTGCGTATGCGTACGACGTGAGCGCCTTCTGAATCGACGTCCGAGCCATCCATCCAAAGCTAGAAAAGTTTGTCAGGAAAATTTGGCCAGTTGAAGGCAACTTCAACCAGGACTTGTGCATGTATGTACCCAACTCAGACAGTGGAGCAAAGCAACCGAGCAACCAACCGAGTGCTTAGCAAGAGAGTTGTGTGCGGTGTGCGCGATGCTTGCTTGCTTGCTTGGATGTGCATCACGCATTTGCTTTGCGCATGAGTTGCATTGACACACAACATGTATGCAGTCCAGTTTGTAGTTTGAAGCGATTGCTCACTCAAGCAAGGCTTGTCTGTCCGATATGTATGTGTCTTTTGGTGCGCACAGCAAGCACACACATATGGAGCAAATTTCCAGTCATTTGGGCACCGCTGCGTGCGTCCACACGAGTGTGTGCTCATACAAGTGTGGATGTGATTGAGCGCCCGTGTGGATGACACATTTGCACCATGAACGCGTCCATTGGTGCAGCTGGAAGTTGCTTGATCAGTCGCGAGGTCGTTGCTTGGTAAATGATGGCTGCAAGTGATTAAAACTCGGTTTTAACAGTACCATGTTGCAGGTTGTGGTGCATTTTTGACTGACATTCAGTGTTGAAGATTGTGGTATATTTTTGACTGGCATTAAGTCTTGGAGAATGTGATGCATTTTTGACTGATATCCTGCTAAACTTGGAGCAACAATACTATTGTTGCTGTCATTAAAACATACTTGAAAATTACTGCAACAGTTGACAATATTATCTGGTTGACAATTTTGAAACCATTGACAATTTTCTCTACACGAAAAACTACATCGCTAACTAACCGTGTACGCAATTGTACACTGTGGTCACAACGCTACCAAACACGCCAGGACATTGACATATCAACTGAGTCTTTTGCATACAATATACAGCCAACTTACACTTCAAGTACTCAATATATATATACAGCATTGATATAGCTGTACTAGTCCTCAGAGCAATCTTGCCGCAGAAATCATCGGTAATCCATAGTCCCTTACTAGCTAATATCGATCTAAGGTATCGTTTGTCAAACCTGGCTCTTCGGATATAACCTTGCGACAGTTAGTACATACAACAACGAAAACCCGGCAGGTTCACTCAAGCTATTTTGATACAATAATGGATATCAAAAGGCAAAAAACTCGGGATGAGGATTATCAAACAGTTGCTATTAATTGAAAATGGTGGGTGAGTCGACTAATTTCTTTCGATAAATGAGACAATTTGCAAAGAAAATGCGAAAGATAATTTGATGACGGGAAAGGCGTGAAATGAAGTCCTCGATTCGATAAAAACGTGGTGTCCTCCAACACAATCACTTGCATGAGTTCGGATGAAACAACCTTGTATGACTCTTTTGGTGCGGAGTTTACATAGTCGTCACTCGAAGTAGAGCCGCTGCTTCTCAGGTTATGAGCCCAAGATATCCCCATCCTACGATGACGCACGCGCTAAGCCGTCGTCGACTAGGCCATGCAACTGGCTTCCCTTAATCGCTACCTGTCGTTGCGCGACCAGCTTCAGCCTCCCGCGTTACAGTCAGTCGCTACAATACCTGACCAAGTACACGATGACGGCTAGTTGCACGCCGCGCGCTCCCTCTTTGCAGCAGTGGCGACGCCGTATGACATCGCACCTTCACTTCCACCAGCTCTTGAGCACTGTTTACTGTCTATCACATACGACAGCAACATGTACCAACCGCCTGCGCTAGAACATGCACGACAAGACCTCGAAGAGATCTCAGTAGGCGCTGTCCACTCGCCAAACAGTACTTTAAGGACTGATCCACCGCGCGCGGGTTGCATTTGATGGTGACCACTGGGTGGAGTGGAAGGTTAAGACAATGACTCTCCAGTACAACCAGAACCTGATGCACGTAGAAGTGGACACGGAGCAACTTGATGCTGTATCGCCACTTAGAGTAGATGCCGGTTTGGATAAGCGTCTACATAACACCCATGTGATGCTCATGGCGCCGATTTTGGCTGTTCCTCATGACGTTTAGTGAAGCTGTTCTGACCAGGAAGCCGTGTGAGACTTTGGAGTTTCAATTCACGTACAAGCGAGATCTGCACTGCAACAAACATTTCATGTATATACGTTGTAATCGAACGTGTTCTTTTCTTTTCTAAATGATCACCACAAACATTACCATTTGTCGTTGTGTTGAGACGAATGGCATCTGATACTAAATTAGTTTCGAAAGTAGTTATAGAACTAGTACAGTTATGGCGATGCTTTACATGTATATTAACATGCACGCGACAGAGTTCAGTTATATTGACAACATACTGACGTGGAGGTGATTTGTGACCGTGTGTAGTATGTAGCAGGGATGTGACGTGTGCGCGTATTTTTTCAAATAATGGGAATGTTTGCACGGGAATTATTATTTTTATAGTAATCACGGCCATCCGTTCTGTGCGTGGCAGTAGAGCGATCGCAGATCTCTTGGAGTACACGATCATTCTCAGTTCTCCTGCTGCCGGTCGCAATGCAGCCCAAGCTCCTCTGCTCGCTTCTCTTCACCCTCAACGACAACAATTTGCACACATGCAACTCCTGCAACAAAGTGTACGTGAGCACCAAGGGGTACTCGAACCTGATGGGCCACCTGCGAGCGAAGCATCCAAGCTACGAGCACGAAGCACGGACCGCACTAAAACGCAACAACTCGCTCAACCTCACGGTCGTCGACGACAAAACGCGCGACGCGTTCAGGTGGCTTGAGTGGGTCGTCATGGCTTCTGTTCAGCTTCATCGAGGACAAGCTCGCGCGCAAGAACGCGCGCATGCAGCCGATTTCACGCAAGCTTCTCGCTTCGTACGTCGAGCGTCGCTGCGCCCGTCGAAGAAGAGGTCGCTGCGGCACTCCCAAGCAATTTTGGTCTCGTCATTGACGGTTGGACTGGCGGTAGCCGACATTACATTGCGATCTTCGCGATGTATCGAGACCCCGCGCTCACAGCGACGCCTCCAGCAGCCACGACAGCCAGCAGCTACGATGACGTAAACTGCAGCGGAAGACGACACGTGCTCCTCGCATTCTCTCCTCTAGAAGACGAGTCGGACATGGGCGCGCAAAGCGTGTTCGACTTGATCGCCGGCACGCTGTCGAGGTACCATCATCCGTGGAGCGCGGTCCTGTTCATGGTGGCCGACAACTGCAGCGTGAACAAGGCGATCGGCCGAAAAGAAGGCGACATCCCGCTCATTGGCTGCATGAGCCACATATTCCAGTTAGCGATCAAGGACCCGTGTAGCGACGACGAGCAGCTACTCAGCAAGATCCACCAGCTCATGATCACGTTGCGAACTCTCAAAGGTCGCGCGCTACTTAGATACCTGGAGCTCGAGCCAGTCATCAGCACACTAGTGCTCGACTCTCTCGTCGATGCTGGCCTCGACGCTCTGCTACTTCGCGGATCTGAGCGCGACAGGGCAGGTCAACTGTTCCAAGATCTGGACAAGCTCAATGCAGTCTCGTAAGCGCTCCAGCCGGCTACACTCACACTCTCTGGCACTCGGCGTCTGTTTGACCACGTGAGCGCGGCATTCCCGAGGCTCCGCCGGCGTCTCGCGCTCGACGCCAGCATAGCCAGCGCTCGTGTCAGGATTGATCCAGATTCAGCGCCGCGAGAACCTCACGGCCGCAGAGTGCAACGCGTGCCAGGCGTTCCGCACCATGGAGAACCTGGACTCCAGCGACAGCAACGTGAAGCACTTGTTCATCGAGGCTGCTTTAAAGAGACGGCGCGCCAAGTCAGAGCAGTACCCAGACGTCTCATTTGTACCGCCCACCTCAAACGAAGGTGAGCGCTTCTTCCCAAGCGTCAAGCTCGTTTACACGGACTGGAGGCGTCGGATGGGCATTGATACGCTCGAGGCGGTGATGATCCTGATGTACAACAGAGACTTCTGGGATGTTAGAACTGTGAGCGCTTTGCAACAGAGCATTCCTGAGCGTGATTTGAAATAACGGAATTATTAATTCTACTTGCTCTTGGACTCGGAATACAATATATATTCCATTTCGCACATCCCTGGTATGTAGTAAGCAACTAACGCAAGACGATTCGCATTTCTGTATAGAGAACATTAAAAGCCATGTGTAAGAATTATCAATCGTTCCTGTAACTTTCAAGATAGTGAGCACTACATTGTACTCTAAGCGGCGATACGGCATCAAGTTGCTCCGTGTCCACTTCTACGTGCATCAGGTTCTGGTTGTACTGGAGAGTCATTGTCTTAACCTTCCACTCCACCCAGTGGTCACCATCAAATGCAACCCGCGCGCGGTGGATCAGTCCTTAAAGTACTGTTTGGCGAGTGGACAGCGCCTACTGAGATCTCTTCGAGGTCTTGTCGTGCATGTTCTAGCGCAGGCGGTTGGTACATGTTGCTGTCGTATGTGATAGACAGTAAACAGTGCTCAAGAGCTGGTGGAAGTGAAGGTGCGATGTCATACGGCGTCGCCACTGCTGCAAAGAGGGAGCGCGCGGCGTGCAACTAGCCGTCATCGTGTACTTGGTCAGGTATTGTAGCGACTGACTGTAACGCGGGAGGCTGAAGCTGGTCGCGCAACGACAGGTAGCGATTAAGGGAAGCCAGTTGCATGGCCTAGTCGACGACGGCTTAGCGCGTGCGTCATCGTAGGATGGGGATATCTTGGGCTCATAACCTGAGAAGCAGCGGCTCTACTTCGAGTGACGACTATGTAAACTCCGCACCAAAAGAGTCATACAAGGTTGTTTCATCCGAACTCATGCAAGTGATTGTGTTGGAGGACACCACGTTTTTATCGAATCGAGGACTTCATTTCACGCCTTTCCCGTCATCAAATTATCTTTCGCATTTTCTTTGCAAATTGTCTCATTTATCGAAAGAAATTAGTCGACTCACCCACCATTTTCAATTAATAGCAACTGTTTGATAATCCTCATCCCGAGTTTTTTGCCTTTTGATATCCATTATTGTATCAAAATAGCTTGAGTGAACCTGCCGGGTTTTCGTTGTTGTATGTACTAACTGTCGCAAGGTTATATCCGAAGAGCCAGGTTTGACAAACGATACCTTAGATCGATATTAGCTAGTAAGGGACTATGGATTACCGATGATTTCTGCGGCAAGATTGCTCTGAGGACTAGTACAGCTATATCAATGCTGTATATATATATTGAGTACTTGAAGTGTAAGTTGGCTGTATATTGTATGCAAAAGACTCAGTTGATATGTCAATGTCCTGGCGTGTTTGGTAGCGTTGTGACCACAGTGTACAATTGCGTACACGGTTAGTTAGCGATGTAGTTTTTCGTGTAGAGAAAATTGTCAATGGTTTCAAAATTGTCAACCAGATAATATTGTCAACTGTTGCAGTAATTTTCAAGTATGTTTTAATGACAGCAACAATAGTATTGTTGCTCCAAGTTTAGCAGGATATCAGTCAAAAATGCATCACATTCTCCAAGACTTAATGCCAGTCAAAAATATACCACAATCTTCAACACTGAATGTCAGTCAAAAATGCACCACAACCTGCAACATGGTACTGTTAAAACCGAGTTTTAATCACTTGCAGCCATCATTTACCAAGCAACGACCTCGCGACTGATCAAGCAACTTCCAGCTGCACCAATGGACGCGTTCATGGTGCAAATGTGTCATCCACACGGGCGCTCAATCACATCCACACTTGTATGAGCACACACTCGTGTGGACGCACGCAGCGGTGCCCAAATGACTGGAAATTTGCTCCATATGTGTGTGCTTGCTGTGCGCACCAAAAGACACATACATATCGGACAGACAAGCCTTGCTTGAGTGAGCAATCGCTTCAAACTACAAACTGGACTGCATACATGTTGTGTGTCAATGCAACTCATGCGCAAAGCAAATGCGTGATGCACATCCAAGCAAGCAAGCAAGCATCGCGCACACCGCACACAACTCTCTTGCTAAGCACTCGGTTGGTTGCTCGGTTGCTTTGCTCCACTGTCTGAGTTGGGTACATACATGCACAAGTCCTGGTTGAAGTTGCCTTCAACTGGCCAAATTTTCCTGACAAACTTTTCTAGCTTTGGATGGATGGCTCGGACGTCGATTCAGAAGGCGCTCACGTCGTACGCATACGCACTTCTTGTGCTCACAGCAGAGCGTCTTGGGCTAACAGAGCAGGGCATAGGCACAACGAGAGGCACAGTACTACAAACAGCACGTTCGCAGGGGTCGTCCAAAAATCCAGCAACGCGCTCGCAACGAGAGATCTCGTGCCTGCGAGTACGAGTGCGAGACGCACCATCGCGATGCACACGCAAAGTGACAGATGTTGCTTGCTACGCGTCATGAAAGGAAGTGTGTGTGTCTTTGCGCATTTGCATGCACATCGGCAGAAAGATCGTGCAAGTTGCAAGTTGCAAGTTGTAAACTGCTGTTGTTGCTGTAAGTCGGAAGCTGCTGTTGCTCTAAGCTGTTGCTGTTGTGTTGTTGTTCTGTGCAATGGCAATAGAGCGCATCAAGCCAAGCTCAAGTGTCGAGTGCAAGTGTGTGGAACTCGAGCCTTTCAGCGTCGTGGAGACGATGGATGTAACCTCTCTCTCTCTCTATCTCTCTCTCGGTCGCCTCACTCTGCTTTTCGCCATCAACGACGCGCGTCAAAGCAACACGACCAGCACTTTGCGTCGTACTACACGACCTTGCTTTCGCTCTCTCTCTCTCTCTCTCGTGCACACGCATTGACACGTCAACGATGAAGCTCGTCACGGCTGCCACCACGGCCACTGCCATTGCCATCGCGTGCCTCGTGAGCTGCGCATCAACTGCTGCAGCCACTGCACCTGCGCTGGGGCAGCACCACCAGAGTCCAAACTTGCGTGCGGTTCCGCGAGAGCTCCTCAGTCCGCCGCGCGAACCGCCGTACTGCGTCCGCGAAGACGCGTACGACTTTGTCGACAACGACTTGGAGAACAGACCAGGACAGGTCGGCGACTGCTGCGGCTACTGCGACGAGCGCTACGAGTGCGCGGCGTGGTCCTGGAGCAACCACAACGGCGGCACGTGCTGGCTCAAGCGCGGCCGCGGCACAGTCGTCTCGAACGCAAACGTCATCTCGGGCGTCAAGATGGGCTACCGGGAGTTCTACCCGTGCGCCGACCTCGAGTACAACGTCGACTTTGTTGGCTACGACATCACGAACGTCCGCATGCTCAAGCCAGCAGACTGCTGCGGCGAGTGCGCGCGTGTGGCAGGCTGCAAGGCGTTCACGCACACGACGTACAACGGCGGCACGTGCTGGCTCAAGAGCCAGAAGGGCCGCACGGTCTACAACCCCGACGCCACGTCCTCGATCGCGTACGGCGCGAGCTTCATCGTGCGCAACTGCGGCCTCGAAGCGAACGTCGACTACGTCGGGAATGACATCGGGAGCGAGCGTGCGAGCGCGCCGGGCGAGTGCTGCGCCAAGTGCCAGGCGTTCACCGGCTGCCGCGCGTTCTCGTGGAGCATGCAGGACGGCGGCACGTGCTACTTCAAGAACCGCAAGGACGCGACGGTCGCCAAGAGCGGCGTCACGTCGGCTGCGGTGCTCCCGAACCCGCGCGCGCCGAGCTGTGCGATGCAGCTCGGGACGGACTTTGTCGGCAACGACATTGGCAGCGCGGCGAGCGCAGACCCGTACGGCTGCTGCTCGATCTGCATGAAGACGACCGGCTGCGGCGCGTTCTCGTGGACGAACCAGAGCGGCGGCACGTGCTGGCTCAAGAGCAGCAAAGGCGCGACGGTCGCGAACGCCAACGTCCAGTCGGCAGTCGGGTGACGCGACAGAGTTAGTGCGCACCGCTTCACGTAGCGTCCAGCGCGTGCGTCTGCAGCACTCGTCCGTCGTGTGTCGTCGCACTGCGCATCCTCCTCTTTGCTTCTTTGGTTCTTCAGATGGGGCCATTCTGCATGTCTTGGGTCGTCAATGAGCTTGGCAAACAGGAGCGTCAGAGTCTCAGAGCGTCAGATCAGTAGCAGCTCAGTGGACCTGCTCTCTTTGCCGACTTCCTTGTTCGCTCGTTCGCTCGCTCGCTTGCTCTACACTCTGGTATCTACCACTGCTAGGACACCAGTCCGTCGTCTTGCTTGCAATGGAGCACCATGACATTGTGCACAACATCGATCGCCGTGTGTGCTCTTCTCGTTCAACGACATGTGCCTCTCTGTTGCATGAGCACTACGAGTGCGAGAATGGCGCTCCAGCTCTCTCATCTCGTCTTGTCTTGACTTGTTCGCGAAGGTTCACACTGTTGTCGTACTTGGTTCTGGAGATCCTCTATCCATCCAGTCGTCGTCGATCCAACTCACACACACGCACACTCACATCGTGATGCACTCGCAGCATCCGTGCCATTGCTGCTAACAGAGCTCTCATTCAAGACCCAGAGCTCAAGACCCAGGACTCAGCACTCGCACTCGAACTTGCACTCGATCTCGCACAAGCACTTGCGAGTCTAGAGCTCTCGCGTAGAGCAACCATTCCCACGCTCATCGGAGTGAATGGCGGTCACGAATTCCATGCGCTCGAGGTCACAAGCGCACACACCGATTGGTCATGCGTCTGAACGCTTGTGAGGACTCCAACGACGATGACAAGGACAAGGACAACAAGGATGAGCATGGACGAGCGAGCGAACTGCACGAATTGACGTCTGAGTTCTCACACACAGTGAAACCTCAGACATCAATTCCTCGCACACAGCGCGCAATGCTTGTGGCAAGACCATTCTGTTGCTCAAGTTGAAGTCGAGTGTATCCATGTTGCAACTGCACCACCAGCATGATCGCGTCCTCTTCTGACAAGTCGAGCTGGTACTGGTACTGCTATGTGCGCCACACAGTATTTGTATTCCTTTTAGCTCTTTTTAGCGATGGACATGTAAAATGTAAATGCACCAAGCGATTCGAATGGGATCCTTTGAGCTCCTTTTGGTGTATTCTGTACGACTATTTGGATCGTCGTGTGTGGTACACATTGATAAATGTGGTACACGTAAGAGCAACGATGTGGACCACGTCAATTCGTGGTTTCACATCAATGTACCATTCGAACTGGCACCACCCACAGTCATCACCGAGATCGATTGCACTTGATTTCAGTATTGCGTGACTCCAAATGGTTGCCAGTGGGTGCACTGCACAGCCACATATTCAAGACGAGAGTGATTTGGACCTGGAAATCCTGTCGAGCAATGGACTC
Source organism: Pythium guiyangense (assembly GCA_003730235.1). Lineage (NCBI taxonomy): Eukaryota > Oomycota > Peronosporomycetes > Pythiales > Pythiaceae > Pythium > Pythium guiyangense. The sequence continues at coordinate 411,695 of QXDM01000029.1, forward strand.
ACTCGCACGACGAGCGTGTGGTGGCCAAGTGATGTTGTAGTGGGTCGCAATGGGTCACAACCGAGCCACACACACACACACACACGTGTGCGCTTGGACGAGCTTGGCACATGACAAGTCAGTCGATGAAGCGCAGACATGAGCACAGCCAGCGCTAACGTCTTTGCGTGGTGTGCGCCACATGACGGCATCTGTTGATCTATTTATTGAAAAAAGTGAATGTTTCGAAGTCGAGATGGCAAGCTTCCCTCGTGATAGCAGCGATCATCAGCGCATGCGGCAACAATATTGACTACATCGGACTCAATGTCAGTAAATAGATTGCTTGTATCACGAGGGGAAAGCGGTGGGTTCGATTCCTGTCGAACAGCATGTCGCTAACCTGTACAAGAGCATACATGTACCCACTGCAGCAGCCGCCTTTCCAGTCTTCTCGCGTCAACACTCAATACAAATGCCAAGTCAATCGCACCAACCAGTCAGTCACGCAGTCAGTCACGCGCAACTCACACAACATGCACATTCGCCAACTCGCCACGCGCCTCGCAGGTCCACCACCACAACAGACAGAGACCTCTGCGAGCAGTCACAGGCGCGTACACCACACACTCTCACTCACAGCACACGCGCAGCCATGGCGCGCTACTCGCACGAAGAGATCAACATCGACGACGAGCTCTATGACGACGACGGCGCGCAGCTCTCGCCGTCGCTCATCACGTCGAGCGAAATGCTCGGGACGCCGCGCATTCCGCAGCTCAACCCGACGTTCTCGAGCGACCTCGACGACGCCGACTACTACGTGAACTTTAGCGACACACCCAACAACAACAGCAACTACACGCAGCACCACGTCGGCGGTCGCGCAGGTCCCGCCGCACCACTGTACACGTACTCGGAAGGGCAAGAGCCGCGCGGGTCGTTCTCGTACTCGCGCGCGTCGTTCGACCACTCGCAGCCGCGCGTGAGCGTCACATCCGACACGCGCAACTCGAGCGGCATGTCGGGCGGTCTCGGCGCTGCGCCTGGGAGCGGCGGCTTGAACCAGACGCGCGGGTCGCTGCTTATGGACCGCGACATCACTGCTGTCTCAGTGTCGCCGAGCGGCAAGAAGGAGCGCAAGAGCGACTACAAAGGCCGCTACCGCGTCTGGCCGGGCTTCTTGCTCCTGATCGCGCTGCTCGGTGCGTCGTGCTTTGCGATCGCGCACTTTGCGATGACAAAGCACACGTCGAGTGTGACGCGGCAGGAGGAGTGGGCGACGCGCAAGTTCCAGAGCAAAGCGATCAAGTCGAACTCGAGCAAAGGCAGCACGACGACAGCCGACGGCAAAGACATCATCGAAGACGACGGCGTAATTGGGAACCCAAAGAAGTACCCTCCAAGTGCGTGTGAGCTGCCCGACTACCAGAGCAAGAACGGCCGGCTGTATGCGATCTCGAAGAACGGCACCGAGGTCCCGATCGCGATCAAAGGCGTCAACTGGTTCGGCATGGAGACGTACGTGTGTCCTGAGCTGAGCGTCTTGACTGTTGACTGTGATGTGCGAGAGAGAGAGAGAGGGCAAGGAGCTGACGACGTTCATGTGACGCGCGTGCACAGCGGCCAAGCGATTCCGTTCGGGCTCTGGGACAACAACGATAACGGCACGACTGCGGTACGTCCACCAGTCAATCTGCTCCAGCCTGCTGAGCTCTTCCGTTCGAAGCGCTCGGACCTTCACTCACACTCCTGCTTGTGTCTGACTCGATTCCATTCAGTACCAAATCGCAACGTTCCTGTCGGACAACAAGTTCAACGCCGTGCGACTGCCGCTCATGGCCGCGTGGATCCTCGAGAACAAGGTCCCGAACGGCGACCTGATCAACAAACAGGAGAACCGCGCGATCTCGGTCAAGAACTACATGTCGCTGCTCAAGAGCATCATCAAAGTGCTCCAGTTCCGCAACATTGGCGTGCTCTTGAGCATGCACACGCTCGAGTACAACGACAACGGCTTCCTCTGGTACAACGACAACATCACGGAGAAGAAGTTTTTGGGTGCGATTGACACGCTCACGGCCAACTTGTGCTCGTCCGAGTACTGGAACATCATGGGTATTGACCTCAAGAACGAGCCGTACAAAGGCACGTGGGGCGACGGCACGGCGACGGACTTTGCCGCTGGCGCTGAGCGCATTGCGAACCAGATGCTCAAGGGCTGTCCGAGCTGGATGGGCTTTGTCGAAGGCGTGAACGCGCAGCGCGTCGTCACGATCGGCGACGAGAAGTTTGAGTACTACGACTGGTACGGCGGCGGCCTCCAAGGCGTCAAGAAGCTCGCAGTCGACTTTGCGATCAAGAACAAGGTCGTCTGGGCGCCGCACTACTATACACCTGCGGTGTTTCCACAGCGCTACTTCTTTGGCGCAGGGACGTCGTCCGGTGGACCGCTGAAGGGGTACACGGAGCTCGACGACGACACGCTCCGGCTCCGGATCAAAGCGACGATGGACGACATGTTTGGCTTCTTGGCATCGACGACTGGTCCAGCGCTGCTCCTCGGTGAGTTCGGCGGGCTCTACGCCAAGGACACGCACCCGCTTAAGACCACGAAGCGGTGCACAGACTTCACACTCGAGATCATCAAGAAACCTGGCTGGGCAGGTGGCTTCATGTGGAGTCTCAACCCCGAAAGTGCGTACCAGTACAACCCGGCAGACAAGGCGGGGACGTACACAGAAGGTCTGCTCATGGACGACTGGCTCCAAGCGAACGACAAGTTCCTCGAAGCCATGAAAGCACTGGACGACCTCAAGAACCTCCAGCCGTTCCCGTGCTTTCGGTTCGTGAACACCACAGCGACAGCGTAAGGGCGCGAAGAGGGAGCTGAGTTCGTAGGATGATCATCAGAGTATAATATAGAGAATCGGATCGCTTGTGTTCACGTACGTGAGCTGTTGCATTGCAAGTTGTGAGACGTACATGAGCGTCATCAAGTGCGTTGGCAGAGCTGAAGGACAAGCGCTTTGGCCATGACGTAGCTGCTGCCAGCATGCGCCAGTGCGATGACCTGTTGCTGTTGACGATGCGATCTCCTGCAGCGTCTTCTCAAGACGACGTTTGTGACCATGACGTCTCTCGATGGACATCACAGCGCCAGCCTTGATGGAGAAGATGACCGAGCGCTGTCTGTCTTCTCCATCTATCTCTCACACATGCACGTGACGACCTCTTGACCTCTAGACTGCGTCTCGATCGACGGCGCCTACGACTGCGAGCATAGTGCGCTGCACGCGCGAGGGGCGCTCTCGCTGTCTCACTTTTGCACTTGCCAGCTCCTGCACCAAGCACCTCCACCTCCACCACCTCCACTACCTCCTCTTCTCTCTCACTACCTCCAGTCCCGACTACGATGAAGACTGTTGCGACGATCATCGGCGCGCTCGTGCTCGCGCAGAGTCTGCTCCTTGCGCACGGCTGCGACGCTGTTGCTCCTGCAGAAGTGGCGAACGATGGCGTCTCGGGGAACACGCGCATGCTCCGCGGTGCCGTGGCGCTTGAAGCCACTGCTGCTACTGCACCAGTCACTACAGCACGTCCGGAAGACGACGACCGCGATGACGAAGGCCACCACCGCCGCCCCAAGGTGCTCGTCAAGAAGATCGCGATCCCAATCCCGTTCCCAGTCGATGTGCCGCAGTTCATTCCGATTCCGATCAGCGAGCCAGCGCCCGTGCTCGCGTCTCAGACGACGTCGGCAGTCGTCGCAAACTCGAACGTCGCCAACGCCGCTCCGAATGTGAACAACGGCCCCGTGCCGCCAAACGCGCCAAACGCGCCAGGACCAGTGCCACCGACTGCGCCATCGGTGACGCCTGCAGCGTCGGTGCCAAACAACTTGCCACCGACTGCGCCATCAGTGACGCCTGCAGCGTCTGTGCCAAACAACTTGCCGACGCCAGCGCCTACGGGGATGTCAGAGGCGCCAGTCGAAGCGCCACCATCGCAGTTCCGCCAGAGCCGCCGCAGTCTGCGCGCGTGAGCTCGACCGCATGCGATGCGTCTTTGGCGCGACGACTCTCTCTCTCTGAACGGCTCGCAAGCGGCACGAGTTTCAGGCTAAGCCGTGCGAGCATGTGCGCCGCTGCAGCACCAGGTCGACGCATCGGCCATCGCTCTCTCTTTCTTCATGTTCGTCATTGCCATCGCCACCATAACACACACAATAGCAAGCACGTTGCTTTGGTTCACAGCTGCTGCATGTACCAACAGTGCGTCTACTGCTGCAGTCAGTGGCGCAGAGACGCCATGGCCACTGCTGTCGCCGTCGTCTTGAAGCAGAGCGCGATCGCCATTGCTGTCGTTCATGCTTTGGTTGCTGGTGCGTGTCGTATTTTGACTTCACATAGCAAAATGACACAATAAGATTAGACAGGTAGTTTGATCACATCATAGAGGCTGAACCCTCGAAGCGACGCGCAGTCTGATGATGCTCAAGTGGCCATGCAGGACGTCGTGGGCTTCCAGAGCACGCGGTGCGCCCCTTCTTCTTCGTCGTCTTCTGTCTCCATACGCTACAGTAGCGCATACTCACGCTCGCTATTGTGGTCCATTCGCTCTGTAGACACGCGCTGCCGGACGTCGACGCGATCGAGCGGTCGGTTGCGCGGCAGCTCCGAGCGCTCGAGCGGTCAGCTTACGATGGCGCAGGGCCCAACGACGATGACTATGGCGATGACGACAGCGGCGGTGGTGATGGTGATGCTAGAGACAGTCACAACGACAGCCGAGCAGCTGCGACTGGCGCGAACGAAGTCCAAGTCGACGGCTTTGTGAGCCACCAGCCGCAGTACCGACAGGCGCTCGTGGCGAAGAAGCTCGAGCTGTACGAGAAGCAGCTCCGGCACCGCACCCGCCAGCTCGAGCAGCTCCAGGAGCATCACAATACAGCGCAAGCACGCGTTGAGACACTTGAGCGTGAGCTGGAGCGCGCGCAACAGGAGCTCATTGATGCTCAAGAGGGCTGGGAAGACGAGCGCGCGATGCTCGTGCGGCTCCGCGGCGCTGCTGGCGCGAGCGGCGCGAATGGACTCGGTGGGATGGTGCGTCTGAACGCCACTGGCGCTGCGGCAGCTGCTGCGCGCTCGAGTCGCCTCAACGAGCTCGAGCGCCAGCGCCAGAGCGAGATGAAGATGCAGCTCCTGCGCGGCGCCGCTGAAGCCCAAGAGCAGCTCGACACCGAGATGGACGTGCGTGGCGTCGGTGCACGCAGCGCGAGTGGCCGCTTCCGCGTAGCAATCAAGAAGCTCGAGCGGTTTGTGCGCCGCTCGCTCGACCCGTTCGCGACCGACGTGCGGCAGATCGAAGCGCGCTTCGGGTACTCGGTCGCGTCCTACTTTCGCTTCTTCCGCTGGGTCGTCCTGAGCTTCGTGGCGACTGCAGTCCCGAGTCTAGTGGGTCTCGTGCTCCACGTCTTGTACCTGACGACGCACGTACGCGTGTGAGCGTCTCGTGGCTGATGGACCAATGGACTAGCTGTTAGATGGACTGATAGACGGACAGATGCAGTTCGCACTGATCTCCTGACGCACCTGTGGACTGCTGTGCTGCGCTAGGACGGCGACGCGGACTGGTGGACGTTCGCTGGTCTCGCGCCGCGGTTCCTCTTGCTCTCAGGCTACGCGCCGGACGAAGCGCTCATGTACGCGGTGCGTCCTGCTCTTGCGGTCTTCTGTCATCAGTCCTCGCACTACTGCTGCGCCGTGATGCTGCCTTGGCGCTGCAGCGTACTCGAGTCTGACTTGTCACTCACACACGCGCCACTTTGTCTCGTGGCAACGGCCAACAGACGACGCTGATGTTCGCGCAGGCGCTGCTGCTGCTCTTCACGCTGCGCAAGTGGGTCGCAGAGGACCAACGCGCGAAAGCAATGGACGCAGTGGACGGCAGCGACAACAAGGTGCGTCGTCGCCTGCGTGTCTTCTGCTCTAGAGCCAACGCGTCCAGTGCCTCTGCAAGACGGCGAGAGCACATAGAGACTGACAGACGGACTGACACTGCTATCAGCCAAAGTACAGCCGCATCGTGCTCAACGCCTGGGACTTCTCGCTCTCGACGCCCGAGGTGCGCTCGTTCGCTTGTTCGTATCGGAGGCACAAGCGCCGACACACCTCACGAGACAGCCAAGCACCTTGCCTTGACTGACTGTGTACGTACGCGTGGGCGTGTCCTAGGACGCCAGCGACCTCAAGCGGTCGATCGCAGAGCAGATCAAAGTCGCTCTCGAAGCCGAGAAGCTCGCCGAGACGCTGCGGATGCGATCGCGGTGCGTCGTCTCTTTGCTTTGTGCTCTGCCCGCTTCAGCACCTCCGTCTCTCTCTCTCTCTGACGCACTGACCCACGCACGTATCTGTCTGCAGTGGCGAGCGCTACCGCCTCTACGCGCGCCGGCTCATCGCGCTCGTGCTCTACCTCGTCATCCAGGCGTCGTGCTGGTACGTCATCGTGCGCCTCACGACCGAGTCGTCGCAGATCCAAGCGACGATCGCAGCGACTGCGGCCGTGCTCGCGCCGTACGCGAGCTCGCTCGTGCCAGCGGTCGTGACGCTCATCAACGCGCTCTTGCCGCCGGTCATCGCGCTCCTCACGCGCCTCGAGCGCTGGGACGACGCCGGCTTTGCGATCAAGGCCATGGTCACGCGCCTGTACGTCGCCAAGGTCCTGAACGTCGTCATCCAGCTCTTCTCGTACGCGCTGCTCCTGGACCCGTACTTGCTCACGTCGAGCGCCGAGCGCATTGCGCACACGAGCCTCGCGTTCGACGGCTCGCGCGTGCGGCGCAACGTCATGCTCGCGTTCAAGTCGGACGAGTACGCGTGCCGCGCCGAGCAGGTCGCATCGGGTCTGCTCGCGCTCGTCGTGACGGACTTCACGCTCGGCAAAGTCGCCGGCGTCGCAGCGCCAGTCGTGCGACTTGCGGTTGCAATGGCAGCGCGTGTGTGGCAGCAGGTCCAGCGAACGCGGCGCTCGCGAGCAACGGCAGCGCGTGGAGTCGTCGTGCCGCTACAAGAAAGCGAGGGCAGTAGCAGTCCCATAGGATCAAGCGCGACAGGTGGCACTACAGAGGCAACGCCACTGACTGTCATGCCACTAGCACGACCACCAGCACACGCGGCCAAGTCCGAGTTCCTCGTGCCGCAGAAGATGGTCGCGCTGCTCTACTCGTGCACGATCGCGCTGCTCGCAGTGCCGCTCGCGCCGACGACTGCGCTGCTGGCGCTCGGTCTCCACGTCATCAACTTCAAGTTCGACAAGCTCTACCTCATGGTGAGCGTGTCCTCGTGTCTGTGGCTGGAGACGCACGTCGCCTGCCTCCGTCGTTGTGCAGGCGCGTCCTCTCTCTCATCCATTCGCTCTCTCTTGCTCACGCGCGCTCTCATCTGTCACCTGAACCGACCGCAGCACTTTCAGCGCAAGCCCACGAGTCCGTGGAGCGCCAAGGACGCCGGGCACTTCTTCATCAAGTTCTACGTCTGTACGACGCTCGTCTCAGTCGCTTGGACGCACCACGTGCTCCAGAGCCAGCGCCTGCCGAAGCAGTGCGCGCTCCAGGACGCGCTCCTGAGCGATGACGATGCACTCTGCGAGCCAGCGACGTTTGACGCCACGAGTGAGACGTGCACGCTCCGCTCGACGCACGCATCGGTGCGTTCGCTCAAGCCACAGTGTTGTGCTCGCGACAGTGTCGATCGTACGCAAAGAGCGAGCGCACACACTTTGTGTGACCAACACTCTCTGTCCTGTCGTCTACACCACACCACACCACGCTCTACAGGCAGCGTACTTTGCATCTACACGCACCTCCAGTAGCGACGACAGCGACCACGAGTGCGCGTCTGGCTACCCGCACTGCATCTGCAGCGGCGCGCTCGCCTGCGGTCCGTTTACGGCGTCCTCGAGCGGCTACGCGCGCGTCGTGGCTGCGATACAAGCGACGGACGTCGTCGCGCCGCTGTACGCGCTCGTGCTCGAGAGCAACGCGGTGGCGTGGACGCTGCTCGGCGTCGTGCTGCTCGCGCTCTTCTTCCTGCGCAACTCGATCAAAGTCCACATCGTACGTGCGTGCGTCTCGGTCTGTCGATGAGTCTGTCTGTGGGTCTGTCGAGCTGTGGGTCTGTCGAGCTGTCGGGCTGTGCGTCTGGCTGGTCCTTGCCAGACTTTCGTTCGCGCTATCGACTGGACCCGACTCGTCCTCGTCTCGCCGGCGTCGGCGTCGAGGTCAAGTGAGCGTCTAACAGAGAGCGATGCTGTGCTCGTACGCATGCTGTTGCTGCTGCTGCCTTGTGGTGGTGACTGTAGCTGGCGAGTCTCGTGCGCGAGCAAGCGGTCGAGCTCACGTTCGCGTCGCTCAAGAAGAAGATCAGGCAGCTCGAAGGACGCGTGCGGCTCCACGCCAAGTTTGCGCACGAGAACCACCGCAGTGACGAGCCCAGTGGCGCTCACGCCAAGAGCGACCAAGGAGCATCAACTGCGTCCTGACGAGTGTCAGTGCCGCTGCTTGCGCGAGCGATTGGAGGCAAAGACGACAGTCACCGAGCCCATTGCTGCAGAGCAGAGCACACGCAAGGCAGGGCTCGCTTGCTTGCTGCAATGCGCGTCTTGGCTGCTCGAGCGTGTCGGTGGTGGTTGCGTCTGCAGTTGATGCAATGCATTGTGAACGAGCAAGCAAGTGCCTTGCGATCGACGCCTGATCACTCCATCTCGGAGTGCCGTCATCGCGATCCTTGAGCGTAGTACTCGCGTTCGCTTGATTGTCTGTCTGCGCTGGACCATCTGGAGCATCTGGAACGGAGCCTCGAGTGCGCGCGTGATGCTAGCGATGTCGGATGTGCACGTTGAGGTCGCAGCGACGGCTTCCAGTCGTTCGACGGAACCAAGAGGAGGCTCTCGCGCTCTTGTGCTCAGGTCGTCGCAGCTGCGCGCGGACGACGCCAACGATCACGAGCGAACGCAGCAGCAGCGAGCGCTGTCGAGAGGCACACGCCGCGCATCTACTTCAGCTTCGAGTCAGCGCGTTCAGCTTTCGTTCGTCGTCATCGCAACCTGATCACTTGGCGTCCGCCGCTGTATCACAAGGACAACGTCCACGGACAGCGCCGTCCAAGTGAGACCATGAACGCAGTAGTCGAGCGCGCTCGAGGAGCGCATGATCGGCAAGACGTCCACACCTCGCATCGAGCGCCACGAGAGCGAGGAACAAGCAAGCGCTTTGGCGTTCCCACTCTCGCGGCCAAAGCACCGGGCGGCGAGCGAGCTGTGGACTGGATTGGACCGACTCGAGGCGTCTGAGCCTGGTTCGACCACGCCTGTCGAGGAACAAAGCGCAGCACAGCACCGGAGTGTGTCGCTAGTATCTCTCGTTGTGGTGAAATCGTGTGATTGTGGTCTGTTTGTTGAGCACACGCTGAATTAAAACCCAAACGATGCACGTGAAATACACGATACCCACAATTTGTTACTAGTGATGCCAGTGTATAGCCTAATGACCCGACTCGGATGAAACACTTTGATTAGCATGCGCTTGACAAGCGTAACACCCCGAGCCGAAGCGGTGTCTGCAGGACCGGGAGGTGAACAGAGTGGCGACGCGCGGTTGAACAAGCTCGCGCGAGAGTTGGACGCGCCTGCCATCGGGCTCTCGGGTTTCGTGGCGCACACGAGCGCTCTTCGTGCGTGGCTATCGGTTTGCGGCGCCAGTTCCAGCAGCGCCATCATCTGCGCGCTCATGGAGGGTGGTTGGTCACTCGATCTCGCCGATCGAAAATGTGCACTGGCATTTGACTTGCTTTGCTGTGAAGGACTCCTGCCGCGTCTGTGCGTGAGGGATAGAGTTGCTGGAGGATGATTGCGTCGCGCGCCGGTGGACACAGGGAGCGCTTGGACGAGCTTGTAGGACGCTTGGATCTCGACGACGGCATGTGCGGAATTAGCAGCTTGCGACCGACTGACTGAACGGGTGACGGAAGTGAGCGCTTAGTACGTCGCATTCGTGTCGACATCAAATGGTGTCTCCATTTGGACCACTTATCCGTTGTCTGTGACGCAACGAGGCGGACAACGAGCGACCAAGACAGAGGCGAGAAGACATCGCGAAGTCGAGTGCTGCGCGTGGAGAGCGTCAACGACCAAACTGACAAGGACGACGACGACGACCAAAGTGACGAGAAGGAGGCATAGCAGACACTGCTGGCCAACTCAAGTGCAGTACGCGAGACGCTCGTGTCGAATGGACGTTGCGGCAGTTGCGAAGGCGACGGAGCGCAAGTGACGGCGCTTAGCGCAGCAGCAGCTGGTGATCGCATCCAGAGAGAGCGGCCAAGACACCAAGAGACTGAGAGACTGAGAGAGAGCAGACGCCATCACGACCGAGTCGGACCATCACTTGGCGCAGCAGAGCGCAAGAGAGAAAGAGAGCACGTCTCGCTCTTGTTTGGTCGTCGTAACACACACGCAAGCGCTTGTCGATTGCTTTCACTCACTCACTCACTAGACGCACTAGAGGCACTAGACCTCTTCTTTGCTCTCGACCTCACGCTCGTTGTCAATCGCCTGCGCCTCCGATCGCATCGCCAGCACGCGCGCGCAGCTCTCGACGACCGCTGCAGTCGCACTTGCGTCGTCGAGCGCCTGGCACCGCGCCGCCACGGCGTCGATGTGGTTGTGCGCGTTCGCACTCGCGACGGCGTCTCGCAGGCGGCGCACGATCGCCTCGGACGCGACGTGCTCATGCATGTGGTCAGAGCCGCGGAGCGACCGCTTGCTGTTGTTGTTTAGTGCTGCTGGCAAGTGCTGGAGCAGCGCCGCATGCGCCGCGTAGACGTGGAAGACTTTCTGGAGCGGGTTCGTGCCGATCACGCCCTGGTGGTCCACGCTGTCCAGGAGCGCGACGTGGTGCCACCGCCCGGGCCGCGAGACCGAGTCGTACTCGACGAGCTCGCCCGTGCCGTCGCTGAGCATCGACGCCGTGTTGACTGCGCCGTCGTTGTGGACCCACGAGTCGGGGTACCCGAGCGTCTCGGTCGTGTACCGGCCGCCCATGAGCAGCGCGAACGGCTGGAGCAGCAGAAACATCGTGGGCTTGGGCAGCGCGATCTTCCGGAGCGAGAGCGACCGAAAGTCGAACGTGTCGCGCACCGAGAAGCTGTAGTAATAGACGCTCGGGAGCGTGCGGACCCACTTGTTCTCGGCGAGCGCGCCGGCCGTCGCGAGCGAGTACAGGCAGTTGTCGGTCGTGCTACCGCGGAAGACAGAGCTGCTCATGATGCGTTTCACGTACGCAGCGATTGACTCGGTCTTCTGGCGCCTCCCGAGACCAAATTGGTCGAGCTTGGCGTCGTAGAAGAGCGGTGAGCCGTTGTCCTTCGGGCCGCTCAAGAGCCCCGCAACGCCGCCGACGAGCTGCACGACGACGTCGCCGAGGATCGTGACGGCCGAGCCGAGCGTCGTGCCCAAGTTGGGCGTCGAGAGCGTCGTGATCGAGTGGATCCAGTCGTCGTGGCCGCCGGCAAAGAGCGGGTGCGACGCCGGGTCTTCCTGGATCGGAGCGCCGCGCGTGCCGTGTGCCAGGAGCTGCGCGAGCATGCGCGCCGTCTGGCCGCCTTGCGAGTGGCCGATCAAGTGGATCTTCTGGACCTGGCCGTCCACGACCTCGCCCCACTGCGGATAGATGCCCGGGAACGTCCGGCCCGTGGCGTTGTGCTGGTGCGTCTTGGCGTGGTTCGCGCCGTAGTTGACCGTCCCGCCCTTGATGTACGCGTAGAGCTCACATGCGCGGTCCCAGTTGCTCGAGAACGGACCGACGACTGCCGTGCGCACGTCGTGACCTTGCGCCTTCAGCTTCTCTTGCCAATCGCCGTCAAAGCCGCCCCAGTACTTGAGCCCGCCGCCGAGCTCGTCGCGACCGTAGCCGACAAAGCCGTGCACGAGGATGATCGGGTACTTGTTGTCTGCTGCGACCGACTGCAGGAGCACGAGGTGCGTCGCAATGCAGACGCAGAGCGCCGTGAGCGCACGCGCGAACTTGCCCATTGCTGATGATGTGCTCGGGACGTCGTAAATTCGAGAGTGAGATCAACAGCGACGGCTTCTGGAGCGAGCAGCGCTCCCACTCACTCACAATCTCTCTCCATGAGCGCGCAGATGATGGCGCTGCTGGAACTGGCGCCGCAAACCGATAGCCACGCACGAAGAGCGCTCGTGTGCGCCACGAAACCCGAGAGCCCGATGGCAGGCGCGTCCAACTCTCGCGCGAGCTTGTTCAACCGCGCGTCGCCACTCTGTTCACCTCCCGGTCCTGCAGACACCGCTTCGGCTCGGGGTGTTACGCTTGTCAAGCGCATGCTAATCAAAGTGTTTCATCCGAGTCGGGTCATTAGGCTATACACTGGCATCACTAGTAACAAATTGTGGGTATCGTGTATTTCACGTGCATCGTTTGGGTTTTAATTCAGCGTGTGCTCAACAAACAGACCACAATCACACGATTTCACCACAACGAGAGATACTAGCGACACACTCCGGTGCTGTGCTGCGCTTTGTTCCTCGACAGGCGTGGTCGAACCAGGCTCAGACGCCTCGAGTCGGTCCAATCCAGTCCACAGCTCGCTCGCCGCCCGGTGCTTTGGCCGCGAGAGTGGGAACGCCAAAGCGCTTGCTTGTTCCTCGCTCTCGTGGCGCTCGATGCGAGGTGTGGACGTCTTGCCGATCATGCGCTCCTCGAGCGCGCTCGACTACTGCGTTCATGGTCTCACTTGGACGGCGCTGTCCGTGGACGTTGTCCTTGTGATACAGCGGCGGACGCCAAGTGATCAGGTTGCGATGACGACGAACGAAAGCTGAACGCGCTGACTCGAAGCTGAAGTAGATGCGCGGCGTGTGCCTCTCGACAGCGCTCGCTGCTGCTGCGTTCGCTCGTGATCGTTGGCGTCGTCCGCGCGCAGCTGCGACGACCTGAGCACAAGAGCGCGAGAGCCTCCTCTTGGTTCCGTCGAACGACTGGAAGCCGTCGCTGCGACCTCAACGTGCACATCCGACATCGCTAGCATCACGCGCGCACTCGAGGCTCCGTTCCAGATGCTCCAGATGGTCCAGCGCAGACAGACAATCAAGCGAACGCGAGTACTACGCTCAAGGATCGCGATGACGGCACTCCGAGATGGAGTGATCAGGCGTCGATCGCAAGGCACTTGCTTGCTCGTTCACAATGCATTGCATCAACTGCAGACGCAACCACCACCGACACGCTCGAGCAGCCAAGACGCGCATTGCAGCAAGCAAGCGAGCCCTGCCTTGCGTGTGCTCTGCTCTGCAGCAATGGGCTCGGTGACTGTCGTCTTTGCCTCCAATCGCTCGCGCAAGCAGCGGCACTGACACTCGTCAGGACGCAGTTGATGCTCCTTGGTCGCTCTTGGCGTGAGCGCCACTGGGCTCGTCACTGCGGTGGTTCTCGTGCGCAAACTTGGCGTGGAGCCGCACGCGTCCTTCGAGCTGCCTGATCTTCTTCTTGAGCGACGCGAACGTGAGCTCGACCGCTTGCTCGCGCACGAGACTCGCCAGCTACAGTCACCACCACAAGGCAGCAGCAGCAACAGCATGCGTACGAGCACAGCATCGCTCTCTGTTAGACGCTCACTTGACCTCGACGCCGACGCCGGCGAGACGAGGACGAGTCGGGTCCAGTCGATAGCGCGAACGAAAGTCTGGCAAGGACCAGCCAGACGCACAGCCCGACAGCTCGACAGACCCACAGCTCGACAGACCCACAGACAGACTCATCGACAGACCGAGACGCACGCACGTACGATGTGGACTTTGATCGAGTTGCGCAGGAAGAAGAGCGCGAGCAGCACGACGCCGAGCAGCGTCCACGCCACCGCGTTGCTCTCGAGCACGAGCGCGTACAGCGGCGCGACGACGTCCGTCGCTTGTATCGCAGCCACGACGCGCGCGTAGCCGCTCGAGGACGCCGTAAACGGACCGCAGGCGAGCGCGCCGCTGCAGATGCAGTGCGGGTAGCCAGACGCGCACTCGTGGTCGCTGTCGTCGCTACTGGAGGTGCGTGTAGATGCAAAGTACGCTGCCTGTAGAGCGTGGTGTGGTGTGGTGTAGACGACAGGACAGAGAGTGTTGGTCACACAAAGTGTGTGCGCTCGCTCTTTGCGTACGATCGACACTGTCGCGAGCACAACACTGTGGCTTGAGCGAACGCACCGATGCGTGCGTCGAGCGGAGCGTGCACGTCTCACTCGTGGCGTCAAACGTCGCTGGCTCGCAGAGTGCATCGTCATCGCTCAGGAGCGCGTCCTGGAGCGCGCACTGCTTCGGCAGGCGCTGGCTCTGGAGCACGTGGTGCGTCCAAGCGACTGAGACGAGCGTCGTACAGACGTAGAACTTGATGGAGAAGTGCCCGGCGTCCTTGGCGCTCCACGGACTCGTGGGCTTGCGCTGAAAGTGCTGCGGTCGGTTCAGGTGACAGATGAGAGCGCGCGTGAGCAAGAGAGAGCGAATGGATGAGAGAGAGGACGCGCCTGCACAACGACGGAGGCAGGCGACGTGCGTCTCCAGCCACAGACACGAGGACACGCTCACCATGAGGTAGAGCTTGTCGAACTTGAAGTTGATGACGTGGAGACCGAGCGCCAGCAGCGCAGTCGTCGGCGCGAGCGGCACTGCGAGCAGCGCGATCGTGCACGAGTAGAGCAGCGCGACCATCTTCTGCGGCACGAGGAACTCGGACTTGGCCGCGTGTGCTGGTGGTCGTGCTAGTGGCATGACAGTCAGTGGCGTTGCCTCTGTAGTGCCACCTGTCGCGCTTGATCCTATGGGACTGCTACTGCCCTCGCTTTCTTGTAGCGGCACGACGACTCCACGCGCTGCCGTTGCTCGCGAGCGCCGCGTTCGCTGGACCTGCTGCCACACACGCGCTGCCATTGCAACCGCAAGTCGCACGACTGGCGCTGCGACGCCGGCGACTTTGCCGAGCGTGAAGTCCGTCACGACGAGCGCGAGCAGACCCGATGCGACCTGCTCGGCGCGGCACGCGTACTCGTCCGACTTGAACGCGAGCATGACGTTGCGCCGCACGCGCGAGCCGTCGAACGCGAGGCTCGTGTGCGCAATGCGCTCGGCGCTCGACGTGAGCAAGTACGGGTCCAGGAGCAGCGCGTACGAGAAGAGCTGGATGACGACGTTCAGGACCTTGGCGACGTACAGGCGCGTGACCATGGCCTTGATCGCAAAGCCGGCGTCGTCCCAGCGCTCGAGGCGCGTGAGGAGCGCGATGACCGGCGGCAAGAGCGCGTTGATGAGCGTCACGACCGCTGGCACGAGCGAGCTCGCGTACGGCGCGAGCACGGCCGCAGTCGCTGCGATCGTCGCTTGGATCTGCGACGACTCGGTCGTGAGGCGCACGATGACGTACCAGCACGACGCCTGGATGACGAGGTAGAGCACGAGCGCGATGAGCCGGCGCGCGTAGAGGCGGTAGCGCTCGCCACTGCAGACAGATACGTGCGTGGGTCAGTGCGTCAGAGAGAGAGAGAGACGGAGGTGCTGAAGCGGGCAGAGCACAAAGCAAAGAGACGACGCACCGCGATCGCATCCGCAGCGTCTCGGCGAGCTTCTCGGCTTCGAGAGCGACTTTGATCTGCTCTGCGATCGACCGCTTGAGGTCGCTGGCGTCCTAGGACACGCCCACGCGTACGTACACAGTCAGTCAAGGCAAGGTGCTTGGCTGTCTCGTGAGGTGTGTCGGCGCTTGTGCCTCCGATACGAACAAGCGAACGAGCGCACCTCGGGCGTCGAGAGCGAGAAGTCCCAGGCGTTGAGCACGATGCGGCTGTACTTTGGCTGATAGCAGTGTCAGTCCGTCTGTCAGTCTCTATGTGCTCTCGCCGTCTTGCAGAGGCACTGGACGCGTTGGCTCTAGAGCAGAAGACACGCAGGCGACGACGCACCTTGTTGTCGCTGCCGTCCACTGCGTCCATTGCTTTCGCGCGTTGGTCCTCTGCGACCCACTTGCGCAGCGTGAAGAGCAGCAGCAGCGCCTGCGCGAACATCAGCGTCGTCTGTTGGCCGTTGCCACGAGACAAAGTGGCGCGTGTGTGAGTGACAAGTCAGACTCGAGTACGCTGCAGCGCCAAGGCAGCATCACGGCGCAGCAGTAGTGCGAGGACTGATGACAGAAGACCGCAAGAGCAGGACGCACCGCGTACATGAGCGCTTCGTCCGGCGCGTAGCCTGAGAGCAAGAGGAACCGCGGCGCGAGACCAGCGAACGTCCACCAGTCCGCGTCGCCGTCCTAGCGCAGCACAGCAGTCCACAGGTGCGTCAGGAGATCAGTGCGAACTGCATCTGTCCGTCTATCAGTCCATCTAACAGCTAGTCCATTGGTCCATCAGCCACGAGACGCTCACACGCGTACGTGCGTCGTCAGGTACAAGACGTGGAGCACGAGACCCACTAGACTCGGGACTGCAGTCGCCACGAAGCTCAGGACGACCCAGCGGAAGAAGCGAAAGTAGGACGCGACCGAGTACCCGAAGCGCGCTTCGATCTGCCGCACGTCGGTCGCGAACGGGTCGAGCGAGCGGCGCACAAACCGCTCGAGCTTCTTGATTGCTACGCGGAAGCGGCCACTCGCGCTGCGTGCACCGACGCCACGCACGTCCATCTCGGTGTCGAGCTGCTCTTGGGCTTCAGCGGCGCCGCGCAGGAGCTGCATCTTCATCTCGCTCTGGCGCTGGCGCTCGAGCTCGTTGAGGCGACTCGAGCGCGCAGCAGCTGCCGCAGCGCCAGTGGCGTTCAGACGCACCATCCCACCGAGTCCATTCGCGCCGCTCGCGCCAGCAGCGCCGCGGAGCCGCACGAGCATCGCGCGCTCGTCTTCCCAGCCCTCTTGAGCATCAATGAGCTCCTGTTGCGCGCGCTCCAGCTCACGCTCAAGTGTCTCAACGCGTGCTTGCGCTGTATTGTGATGCTCCTGGAGCTGCTCGAGCTGGCGGGTGCGGTGCCGGAGCTGCTTCTCGTACAGCTCGAGCTTCTTCGCCACGAGCGCCTGTCGGTACTGCGGCTGGTGGCTCACAAAGCCGTCGACTTGGACTTCGTTCGCGCCAGTCGCAGCTGCTCGGCTGTCGTTGTGACTGTCTCTAGCATCACCATCACCACCGCCGCTGTCGTCATCGCCATAGTCATCGTCGTTGGGCCCTGCGCCATCGTAAGCTGACCGCTCGAGCGCTCGGAGCTGCCGCGCAACCGACCGCTCGATCGCGTCGACGTCCGGCAGCGCGTGTCTACAGAGCGAATGGACCACAATAGCGAGCGTGAGTATGCGCTACTGTAGCGTATGGAGACAGAAGACGACGAAGAAGAAGGGGCGCACCGCGTGCTCTGGAAGCCCACGACGTCCTGCATGGCCACTTGAGCATCATCAGACTGCGCGTCGCTTCGAGGGTTCAGCCTCTATGATGTGATCAAACTACCTGTCTAATCTTATTGTGTCATTTTGCTATGTGAAGTCAAAATACGACACGCACCAGCAACCAAAGCATGAACGACAGCAATGGCGATCGCGCTCTGCTTCAAGACGACGGCGACAGCAGTGGCTATGGCGTCTCTGCGCCACTGACTGCAGCAGTAGACGCACTGTTGGTACATGCAGCAGTAGGTCCTGATGCCAGCAATGGCGCGTCGCGACCACCGCGCAAGCAAAAGCAAAAGCAGCAGCCAAAGAAGCAGCAGCGCGCACCAGTCGAACCAACACCAGCGCCAGTGGAGCTCACCGACCTCTTTGACTTTGACTGCAACCTCACGCATGACGACCTCATCCAGGACGTCGATGCGCTCATGGCGCGCGGTGCTGCTGCTGGCGTCACCGAGATGCTCGTGCCTGGCGCAACGCTTGCAGAGAGCCACGCAGCGATCGAACTCTGTCGCCAGCACCCGACAGTACGTCTCTCTCTCATTTGCTCAGTATCTCCATATCGCTTGCTCGTGTAGGCGCTCTCTGTCTCTTACGTTCTCTGTATCGCTCTATCAGCGTCTGTTCCCGACTGCAGGCGTGCATCCGTACCACGCGCTCGCAGACCCGATGCCCGAGGAGCTCGCTGACCTCTCGGCCCTCGCTCATCTGGACGCCTGCCGCGCCGTCGGTGAGTGCGGCCTCGACTACTCGCCGAGCTTCCCGCCACCGGCGCACCAGCGCGCGTGGTTTGACGCGCAGCTCGACCTCGCGTGTGCGCTCCAGAAGCCGCTGTTTCTCCACGAGCGCCTCGCACACGACGACTTTGTCGATGCGATTGCGTCCTGCGCCGCGCGCCACAGTGGGTACTTCCCACCAGCCGTTGTCCATTGCTTCACGGGCTCGGAGCGCGAGCTCCGCGCGTACGTCGCTCGGGACTTTTACATTGGCGTCACGGGCTTCATCTGCAAACAGACGCACGGCGCTGCGCTCCGAGACCTCGTGCGTCTCGTGCCGCTCGAGCGCCTTGTGATTGAGACCGACGCGCCGTACATGGGCTTCCCCAAGTGCCGCCGCCGCGAGCCTCTGGAGCCAAAGAAGCAGTACCCGAACGTCCCAAGTGCGCTGCCGCTCGTCGCAGACGTCGTCGCCAAAGCGCTCGGGAAGACGCCGCAGGAGATCGCGACGATCACGCGCGCGAATGCGCGGCGGTTCCTTCGCTTGAGTGTCTAGACACGTGTCTACATTGAGTGGACAGATAGATCATCACTTTAGACAGTTTTGATATCCCATCAGCGAGTTTGTGATCAAATATAACGTTAGACGAGTCCACATCAAGTATAACCATAGCGAGTCACGTCATAGAAGTCAGCTTGGAGCTCTTCAGGTTCGAGCAAGATGACAGTCGCGCTATGACGAAGAGCGCGCATGGAGGTGAGAGAGGCACGGGCAGCTCATAGTGTACATGAGTGAGAAGCGAGTCTTACGATCGAGCGCGCCACGAGCGGACGCGCCTTATAAAATGACGAGACATGCACTGCGTCCCACGGCGACGGCGCCATGGAACGCAAGAGGACGACTATGCTACAGAAGGCAGTGGCGGCGACAGTCCGTCGCACGCGCACACAACAAGGAGCCTCAGAAGTCGAGGTCGCAGTTGTTGAACGCAATGATGCTGCGCAGGTGCTTGGGCGACGCCGCGGGGCCGTCTTCGTGGTCCTCTTCGACGCTCTCCAAGTCGCTGTCGGTGCTCGCGACGCTGCTCGTGCACGAGAGCGACTTGGTGCGCTCGTACACGATGCGGAAGTTCGCGTCCTGCTGCACGAGCAAGTCGCTGATGTTGTCGACGATCGTCGCGACGCTCCGGTCGTCGTTCGCGACCGTGAGGTCCCACTGGAACGCGTTGTAGAACGCGAGCGTCTCCTCCATCCACGACCGCTTGTGCTCGTTGAAGCGAATGCGCTCGGGCTCGTGCTCCAGGCGGCCGAGGATGCGGCTCCAGAGCAGCTCCGGCTCGACCGAGACGTGCACCGTGTAGAACTGCACGTTCGACTGCTCCTCGACTTCGCGCATCTGCTCGCGGATCACGGCTTCGAGCAAGTGGCCCTTGCTCGCGTACAGCACGGCGCTGAACGGCGACCGGTCTGCGATGTACACTTGCTTGCGGTTCACAGGGTTCGCTTCCCGACGGACGCGGTTCGCGAGACGCAGGACGCGCTCGAACCACGAGCAGACCCACGCCGTCTCCATGAGGAGCGACTGCGGATGCAGCGCGTACGACGGCATGTCCATGAACGCTTCGTCTAAGACGCTGTAGCCCTGCGCTTCAAACTCGGCGCACAGCGCAGTCTTGCCGCAGCCTACAGACGAGCAAGCGGAGCTGTTAGCGCGTGTGGGCATGGTGGACTCGTAACGCAATCTCGGTGGCAGTTCAAGTGAGCAACGTCATGCGTACGCACCATGGCACCCCTCGAGCGAGACAATGATGAGCTTGGACTCGTCGTTCAGTGCGCTCATGCTGGTGCTTGTGTTGGTGTTGGGATGCGAAGCGATCGATCGATCGATCGAGAGACAGCGAGCGGCGGCGGCTGGCTGACGAATTGCGGTCTGGTCCGTCCTCGCGAGCGCGTGCACAGCGTTGAGCGTCTGGCGCTCGAGTGGCGCGTGCCTTTGATTGGCGCGAGAGTGGGACACTTTGGCGCGTTTTTTCAAAAGCACTTGTGCGGGACAACCCAAGTGACTTTTAGTGCGCGAGGTCAGCTGCACATCATTTGAAAACAGTGTCTGACGCAAGCACTGCGGTTTTGAGAGTCGAGGGATTGAAGGCAAAATGCTACATGTGGCTTGGAATGGCAAAATGCAGCTGAAGTATACGCACATATGCAACCGTCAGTGCACTGAAACAGAGTTCATTCTACACTGAGTCATACTATTGAAAGACTAGACTCTATTCTGAGTGGGCAAAGACTATACGCGAGACAAATCTGATAAAGCGTATACAGGTCGCACTTTACCGCGACTCTTTCATTCAGACTGTTGGCGCGCTTTTCGTTTTCAATTTGCTTTTCGCGCGAAAACGATATCAAGCCTCGCAGAATAACCCACGACACGCAATTCAAATGTGTCAGCATGGCATGTGTTACTGCTAGAGCACGAATGCTCTCTCTTATTATGATGTATGATGCATGCGATCAAAGTGCATCAGAGTGTCTAGCAAAATGCAGACGAGTGGGATGCACTTGGTGCATTTTGCAACGCGATGCTGCAGTCGGATCAACCCACCAAGATGTCGTGTGGGCCACACAGCACAACACGATATGTGGGTCACGTAACTTTGACGACTGCGTACTATTCGCGACGTTTTCTCTATTTAAGCTGACAAAAAACGAGCTGGATGGTACAGAGAACATACACGAAAAGTACTCACAAAGTGTCAAATTCAGATATTCATTTTTAAAATATGAAATCTTTGAAATATATCAATTTTGTACTTTTGTTGATCTCGGTTTTATCACTAGCGGAATCTGTCGTTGCCGCTTTTATGATCATCGATCATCTCACTCCGGCTGCTGCACACCGATTGTGAGTGTACAAGGAGTCGACGACGACGCCGTGAGTGCGCGTGCGAGCGACCATCGCTCAACCACTTCAACTGCAGCAATCGCACTCGAGCGCTCGCCCTGCTTCACAAGCTTGGCGCCATGTGCAATGCATGGCGCTCGCTCATGAAATCGCACTTGATGCGTTGCCGACGTGGACCACACTCGAGATTCTACGGTATCTTCGTACCTAGGTCGGTCGTGCACTCGCGGCCAGTCATTTCGTCAGTTGTTGTGGCAAGTGAAGAGCAACATGCGCTCTTGATTGTAAACGAGTTGCTGCTGTTGCTGTGGAGCACATCTTGATGCGCGCGTGACCGAAGCAGCAGCAGCAGGCGTGTCCGCTCGAGCGAGGCGGTGTGGCAGTGGCGGCGGTGGGTGGATCTATGGAAACCCGGAGCTGATTCGCCTGACCAAACGAACATTCGTCGAGCCACGCGAGCCTCTCGTTCGTCCAGCCGAGAACGCTCTCTCTTCTCTGTCCGTGTCCGCCTCGGGGCTGCTCGGCAGTCGGTCAGTCGAACATCCATTGCCACGTGCTCACTGCGCGACTGCCTGCTGCTCTTCTGCGAGGCAGCGAGAGCGAGAGCGAGACCATGGGCGTCGCAGTCGACACACACAGCCGCGAGATGCAGTCGCGCCGCGAGCGCGACCACTGCCTCGCGATGGCACTGCTCACCAAGTCGAGGTATGCCATGCGCATGTGTCTTATGCGCACACATACCGAGCGACGCACACACGCACTGACATACGTGCGTGGTGCATCGTCGCTAGGACATTGCTGCAGCCGCTGGTGTCCGCAGCAGCGATGCCGTCCACCGAGACAATGCGCAATCGCCGTGACGCAGCCGAGCACGTGACGTCGAGTGGCGCGCTGCGTGAGGTAGTAGCCGACTACCTGTCTTACTCTCGCTCGCTCGCTCCTCGTTGGATTGATCAACGCCTCGAGCGCCGCCGCCGTCCGTCGTCTTCTTGTCTTTGTCGTTGAAGCGACCTGCTTCGCTTTGGCTCATTTCTTTATCCGCGTGCTCCCTCCCATCTCGCCATGATGCAGCAGCGCCGCCCACCGCTCGCGCCGACAGCGCTCAGTGCATCCGTCTCGCTCGCAACAGCAGCAGCAGCAGCCACGACATCATCATCCACGACCACAACGCGTCGAAAACGCCAAGCAGCCGCGCTCTCGACATTCGCAGCGCTCCAGACTGGGACCTCGAAGCGCCAGTGTCTCGCCATGGCCGATCGACGAAGTGTGAACCTTCGAGGCAGCAGCAGCGGCGACGGAGGCAGCAGCAACGCCGCGCTACGTGCACGACGAGAGCGCGCGATGCGAGGCATTGCGAGACGCGGCGTGACGGGCCGACCGCGCTCGGTGCACTTTGCGCTCCAAGGGCTCTCGAGCACCGACACGCGCTACTTGATGCAGCTCCTCGCAGACCTCCCGCACGACATTGCGCAGCTCAACGCCACGGCGACGCGCGTCTCACGACGCCGCGGCAGCTGCGACTCGCTCGGATCAAACGATAGCGACAGCAGCGCTGCGAGCGCAGACTCGCCGCAGGCTGTGACGTCGCGGGTCTTTGGTTGGCGCAACAGCTTTGTCGTCTGCCGAGAAGGCGAGTCCCAGGACAGCGAAGACGCGAGCGAGGACAGCGCGCACGTGATCTGGAAAGCAGTCAAGATGTTCGAAGCGACCGACATGCGGCGCCTCGCAGCGAACGTCTGGGACGCCGCGAAGGCGCTCCAGCAGACGTCCGAGACGTCGCACATCGTCGCGTTCGACGTGCTCTACACGGTCAGTTCGTCTGTGCGCGTCGTGCGGTGCGTCGAGTCGCTGTACGGCCGCGCAGCGCACGAGACACTCTGGCTCGAGTGCCTCCTCGACCGCGACGACCACATCTGCATTGGCCGGAAGCAGCTCACGCGCTTTCGCGACTACCGCCTCACGCAAAGCAGTCGCGTCTCTGCGGATCCAACGATAGACGACAGCAGTCGAGACGAAGGCCTCGAGCCCGACCACGTCGAGTGCGAAGGCTTCCTCTTTCGACCGCACCTCACACGCCTCAGTGGCAGCGCAGCGAGCGACGGCGCAGCTGGGACGTTTATGCTCGGGTGCACGCTCCAGCGCGTGCGGTCGATCGCGCGGCGCGAGCTCTCGACGGACGCGCTCGTGCGTCATCTTGTCGCCGACCTCCCGCGCTACACGCTCCAGTGGGAAGAAGCTGTCGTGCACGACCTCTTGCCGCAGATCACGTACTGACAGCGCACACGCACCGTCCTAGACACACACACACACAATAGCTAGACAGACAGACACACTACCCGTTGAGAACTACCTACCACCTGACGCCACGCTCGTGCCTCTCTATCGCTCTGTCTCCTGGACGCCAGCGCCTGCTGCGCTCACGCGGTCTTGGTCGCCTTTGCGCGGAGCGAGCTGCGGTAGATCCGCAGCAGCGACGCAATGACCGTGCAGAGCATCGTCGCAAAGAGCGCCATGCCCTTCCACGCCGCGCGCGTGTTGGCGCGCACGACGTCTGCGAGCTTGCAGCCGACCGCAACGCGGTTGTTCCCGTCCGCGTCTTTCACGTGCACGCAGCGCTGGTCTGCGTCCGTGGCCGTGAAGACAAAGTAGCCGTAGACCACGAGCGCCATGAGCGCCAGGAGCAGCGCCGCGCGGTTCCCAAACTGCGTCACGTCGATGCGCGTGTCGAGCGGTGCGCTCGCGTGGCGGTACACGACGATCCGGAACTTGTCGATCGAGACGTCGGCGAGCGTCGACGGCGTGAAGTGCGGTACGCAGCAGAGCTCGCGGCTGCTCGAGACGATGATGTGCCACGTGTGGCCGTACGTGAACGTGAGCGAGTGCTGCAGCAATAAGTATTGCAATAATACGTCAGCCACAGTCAGTATTGCAATAATACGCACGCACAGCGAGACGAGTGGCGGACAATGCGAGCGGTGGCGTACTTTGAGCGCTTGCGCGACCATCGACTCGACGTCTGCGTCGCGCAGGTAGTGCTCAAGCAAGCGCTTCGACGTGTCGATCACGTGCGCGCGCATGTCGCTCTCCATGTCGCTCTCGTTCACGACCACACGCTGCTTGAGCTGCTTCTGTCCTGCTGCTGGCGCTGCGGCTGTCGTGAGGAGGACGTCGTGGTCGGCGACTGGCACTGGCGTCGTCGCAGGCGTCGTGCGGTAGAGCAGCACTTTGGTCTTCGTGCCGCGGCTCGAGAGCAAGATGCACGCGCCTTTGCGCTGTGTGAGCGAAGCGAGAGCAAGGACGTCAGTGAACAGAGCAACGCGCGGTAGTGTCGACATTGGGGTCACAGACGTACGTAGCGCAGGTCGACGGCAAAGTCCGTGCCGACAGCGACGTGCCAGCCAATGCCGTTCGCGACCTCCATGAGGTCGCGCGCATGCGCTGCGAGCTCGCGGATGTTCTTGCTCTTGCGCGCTGCGTCGTTCACTGCCTGCACGGTGGTGGTTGGGAGGTAGGCGGATTGTCGTCATTCAGAGAGACGAAGCCACGCACGTCGTGTGAGCTCACAGCTGCAAGCGTTAAGGCACGCGATGCTCACAGCATCAAGTCATGGACGCACCTTCTTGGCAGTGAGGCCGAGCGCTGCAGGCGCAGCAGGCGTCTTGGACACGTCAAAGTCGGCGCCGCAGAAGACCATCGTCACGTGCTCCTCGTCCAGTGTGCGCGTCGGTCAGATCGGTCTTGATGCGTTTGTGTGTCATCTTGCATTCGTGTGCGTGTCCCTCGCGTTTTTACGCAAATCATTAGTTCGTAATTACATCTTTTTTACACAGTGCCGCTTCGAGGGTTCAGCCTCTATGATGTGATCAAACTACCTGTCTAATCTTATTGTGTCATTTTGCTATGTGAAGTCAAAATACGACACGCACCAGCAACCAAAGCATGAACGACAGCAATGGCGATCGCGCTCTGCTTCAAGACGACGGCGACAGCAGTGGCCATGGCGTCTCTGCGCCACTGACTGCAGCAGTAGACGCACTGTTGGTACATGCAGCAGCTGTGAACCAAAGCAACGTGCTTGCTATTGTGTGTGTTATGGTGGCGATGGCAATGACGAACATGAAGGAAGAGAGAGCGATGGCTGATGCGTCGACCTGGTGCTGCAGCGGCGCACATGCTCGCACGGCTTAGCCTGAAACTCGTGCCGCTTGCGAGCCGTTCAGAGAGAGAGAGTCGTCGCGCCAAAGACGCATCGCATGCGGTTGAGCTCACGCGCGCAGACTGCGGCGGCTCTGGCGGAACTGCGATGGTGGCGCTTCGACTGGCGCCTCTGACATCCCCGTAGGCGCTGGCGTCGGCAAGTTGTTTGGCACAGACGCTGCAGGCGTCACTGATGGCGCAGTCGGTGGCAAGTTGTTTGGCACCGACGCTGCAGGCGTCACCGATGGCGCAGTCGGTGGCACTGGTCCTGGCGCGTTTGGCGCGTTTGGCGGCACGGGGCCGTTGTTCACATTCGGAGCGGCGTTGGCGACGTTCGAGTTTGCGACGACTGCCGACGTCGTCTGAGACGCGAGCACGGGCGCTGGCTCGCTGATCGGAATCGGAATGAACTGCGGCACATCGACTGGGAACGGGATTGGGATCGCGATCTTCTTGACGAGCACCTTGGGGCGGCGGTGGTGGCCTTCGTCATCGCGGTCGTCGTCTTCCGGACGTGCTGTAGTGACTGGTGCAGTAGCAGCAGTGGCTTCAAGCGCCACGGCACCGCGGAGCATGCGCGTGTTCCCCGAGACGCCATCGTTCGCCACTTCTGCAGGAGCAACAGCGTCGCAGCCGTGCGCAAGGAGCAGACTCTGCGCGAGCACGAGCGCGCCGATGATCGTCGCAACAGTCTTCATCGTAGTCGGGACTGGAGGTAGTGAGAGAGAAGAGGAGGTAGTGGAGGTGGTGGAGGTGGAGGTGCTTGGTGCAGGAGCTGGCAAGTGCAAAAGTGAGACAGCGAGAGCGCCCCTCGCGCGTGCAGCGCACTATGCTCGCAGTCGTAGGCGCCGTCGATCGAGACGCAGTCTAGAGGTCAAGAGGTCGTCACGTGCATGTGTGAGAGATAGATGGAGAAGACAGACAGCGCTCGGTCATCTTCTCCATCAAGGCTGGCGCTGTGATGTCCATCGAGAGACGTCATAGTCACAAACGTCGTCAAGTCGCCAGCTCTCCATCACCATCGCACGTGGTCAACAAGAGGCGCTTCATGTGAGAAGAGGATAGTGTCATAGAGTTATCATAGTGGGCACAGGCGTCAGTGCTGCTGCTCCTTGGTCACTTGCGCTTCGGTCGCTCCTCTTGGTGCGCTTCGACGTGTGCCCACTCGCGCTCGGCTTGGACCCACGGATCGAGCTCGCCGGCGATGTCTTCTGTGAACCCTGCCGCTGCGTCCTGCGTACTCGAGCGCGAGCGGTTCGCGCTGCTGCCGCCCGAGCTCCGGCGCATCGCGTCTTCAATGTGCTGCGCCGTTGTCCAGCCCTGCTCTTCTGCTGCGTAGCTCTCAATCACGAGTGGGCTTGTCGTCCCGCACGCTTCGCAGGCTTCAGCCAAGTACGCGTTCATGAGCGTACACGCGGGGCAGCTCCACTGCTCGTTCTCGTCGGCCATGGCGGTCGGTCTTTTGCGTGAAAAGGCTCTCGTGTGTGCGCTGGCTGGTGTATTGCAATCTGAACGGCAGAGTGAGGTCTGCGCTCCTGGATTCGGAGCAGCAGCTGCTAAGGGTCCTAGCTCCTCAGAGTCCTCAGTACCGACCAACAGTGTCTTGTCCGACAAGACCACAAGACCGGATAAGAACCACGTGGTCGGATCCGACATCGACTCGGCTACACACATGAGTCTGTAAGCATCTGTGGGGCTGGCACATGCGCGCTGTTGGCATGCATACAAGCTGCGCAAACCTCAGTCACACGGCGCAGAGACAACGCGAGTCCGTCCGCAATGAGGACTAGGATGATCAGACGTGACTATGAAGAACGCACTTGTAGGCGCATTTAGGGAGGTAATGGATCCGACACCTTCAGTACTTGCATGCTCAAGCCTCGCTCTCTACAGCCTCTCTCTATCGCTCTCTACGCTGCGCTCACGGCGCGTCCTCGATGGCGTTTGCTTGTGCGATCGCGAGCTGCAGGCGCTCGATGATCGCCGGCGTGTGCGTCACTGCGGCGCTCGTTGCACTCCCTCGCAAAGCGCGCTTGTTCGCTCCTGCTGCCGCCATAGACTGCGGCTGCACTGGCAAGCTCTTGAGCACCGCAACTTGTGCGGCGTAGACGCTGAAGATGTTCTTCTGTTTCTTGTTGCTCCCGATCGACCCCAAGTGGTCACAGTTCTGGATCCGCGCGACGTGGTGCCACCGCCCTGGCACCGACTCGGACGTGAACTCGACGACTTGA
The DNA here is from genome assembly GCA_003730235.1 of Pythium guiyangense. Classification (NCBI taxonomy): domain Eukaryota; phylum Oomycota; class Peronosporomycetes; order Pythiales; family Pythiaceae; genus Pythium; species Pythium guiyangense. The sequence goes on from QXDM01000029.1 coordinate 439,202, forward strand.
GTCTTCCCACCAGGACTGCGCATCGACTCGGTGTTCACTGCGCCGTCGTTCGTGAGCCACGACTCGGGCAACCCGAGCGTATCGACAGCGTACCGCGACCCAAGCAGGAGCGAGAACGGCCAGAGGAGCGGCGCCATCGCTGGCTGCGGCAGCGCGACCTTGCGCAGCAGAATGTCGCGCGCGACGTTCGTGCTCTCGAACGAGAAGCTATAGTAGTAGATGTTTGGGAGCGTTGCGACCCACGCGTTCTCTTCGTGCGCGCCGTACGTCGACGTGCTGTGGAGGAACGTGTCGTGGTTGTTGCCTTCAAACACAGCGCTCTTTGCAATGCGCTGGGCGTAGCTCGTCAACGACTCGGACGCGCGTCGTGGGCCGAGACCAAACTGGTCGAGCTTGGCGTCGTAGAACGTCAGTGAGCTCGCGTCGTCGTGGTTCACGAGACTGAGCGTGCCACTCACGACGCCCATGAGGCCCGAGACAAAGTCCCGCACGTTGTCAAACATGTCGCCGAGCGTCGTGCCGAGGTGCGGCGTCGAGAGCGTCGTGATCGAGTGGATCCAGTCGTCGTGGCCGCCGGCAAAGAGCGGGTGCGCTGCTGGGTCCTCCTGGATCGGCGCGCCGCGCGTGCCATGCGCCAGGAGCTGCGCGAGCATGCGCGCCGTCTGGCCGCCTTGCGAGTGGCCGATCAGGTGGATCTTCTGGACTTGACCGTCCACGACGTCGCCCCACTGCGGATAGATGCCGGGGAACGTCCGGCCCGTGGCGTTGTGCTGGTGTGTCTTGGCATGGTTCGCGCCGTAGTTGACCGTCCCGCCCTTGATGTATGCGTAGAGCTCGCAGGCGCGGTCCCAGTCGCTCGAGAACGGACCGACGACTGCTGTGCGCACGTCAAAGCCCTGTGCCTTGAGCTGCTCTTGCCAGTCACCGTAGTGTCCGCCCCAGTACTTGTAGCCGTTGAACTCGTTGCGAGCCCAGCCGGTGAAGCCGTGCACGAGGATGATCGGGTATGTGTTCTCGGCCGCGACGTGCGTCATCACACAGAGGTGCGTGACGAGCGCAACGAGCGCCATGGCAATCGCAGACGGCGTGCGCAGAGAGCGGCGATGCTGGAGGAGCGCCATGCTTCACAGAGGCAAACAAGCAGCAGCGCTAGTCGCTGTGTGCGTGTGAGGTCTGCGCGGCGAATCGAAGACTGAGCACGTAAGCTCGCATGTGTGCGTGAGCGAGCGTGTAGATGCAGAAAGAGCGGCGGGACTTGACGAGACGCCATGCGTCCGCCATGCATCTGCGCATCGTGTCAACGGATCATCTCGCGGTCGCCAAGACGTCGAGGGCAACAGTGTCAGGACAGAAATCGGTCGTCGGGCAAACTTCGTCGCGTTGTGAGGCGCCGACGCTTTTCTTACGCCAGACGCCTCACATCGGACCGCGATGCCTGTGTGAAGACTCTGCTCTCGCACGTGAGTGCTCCAGTGCAGCAGCAGCTCGCATAATGCTAGCTCTCGAGTCAACCAAGTGGATCGGTCAGAAGCAACGCTATCGTGTGAAAGAGTACAATGTTGGCGCGGTGTATATTAGCCAGTGAGTTAGGATGTGATAGTACAGGTGGCTGGCTGGTTGGTTGGCTCATGCAGAGCCACTGAATGACGCGACGTCGCTGCTCGCAAATGCGTCGTAGTCGCTCCAGATCGGGTCGTCGTCGTCGATCTCGAGCGGCTCGTACGACTCGAGCAGCAGTGCGATCGTGGCGTCGAGCGTCTCGTTTACGCTTGCGCTGGCGCTTGCGCTGCTCGAAGGCGACGGGAGGTAGAGGTCGTCAGGCGCCAAGAAGAGGTCCTCGAGTCCATTGACAGCGACGAATGACGTCATGTGGTCGCCAGTCGCAGTCGCCTCGGAGTTGTGCTGGTGCTGCAGAGCGCTGGTCGATGTTGTCGTCGCCATTGCACCAGCTTGTACAAACTGGTTCAGCGCTTCGTGCTGCTCGTCGAGGCGCTTGCGGCGCGCGATCTTCTCGCGGTACTTTTGCGCGTGGGTCATCGTCTGCCGCGTCGTGCGCGTGCCGACAATCGACGCGATGACCTTCCACGGTCCGGACGGATACGCCTCGAGCGCCGAGAGGAACCGGTCGTGCTCTTCGGCAGTCCACGGCAGTCCGTTGCGCTTGGGCTTGCCTGCGTTGGTTGTCTGCTCGAGGCGAATGAACGCCTGCTCGCCGTTGTTGCTGTCGGCAAAGTACTGACTCTTGACGCGGTCGGTGATGACCATGGCTTTGCTGTGTAGCGTGTTGTGTTGTGTTGTGTGAGTGAGAGAGAGTGGAGGTGAGAGTGGCTCGAATGTCTTGGCTTGATGTGACTGTAGCTGCTGCTGGTTGCTGGTGCTGGTGTGAGTGGCGATGTGGAGCCGCGAGAGTGTGGAGTGCGGTGTGTGGTGCACTGGTGCGTACTCGCTAAGAGTGGAGGAAGTGTGTGTGGTGAACCGATCAAGTTGAGGAGTGACAGCCGAAGATCGGCGCCATCTCGCGAGCTCCTCCGTCTCCGATTGACAAGATCCTCGCTCGTTGTCGACGATCCTGAAGAGAGCGGAGGAGGAGGCTCGCATCGTGGTGCTGCTGTCCTACAGTGTGGGTGAGCGACCAGCGGCGCTGGCTCACGTGTCGCTAGCTGTGTCGGTGCATGCATGAAGTGTCCTGGAGACGATGGAGTGCTTGGACATGTCGTTTCAGCAGTCGATGTGCGGAATGGGTGCGGCGAGCGAGTGAGGGTGGCTGAAGCAAGAGTGTGTGTATAGCTCGACACTCTGATCAACTCTTTATCATTCTACTGATGCAGTACGATATGACAGCGCAATGTGTATTTGTTTTGGATAATCCAGACACTCTGGATTTCGAGCGCGAATGAGTTTCCAGCTTGGAGCTGACAACGACGACGATCGCAATGGCGCTCATTGCGATGGTCGTGGTCGGCTCGAAAGAGGACAAAGCGACCATCGCAGATGCAGACAGAAGCGGACCTCGCAAAGGTGTGCGCTCAGTGGACGCACTCGCACGCGCGTCTGCGTTGTCGTCGGTGTCCTGAAGTGACGTTCGACTTGAGCGCAGGACCCTCTCGTCTTCGATCACAAGAGGCTCGACTTGAACCGCAATCGTGTGGCTCTAAGTGCACACAAGAGTGTGTGTTGGCTGTCAACCCATTGGCATCTGTCAGTCAGTCTGGTTTGTAGCTGTGGTGTCATGTGGCGGCGCGTCGTCGAGACTCCATGAGCTCCCGATTGCCGATGCCAAGTGCGCCATTGCAGCACCAATGACGACGATGCGAATGACGACTTGGATCACAGACCGATGTATGTGAGCACGTGCAGCAGCAGAGGCTCGTGTCTGTGGCTGCCATGAGCTCAATCACATCGAGCAAAATTTCGATAGTGGCGCAGCAGACACTCCAGCCTCACGAGAGCCCAAGCAAGTGACTGGATGGCGCTGCTCGTGTGTCTTGGAGCGATCGATCCTCTGTCATCAGAGCTCAGGAGCAGCAGCTGAAGGTGTCTAATAGACTGAGGACGGCGTATCAACTGACTGAGACTACTACAGTGACTAGGACGACACGAGCAACAGCAACAGCAGCAGTGGCAATGACACACAAGAGAAGGATCGTTTGGTTCCATAGTTTGATTGGTAGTTAGATAGAGTGGTAGATCGCCATCGGAGGCTCACAGCTCCGTGAGCTCGCGCATCGTGACGTCAAACACGCGCGGACACTCCTTGAACGCCGCGCGGCGGCAAAGCGGACACGTCGTGCTCGCGTTGAACCAGTCGATGATGCAGTCTTCGTGGAACTGGTGGCGGCACGGGAGCTTCACCATCTTGTCGCTCGCGGCGTGCTCGTGCAGTGGCGATGCAGCGTCATCGCTGTCGTCGTTCAGACAGATGCAGCACGTGTGCGCCGCCTCGGACGCGTCGTCAATGTCGTCGAGCGCGAGGATCGCGTCTGCTTGGCGGCGCTCGGCCTCTTTCTGCGCGTCCGGGACGCACAGGAACGTCTCGAGCTGGAGGAACACGTCGCGGAGCTTGGCGTACGACGGCGCGTCGGTCTCCTGCGTGTTGAAGAGGTAGACCGAGAAGTCGGCGTAGGCGTCGAGGAGCGTGCGCACAAAGTCTGCGAGCCCGGCGCGGCGCTGGGCCACGATCTCTTTCGTGTCGCAGCGCATGTGCTTGCGCGGGAACTTGCCAGTTGCGAGCGGCTGCTGCAGCGCGTTCGCCACGAGCACAAACTCCTGCGTCGAGGCTTTCTGCGCGCTGCTGAGCTGCGTCTCCCACGCGCGAATGAGCTGGAGCATGTCGCGCCGGAAGAAGAAGAACTCGGAGTAGCGTTTCTCGAGCAGCCACGCGCCAGAAGACGACGAAGACGCTGTGCTGTCCGACTGTTGCTGCTGCTGGAAGCTGTTGTTGCTTGTGCGCACTTTCGACTGGATCTCGAGCTTGTAGACTGTGAAGCGCGTCATGTCGTGGTTGAGCGACGCCGAGAGCGTCTTGGTCTTGATCTCCATCTTGTCCATGTCTTGGTGCCGGAGCTTGAGCAAGCGCTGGCAGTGCGCGCCGCGAAAGAGCGCGTCCATTGCAATCGGAGACAATGGCGGCGACGACAATGGTGAGCACGTGGAGGTCGTGGACGAGAGCGGCGACGAGGACGAGGACGACATGGCGCGGAACGATCGTTTGTAGCTGCTGGTGGTTTTCATGAAGTCGCCACGAGCGGACGCTTGTTGCTGTATCTTCTTGTTGTTCTTGTTGTTCTTGCTGGCGTTGACTTGTGCGCTCGACAAGGCAAATTCAAAAGTGAGCAAGAGCACAGTCGAGCAAGTGAGTGGCGTGGCGCAGTGATGTGGTGGAGCGACAAGGCGAGAAATGCGCGTGAGGCGGACGCCACTCGGGCTAGGGCTCGTCAAAACGAGTTGGCCAATCACATCGGTCTAACACTCAAAAAAAGAAAACACTATGACAATTTGAATGCTCCTACAAACCCAGCTGGGACACTTTGACCTAGCCCGCAGAAAAAAGAACCAGACTTGCAGTTTGTATGTCATGAGCGTCAATGGGCGTCAACGGGTGTCAATGAGCGCCCACAACTGGTCGACTTGATGGATGGCCCAACTTTCCTTTCACCCAGATGAATGCTCAAGCAACCCACACGAGCACCACACGAGCACCACAAGCACCAAAGCGCTCACGTCGTCGCTGTCGTTGTTGTGTGAAGCGAGTGTGTGTGAGTGTGCTTGTCGTGGTAGTGCATTGCGGTGTGGAGGCATGCCGCGAGTGATCCGATCGAGTTGGTGGTTTGCAGTCTGTACACACACATGAACATCGCAAGGAGCACTCGGTGCTGTTGGCAAGGCGATCACAAGCAGCACCACCACACGAAAGAGAACCTGACTGTGAGTTTGTATGCTCAAGCACCTGTCGGAGCTTTGATGCGTCCGCGTGCGCCACATCACTCACAAGCCATCACTCACAAGCCACACGACACAGGTACAGGTTGAAGTTGCAGTCAGCTGCAACGTCTCGAGTTACCACCAACACACGCACACGCACATGCTCAAGCAGATGATCCGTACCAGCCGAGAGAACACATGATAGAAGCACTGCGAGGTTTCACCATGCGCTCTGCGAGGATCGCGCCATGTGGTGGCGGAGCATGTCCAGAGCCTCCAGCGTCGCCATCACTCACTACCGAGTCCATGTGGCGCGCGAGGAAGCCACCGCAGAGCACGAACGCCATCTCGTGCGCGTGCTCGCTCTGGCGCCAGAGCACGTCGCCAACAGCGTAGAACTTGAGCAAGAAGAGCTCGAGCAGGTTCTTCCACGGCACTTCGGTCGCCATGGCGCTCAGCAGCGCGTTCTTGCTCAGGATCTCGTACTGCACCGCGAACGTCTTGAAGCGCGCGTTTGCGATCGACGCCGAGAGGTTCGACGACGAGAACGGCCGAGCTGTTGCACCGGATTGTGGTCGCACTGCGAGCGAGCTGCTCGATGGTCGCGACGCGTCCATTGCTGCTTGACACCGACGTGATGCCTGCGTGTCTGTGCGTATGAGAGGAGTGAGGTTGTCGTGGTCGTTCACGCTCCGTCGAGGCAACGACTGCAGCGTGTGTGTCTTGTGTGTCCTGAAGCGAGCGAGAGAGACTGACTTGCGTCACGATGTGTCACGAAGAGTCATGACGAGAGTCGATGATGAAAATAGTCATCTTGTCGTGTCACGATGTGTCATAAAGAGCCATGACGAGAGTCGATGATGAAGTCGTGCAAGTCATCTTGCTTGCTTGCTTGTCAGTTGTTGTTGTTGCTGTTGTTGCTGTTGTTGTTGTTGGTGATCCCATCTTTCACTTGCTTGCTTGAAGCACTTGCTCCTACTCGAATGCTCTGTAGTCCTTGCGCTTCTCATGAGCTCGAGACGCATAGATCTTCATGCAACAACACAACAACAACAACAACACGAGTCTCGATGTTGTGGTTCCCACTCATTCGTTCATACCTGGCAGCGAGCGTCGCAGTCTCGACTCTCTCACGTTGCCATCGACATGCCCACAGTAGCAGCAGCACACGCACTGCTTCTGTCTGGGTCTCGCATTCATGTGCCATGCAAGTGACGCTGCGTGTGCGTTTGCACGAGACAGCGACACAATGCACTTGTTCACTTGGTCACTCACTCGTCGTCAAAGCCAAACGTCATGACGCCGCCAATGCGCTGCTTTGCCGTCGTCGTCGTTGCTGCTGTTCCTGTAGTCTCGTGCGTCGTGCTCTTGCTCTTGTCCTTGCCCTGGAGCTGGAAGATCTGCTCGGCGCGCACGCTCACGACCGAGTCGAGCTGCGCGAGCTCGAGGATGAGCGACCCGAGCGCCTGCTTGACCGACACCGAGTTGTTGATCCAGAAGAACGTCGCGCTCGCGTGCCGGTCCGTCGCACGCGCGAGCAGCTCCTTCACTTGCGCCTGCGCGGCGTCGGCAAACTGCTGCATCGAGTCGACCATGCACGTCGTGCGCTGCGCGCGCGTTGCGTCCGCCGACACGCTGCCACACGCGCGGTCCATCGCTTGCTCGGGCGACTCGAGCTGCACCATGACGTCGGCGCGGACGTCATCGGGGCTGTCGTTGTCGCTCGCTCGGATCGCAGCGAGCAGCGGCGCCGCGATCTTGGACTCGGCGACGCTCATGGCGTTTGTGTTTGTGTTTTTGTTTGTGGGTGCGCCAGTTGTTGCAGTGACGAGAGAAGCGGGAGTAGTGGCAGTGGCGCTAACAGCGACGACGACGACGAGCAGGAGCAGCGCAGCGAGTCGCGACGACAACGACTGGCGCATGCAGTCGACTGTGTGTGTCTGTGTGGGTTTGAGCAGCAGTGAGCAGTGAGCAGTGTGTATCGTGAGTGAAAGCGCGTGTGAGAATGTGTGTGTGTGTGTGTGTGTGTGTCGTGCAGCACAGAAGCGAGTCGAGCAATTCGAGTCGCAGCACATACAATGCGTAGCGATCAAGCGATCAAGCGATCAAGCGAGAGAGACGAGTAGCGGATGTCACCGAACGCCAGGACAAGCTCGCTGTTGCTGTTGGTGTCGCCGTTATCGGACTTGCGTCTCAAACTATATTGAAGTCGTGCTGTCATTCGCTCATTGGCAGTTGATTCGATCAGTTGCAAGAAGAACAACCCGAAGAGAAAGAACTGTGTGTGTGCCACACAGAGTGTGTTGTTCTTCTCGACAGATCCATTTCTCAACAGTCTGCAAGAACAAACCGACGATTTGATCAACTTGATTCTTACAACAGACAAAAACGCAAGGATGGCGCTTTTGTCAATTGTCAAGTGTCTTTCGACAAGCAAGGCTGTCGACTCCTCTTCATCGCTCTGTCCAAGTGCTTTGAGCCGTCGAAAGCAACACTTGACAACATCGTGTTCGTTTCTTGACAACGAGAAGAGCGCACTGCACCAGCGGCGCCAGCACCACCTGCAACTACCAACTACTCTCTCTCTCTCTCTCTCTCTCTCTCTCTCTCTCTCTCTCTCTCTCTCTCGCTTCAAACATCATACACGAGCACTCGTGCTTGCTTAGCACGTCGTCGTCGTCGACGTCTTCGTTGACTCTCCTCGACTCGTTTGTTTGCGCTCGCACTCAGCTCGCAGTTGCTTCACTCGGTGCTGTTCAAAGCGATTGATTGGTCGTGTCGTGTGTCTGTCAGTCTCTCTTGTCTCTCTCGTCACAGCGTCACAGCCAGAGTCACCACGCAACATGATGTGAATGGCAGACGAAAGGAGGTGGTGGTGATGATGTCGAGACTCTGGTCGATGCATGTCTTGCTTAAAAGACTTGGGCTTAAACAGACTCGGTTCCAAGCAGCACGACCGTCGCACTGCTTGTTGCAATGGACCCGCCATGTTGCCACCAAGTCGCTCGTCTGTGAGAGTGTCAAGGCTTCGTCAGAGTCCAAGACACTGCGCGAACTGAGGTCGCCGCTGGCGCACCAGAGGCAAACTGCAGGAGCAGACACTGTTCCGGTTCGTAGTGCACAAGCATGAACGTCCAACTGCACACACCACCAGGTTCATCATCATTCATCCATCCGTCAGTTCATGAACAGTTCGTTCGTCCGTTCGCTCACTCGGACGCTCCTCACTACCACCACTCCTCACTACTGCTGACTACCACTGCCTACTGTCCTACTGCTTCCGGAAGAGTCCACCAAGCGACGACGTCACGCGCGGCTCGAGCAGCATCATCAGCATCAAGTGGTTGTTGCGCCGCGCGAGGCGGTAGTCGTCGCGCGTGACGCTCGCGCCGGCGGCCACCAGCGCCTCGACGAGCTCGACGTGGCCCTTTGCGACTGCTTCGTGCAGCGCCGTCGCGCCGTCGCTCCGCTTCGCATTCAAGCTCTTCGGCCGGTGCTCGAGCAACGCGCGCGCACACGCGAGCTGTCCGTGCGTCGCAGCCCAGTGCAGCGGCGTCGACCCGAACGCGTTCGTCTCGTCCACGCGCGCGCCGAAGCGCAGCAGCTCCATCGCGACGTCGACATGGCCCTTTGCCACGGCTTCGTGCAGCGCCGTCGCGCCTCGTGCGCTCTTTGCGTCGACGCTCGCTCGGTTCTGCAGCAGCACGTGCGCACACGCAACGTGGTCGAACAGCGCGGTCCAGTGCAGCGGCGTCGCGCCGTTCGCGTCCATGTCGTCGATGCGCGCGCCGTAGCGCAGCAGCTCAGTCAGTACGTGCGCGTGTCCCTTGGCGACTGCGAGGTGGAGCGCCGTCGCGCCGTCTTCGCTCCGCCTGGCGTGCAAGTCCGCGCTGTGCGCCAGCAGCACGCGCACGCTCTCGGCCTTGCCGCGCACGGCGGACCAGAGCAGCGGCGTGTAGCCGCTCGCGTCAGTCTCATCAATGCGCGCGCCGTGGCGCAGCAGCGCTTCGACGACAAAGATGTGCTCTCTCGCCGCAGCGGCGTGCAGCGCCGTGGCGCCGGTCGTCGCTCGCTTCGCACGGATGTCTGCGCTGTGCTTGGCCAGCAGCGCGTGCACGCACTGGACGTGTCCGTGCTCGGCCGCGACCATGAGCGCCGTCTTGCCGCTCGAGCGCTCGCACGCACCCGTGTCGGCGCCATACTGGAGCAGCACGTCGATCGCGGCGGTCTGGCCGGTGCGCGCGGCAAAGTACATCGCGCTGCGCTCCTTCGCCGTGCGAGCGAGCAGGACGTCGCGCCGCGCAGTCAGCAGCGCCTTGACGATCGGCCAGTGGCCCGCGTGCGCCGCGACGTGGAGCGCCGTGCAGCCCGTGTCGTTCATGTCGAGACGAAGACGCGACGCTGTTGCGGCTGTCGCACTCGTCGTGACTGCAAACGCACTCGCGCCGCGCTGGAGCAGCAGCTGCACGACGTTGCGAGCGCCAGTCGCAGCGGCGACAATGAGCGGTGGTGCGTGCCAGCCGGATACCGGCGCGTCGCGCGTCGCTCGGGACGCCGCGAGCATGCGCTCGACCGCCGCGACGTCGTCCTGCGCAATGGCGTCGCCGAGCGTCCGCGTTGTCGCTGTGCGCGTGTCTTGCAGCGACAGCCGCGAGAGCGAGAGCGTGGCTGTGTTTGTGTTGGTATGTGTGTTTGAGTGTGTGGTCGTGCGCGTGGCGGTTGATGCGCTCGACGCTGTCCACGCGCGCTCTCGGTTGTGATGGCGACTCCTGCTGCTGCTGCTTGTGCTACTCCGCGTGGATGCCGATGTCGATGTCGGCGATGGAAGCTCCGAGCGTCCGCTAGTTGTGCTCAGCGCCGACCGAAAGGTCTGCATCACGTCGCCGCTGTTGCTTGTGCTCGTGTTTGTCTGCGTCAGAGTCAAGTCACCGTGGCCATCATCGCCATTCTCATGATGTGGCGTGGCCAACATGGCGTCTGGATCGGCCGCGAACTCGCCCAGCTCCGCCACGACTGTCGCGAGCGTCGGACGGTCTTTGGGGTTCAGGCGGCACATGCGCGTGACGAGGTCCCACACGCGCGGCGCCATCGCGGTTGGTCTGTCTGGGAGCCGTCCGACCGCGACGAGGTGCCGCACCGTGTCGTCGTCCGTGTGGTGGCCCCACGGCACCTCCTGGCTCACGACCTCGACGATGCACATGCCGAACGAGAACACGTCGGACGCGAACGTCGGGCTGCGGCCGCAGAGACACTCGGGTGCGCGCCAGCGCAGCGTCCCGGCATCGCGCACGTCGCCAAGGAGCGTACTGCGGCGACTATCACGATCGCCATCGCCGTCGCCAGTACTCATGTTCATGCGCACGAGCGACCGGCGACTCGCCGACAGCGCGCGCACGTAGCTGAAGCTAAAGTCCGCGATCTTGGCCACGCCGTCCGCCGACACGAGGATGTTGTCGCCCTTGAGGTCGCCGTGCACCACGCGCTTGGCGTGCAAGTACGCGAGGCCGGACGCCGCTTCGTGCAGCAGCCGGAAGAGCTCCGGCCGGTGGCGCGCGAAGCTCAGGTAGTTGAACAAGTTGCCGCTCGCCGCGAGCTCGCACACGATGAACGGCGGCGACGACACGTCGCAGGCGCCGTACATCACGAGCACGTGGCGGTGGCGAAAGCCGAACCAGAGCGAGGCTTCGTCGCGGAACCGCTTCGTCACGGTCTCGTTCGTGCGCGTGTCCATCACGAGGCGCTTGACCACGACGTCCATGTGGTTCATGCGCCCGCGGTGGACGGTCCCGAACGACCCGCCGGCGAACGCGCGCTCGTCGAACTCGACGTCGTGCGGCGGGCAGAACCACTCGGGCACCGTCCGCACGTGGACCTTGGAGCGCCGGATGACTTTGTCGAGCGCCGTCTTGAGGAGCTGGGTGTTGGCGCTCAGTGGGAGTGGCAGTGGCACTTGTGGCGGCGGTGCTGACGATGCGCTGCTTGAGAGTGGTGGTGTCATAGGAGAAGACGACGAACTATACGACGATGCCGACGCCGACAGAGAAGGCGATGGTGATGATGATGATGACGATGGCAATGCCGTGCTGGCAGCGACGGCGGCACCGCTTGATGTCTGCTGACTCGGCTGACCGCTCGTCTTGTTGAGCTCGTGGATCAAGACGCTCAGCGCCTCGAGCTGCTCCTCGTTGCGACCGACAGCCTGCGCGATCGTCGCGTCGTCCGTGAGTCGCGCAGCCACGGCGCGCTCCTGCTCAAGCCGAAAGCGCTCCATCTTGGCGCACTCGTCCTGCATGGCGCTGATGTGCACGAGGTTGAGCGCGAGCATGAGCGTGCGGATGCGCTCCTGGAAGTCCTGGACCTTCTGCAGCATGCGCTTCGTCGTGACGATGCGGTACACCCACAGCCGGCTCTTGTGCTTGACCAGCAGCGCCTCAAAGTCCTTGACGAGCTTGTTGTAGTCGCGCACGACGCCGACGTGCGGCAGCCGCTGCTGCTCCTCCATCTCGCGCAGCTTGCTGAAGATCACGCGCATGCGCTCGTGCACGTGTCGGCAGAGCTCGTCGCACTCGTTCATCTCGTCCACGAGCGTCGCGACGAGCGTGAGCGGCGCGATCACGTCGGTTGGACTCACGACCATCGCTGTCAGTGTGCTTGTGTGCTTGTGTGCTTGTGTGTGTGTGTTTGAATGTGAGAGTGTTGTGGTGTTTCTTGTGCCTGCGCTCGTGGTGGCGTGCGTCGTGTGTAGCGAGAGCTGCGTCTCAGAGCGACGCGATGTGTGCACTGAGCTGCGGCGCGTACGATGTCGTCGAGTGCTGCTCTAGGCCACACTCGCTCGCACTCGCACTCGCACTCGCACTCGCACTCGCACTCGCACTCGCGCCGTCAGATCCGAAATGCGGCGCTTGTGGTCAGTCCGGTCGCTCCATTTCGTTGTTGGTGTTTGTTTGCTGGCTATGGATTTGAGTTGTGGTGGCCCTTTGGGTTCAAACCCACTCGATACAAACGCCCAGTCAAACGCACCACCACAGTCATCGCTCAACTGATCGATCGAGTGGATTCGCTCCCAGTCACACTCTCACACTCGTGTGCTCTCACTCAGTCTCTCACTCAGTCGATGCCCACGAGAGCAAGAGGGCGACAGGAGAGCGACCATGGCGTCCACGGCGACACCTGCTGCTTCCAGCTGGCGCTCTCACGCACGCACACACGCACACGCCAAGCCGATACGCTCACTCACCTCTGTCCAACGCCATGAGCCTTCACATACCTCGGCTCGAGATCGGACGAACAGAGAGGCGCCACACACTTACACAACACGACAAGACCATCGCACGAAACAGCACGGTCATTCACAAGCCCTGCGTGTGCGCTCGTCCAGAGTCCACAGTGCGCGTCGGATGCCAAAACCGAGTCCTCGATTCGATGCTCATAAGTCAAGTGTGTCTGTGAGAGTGTGTCGCTATCGTCGCGAGGCGTGCGCTACAGGATCGTGCAGCACGAGTTCGAGTTCGGCGCGACGGTGCACGGGCCGTTCTTCACTTCCCACTCGAGGTACTCGATCGCTTGCCTCGATGCGCGCTCTAGGCTTTGGCCGTGTCGGAGTCGAGCAAATCGTGAGCGAACGAAATCCTTCTAGCAATCGCGTTGTTCGAGTCAGTCGCAGCATTCGCGCTTTCTCCGCAGCAGCAACAAGCAACAGCGACAACCACAGCACACGCGACTAGAGCTGCGATGCAGCGCAGTGGGCATCGCAGCATTGCATCGCCGCTCTCGCCACCACTGCTGCGCTTTGACCTGCACTACCAGCACCCATGGGCGATAGCAGGCACCTACAGCCAGTCGCAGAGGACCAGCAGCTACATGCCGACAAGTGCAGACTACAATGGCGACGATCACCACTCAAGTGACAGCGATGCTGATGGCGAAGACGACAGTAATGATGACCACCACAGCACACGCAGCAGCAGGAGAGAATGGAACGCGCACGTTGCTGCGATGGCGATCGGCAGTGACGACTCGCCTCTGCTGCTGCGACGGAGCTCGTCGGCTGCCGACATTCCGATCCCGTCGTTCATGATCCCGAGCTCTGCGCACGAGCTCATGAACGCCCACTACGCCCTCGCGCCGCACGCGCGCTGCAGCGACCAGAGCGACAGCAGACGACCGCACTGACGTCCGTGTCATGGCAAGGACGCGTCACTTGATGCCTGGTTGAGCTCTTCAAGTTGATGTGTTGTTGGATTTTCTCTCACGTTCAACACTGCTAGATTTCGCTTATGTCTGCACTCTCGCATATAAATTCGCGTTGTGCGCAATGTGATTCGCGCAATGCGATTAAATGTGCTGCAGATACATTCGCACTCTTATGTAAAGCTGCACTCGAGCAAGAGAACAGCGTTGAACGAAGTCACTCTCGCACGTAGTACGCACGCAACACACATGATCGATCAATCGATCGTCTCTCTTCACGAGCACGAGCACGAGCACAAGCACCACGAGCAGCAGGAGCAGCGACGGCATTGACTGCTGTCGTCACGCACTGCTGCGCCAGACGCGCACTTGCTGAGAACGCACAGCGTGCTCTACTTGCTGCATTGTGTGACGCCTGGAAATAGCTCCGCAGCACCACCGCAAGCAGCCGCAGCATCACGCAAGAGAACGCTCTCGCCTGCATAAGACAGCGAGCACGCGGTCTATTTCTCCTCCGCTGTCTTGCCGTGCGCTGCTGCGAGCTGCTCCTGCGCTGCGGGACTCACCCGCGCGTGTGTGAGTGTGCGAGAGAGAGCACGCTATTTCCAACACGCCGACACAAGCGAAGACGCCGCACGGTAGATACTCCTCACTCGCGCTCACTCGCTCGCTCTGACCGCCGCGCCGCGCAGTGACACTGCGAGACAGCGCCATTTGCTTCACGAGCGCGAGCTTCAGTCTCGGTCGTCTCGCGCGACGCGCCATCGCTCCGTCTCCTCCGCTTCGTCAGCATCATGGACGAGCTCCACGATGCGATCCAAGACGCGCAGTACATTGGCGCTGTCACGAACGCCCATCGCGGCCCGAGCGCCGCGTTCTACACGCCGACGCAGTCTGAGCTCGCGCAGTTTGTCGAGAAGCAAGAGCGCGCGCTCGGCGCCGACTGGCTCAGTCTCGAGAACATCCTCGACCAGCCGCTCGGGTTCTACTTCATGCGGCGCTTCTGCGACGCCGAGCAGCACGGCGTGCGCAAGCTCGAGTTCCTCACGGAAGTGACCAAGTACCGCGCGCTCGTGTCGCTCGAGCAGCGCGTGAGCAAAGCGCGGAGTGTCTGGGACCAGTTCTGCACCGCAGCGTCGGACGGGAGCTGCAGCCCTGGACTGTCAGGCGACGCCGGGCCGCTCACGGGTCCGTCGCACCAGTGTGTCGTCGACGTCGCCGAGTCGCACCGGACGCTCGGGTCGCCCGTGTCGACTGTCACATCGTCGCCTGCGCCGACGCTGTCTGTGTCGTCGCCAAGTGACACAGACGGCCGGCCGGACTCGACGCGTCCTGGGAGCTTCAGCCGCTTCAAGCTCGGGTCGCTCCAGGACCTGAATGTCGCGTCGATCACGACGAACGGCATCATCTTCTGGCGCAAAGGCGAGTCGAGCATCAAGGCGTCGGACGTCGTGAGCGTGAGCAAGCTCTACCGCGAGTGCGCGTCCGAAGCGAGTCCAATTGGCGTCGGCGGCGACGTTGTCGCGCGGATAGGCGCAGTGCTCAAGCGCCGTACGGGCCATAGCAAGAGCGCCGCTGGCATGCTCGTCGACGCGAGCGGGACACCGACGCACAGCCAGAGCACGAGCGGCCGGAGCAACGACCGCGCCGCGAGCAGCGACAGCAGTGTCAAGAGCTGTCCGATCTCGCTCTTTGACGAACTCGAAGCCTGCGTGCTCTACAGTCTCGAGCAGATGCACTTGAAAGACTTCCGCGCGAGCGTCTTCCATCGCCGCCTCGTGTCGTTCCTCTATCTCCAGACCAAGCGCGTGAACGAAGACGACTTCACGGTCCTGCGCGTGCTCGGCCGCGGCGGCTTTGGCATGGTCAATGGCTGCATCAAGCGCACGTCGGCGTCGCTGTATGCGATGAAAGTCATGAACAAGAAGATGATCAAGAAGAAGCACGCGGAGAAGCTCTGCTTGGCTGAGCGCAAGATCCTCGCGATGATCTCGAGTCCGTTCGTCGTGTGCCTCAAGTACGCGTTCCAGACCCCAGACGAGCTCTTCTTGGTCCTGGACCTGCGCACCGGCGGCGACTTGTCGTTCCATCTCAATCGCTCGCGCTTCACCGAGACGCAGGTGCGGTACTGGGCCGCGCAGATCCTCCTTGGGCTCCAGCACCTCCACGAGAAGAACATTGTCTACCGCGACCTCAAGCCGGAGAACATCCTCCTGGACGAGAACGGCAACTGCAGCATCTCGGACCTCGGCTTGGCCGTCGAAGTGACGCCGACGCTCGCTGGTCGCTGCGGCACGCGCGGGTACTGGGCCCCGGAGATGCTCTTGCGCGACGAGAACGGCCAGCGCATGGTGTACAACCACGCAGTCGACTGGTGGAGCTACGGCTGTCTCGTGTACGAGCTCCTGTACGGCAAGTGCCCGTTCCGGACGTCCAAGGCGAAGGCGCTTCACGAAGACAAGCAGCAGGCGTACGACAAAGCGACGCTCGAGCTCACGCCGTCGTACGACCCCAAGTACTTTTCCTCAGAAGCCGCCGAGCTCATCCAGCGTACGTCCTAGTCGCGATGTGCGTATGTAGAGAGATGACTGGCCATGTCGCTAACTCTAGTGCGTGTCTCTCTTGTGCCTGTAGAGCTCTTGATCCGAGATCCAACGAAGCGCCTCGGGGCGAACGGCGCCGCCGAAGTGAAGCGCATGAAGTTCTTTGACGCCGTCGACTGGGTCAAGATGGAGAACATGCAGGTCACGCCGCCGTTCGTGCCGGACAACGAGATCAACGCGGCGTCGCAGGCGGACATCGGCTCGTTCGACATCTCGATCGTCAAAGGCGTCAAGATCTCGGAGCAAGACCAGAGCGCGTACAGCAACTGGGACTTTGTCTGCCCCGAGACGTTCCAGCGAGAGGCGATCGAGTACCTCGAGTGGGAAGTGAAGAACGGCCCGTGCACCGTCGCGCCGAACTCGAACTCGTGCTGCACGATCCTGTAGCGCACGCCTCGCGACGATAGCGACACACTCTCACAGACACACTTGACTTATGAGCATCGAATCGAGGACTCGGTTTTGGCATCCGACGCGCACTGTGGACTCTGGACGAGCGCACACGCAGGGCTTGTGAATGACCGTGCTGTTTCGTGCGATGGTCTTGTCGTGTTGTGTAAGTGTGTGGCGCCTCTCTGTTCGTCCGATCTCGAGCCGAGGTATGTGAAGGCTCATGGCGTTGGACAGAGGTGAGTGAGCGTATCGGCTTGGCGTGTGCGTGTGTGCGTGCGTGAGAGCGCCAGCTGGAAGCAGCAGGTGTCGCCGTGGACGCCATGGTCGCTCTCCTGTCGCCCTCTTGCTCTCGTGGGCATCGACTGAGTGAGAGACTGAGTGAGAGCACACGAGTGTGAGAGTGTGACTGGGAGCGAATCCACTCGATCGATCAGTTGAGCGATGACTGTGGTGGTGCGTTTGACTGGGCGTTTGTATCGAGTGGGTTTGAACCCAAAGGGCCACCACAACTCAAATCCATAGCCAGCAAACAAACACCAACAACGAAATGGAGCGACCGGACTGACCACAAGCGCCGCATTTCGGATCTGACGGCGCGAGTGCGAGTGCGAGTGCGAGTGCGAGTGCGAGTGCGAGTGCGAGCGAGTGTGGCCTAGAGCAGCACTCGACGACATCGTACGCGCCGCAGCTCAGTGCACACATCGCGTCGCTCTGAGACGCAGCTCTCGCTACACACGACGCACGCCACCACGAGCGCAGGCACAAGAAACACCACAACACTCTCACATTCAAACACACACACACAAGCACACAAGCACACAAGCACACTGACAGCGATGGTCGTGAGTCCAACCGACGTGATCGCGCCGCTCACGCTCGTCGCGACGCTCGTGGACGAGATGAACGAGTGCGACGAGCTCTGCCGACACGTGCACGAGCGCATGCGCGTGATCTTCAGCAAGCTGCGCGAGATGGAGGAGCAGCAGCGGCTGCCGCACGTCGGCGTCGTGCGCGACTACAACAAGCTCGTCAAGGACTTTGAGGCGCTGCTGGTCAAGCACAAGAGCCGGCTGTGGGTGTACCGCATCGTCACGACGAAGCGCATGCTGCAGAAGGTCCAGGACTTCCAGGAGCGCATCCGCACGCTCATGCTCGCGCTCAACCTCGTGCACATCAGCGCCATGCAGGACGAGTGCGCCAAGATGGAGCGCTTTCGGCTTGAGCAGGAGCGCGCCGTGGCTGCGCGACTCACGGACGACGCGACGATCGCGCAGGCTGTCGGTCGCAACGAGGAGCAGCTCGAGGCGCTGAGCGTCTTGATCCACGAGCTCAACAAGACGAGCGGTCAGCCGAGTCAGCAGACATCAAGCGGTGCCGCCGTCGCTGCCAGCACGGCATTGCCATCGTCATCATCATCATCACCATCGCCTTCTCTGTCGGCGTCGGCATCGTCGTATAGTTCGTCGTCTTCTCCTATGACACCACCACTCTCAAGCAGCGCATCGTCAGCACCGCCGCCACAAGTGCCACTGCCACTCCCACTGAGCGCCAACACCCAGCTCCTCAAGACGGCGCTCGACAAAGTCATCCGGCGCTCCAAGGTCCACGTGCGGACGGTGCCCGAGTGGTTCTGCCCGCCGCACGACGTCGAGTTCGACGAGCGCGCGTTCGCCGGCGGGTCGTTCGGGACCGTCCACCGCGGGCGCATGAACCACATGGACGTCGTGGTCAAGCGCCTCGTGATGGACACGCGCACGAACGAGACCGTGACGAAGCGGTTCCGCGACGAAGCCTCGCTCTGGTTCGGCTTTCGCCACCGCCACGTGCTCGTGATGTACGGCGCCTGCGACGTGTCGTCGCCGCCGTTCATCGTGTGCGAGCTCGCGGCGAGCGGCAACTTGTTCAACTACCTGAGCTTCGCGCGCCACCGGCCGGAGCTCTTCCGGCTGCTGCACGAAGCGGCGTCCGGCCTCGCGTACTTGCACGCCAAGCGCGTGGTGCACGGCGACCTCAAGGGCGACAACATCCTCGTGTCGGCGGACGGCGTGGCCAAGATCGCGGACTTTAGCTTCAGCTACGTGCGCGCGCTGTCGGCGAGTCGCCGGTCGCTCGTGCGCATGAACATGAGTACTGGCGACGGCGATGGCGATCGTGATAGTCGCCGCAGTACGCTCCTTGGCGACGTGCGCGATGCCGGGACGCTGCGCTGGCGCGCACCCGAGTGTCTCTGCGGCCGCAGCCCGACGTTCGCGTCCGACGTGTTCTCGTTCGGCATGTGCATCGTCGAGGTCGTGAGCCAGGAGGTGCCGTGGGGCCACCACACGGACGACGACACGGTGCGGCACCTCGTCGCGGTCGGACGGCTCCCAGACAGACCAACCGCGATGGCGCCGCGCGTGTGGGACCTCGTCACGCGCATGTGCCGCCTGAACCCCAAAGACCGTCCGACGCTCGCGACAGTCGTGGCGGAGCTGGGCGAGTTCGCGGCCGATCCAGACGCCATGTTGGCCACGCCACATCATGAGAATGGCGATGATGGCCACGGTGACTTGACTCTGACGCAGACAAACACGAGCACAAGCAACAGCGGCGACGTGATGCAGACCTTTCGGTCGGCGCTGAGCACAACTAGCGGACGCTCGGAGCTTCCATCGCCGACATCGACATCGGCATCCACGCGGAGTAGCACAAGCAGCAGCAGCAGGAGTCGCCATCACAACCGAGAGCGCGCGTGGACAGCGTCGAGCGCATCAACCGCCACGCGCACGACCACACACTCAAACACACATACCAACACAAACACAGCCACGCTCTCGCTCTCGCGGCTGTCGCTGCAAGACACGCGCACAGCGACAACGCGGACGCTCGGCGACGCCATTGCGCAGGACGACGTCGCGGCGGTCGAGCGCATGCTCGCGGCGTCCCGAGCGACGCGCGACGCGCCGGTATCCGGCTGGCACGCACCACCGCTCATTGTCGCCGCTGCGACTGGCGCTCGCAACGTCGTGCAGCTGCTGCTCCAGCGCGGCGCGAGTGCGTTTGCAGTCACGACGAGTGCGACAGCCGCAACAGCGTCGCGTCTTCGTCTCGACATGAACGACACGGGCTGCACGGCGCTCCACGTCGCGGCGCACGCGGGCCACTGGCCGATCGTCAAGGCGCTGCTGACTGCGCGGCGCGACGTCCTGCTCGCTCGCACGGCGAAGGAGCGCAGCGCGATGTACTTTGCCGCGCGCACCGGCCAGACCGCCGCGATCGACGTGCTGCTCCAGTATGGCGCCGACACGGGTGCGTGCGAGCGCTCGAGCGGCAAGACGGCGCTCATGGTCGCGGCCGAGCACGGACACGTCCAGTGCGTGCACGCGCTGCTGGCCAAGCACAGCGCAGACATCCGTGCGAAGCGAGCGACGACCGGCGCCACGGCGCTGCACGCCGCTGCGGCGAGAGAGCACATCTTTGTCGTCGAAGCGCTGCTGCGCCACGGCGCGCGCATTGATGAGACTGACGCGAGCGGCTACACGCCGCTGCTCTGGTCCGCCGTGCGCGGCAAGGCCGAGAGCGTGCGCGTGCTGCTGGCGCACAGCGCGGACTTGCACGCCAGGCGGAGCGAAGACGGCGCGACGGCGCTCCACCTCGCAGTCGCCAAGGGACACGCGCACGTACTGACTGAGCTGCTGCGCTACGGCGCGCGCATCGACGACATGGACGCGAACGGCGCGACGCCGCTGCACTGGACCGCGCTGTTCGACCACGTTGCGTGTGCGCACGTGCTGCTGCAGAACCGAGCGAGCGTCGACGCAAAGAGCGCACGAGGCGCGACGGCGCTGCACGAAGCCGTGGCAAAGGGCCATGTCGACGTCGCGATGGAGCTGCTGCGCTTCGGCGCGCGCGTGGACGAGACGAACGCGTTCGGGTCGACGCCGCTGCACTGGGCTGCGACGCACGGACAGCTCGCGTGTGCGCGCGCGTTGCTCGAGCACCGGCCGAAGAGCTTGAATGCGAAGCGGAGCGACGGCGACGGCGCTGCACGAAGCAGTCGCAAAGGGCCACGTCGAGCTCGTCGAGGCGCTGGTGGCCGCCGGCGCGAGCGTCACGCGCGACGACTACCGCCTCGCGCGGCGCAACAACCACTTGATGCTGATGATGCTGCTCGAGCCGCGCGTGACGTCGTCGCTTGGTGGACTCTTCCGGAAGCAGTAGGACAGTAGGCAGTGGTAGTCAGCAGTAGTGAGGAGTGGTGGTAGTGAGGAGCGTCCGAGTGAGCGAACGGACGAACGAACTGTTCATGAACTGACGGATGGATGAATGATGATGAACCTGGTGGTGTGTGCAGTTGGACGTTCATGCTTGTGCACTACGAACCGGAACAGTGTCTGCTCCTGCAGTTTGCCTCTGGTGCGCCAGCGGCGACCTCAGTTCGCGCAGTGTCTTGGACTCTGACGAAGCCTTGACACTCTCACAGACGAGCGACTTGGTGGCAACATGGCGGGTCCATTGCAACAAGCAGTGCGACGGTCGTGCTGCTTGGAACCGAGTCTGTTTAAGCCCAAGTCTTTTAAGCAAGACATGCATCGACCAGAGTCTCGACATCATCACCACCACCTCCTTTCGTCTGCCATTCACATCATGTTGCGTGGTGACTCTGGCTGTGACGCTGTGACGAGAGAGACAAGAGAGACTGACAGACACACGACACGACCAATCAATCGCTTTGAACAGCACCGAGTGAAGCAACTGCGAGCTGAGTGCGAGCGCAAACAAACGAGTCGAGGAGAGTCAACGAAGACGTCGACGACGACGACGTGCTAAGCAAGCACGAGTGCTCGTGTATGATGTTTGAAGCGAGAGAGAGAGAGAGAGAGAGAGAGAGAGAGAGAGAGAGAGAGAGAGAGAGTAGTTGGTAGTTGCAGGTGGTGCTGGCGCCGCTGGTGCAGTGCGCTCTTCTCGTTGTCAAGAAACGAACACGATGTTGTCAAGTGTTGCTTTCGACGGCTCAAAGCACTTGGACAGAGCGATGAAGAGGAGTCGACAGCCTTGCTTGTCGAAAGACACTTGACAATTGACAAAAGCGCCATCCTTGCGTTTTTGTCTGTTGTAAGAATCAAGTTGATCAAATCGTCGGTTTGTTCTTGCAGACTGTTGAGAAATGGATCTGTCGAGAAGAACAACACACTCTGTGTGGCACACACACAGTTCTTTCTCTTCGGGTTGTTCTTCTTGCAACTGATCGAATCAACTGCCAATGAGCGAATGACAGCACGACTTCAATATAGTTTGAGACGCAAGTCCGATAACGGCGACACCAACAGCAACAGCGAGCTTGTCCTGGCGTTCGGCGACATCCGCTACTCGTCTCTCTCGCTTGATCGCTTGATCGCTTGATCGCTTGATCGCTACGCATTGTATGTGCTGCGACTCGAGTTGCTCGACTCGCTTCTGTGCTGCACGACACACACACACACACACACACACACATTCTCACACGCGCTTTCACTCACGATACACACTGCTCACTGCTCACTGCTGCTCAAACCCACACAGACACACACAGTCGACTGCATGCGCCAGTCGTTGTCGTCGCGACTCGCTGCGCTGCTCCTGCTCGTCGTCGTCGTCGCTGTTAGCGCCACTGCCACTACTCCCGCTTCTCTCGTCACTGCAACAACTGGCACACCCACAAACAAAAACACAAACACAAACGCCATGAGCGTCGCCGAGTCCAAGATCGCGGCGCCGCTGCTCGCTGCGATCCGAGCGAGCGACAACGACAGCCCCGATGACGTCCGCGCCGACGTCATGGTGCAGCTCGAGTCGCCCGAGCAAGCGATGGACCGCGCGTGTGGCAGCGTGTCGGCGGACGCAACGCGCGCGCAGCGCACGACGTGCATGGTCGACTCGATGCAGCAGTTTGCCGACGCCGCGCAGGCGCAAGTGAAGGAGCTGCTCGCGCGTGCGACGGACCGGCACGCGAGCGCGACGTTCTTCTGGATCAACAACTCGGTGTCGGTCAAGCAGGCGCTCGGGTCGCTCATCCTCGAGCTCGCGCAGCTCGACTCGGTCGTGAGCGTGCGCGCCGAGCAGATCTTCCAGCTCCAGGGCAAGGACAAGAGCAAG
Organism: Pythium guiyangense; assembly: GCA_003730235.1. Classification (NCBI taxonomy): domain Eukaryota; phylum Oomycota; class Peronosporomycetes; order Pythiales; family Pythiaceae; genus Pythium; species Pythium guiyangense. The sequence continues at coordinate 461,923 of QXDM01000029.1, forward strand.
AGCACGACGCACGAGACTACAGGAACAGCAGCAACGACGACGACGGCAAAGCAGCGCATTGGCGGCGTCATGACGTTTGGCTTTGACGACGAGTGAGTGACCAAGTGAACAAGTGCATTGTGTCGCTGTCTCGTGCAAACGCACACGCAGCGTCACTTGCATGGCACATGAATGCGAGACCCAGACAGAAGCAGTGCGTGTGCTGCTGCTACTGTGGGCATGTCGATGGCAACGTGAGAGAGTCGAGACTGCGACGCTCGCTGCCAGGTATGAACGAATGAGTGGGAACCACAACATCGAGACTCGTGTTGTTGTTGTTGTTGTGTTGTTGCATGAAGATCTATGCGTCTCGAGCTCATGAGAAGCGCAAGGACTACAGAGCATTCGAGTAGGAGCAAGTGCTTCAAGCAAGCAAGTGAAAGATGGGATCACCAACAACAACAACAGCAACAACAGCAACAACAACAACTGACAAGCAAGCAAGCAAGATGACTTGCACGACTTCATCATCGACTCTCGTCATGGCTCTTTATGACACATCGTGACACGACAAGATGACTATTTTCATCATCGACTCTCGTCATGACTCTTCGTGACACATCGTGACGCAAGTCAGTCTCTCTCGCTCGCTTCAGGACACACAAGACACACACGCTGCAGTCGTTGCCTCGACGGAGCGTGAACGACCACGACAACCTCACTCCTCTCATACGCACAGACACGCAGGCATCACGTCGGTGTCAAGCAGCAATGGACGCGTCGCGACCATCGAGCAGCTCGCTCGCAGTGCGACCACAATCCGGTGCAACAGCTCGGCCGTTCTCGTCGTCGAACCTCTCGGCGTCGATCGCAAACGCGCGCTTCAAGACGTTCGCGGTGCAGTACGAGATCCTGAGCAAGAACGCGCTGCTGAGCGCCATGGCGACCGAAGTGCCGTGGAAGAACCTGCTCGAGCTCTTCTTGCTCAAGTTCTACGCTGTTGGCGACGTGCTCTGGCGCCAGAGCGAGCACGCGCACGAGATGGCGTTCGTGCTCTGCGGTGGCTTCCTCGCGCGCCACATGGACTCGGTAGTGAGTGATGGCGACGCTGGAGGCTCTGGACATGCTCCGCCACCACATGGCGCGATCCTCGCAGAGCGCATGGTGAAACCTGGTGCAAGTCTCGCTGTGTTTGCCGTCCACACTGCGACGCCGCTGCCGTACACCGTCGTGACTGCCAAGTTCAAGTCCATTGTGCTCTCGCTCCCGAGCGGCAAGTACAGGTCGATTCTGCGGCAGCTCTCGCCTGCGCTCAAGACGCGCATCGAGCAGCTCGTGTACGAGTCCGAGAACAAGCTCTTAAGTGCGCTCGCGCTGCCGTTGGTCGCACTGCCGCGAAGCAGCAGCAGCAGTAGTAGCACTAGTGAGAGAGCAAACTCACCGACCAAGCGCCAGCGCCAGCAGCCGCAGCACCATCAGCACGCAAACGCAACGCTGCAGCGCGCAGCAACAACACCTGCACTCCCGACCGCAACAAGCGGTTCATTGCACAAGCCTTCTCGTACGAGTGGCGCTGCTGCGATCCAGCTCGATGCGACCGCATCGTGGGCGTCGCTCCAGATCACAAAGCCCGTCGAGTACGAAGTGAACTCGTCGCTACTCATTCTGCACGAGTCGTCCGCGAGTCGGTCGACAGGGCATCTGCACCACCTCACAGCTTCATCCTCCTCGTTATCGGTTGTTGCTAGCGCGAACAAGAAAGCTGCGAGTCGTGCGCTCCAAGCGAGCGCTGCGGCGCGCTTGACAGCCAAGAAGCACACGCAGCGGCGGCTCCAGAGCATCAAGCTCCCGACTGCAATGGACGCGTTCACGCCGCTGCCCAAGGTCCTCGCAGCAGCAGAAGAAGACGGATGCGCAGGCAATAGCGACGCGAGTCTCGCACTACTTGCCGAGACGTTTGGCGCCTACAGCAGCAGAAGCAGTGGCAGGCGGAACCAAGCGATGCACGCAGACGTCGTGCCGAAAGTGCACGTCGGTCGTCTGCTCAAGCCTCTGCGCAAGCCAGCGATGGTCGAGCTCGACGACTGGCGCGATGAAGACAACAGTCGAAGGCAAGGCGCTGCAGAACTCGAGGAGCATGCGTATCAGCGCGTGGTTGTCGCTGATCGCGCCGAGCCATTCCGCGCCGAGTGGTAGCAACAAGCCAAGCGAGACGTCGTCTTCACAGAGTCTATTGCTGCTTGTGTCGCTAGAGGCAGCGAGTGTGCGTCTTGGACTGCGCCTCCAATGTGCTGCTGATGTATAGCGTGCCTGGTGCTAGTACTGGAGCACGGACGGGATGTCTAAGCGGCTGTTTGCGCTGTTGCCCCAGCACTGCACGCCGCCGTCGTCCACGCGAATGCCGCACCCGTGGTTCCACCCGAGCGTGAGTTCGTCAAACTTGACGTCGCGCGGAGCGCTCGTGACACCCGAGCGCATGCCCCAGCACACGACCGTCTTGTCCGTCTGAGGGTCAAGCAGTATCGAGCAGAGGCGCCGTGCGTAAGTGTCTGTAGCGGATCGCTTAAGCAAGCAAGAGGACAAGAGAGCGCTTGGGACGCACCTTGATCGCACACGCACCGAGGCGACTCGTGCTCACGAGCGTGTACTTGGCGTCGCGCGGCGGCTCGCACTGCCCTCGGTGGTTGTCGCCCCAGCACTCAATGTCGTTGTCTGCTGTCACGCCGCACGCAAAGCTCCCTGGTGATGCTGAGATCTGCTTGAACACTGTCGCAGTCGGGACATCGAGTTGGCCCTAGCAACACAGACACACATGCCCGCAGTGTCAGCTCTTGTTCGATCATCCAGCAAGTAGAGACGACAAACGAGCGCACCCGACTGTTCTCGCCCCAGCACGACACGGCGCCGTCTGTCGAGAGCGCGCACGAGAAGTCTCGACCGCAGCTCACTTGCACGAACTTGCCAACTGGCGGTGTCGATCGGCCCATGTCGCCTGTGTAAGTGCCGTGAGCTCATGTCAGTCGTGAAGGATCGCGGTTGCATCGTATAGACACGGGTCGCTTCTCACTCACTGCAACACGACCTCAGTCATGGGCTAAGCCCACAGGACGGATGATGACAGAGGACGTACCCCAGCACTGCAGCGACTTGTCTTTGAGCACGCCGCATGTGTGAAAGTCACCGCTGCTCACTTGCTCAAAGAGTCCGTCCGGGCGATGGATCGGTGCGCTTGAACCCCAGCACTCGATCGTCTCGTCGATCCGGAGTGCGCACGTGTGGAGCCGACCGGTGCTCACTTGGATGAACTGCCCAGGCGGCGGCGAGCTCTGTCCGCCATTGTTGAGTCCCCAGCAGAGCACGCGACCGCCGACGTCGCTGTACGACTTGGTGTAGATCGCGCACGAGTGCTCGACACCGGCCGCGATGCTCGTCTCGTCGATGTCGAGCGGCGAGATCATCGACAGCTGCGTCGTCTCGAGCAGCACATCGTTTGACGTTGCGCCACAAGCAAACCTTGAGCAGAGAGGAAGCATGGCTACCACTGCCTTTGTCATTGATGCCTTCATTGCAGGGCGCATCGAGAGCGAGAGATCGGTGGAGCGTGCACGAGTCGAACGTGATCCGCTGCGTCAGAGAGTACTCCTGTGTTCCAAGTCGCGACGCTTCAAGATCGCGAGCTGCGAATTCGTACTTAGTGGTATCTTGAATTTCAAGTAATGTTGACTTGATTTTGAGTAGGAAGTGATCGTAGCATTTTACAGTATTTTTCAATACAAAAAAGACGTGAAAAAGTACAGTGAATTGCTACGATCACTTCCTACTCAAAATCAAGTCAACATTACTTGAAATTCAAGATACCACTAAGTACGAATTCGCAGCTCGCGATCTTGAAGAACGCGAGCTGCGAGAAGCACTCCAGCGAACATGGTCGACGATCGACGTCGCCGAGGAGCCGCGTCGTCATGCCCCAAGAGGCAATGCTCTGTACCTGCATGCGAGAAGTACATCGTGAGCAAACGGCTTTGTTTTGAACATGGCGGCGGCAGATGCTGCAAGATCGACGGATGCGCAACAAGAGCAGTCGACAGTGCAGGTCTCTGCTGCGCGCATGGCGGCGGCAAGCGCTGCGTTTATCGCGAATGCACCCGTAGAGCTGAGCGGATGAACTACTGCTCATCGCACAGTTCGGCAATGGGCTCTGCACCACTCAGCGTGCTCACACAAAACGTCCGCGGTCTGAACAAGCTCTTCCTCTACACATGGCTTCGAGCACTCGCGAGCTACGATGTAGTCCTCCTGCAGGAGACTCGCGTCCAGGACATATCCGTCATGGAAGCAGTCGTGTCACGAGCGCTCGGCGCGAACCACTATAGCCTCTGGACTGAAGGCTCGGCGAATTCGTGCGGTGTCGGCATCCTGTCTCGTTACCCGCTCGTGGCGTGGAAGGAAGACATATGGACACCACGCATCATGACGGCGTAAGTGCTGGTGAAGGGCGCTTCGTGCTTGGTTGCGAACGTCTACGCCCCATGCAACAAGTACCGCGAGCGTGAAGAACTGTTCGACTCGCTCAAGGACATCACGCAGGGCTTCAGTGGTCTGGTCATGGCAGGTGGAGACTTCAACAACACGTTGGACGCTGACTTTGACCGCACCCACCCCATCCAGACCAGCATGGCACAGCGATCACCTGCTCTCGAGCGTGTGCCGACCGCACGGCAATGGCGCGACTGCGCACTATCACCGTCACGGCGTCACTCGAGGTTCAAGCGCTCGTCTCGACCGCGTGTACATCTCGCACGCATACTTCGTACGAGACGTCTCGACGATTCCCCGCTACTTCCCGATCGAGAGCGATCACTACGGCGTCGCTGTCCTGCTCGCACCGCGCTTCGCTATCGAGTAGTGATCGTCTTGTTCTTGTATCGATAAGCCATGCTGGTTTTTGTCTGAGATTTAATCATAAAATGTATGTATATCGTCCCGATTAAAAAACCTGTAATCATTGATTGAATATTAGAGGCATGGTTATTGGGAGTCAAAGGTTTTCAAATGTAATTGAATACTACCTCGACTTGCTTTCAGTATCTGGGAATGCGCAAAATCAAGTACACATTTATGTTGACAGTGTTGATATTATAAACAGATAAGATGTCGAATAATAATAGAATGCACATGTTCATTGAGCTACTCTTTCGTGTCGCAAAAGTACGATGAGCATCATCAAGTCGTCGAGCAGCAGCTCGTTGAGGCATGTACTCGCTGTTGCGTGTTTGAAGCTGTCGATCGATCGGTTGTGATCTGAATGCAAACATGGCAAGGCTTTGAGGTCGCTTTCATGCGTCGCAGTCTCGACGAGACCCATGTAGTGTTGCGAGTATTAACGAGTGCCGAGCAGCGGTAGCGAGAAGAGTGTCGAAGCAAGCGAGCGTCGAGCAGCATGTGCGACAGATAGACTTGTTTTTTGTAAGTGCACAATACTCGCTGCGTTTGCACTGACTCTCTGTGGAGCATCCACTTGTGCAAATGCACTGACCATACTTTCTTCAAGACAATATGTGAGCGCATACTCTCTGCAAGACAAAACCGCATTTCTTTGATTACCGTGCATTGTTGCCGTGCGTGCGTCATTACCAACTCGATGCGCTCTCTCTTGGGCTTGCTTGCTTGCTCGTAGTATTGAGCATGTGTATGTGAGAGTGCTTCGCAAGGCGATCGACTCCTTCACACACACTAATGCATCACTACGAAGCCCACTCAAGAAGCCCAACAAACAAGCTCAATATCAAGGCACACGAATTTTGACCAACTCGACGAGACTGCGGATTTCCAAGATGTTCGAGACGAGCTGCGGATAGGGTTCATCCACTCATCCTCACACTTGGTAAATGTGTGCCAAATACATACGTCAATACAAACCTTGTCGCCCTGTCGCTCCAGCATGTGCGGCTCCTGTGCGCCAGCGCCGAGTAACGCGATCAGCTTATTGCGCTTTTCGCCGCCTCCTCCTCACATCCCAAGTCGTCCACGTCCGCCGCACAAGCGTCTGCTCAAGCGTCCACCTGCGCGCGCCACTCTCGTCACGCACTACTCGCACAACTCGCATACCAGCCAAGTTGTCGCTCTAACACTCGCTCGCTCGGTCTCGCGTGTCCGCTCCAGCTCTTTATGTCCGTGAAGAGCACGTGGACCTTTAACAAGAAGTACCCGGTCTTCACCGCAACGCACTAAGCCCGCGTTCTACAACCACCACAAGAAGCTCTCTCTACAAGACTACGACCAGCAGCAGCTCCAGCAATTAACCAGACGCCGCTTGCCGTCATGACGCAACTCGACGTTGCCACGCGCCTCGGAGGCGCGAGTGGCGTCAAGTTTACGGACGACGCGTTTGCGCGCAATGCGATCGTGCCGCGGCGCAAAGTGAGTCTCTCTGCGCTCCGTCCGAGCGTGAGTGCGACGTCGCTGGCGCCGCTTGCGTACGACACGATCGAGTGCAAAGCGCTGATCATCGGCTGCGGCGTCGCTGGGAATGCCACGGCGCTGCGGCTCGCGAACCGCGGCGTGCAAGTTACTGTCATCTCAGCGGCGGACGACCCGCTCAACTGCGCGACGTACTGGGCACAAGGCGGCATCATCTACAAGAGCGAGGACGACACGCCAGCGCTCTTGGCATCTGACGTGCACCGCGCCGGCGCTGGTGTCTGTGACGACGCAGCGGTCCAGAAGCTCGCTGTCGAAGGCCCCGGTCGCGTCGAAGAGCTCTTGCTCGACGTTGCGAACGTGCCATTTGCGCGCGACGACAGCGGGGCACTCAAGCTCACGCTCGAGGCGTCGCACAACCGCGCGCGGATCCTGTACAAGGCCGACCACACGGGCAAAGCCATTGCCACGAGCATGGTCGACGCGGTCCGCGACCACCCAAACATTGCGCTCGTGACTGGCCGCAGCGCGTTTGAGCTCGTGACGAACGACGCCGGCGCGTGTGTCGGCGCTATGACGGTCGCGACCGACGGCACGATCGAGCACTACCGCGCGCCGTTCACGATGCTGGCGACTGGTGGCGTCGGCGACGTGTACAAGAATACGTCGAACCCTGACGGCGCACGAGGTGAAGGCATCGCGCTTGCAGCGCGTGCTGGCGCAGCGCTCAAGAACATGCAGTACGTGCAGTTCCACCCGACGACGCTGTTCATTCCGAACGAGCGTCGGTTCCTCTTGACTGAAGCGCTGCGTGGCGAAGGCGCGATCCTGCGCGACGCCAGCGGCCGCGCGTTTGCGAAAGACTACCACCCAGACGGCGAGCTCGCACCGCGTGACGTCGTTGCGCGCCTGATCCTTGCGGAGATGGCAAAGCAGCAAGCGCCGTGCATGTACTTGGACATCTCGCACATGGACAGCGCGTGGCTCGCGGCGCGGTTCCCGACAATCTACGACCACTGCTTGGCTCGCGGTATTGACATGACGAAGGAGGCAATGCCAGTCGTCCCAGCGGCGCACTACCACTGCGGCGGCGTCCAAGTCGACTTGAACGGCTGTACGAGCGTCCCAGGGCTGTACGCTGCTGGTGAAGTGAGCTGCACGGGCGTCCATGGCGCGAACCGCTTGGCGTCGACGTCGCTCTTGGAGGGTCTTGTCTGGGGCTGCAGCGCTGCGGACCACTTTCTTGAGCACGGCGACAAGGACGCAGCGCCATCGAGCAGCGCCATAGACCCGTTTGCGAGTCTTCACGGCGCGCGGCGCGACGCGACGGCGAACGAGCTCCACGAAGTTATGCTCGCGACGCAGCGCATTATGTGGGAGAGCGTCGGTCCGAAGCGCACGGTGCGCGGCATGGCGAGCGCCGTGGAGAAGCTCACGCTCTTGGAAGCCAAGGCCGAGTCGCTCTACCGCGAGTGCTACGTCACGCGCGCGTCGGCCGGTCTGCGCAACGCAGTGCGCGCGGCCAAGGAGATTGCGCTCGCAGCGCTCGCGGCGCCTGTGTCGGTCGGGACGCACTACATCATTCCAGAGTAAGCGCTTGTGTCGCTTGCTCCTTTGCATATGAAGGCGCTCAGTGCCTCGTACATGTCGGGTCGACTGCCAACGATGCAAAGTCTCTACAGTGTAGCGAACGCATCGTAGGCGCGTCGCTATGAACAAATCCAAGTCTATGAGATCGTCGTCCTTTCTGTCGTGTCTATCGGTTCTTCTGATGTACCTACGCTGTTGATCACGTCGCCCTGTCGCCGCTCTTGCCAAGCAAAGACAGCAGCGATGGCCATCGCCAAGTTCTCACTGACAGCACCATCGGATGTTGTCGGTGCTGGTGTGTGAGTGCTGTCGTTGCTGACGCTGTTGGTGCTGTCAGTCCGGGTCGTGATACGTGATACGCACAGGCGTCCACCTGAGATGGACGTGGTATCTTTGAAGGTTCACTACCGTAAGCGACCACCATTAACGATACAGTGAAACGATCGATTGAAGGCAGCGTCGTGTTGTGAGTGCGCTTGTTAGGAGGCTAGACGCGCGCGTACTTTGGTCGGAATGCGAGGAGCTTGACAGCGTCGAGGCGGCCGTAGCCAAACTGATTGTTCGGGAAGACCTTGTCGCTCGTGCTGCCGCACGTGTAGCCGGACGAAATCGTGAGCACAGACGTCTGCGCAGTTGCACGCAGCGCTTCGACGACGTCTGCGTACGGTGCGTCGTTCTCTGTGAGACGCACTGTCGTCGACTTGGGTGCAGGTGGCGGGTACCGCACAAAGTAGAGCGCAATCATACCGGTAACGTGCGGCGCCGCCATGCTCGTGCCCGACTTGACGCAGTAGTCTCTATCGCCAGTGAAGCACGCGGAGCGGATCGTCGCGCCGGGTGCGAGCACGTCGGGCTTGCGAATGCCGCCGACGACACTTGGCCCTTTGCTACTGAAGCTCGCGAGCGCGTCGTTCGAGTCCGTAGCGCCGACTGTGATGACGTTCGCTTTGTCGCCAGGCGACGTGATCGTCTTGCACGACGGACCGGCGTTGCCGCCCGCAAAGACCGGGATGATCTGGTTCGCGTGCCACGTCGCAATGACAGCGTCAAATGTCGAGACGCCTTGACCGGCACCCCAGCTATTGTTCACGATGTCGGGCTGCTTGGAGCAGTCCTTCGTGCGTCCGTCCGGCGTCGTTGGACACGCCATGAACTGGAAGCACGCGAGTAGCTCGGACGCATAGCAGCCGTTTGCGCGGCAACCTTTGCACATGATCCACGTCGCTCCTGGCGCGACGCCGATGCCATTCGCACCTGCGATCGTGCCGACAACGTGCGTGCCATGCCCTGTCGTGTCGTACGGCGTCGCGATCTTCTTCTCGGGGTCGAACCACCCAAATGATTGGCGAAAGTTGCCAGCGATGTCCTTGTGCGTATGGCGCACGCCTGTGTCAATGACGCCAATGACAACGCCTTTGCCGGTGTTCCCTGTTGCCCAGACCTCTGGTGCACGGATCTTGCTCACGCCCCACTGCGGCGTAACAGACGCCGTCGTCGTCGCTCCAGTGGCGAGCGTCGGGAACACGTGTGGGAAGATCTCTTCAGGCGCCACGCTCTGGACGCTCGAGAGCTTGGCGATCTTGCTGATGAGAGCTGGCGTCGCGCCTTGAATGAATACTTGGTTCGTGAGCCAGAAGCTCTCGGACCGCGTGTACGTCGAACCTGACTGCTCCAAAAGCGCAAAGAGGTCGTGCTGAGTCCGTGTCGCGTGGCTCTCCAGTCCGTCTTTGAACGCCTGCGACCGCTTCTCACGCGTCGAGAACTTGAGCGTCCGGAGGGTCTGGAGCACGTCGTCCGTGCGCTCTTTCATCGTCACGATCACGTTCATCGGCTTTGCTTGCTTCTTTGCAGTGGGTCGAGCGGCTTCCACGACATGCGTCGGCAGCGAGACGAGCGATGCGAGCACGAGTGCGGTCGACAGAAGCAGCGAGTATAGACGCGCCATCGTTCTCTCTCGGTGCGTGCGTTTGAGTCCGCGAGTCTCGCTAGATGAGGCTGGGAACTTGTCCGAGTACAGGCGAGTTGTGGAATGCCACGCGAGCAGTCGAGCGTGCTCGCTAAGCACATGCTCGAAGCACGCACCGAGGCAGACAAGATAGCAACCAGCGATCCCAATCGCGGCGTGTGTATTAAAAGTTCCGATCCACGATCCATAGTGTCTATCTTGACACGCAGGGCAGGTCTCAAGCGAATGGCACAGCGTTGGCGACTAGCGCTGTCGACTCGCGAGCCAGCAGCTTCTTATAGCTCGCTTCTGCTGCTGCTTCGCAACGCCGTCCGTTGCAAGGTCGATCGGCTTCGACAGCTCACGTGCCGCTACTGCCACTGCTGCTACTGTCAGCGATGTCTGCCGTCTCGGTGCGACTACCACGACCGCGCTCGAGCAGTTGAACCCATGACCACCAGTGACTCGCGACTCGGTCCTGCTTGTCACGGCCCCTGGTCCTGCTTGGATGAGCGCACCCACGCACGCGCTCTTCCAGCACGATCACGCGGACATGGCATGATATGTCAGTCACTCGTCCGACGCGAGACGCGAGCCACACACCGCGCAAATCACCTACTGCTGCAACCTCATCTCTTGTCACGAGTCCCTCGAGTCTCAGCACGACCGAGACGTCTTCGTGTCGAGACAAGACCAACGCCGAGTCTGCGCACACGTGAGCGGTCACAACTGCTGCTCATAGCCACGTGAGGAAGCCATTGAGCTCAAACCTACACAGTTGTACGCAGTTCGTCCACAGACCTGATGCTGTGTCGACCATCGCGAAGTGCATGGCCACCAGGCAATCGAGAGCCACAGAGCACGGACCTTGCCATCGTCACTATCAAGAGGCGCACACCACGAGGACACTGCACGTGGTGGTTGACTGGATGTTCCGGTTCGTGTCAAGCATGAGGAGCAGCTCATTCGCACTTCTGCTCGCTCCAACGCACACGCTCGCACACAGCGATCAAGACTCGACTCCTCCATCGCACTCGCACTCGACGCATACACAACGACAGCCATGGTCATCTCGGAGCGCATCAAGAACCAGTACTTTGCCGGCGACAACGAGCAGGGCTTCATCCGCATCGCACAGACAAACGTCCCGGTCAAGCCGAAGCGCAACGGACAGCCGTGGTCTGCGGACGAGCACGACCGCTTCTTGTCAGCGCTCGAAGCCTTCCCATCTGGACCGTGGAAGATCATCGCGTCGTATGTCGGCACGAGGACGACGCGGCAGACGATGACCCACGCGCAAAAGTACCGCGAGAAGATCGCGCGTATGAAGCGAGCGATGAAAGAGCGCACTGCGATTGCGTTGGTCGTGCGACCGCAGATGCACTACGTTGGCAGTGTCCTGCCTCCTCTTCCAGTGCTCGAGATGCACTCACCTGTGTCGCCAAACATGTTCCCAGCGCTGCACCCGCGCCATCTGTACCACCATCAGTACCACCAGCATCATCCGTTTGCGCTGCCATCGATGCACGAGCTCGTTGACCACACTACGACCTTTGTGCCTCCTAGCGACGGTGTTCCTCACGATCTCCCAGCGCCAACTACCTCAGAGTGCAGTGGCGGCTTCAGTTCGACAATTGCGACTGCGCTTCCACACTTGGACGTCGACCATGGCGTCCTGCACTCGTTCGCAGACATGTACGAGCCGATCGAGATCCTCGACGACGCGTGGCACCACGCAGCGCTCGCTAACGATAGCAGCGAAGACAGCGTAACAGTCGCACTGTGCTGAGCGCTAGTAGAACATGTAAACGACCAATGCAATCGAGATAGCCAGTCATGCGGCACTACATAGACAGCGTCTACAGCTCATGCTCCAAACATCTCACTCGTCGTCAAAGCCAAACGTCATGGCGCCGCCAATGCGCTGCTTTGCCGTCGTCGTCGTTGCTGCTGTTCCTGTAGTCTCGTGCGTCGTGCTCTTGCTCTTGTCCTTGCCCTGGAGCTGGAAGATCTGCTCGGCGCGCACGCTCACGACCGAGTCGAGCTGCGCGAGCTCGAGGATGAGCGACCCGAGCGCCTGCTTGACCGACACCGAGTTGTTGATCCAGAAGAACGTCGCGCTCGCGTGCCGGTCCGTCGCACGCGCGAGCAGCTCCTTCACTTGCGCCTGCGCGGCGTCGGCAAACTGCTGCATCGAGTCGACCATGCACGTCGTGCGCTGCGCGCGCGTTGCGTCCGCCGACACGCTGCCACACGCGCGGTCCATCGCTTGCTCGGGCGACTCGAGCTGCACCATGACGTCGGCGCGGACGTCATCGGGGCTGTCGTTGTCGCTCGCTCGGATCGCAGCGAGCAGCGGCGCCGCGATCTTGGACTCGGCGACGCTCATGGCGTTTGTGTTTGTGTTTTTGTTTGTGGGTGCGCCAGTTGTTGCAGTGACGAGAGAAGCGGGAGTAGTGGCAGTGGCGCTAACAGCGACGACGACGACGAGCAGGAGCAGCGCAGCGAGTCGCGACGACAACGACTGGCGCATGCAGTCGACTGTGTGTGTCTGTGTGGGTTTGAGCAGCAGTGAGCAGTGAGCAGTGTGTATCGTGAGTGAAAGCGCGTGTGAGAATGTGTGTGTGTGTGTGTGTGTGTGTCGTGCAGCACAGAAGCGAGTCGAGCAATTCGAGTCGCAGCACATACAATGCGTAGCGATCAAGCGATCAAGCGATCAAGCGAGAGAGACGAGTAGCGGATGTCACCGAACGCCAGGACAAGCTCGCTGTTGCTGTTGGTGTCGCCGTTATCGGACTTGCGTCTCAAACTATATTGAAGTCGTGCTGTCATTCGCTCATTGGCAGTTGATTCGATCAGTTGCAAGAAGAACAACCCGAAGAGAAAGAACTGTGTGTGTGCCACACAGAGTGTGTTGTTCTTCTCGACAGATCCATTTCTCAACAGTCTGCAAGAACAAACCGACGATTTGATCAACTTGATTCTTACAACAGACAAAAACGCAAGGATGGCGCTTTTGTCAATTGTCAAGTGTCTTTCGACAAGCAAGGCTGTCGACTCCTCTTCATCGCTCTGTCCAAGTGCTTTGAGCCGTCGAAAGCAACACTTGACAACATCGTGTTCGTTTCTTGACAACGAGAAGAGCGCACTGCACCAGCGGCGCCAGCACCACCTGCAACTACCAACTACTCTCTCTCTCTCTCTCTCTCTCTCTCTCTCTCTCTCTCTCTCTCTCGCTTCAAACATCATACACGAGCACTCGTGCTTGCTTAGCACGTCGTCGTCGTCGACGTCTTCGTTGACTCTCCTCGACTCGTTTGTTTGCGCTCGCACTCAGCTCGCAGTTGCTTCACTCGGTGCTGTTCAAAGCGATTGATTGGTCGTGTCGTGTGTCTGTCAGTCTCTCTTGTCTCTCTCGTCACAGCGTCACAGCCAGAGTCACCACGCAACATGATGTGAATGGCAGACGAAAGGAGGTGGTGGTGATGATGTCGAGACTCTGGTCGATGCATGTCTTGCTTAAAAGACTTGGGCTTAAACAGACTCGGTTCCAAGCAGCACGACCGTCGCACTGCTTGTTGCAATGGACCCGCCATGTTGCCACCAAGTCGCTCGTCTGTGAGAGTGTCAAGGCTTCGTCAGAGTCCAAGACACTGCGCGAACTGAGGTCGCCGCTGGCGCACCAGAGGCAAACTGCAGGAGCAGACACTGTTCCGGTTCGTAGTGCACAAGCATGAACGTCCAACTGCACACACCACCAGGTTCATCATCATTCATCCATCCGTCAGTTCATGAACAGTTCGTTCGTCCGTTCGCTCACTCGGACGCTCCTCACTACCACCACTCCTCACTACTGCTGACTACCACTGCCTACTGTCCTACTGCTTCCGGAAGAGTCCACCAAGCGACGACGTCACGCGCGGCTCGAGCAGCATCATCAGCATCAAGTGGTTGTTGCGCCGCGCGAGGCGGTAGTCGTCGCGCGTGACGCTCGCGCGCCACATGGACTCGGTAGTGAGTGATGGCGACGCTGGAGGCTCTGGACATGCTCCGCCACCACATGGCGCGATCCTCGCAGAGCGCATGGTGAAACCTCGCAGTGCTTCTATCATGTGTTCTCTCGGCTGGTACGGATCATCTGCTTGAGCATGTGCGTGTGCGTGTGTTGGTGGTAACTCGAGACGTTGCAGCTGACTGCAACTTCAACCTGTACCTGTGTCGTGTGGCTTGTGAGTGATGGCTTGTGAGTGATGTGGCGCACGCGGACGCATCAAAGCTCCGACAGGTGCTTGAGCATACAAACTCACAGTCAGGTTCTCTTTCGTGTGGTGGTGCTGCTTGTGATCGCCTTGCCAACAGCACCGAGTGCTCCTTGCGATGTTCATGTGTGTGTACAGACTGCAAACCACCAACTCGATCGGATCACTCGCGGCATGCCTCCACACCGCAATGCACTACCACGACAAGCACACTCACACACACTCGCTTCACACAACAACGACAGCGACGACGTGAGCGCTTTGGTGCTTGTGGTGCTCGTGTGGTGCTCGTGTGGGTTGCTTGAGCATTCATCTGGGTGAAAGGAAAGTTGGGCCATCCATCAAGTCGACCAGTTGTGGGCGCTCATTGACACCCGTTGACGCCCATTGACGCTCATGACATACAAACTGCAAGTCTGGTTCTTTTTTCTGCGGGCTAGGTCAAAGTGTCCCAGCTGGGTTTGTAGGAGCATTCAAATTGTCATAGTGTTTTCTTTTTTTGAGTGTTAGACCGATGTGATTGGCCAACTCGTTTTGACGAGCCCTAGCCCGAGTGGCGTCCGCCTCACGCGCATTTCTCGCCTTGTCGCTCCACCACATCACTGCGCCACGCCACTCACTTGCTCGACTGTGCTCTTGCTCACTTTTGAATTTGCCTTGTCGAGCGCACAAGTCAACGCCAGCAAGAACAACAAGAACAACAAGAAGATACAGCAACAAGCGTCCGCTCGTGGCGACTTCATGAAAACCACCAGCAGCTACAAACGATCGTTCCGCGCCATGTCGTCCTCGTCCTCGTCGCCGCTCTCGTCCACGACCTCCACGTGCTCACCATTGTCGTCGCCGCCATTGTCTCCGATTGCAATGGACGCGCTCTTTCGCGGCGCGCACTGCCAGCGCTTGCTCAAGCTCCGGCACCAAGACATGGACAAGATGGAGATCAAGACCAAGACGCTCTCGGCGTCGCTCAACCACGACACGACGCGCTTCACAGTCTACAAGCTCGAGATCCAGTCGAAAGTGCGCACAAGCAACAACAGCTTCCAGCAGCAGCAACAGTCGGACAGCACAGCGTCTTCGTCGTCTTCTGGCGCGTGGCTGCTCGAGAAACGCTACTCCGAGTTCTTCTTCTTCCGGCGCGACATGCTCCAGCTCATTCGCGCGTGGGAGACGCAGCTCAGCAGCGCGCAGAAAGCCTCGACGCAGGAGTTTGTGCTCGTGGCGAACGCGCTGCAGCAGCCGCTCGCAACTGGCAAGTTCCCGCGCAAGCACATGCGCTGCGACACGAAAGAGATCGTGGCCCAGCGCCGCGCCGGGCTCGCAGACTTTGTGCGCACGCTCCTCGACGCCTACGCCGACTTCTCGGTCTACCTCTTCAACACGCAGGAGACCGACGCGCCGTCGTACGCCAAGCTCCGCGACGTGTTCCTCCAGCTCGAGACGTTCCTGTGCGTCCCGGACGCGCAGAAAGAGGCCGAGCGCCGCCAAGCAGACGCGATCCTCGCGCTCGACGACATTGACGACGCGTCCGAGGCGGCGCACACGTGCTGCATCTGTCTGAACGACGACAGCGATGACGCTGCATCGCCACTGCACGAGCACGCCGCGAGCGACAAGATGGTGAAGCTCCCGTGCCGCCACCAGTTCCACGAAGACTGCATCATCGACTGGTTCAACGCGAGCACGACGTGTCCGCTTTGCCGCCGCGCGGCGTTCAAGGAGTGTCCGCGCGTGTTTGACGTCACGATGCGCGAGCTCACGGAGCTGTGAGCCTCCGATGGCGATCTACCACTCTATCTAACTACCAATCAAACTATGGAACCAAACGATCCTTCTCTTGTGTGTCATTGCCACTGCTGCTGTTGCTGTTGCTCGTGTCGTCCTAGTCACTGTAGTAGTCTCAGTCAGTTGATACGCCGTCCTCAGTCTATTAGACACCTTCAGCTGCTGCTCCTGAGCTCTGATGACAGAGGATCGATCGCTCCAAGACACACGAGCAGCGCCATCCAGTCACTTGCTTGGGCTCTCGTGAGGCTGGAGTGTCTGCTGCGCCACTATCGAAATTTTGCTCGATGTGATTGAGCTCATGGCAGCCACAGACACGAGCCTCTGCTGCTGCACGTGCTCACATACATCGGTCTGTGATCCAAGTCGTCATTCGCATCGTCGTCATTGGTGCTGCAATGGCGCACTTGGCATCGGCAATCGGGAGCTCATGGAGTCTCGACGACGCGCCGCCACATGACACCACAGCTACAAACCAGACTGACTGACAGATGCCAATGGGTTGACAGCCAACACACACTCTTGTGTGCACTTAGAGCCACACGATTGCGGTTCAAGTCGAGCCTCTTGTGATCGAAGACGAGAGGGTCCTGCGCTCAAGTCGAACGTCACTTCAGGACACCGACGACAACGCAGACGCGCGTGCGAGTGCGTCCACTGAGCGCACACCTTTGCGAGGTCCGCTTCTGTCTGCATCTGCGATGGTCGCTTTGTCCTCTTTCGAGCCGACCACGACCATCGCAATGAGCGCCATTGCGATCGTCGTCGTTGTCAGCTCCAAGCTGGAAACTCATTCGCGCTCGAAATCCAGAGTGTCTGGATTATCCAAAACAAATACACATTGCGCTGTCATATCGTACTGCATCAGTAGAATGATAAAGAGTTGATCAGAGTGTCGAGCTATACACACACTCTTGCTTCAGCCACCCTCACTCGCTCGCCGCACCCATTCCGCACATCGACTGCTGAAACGACATGTCCAAGCACTCCATCGTCTCCAGGACACTTCATGCATGCACCGACACAGCTAGCGACACGTGAGCCAGCGCCGCTGGTCGCTCACCCACACTGTAGGACAGCAGCACCACGATGCGAGCCTCCTCCTCCGCTCTCTTCAGGATCGTCGACAACGAGCGAGGATCTTGTCAATCGGAGACGGAGGAGCTCGCGAGATGGCGCCGATCTTCGGCTGTCACTCCTCAACTTGATCGGTTCACCACACACACTTCCTCCACTCTTAGCGAGTACGCACCAGTGCACCACACACCGCACTCCACACTCTCGCGGCTCCACATCGCCACTCACACCAGCACCAGCAACCAGCAGCAGCTACAGTCACATCAAGCCAAGACATTCGAGCCACTCTCACCTCCACTCTCTCTCACTCACACAACACAACACAACACGCTACACAGCAAAGCCATGGTCATCACCGACCGCGTCAAGAGTCAGTACTTTGCCGACAGCAACAACGGCGAGCAGGCGTTCATTCGCCTCGAGCAGACAACCAACGCAGGCAAGCCCAAGCGCAACGGACTGCCGTGGACTGCCGAAGAGCACGACCGGTTCCTCTCGGCGCTCGAGGCGTATCCGTCCGGACCGTGGAAGGTCATCGCGTCGATTGTCGGCACGCGCACGACGCGGCAGACGATGACCCACGCGCAAAAGTACCGCGAGAAGATCGCGCGCCGCAAGCGCCTCGACGAGCAGCACGAAGCGCTGAACCAGTTTGTACAAGCTGGTGCAATGGCGACGACAACATCGACCAGCGCTCTGCAGCACCAGCACAACTCCGAGGCGACTGCGACTGGCGACCACATGACGTCATTCGTCGCTGTCAATGGACTCGAGGACCTCTTCTTGGCGCCTGACGACCTCTACCTCCCGTCGCCTTCGAGCAGCGCAAGCGCCAGCGCAAGCGTAAACGAGACGCTCGACGCCACGATCGCACTGCTGCTCGAGTCGTACGAGCCGCTCGAGATCGACGACGACGACCCGATCTGGAGCGACTACGACGCATTTGCGAACAGCGACGTCGCGTCATTCAGTGGCTCTGCATGAGCCAACCAACCAGCCAGCCACCTGTACATACCATCTTACATCCTTCCTCACTAGCTCATACACGACCTCAACATGATCGCTTCTTATTGACATCCAACGTTGTTCATTCACACAGACGACTCGGAGTCCGTTGGTGACGCCAGTGAGATCGAGCTGGAGCGGCAGAGCGGACACGTCGTGCTGGCGTTGAACCAGCTGATCACGCAGTCTTCGTGGAACTTGTGCGCGCACGGCAGCTTCACCATCTTGTTGGGCACGAACGCACAGGCGTGCGATGCCGCAGCAGTGGCGCTCTCGCGCTCGCCCATGAGGCAGATGCAGCACACGGGTCCGCGAGTGTCTGTATCCGCTGCACTGTCGTTGTCGCTGCTGCTGTCGTCTTCGGGGTGCGCCTCTCGTTGCTGCAGTGGAGTGTGGCTACCGTCATCGTCGTCGTCGTCGTCCACGTCTTCGAGCGACAGGATCGCCGCGACTTGCACACGCTCGACCTCTTTCTGCACTGCTGGGATGTCCAGGAACGCCTCGATCTCGAGGAACATCGCCTCCAGCTGCGCGTGCACGTGCGCGTTCTTTGCGTCTGCGGCGCTCGTCGCGCTCGTTGCGCTCGCTGCTGCGCCCACTGATGCTTGCACACCTATCTGCGTCTCGGCTCGTGCTGGTGCAGCTGCAGTTGCTGCTACAGTTGCTGGACTGCGTACGAGTGCGTTGGCTGTCGAGCCGCTCGCGCCACTTGCGCGGCGGTTGTAGACGTACACGGACAGATCGGCGTAGGCGTCGAGGAGCTTGCGGAGAAAGTCCTGGAGTCCAGCACGGCGCTCGCGCACAATGGCGAGGGTGTCGCAGCGCATGTGCTTGCGCGGAAAGTTGGGCGTGATCGGCTTGCGTAGCGCGTTCGAGATGAGCGTGAACTGCTTGTCGAGCCGCGCCGTTGCGTCGAGCGCTTGCTCCCACGCGCGCACGCGCTTGAGCAGCGTCTCGCGGAAGCGCGCAAACTCCGAGTAGCGCTTCGCGAGCGTCCACTCGCCGCTGTCGGCGCGCCGGACCTTGCTCCGGATCTGCACCTTGTAGACCGTGAAGCTCTGCTGCGGAGCTGCGATCGGCGCGACTGTGAGCGTCTTGGTGCGGATCTCCATCGCGCGCATCTCTTCGTGGCGCGCCTTGAAGAGCCGTCGGAAGCGCGGCTCGGCAAAGAGTCCACTCGTTACGAGCAGCTTGGCCTCCATTGCGTCTGCGTCTCTTGTCTCTTGGTGCGTCTGCTTGTGTCGTACGAGGTGAGTTTGATTGTGAGCAAGCGCGACTCGGCTACAAGTCGCTACACCCAACAGTCACGCTAACATCCATCGACGCCCACATTGAGCATACAAATACCTTGATAGATTCTCTTTTCTCGAGATGAGATCTGCTAGCCTCCATTGATACGCCAGGCATACAAAATGCAAGTCGGATTCTTTTTCTGCAGGGCTAGGGGAGTGCGTCTTTGCAGCATACTTTATTTTATAGTGTTTTCTTTCTTGTGTGCTCGCATCGGATTGGCCGAGAGCCACTCGCGCCTGGCTCAAACACGTTGGACCGACCGACCACTCGCCAACGCGACCGACCGACGAGTCGATTGCAGTTCCAACTTCAACACGTTGCAAGCGCATTTGCTTGACGACTGCCGCGCGAATGAACTATCTATCTGCCAGTCACTCGCTCACTCACTCGCGCAAGAGGTTTTTCAGCACTTTGCGGTGCTTCGACTCGAGCGTCTGCGGTGCAAACGTGCACTCGCGCTGCTCGCGCGCACGCATCTCTTGCCGCACCTGCAGACGCCGTCGGATCGTCTCTTTGCTCGACTCGGAGAGCTTGAACGGCTTGGGGACCGTGTAGCTCCGCGGCTCGTACGCAGTGTTCGGTCGAAACGCGCGCTCTTCGCGCTGCTGCTGTTCCGCGCGCAAGCGCTTCGCCTGTTCTTTCATTTCGAGGAACCGCCCGAGTCCGCGAACGATCACAGGCTTTGCGGGCTCTGCTGATCGCTGCGCTGTGTCTTTTGCACTACGACTCGCGTGTCGTGACTCGGTCTTGCGCAAGTTTGGCGCGAACGTGCACTCTTGGAGCTCTCTCAGCTCGAGCGCATTGCGCTTCGCTTCGAGCGCTTCGGCCTTTTTCAATCGGTCGGTCTCAATCAAGTGCAAGATGTTGTCCGAGCGCCAGATCGACTGGCTCTGCCGACCGCGCGTGCAGGCTTTCGACGCACTGCTGCTACTGCCCACTGGTCTCGTTGCTGTGCCTGTTGGCGGTGTATGTCGATTCGCTTTTGCTGTGGACGGCGGCTTGGCGATCAGCGTCGGCTGGAACGTGCACTCGGCTTTCGCGGCTTGGTCCATCTCGAGTGCCACGCGCGAGCGAAAGCGCTTACCGGCAAAGTACTGCTTCAGTGCGTCGCGCGACGCTGCTGATGTTGACGATCGAGCGGCTGCGCGCTGCGGCGATTCGAACGATGTGGTGCCTCGTAGAGTCGCCACTGGCTGCGCAAGCTCCGCGAGTGTCGTGGATCGCCCGAGCGCTTTCGAGATCGGGTTGATCTGCGGTTTGAACGTGTACTTGGCAAACTGCTCGTCGCGCAGACGCTGCTTCTTGAGCTCAGTCTGCTTCGGGTCGTTGTAGATCATGCGATAGAGCTGCTGCGCTTTCGTCTCAACGACACGATCAGGTCGGAGCTCGCGCAGCACGACGTCTGCGTTGCCAATGTCCGGCGTGAATGTGATGCGCTCGCAGTCGTTCTGTGCGCGCTCGCAGACGTCTTCGAGCGCTTCGAACTTCGCCTGCTCCTGGCGCTGAAAGTGGCGCTGCCGCGTGACAAAGTCGAGCTGGAACTCGGGTTTGTGCTGCACGAGCGCGCTCGAGTGCTCGCTGATCATCGGCGCAAACGGCTGCTGTTGCACTGCATCGTAGTACTCTTGGATCGCAATGCGCTTCTCGACTTGTTTCTCGGCGTCACTCACGAGTCGCTCGACGACTTTCGGCGGCTTCGCAAACTTGTGTGCACAGCCGTCGTCGCTACTGTCATCGTCGATGTCGCTCTCCAATGCATCATCTGCTGCCTCGCGCTCGAGTTGTGCTTTCGTTGCGAGTTCGCGACTGATCGGGTTGATCGTTGGCGTGAACGACGTCAACGAGCTCGTTTCCGATTCGATCTTGGCTTGAAGGCGTTGGATGTAGTCTGCCTGCACTCACGAGACAACCATCGTTATGCCAGCACTCTAGCACGTTGAGGTGTATGCATCTGTACGCTTGTTCGTACCTTGGCGCGCTGGATGTCTGATACGCGCTCGTGGATCGGTTTGTAGCCGCTGATACTCGCTAGCGTCCTTGATGTTGCGTTGATCTGCGGTCGGAACGTACACGCTTGGAGCGTCTGCGCCTCCAGTGCAGCTTTTGCTTGCTCGCGGAGCTCGTACTTGGCTGTGCCGTCGAGATGCAGACGCTCCACGACGCTCTGCTTCGCAGCGGGTGTCTCTAAGTCACTCCACGTCACTCTGGCTCTGTTGCCATGGGCAGTGCTAGAGTGGCGACGTGGACTGAGCATGAGCCACGGAAACGCTCCTCGCTCGCGCATCGCACCGACGTCGCTGTCGTCTCGTGCGCGCTCTTTTGTCTTTGAGCGCGCGCGGATCTTGGATTTGGTCGTGTCGGGTCGGAACGTGCACTCGTGGAAGCTCTGCATCTCTTGCACGATCCGCTGCTTCTCGCGCGCCGTGAACTTTTCTGTGAGTGGCTGAGCGAGGAACTCGATGCGTTTCGACACGGTGGGTGCGGCTGAATGGCGTTGCGCGCGCTGCTCAAAGACGTCGAAGTCTGGCGCAAACGACATACTTGGTGCCGGATCGAGTCTCGCTGGTGCTACCGAGTCGCTGTTCTCAAGTGGTTCGTCTTTGTCGTCGTCATCGGCTGCTTCATACGTGTCTGCAAACGGGTACTGTTCCTGCGAATGATCATCGCCCAAGTAAGTTCTGTGATCGTCGCTCACGTCGTACCGACTCGACTGAACTGCGGTCTCGTCGTGGTGCTGCTCGCTCAGCAAGTCCATCTGACGTCGAGGCTGGATCGCTGCTGTGGCGCCATTCCCAAGGATGTCGGACGCGTAAAAGAGCTCGCCGTCGTCGCCACTCTCGTCGGCGTCGTTGTGTTGCTCGCTGAACGATGCGTCTGATGTTCTGCTCGCGGCATCGCTGACTGGTGATTCAAAAGATGGCGACCACGATCGAGCCTCTTGATGATGGCGGAAGTCGTCGCGTGCATCAATCGTGCTCGAGTCGCCATTGAACCTGCTGTCTTGGCCTTGAAACAGCTTCTGGAGGAGCTGACTGCGCTTGTCTGACGGCTGTGATCCAGTGCTGCTATCATCACTTGTGGCTGGTGGTGGTATGGTTTCTTCAAGTGCTTGAGCGTCTGGGTGGTCGGGCTCGATCCTTCCGAGCGACATGCCATTGTCGCCGCTCGTTCGATCTGCTTGGAAGAGCTTCTGCAGCATGTGACTGCGCTCATGGGACGTGTTTGCACTCTGAGCACCTTGCGATGCGACCGTATCAAACTTCATGAAGACATCGCGTGGTGGTGCGAGCACACTGCTGCTGGTACGCGCTTTCAGGGCCGCTTGGCGCTCTGCGGACAGCTTGGCGAGGATCTCTTTCCGTCGATCTTCCTGCACACAACCGAGTCGCCATTGTGTTCAAGTTCATAGTGAGTGTTATGACATACACAATGTACCTGGATTGATGCGAAGGCGAGAGTAAGAGCGCAAGTCGTACTGAGAGAACTGGTCGCGTCTTCTGGCGCCGTCGAAAGTAGCTCTCGTCTGCTTGGCCATCACACACAAAGAGTAGTGAGTATGAGTGCTTCCAGAATGCATCCAGTCTCATGACGTACACACCTTGCATGGCAAGTGCATATCAACACAACGTACTATCGAGGAGTGCTCGAACGTGTGAGGCGTGCACTCCATGCTGCGGCTCTGTGTCGTCGCCGATGCGATGCTGCCGTCGATCTGACGCTTGACTGGTCTCGCCACCACCACGATTGGCTGCAGTACTGGACGCGTCGTACTCGTAGAGATACGCCTCTGCAGCGCGCAACTCCTCTTCCACTTGCAGCAAGCTCACGTCTTGCGCTCGCGTCGCCATGGTATGCTGCGCTTGGCTTGCAATCGAGCGCTCGATGCGCTCGAAGCGACACAATGTCGACTGTTCACTTGGTCGCAATTGATCAGCAGCAATAGAATACATCTCAATTGTCATAATACATTTAGATATAATATTAATGAGGACGATTCGATGCAATTGATAAAATGGCGAGTAAACCAAGTTGAAGTGACAATCACTCTGATCCGATCGAGTTGAAGCGCTCACTTGGGCACACTTGGCATTCCGCATTCCGCATTCCGCCAAGCAGAAGCAACAACAGACACTTTGACGCGCACTCGTTCACATGACTGACGATACTACCATGGAGCAGCAACCGCGCGAAGAACTGCCGGCAGCGAGCACGGACAGCAGCAAGCCCAGCAGTGTGCGTGGCAGCTGGAGCAGCGCGATCTACGACAGCAAGAACCGCAAGATCGTGGACAACGCAATCAGCGACGTCGATCTGCGCGAAGGGTGGTGGATCCGATGCGTTTGGTACACTTGCATTGTACATGTTTGTGTGCTTGTGTGCTCCTGTGCTTGCGTTCATTGCGCATCTTGCGTGTTTGTAGTCAACGCTCTCGAAGGTGTGTGAAGGTCTCACACCTTGTGTCTGTGCTGGTGCTAGCTGCCGAGGACGAAAGTACAAAATGCGGAATCCGTTCGACGCGAGCACATGGGACGCGCACAAGATATCCAAGTCGCACATGGACAACGCAGTGAAGCTTGGGATCTGTGCGCGTCCGGAGAAAGAGCTGCCAACACGACCGAGTTCAACGCGCTCCATTCGCGTGAAAGTGAAAGCACTGTCACAAGGCGAGTACTCGACGCGTCCTCGCACTGCGCAGTCTCCTGTCGTCGCGGACGCGCACACACGAAGCGACCGGAGCGAAGTGCTTGTGAAAGTGATCGACTCGCTCTCGTCACTCGTGTCTGAGCAACAAGACGACATCCACGAGCTCCGCGGCAAGCTGCGCACGATGCACCGAGAGATGGCGACCATGGTCTCTGCGTTCCAAGACGTCCACGACTCGCAGTTCCAGCTCTCGCAGAGCGTGTGCTCGTACTTGAACGAAACGAGCTCCCAGTCGTCACAAGCACTGCCGGCGCGTCGATCGCGTAGATGGACGTACGAGCGGCGCCACTCGCACAATCTCCGCAGCAAGGCATCGTCATCGCAAAGCTTCGACACGGAAGACACAGACAGCAGCTCGACAGATATGAGCATTGCCGAGAGTGCGTCTCAGTTGACACAGATGGACTAGCAAACTAGTCCAGCGACTCGAGGGCATAACATGCATACGCACGCAAGACACACACACACTCGCAATCAATCGACGCGGCAACGCATCAGACCTCTCGATCTTTTCGCCGTCTTCGATCCCGATCGCTTCAAAAGAAGAGCTCGCGCGTCTCGCTCTCGGTCATCTCGGCAGGGCACGTCGGGCACTTGAAGCGCCTATCGTACGAGATCAAACACACATACATACGCACAGGTCGTGCGTCAGCCGCTCTTGTCGTCGATGAGTACGTGTAAGCGCAGCACACTCGCGCGTACCGAGTCATGTTGAACGATATTCTCTTCACACACGCTTTGCAGATCGCGTGGCCGCACTTGAGCAGCACCGGCGGGTTCCCCGGCGCGCTCTCCTCCTTCGACACGGGGCAGCAAAAGACCGTGTGGAAGCGCAAGTCGTTCGAGATCGGGATCTCCACCTGGTCCCACATAATCACACCCGATGCACACAGAGACAACAACGACATCCAATGCGGTGAGTCTGCTGTCACGCTGCGCTGTCAAACACACGACGTGGTGATCCATCGAACACGCAACAACAGCGCTTCGTTCGTACCGGAAGCTCTTCGAGCGACTCCCAGCTCGTGAGCTTGCTCTCCATGACCGTCACGAGCTTGCGCATGGCTGGGAGTGCTGAGATCCCTGCTGAGAGACTACGAGCATCGTTAGCAGCATGTCCAAGTGAGCGGCCAGTCACACGTCAGTCGTTCGTTTCGGCTGAGCACCCACATATCACAACACACAAACGCCTGCACACCATGTCTCGAGGTACGACTTGAACGGCACGCTCCGTAGCTTGCAGCACGCGCGGATGATCGACGTCCGGATGTCGTCCCACCGCGTCGCAGCGAACAGGTCCTTGTACGGCGACTCACTCAAGCGGTTCTTGAACACGAGGCAGCCCATCAGCCGATGGATCTCTGTATGTACACAGCGCACAAGCGCGAGGTGTCAGTCACCTGTGACACAGACCTGCATCTCACACAGTCGAGTACACCAACACTCGCACGACCTTTTGCGTGCGTGTCGTGAAAGTCGCGGAACTGCTCAGTCGCAAAGTTGAGCGCGTCAACGGCTTCTGCGCACGACTCGAGCAAGTCGACGTACTGCAGCCGCACGAGCTCAAACTCGATCTCGATGTTCTGCTTCTGGAGCTCGGCGCGGTACTTGCGAGCCCACCTGACGCATGCGCAGCACCACGGGGCGCATTCAAGCGGTTAGTCTATAGCTCATCGAGTGAGCGCGTAAGGCAGCAACTGACTACGCACTCGAGCGCAGGAGCCATGTCGTTCGTCTTGAGTGCTTTGAGGATGTGGTGCAGCTCGACAAAGCACGCGCGGTAGCTCGACGCGAGCTCCAAGTTGGCTTCCTACATTGTCAGTCAGTCCGTCAGCCTCATAAGCGCAACCACTAGCAAAGCCACCGAGCAACGGACCTGGCAGATCGCATCAGCAGCGTCGATCTGTCCGTCCTGGTACAAGTACTCGGCCACGAGGCGACACACGAGCGTGTGGTCAAACTGCTGCGAGCGACAGACGTTCGTGATGTCATTGCAGAACGTCTGCTCACAACACACACGCGTGAGTTGGTCAGTCGCTTTGCCAGCGCGAGTGAGCGAGCGCAAACAGCGCAGTACCTTGTCGATCTGCTTGCTGTACTTGGACAGCGCAATGTGAATCGCTTTGAGCTCGTCAGCGACGTTCTTCTCGACGTTCAGGAGCCGCACGCGGTGGATGAAGCCCTGGAGGATGTTATCCACTTCGCTGTCCTCTTCCTCTGCGAACACGCGGCTCTTACCGCTGACGCTCTCGCTCTGGTTCTCAGAGACCGATGCCCGGCGCGTCGTCGCATCATTCGTATCGGCGTTTGCACCTTCATCACAGTTGGTAGTCGCCTGTTGCTGCTGTTGCTCGTCGTCTTGTGTCTCGTCCTGGTTGCTACGAGCTTGGTCACTATCGTCTTTGCTGCTGCTGTCCTGGCGATCAGCGCTCGTACTCGGGCAGCTGCTGTTGCTCTTGTCGACGTTCTCGCTTGCTGGCGCTGGCGATCGCACAAGCACAGCAGTAGCAGCAGTAGTAGTAGCAGCACTCGATGCGTCACTGTGTCGACTCTTCTTGCGCCGGAACTCTTCTTGCTTGTCGAGGAGCTGGCGCTTTGTGATCGCTGCTTCTTCGAGCAAAAAGTCCAGCTGCGCGTCGATCTGCGCGGCGCACAGGCGCTGCTTCTTGAGCACGCGCTTGGTCTCTTCTTCAAACGCCTGCATCACTTTATCGTTTGCTTGTCTAAGCAAAGCGTCTGCGTACGTGAACGGAGCGTCGTGTCGTCGGCGAACGAGTGCGTCGCGAGCCAAACGAGCGCTTTTGTTGCACTTTAGCGAGATGCACGTGAGCCCTTTCAAGGCGAAGAGAAGCGCAGCTGGTGGCAAGGCACATTCGTTGTCACACTATCGAAGACTCGTATGCTAGTACCACAACCTGATAATCGCGACTTACGTGGCCCACCTCAGTTTCTCCATTCCCTCCAAACCATACAATTCACAAGTTAACTGTGCGAAACCGCAATAGATACTCTTCACATGACATCACGCTGCAGGTGACATTGCGTATCGTGTCGAGGACACTCGCGATGACACCAGCGATCATGCGCAACGCAACGTACACGCTCATCTAAACAACCACGGCATGGTCATGAAGGATCACATCAAATATCGTGTTTCGGTTGTTCATGTGGCGTCGTCAACAAGTGCCGCGAGCGCCAGCGCGACCTCCTCGACACCATCGTCGTTGTCGAGGACGACGGGCTCCAACATGGTCGTCATCGTCGTCTAGTTCGTCTCGGCCCACTCCTTGTTGAGCGCGCCGGCAATGACGAGGTGCTGGATCTCCGACGTGCCTTCGTAGATCTCGGTAATGCGCGCGTCGCGGTAGTGGCGCTCCGCTGGCATGTCCGAGACGTAGCCCATGCCGCCAAGCACTTGGATCGCTTGGTGCGACGCCATCGTCGCAGCTTCCGACGCCTTGAGCTTCGCCATCGCTGCGAGCTTCGTGTACGGACGCCCAGCGTCTTTCTCCGCCGCTGCTTTCCACGTGAGCAAGCGCGCCGCTTCAATCTCCATCGCCATCTTCGCGAGCTTCGTCTGGATGATCGGGTTCTTGGCGATCGGGACGCCAAACGTCTTGCGCGACTGCGCGTACGTGATCGCGCAGTCGAACGACGCCTGCGCAATGCCGAGCGCCTGCGACGCAATGCCAATGCGACCAGCGTCAAGCGTGATCTGCAAGTACATGATTCACAACATCAGTCCCCCATGCGTGTCAATTTCATTCATACAAATGATAGCATATCACACGTCGCAGAGATGTTCGTACCATTGCGATCTTGAACCCGTCGCCCTCTTTGCCGAGGAGGTTCTCTTTTGGGATCTCGCAGTCCTCCATGATGAGGTTCGCAGTCGACGACGCGCGGATCCCGAGCTTGTCCTCTTTCTTCCCGAGCGAGAAGCCCGGCGTGTTCGTCGGCACAATGAACGCGCTGATGCCCTTGTGCTTGAGCGACTTGTCGGTCGTCGCAAACACGATCGCTTGGTCCGCTTCGTGCGCGTTCGTGATCCAGGCCTTCGTGCCGTTGAGCACGTAGCCGCTGCTCGTCGCGCGCGCAGTCGTCGTCGCAGCGCCTGCGTCACTACCGTTGCCCGGCTCGCTCAAGCCAAAGCACCCGAGCTTCGCGCCGCTCGCGAACGGCGTCAAGTGTTGCTCCTACAAAGCAACAGCAGCAGATACAGTCGTGAGTGCAAGGCGCGGGCGACTGCGCAGTCCGCTGATTAAGTGCGCGCGTACCTTCTGCTCCTGCGTGCCAAACTTCTCGACTGGTGCGCAGTAGAGCGACTGCAGCAGCGTCACAGCGTCAGTCGAAGCGATTGTCCGCCAGTGGTCGATCCATACAACAGTCTACAGACACACGAAGACGTACGTTGTTGACCGACATGATCACGCCGGTGGACGCGCAGCCGCGGCTGATCTCCTCCATCGCAATCGCGTACGCGAGGTAGTCGAGACCTGCGCCGCCAAACTCTTCGTCGATCGCAACACCGAGGAGCCCCATCTCGCCGATCTCCTTCACCTGCTGCGCCGGGAATTTGTGCTCGCGGTCGAGCTCGCCGGCGATCGGCGCGAGGCTCTTCGCCGCGTACTGCACGCACATGTCACGGAGCATCTGGTGCTCCTCTGGCAGCGTCGAGAGGTAGCCGAACGACCGCGCGTGCACGCTGTGTGCGCAGATTGCGAGACAGACGCAGACATTGAGGACGTGACCATCAATGACGACGATCGAGTTTGTTTGCATTCGGTGGCGACGCGCAAAGGTCATGGACATGCTGCACGAGGTACGTACGCGTTCTTGACGGCGCTCGAGGCCTTGGCGGCGCGCTGGAGAGCCTTTGGGGCAAACATGCTGCTGCTGCTAGTGGTGGTGCGTGTGCGAGTCGACTGAGCGATCGATGGACGGACGGAGCTGCTCGTGCGAGTGCTGGTGATTGCGAAGTGATCGATCGAGCGAGCGCTCGAGCAAAGTGATTGATCGAATTGATCGACGCTTGCACTTGCCGACCAAAAGATTACTGATTGTATAATGTGATTGTTTGCATGTAAGTGAATAGTATGTATTATTGCAGGTATGCTTTACAGCGGGCAAATTGATAGAAATGGTTTTGACACCATCACATTCCCTCTATTATCACATATCGTATAGAGCAGGATACGTTACAACAGGAAGTGTTTGGTAAAGTTGCTTTTGGTCATGCCCACCTCGTCGGGTCGAATGCAGTTTACTGACGTGTGAAACGCGTACTGTCGGCCATGATTGACATGTCATTTCTTATTCTGTCTCTTAAACTACTTCCAATGCACCTTGAAACGACGTGATGCACGCACTTGCGACCATCGCGCCTCTCTCTGGAGCTCCAAGACGTGATCATTCACACTCACACACTACGTACGCGCTACAACACCCTCAACCTACTCTCGCTACACGATACTGCTGCTCGCTTGGTCCATCGCGCTTGTGCTGTACTGCATCTCGTGTCCGTGAAGGAATCGCCAGAGCTCGTTCGACACGTCGACACCCACGAGCGAGTGCTGCTGCTGATCTTGATGGTGGTAGTGCTGGAGCGCGTACATATCACTCGACGCTTCCGCGTCGACGAACGACTGGAGCGTGGCGTTGTACATCTCGTCAACGTCGGTGCACGAGAGCGGAAAGTCCAAGTGACCCGACGAGATGGACGACAAAGGTTCAGGAGCTAGCAAACTCGCAATGAGAGCGTCGTTCACAGCGTCGTAGCAACTATCAAGGCTGCTTCGGTCGCCAAAGACGTCCAGGTTCGGCTGCTTGAACGACATTGGGCTGGCTCGACTGGCACGACGCGGTCGCCGAGGCGTGTTGCTCACAGGCAGCGCGGCTTGCTCGCTCATATTCCGCTTCATACGCGCGATCTTCTCGCGGTACTTTTGCGCGTGGGTCATCGTCTGCCGCGTCGTCCTCGTGCCCACGTACGACGCGATGATCTTCCACGGCCCAGACGGGAAGGCTTCGAGCGCCGACAAGAACCGACCGTGTTCGTCCGCAGACCACGGCAGTCCGTTGCGCTTCGGCATGACTGGGACGTTCGGCTGCTCGATGCGGATGAAGCCCTGTTCGTTGCTGGCGTCGACGAAGTACTGGTTCTTGACGCGCTCGGTGATGACCATGGTTGCAAGTGAGTGCGTGGCTGTGCTGGTTGTGGGCGAGTGAGAACGAGTGAGAACGAGTGCGCTGCTGATGGTAAGTTGCTCAATGAGCGAACTCGTCCGCCGTGTGCGAGCGCTTATTCAGTTCCGAGGCGAGTGCGGCGGTGCTCGCTTGAGCCGCGCTCTTGAGTCCTCACTACGCGCTGTTTGTGTCCCTGACAGGCGGAACCAAATTGCCGATACTAGCGGCTCGACGTTGCCGCACGGGAGCGACGGAGAGGTTCGTGGTCAGGCACCTGAGTATCGCAGCGCTCTTGGTGCGCTTGGTCTGCCCTCAGCAGCAGCAGACGCAAGGCGTTTAGTGTCGAGCGATTGCGCCGAAGCCTCGTGTCGATCTCGCTGCCAGTACTCAACGCACCAAGGCTCATTCGAGCTTCTAGTACGCGTCCTCGAATCAACGACATGGTGAGCTCCTCGATTCGTACGATATTCGTACAAGGTGCTCTCTCCACCACCAAAGCCTCGAAGCACGCTGTTCAAACACGCATTGCGCTTGATCAGACATGGCAGATCGATCGTGAGGCGGTGGCGATGAAGAGCCTCCGAGAGCATAGCATACCAAGCAGGCAGCTGGAGCGGACACTGCTGAGCGAGTCCTGCAACATGTGTGTGTGGCGCAAAGCGCGCGACGACCTGTGCGCGGCACTCCAACTCCTTGGGTTGCTCTCATGCGGCGCTCGAAGCAAACACGCTACGTGTCGATACGAATCGATGCGCAGGTGTTGGTCGTCTGCCGCGTCCATTTGACAGGATGTGCTCAAACACACGCATACAGTACTCCACAGAACGCGTCGAGCTCCATAAAGCTAGGTCGCAGCAGCTCGAAGCTAGCTGGGATATAAGAAAACCCGAGTACGCGCGATGCGCGAGAGGAGCTGCCACGTGCTCGCAGGTGCTCAACACGAGTGTGCAGCGCATCTCAACGACACGCTATCGTCGGTGACACTCAAGCCTATGACTTGGTAAAGCCCACGACACGTGCGTGACATCACCTCGGGCTCATAGCGCACACACACAGGCGAGCGATCGTATCGACAACAAAGGAAGACACGCGCGATCTCGATCTTGTGTGGTGTGGACTCTGTGGACTCACGAGACGAGACGAGGCGACGGCGGAAGTGTCACTGTATAGGTTTGCCCCAAATGGCTTCAGATCGCGCACGACGCGCAAACCGAGCGTCAACACGACTGATTCGCTCGCAGAGGCGTCTCGGAGCCGCACGTTGTGGGCTTTGGTGATGATGTGTGTGTGTGCGTGCGTGCATCCAAGTCTCAGCACTTTAGAGAGTCGGTGTGCAGGCACTCACTCCAGCAGCACCATCGTTTCAATCAGCATGCTCGGGATCGCCTAACTTGTTGGGCGTCTGGCGCTGGTCTCTCACTGCACGGACCAATGCATCGTCCAGTCCAGCATAGACGGCCGAGGCCATGTTTGTCACGGTACAAGGACAAACCGCGCTCGTTGCTGCGACCGAGACGCACCAGGTCTTGACATGCATCGCATGGGATTGCCAGTCGCACTTCGTCCACTTACAAACACACATTATATTCACTCATGTCCACCGTCGCTACGCTCACTTTGGCTCCTTCCTTGCTATCAGGACACACCAGCGCTTGGTGCCACTCGTCGTCCGCGATCTCAATCGGCTCGTACACGTCTCCGAACGCGTAGAACGCGCTGTGGTCGACGTCCGAGTGTGCGAAAGGAACTGCGATTGCCGAGCTGAGCTCGCCCCACGCGATAGCAACGGGCGTTGGGAGATCCGGTGGAGCGTCAGCGCTGGTAGGAGCAAAGCTCGCAGTGTTGCTGACGAGGTGGTGCATTGATGGCAGCGCAAACGCTTGCTGATGCGGTGCTGGGAACGTGCTCGGCGACGCAAGCGATCGGACCTCAGCCGTAGGAGCAGGCGAGTGA
Source organism: Pythium guiyangense (assembly GCA_003730235.1). NCBI lineage: Eukaryota > Oomycota > Peronosporomycetes > Pythiales > Pythiaceae > Pythium > Pythium guiyangense. The sequence goes on from QXDM01000029.1 coordinate 494,119, forward strand.
CCACTGATGAGATGATGCGCAGGAGGTCGCATCGCGACGACAGCGTCGTGGTCTTTGATCGCTCGCTTCATACGCGCGATCTTCTCGCGGTACTTTTGCGCGTGGGTCATCGTCTGCCGCGTCGTCCTCGTGCCCACGTACGACGCGATGATCTTCCACGGCCCAGACGGGAAGGCTTCGAGCGCCGACAAGAACCGACCGTGTTCGTCCGCAGACCACGGCAGTCCGTTGCGCTTCGGCATGACTGGGACGTTCGGCTGCTCGATGCGGATGAAGCCCTGTTCGTTGCTGGCGTCGACGAAGTACTGGTTCTTGACGCGCTCGGTGATGACCATGGTTGCAAGTGAGTGCGTGGCTGTGCTAAGAGCTGAAAGAAGACGTGTGAGCTAGAGGCGGCAGATTCGCGAGTGTGCTGCCGCAGTTGAACGAGACGCGCCACTCAGCAGCACTCGTCTGTGCGTGTGTGCTGGAGAATGGAGATCCTCGAATGGCTGCACGCCTCATGGTCGTGCGCTTGTGTCGTGCTCGCACCGGCTCGTCCATGTGCGAGTTGGTCGAAATCAGCTGGCGCTAGAGTGCGAGCGCCTCGAGCCGACAGCGCGCTCGACCAATTTCGCAGGCAAGGCAAGCTACACAGAGCTGCCTGCATTCAAGGCGAGCATGTGCGCTACAGACCATCGCCACCAGCAGCAGTGCCAGCAATCGCAGCAGTGCCAAGAGCGCTCGCAGCGGCACGACCTGCAGGCGTGTCTGTACCAAACGCTTGCAAACGCTCGTTGGCATCTGTTGATCTGTTGATCTCAGCAATCGAAGTGACCGAGGGTGTCCCACTGTGTAGGTTCACGACGAGTGGCTTCGCAGTCTGCAGCCATGTTGCATCGATCAGCTCAGAAGAAGCAGTCAGTCAGGAGGCGCAATGCGTGCTCAGCGCTGTTCCTTGTCAACTTGGTCGCAACACCAAAGAGCACGCTGGCATGACTTCATTTCAAGTGTGCCTTGCTCCACCGGCGTCTCTACGTCGCCTTGTTGGGACAAGCACACAAACGACCACAACTACTTCTACAACAACCTCTGACCTTTGTCGCGAGCTCACACACTCACACATACGCGCTCGTCTCGCTACTCAAGCTCTCAGCGTTGATGTCACCACCAACACCCTGAGCTCGCATCGCATCGAATGCCCAAGAGTGTGCAGGCGGCTCGTACGTGCCCACGAGCGTGTGCAGCGTCGCGTTGTACATCTCGTCGATCTCGTTGCACGAGAGCAAGAAGTTGCTGCGAAAGTCACTGCCACCGCTGACGCTGCTGATATCGAAGCTCATGGGCGTGGTCACGTCGTCGCACGCTGCGAATGCGTCTTGCAGCTGCAATGCGTCGAGTCCTGACTGGTGATGATGGCGGTCCTGCTGCTGCTGGTGCGAGTAGTGCGTGTGTTGGTGGCGCATGAGCGGGTAGTGGTGCTGGTGCTGGTGCTTGTAGCTCGAGTGGCTCGAGTGCTTCAAGTGGTGCTGGTGCTGGTGCAATGTGTGAGCGACTGGAGACGGCACTGGGACGGCTGGCGCTGACACAGCACCAGGAGCTTCTGCTGCAACACACTCGGTCTTGATTCGTTTGACTGGCGTGGCTGGAGCAGTCGTGCGGGTGCTCAGCGCCGCCACCGCGGCTTCTTCGTCCATTGCCCGCTTCATGCGCGCGATGCGCTCGCGGTACTTTTGCGCGTGGGTCATCGTCTGCCGCGTCGTCCTCGTGCCCACGTACGACGCGATGACCTTCCACGGCCCGGACGGATACGCCTCGAGCGCCGAGAGGAAGCGGTCGTGCTCGTCGGCGGTCCAGGGCTTGCCGCTGCGCTTCGACTTGACGGGCACCGCGGCCGAGCTCTGTGCGATGCGGATGAAGCCGCGCTCGCTACCGCCGGCAAAGTACTGGCTCCGAATGCGCTCCGTGATGACCATCGTGCAAGGCTGTCTGTGTGTACGCGTGCGTGGATTTGTGCGGGCGTGTGTGCGTCGAGCTGGTGTCAGTCGCAACGTGCTCTGTACGATTGACGTCGGAGTCCGTGAGTGAGCGTGAGTGCCTCGTGCTCCGCGAGCCGTGTGCGCACGTTGTGGTGAATGAAGAAGTGAGCAGCTGCCACTCGATGCGCGCATGTGTGTTGCATCGGAGTAGCAGGTCCTGCACGTCTGTTGTGCTCGACGTGGTGGTAAGTGAGTGAGCCGCTCCAAGTGCGCTCGGCCGCCGCGAGTACCCTCGCGCCAAGGAATGATTGTGCCTGCCGAATGCTCGCTCGCTCGATCAGGTCAGACACGCAGTGTAGCACGTGGGCCAAGCGGACCACGCTACTGCTGTTACTCTTGTCGACAAGCGTGAGCTTACTACGTGTGGTCGGCAGCGGCGCGGCGGAGCGGGGCCAGCAAATCCAACCAACCGCGTCGGCGAACCAACGACGCTCGGACGCAGACTCGACGACGACGTTGCTGTTGCTGGTGCTGGTTGTGAAGGAGCGTGGGTGCACTGTGAGCGCTCGCTGCTGTCCGCGTGAGAGCACGACGACTGTCGACGCACACGAAGATCCTGTGGCCGCTGCTGCTGGAGCATCGCACAGACAGAAGTGAGAGAGTGGCGCTGCTCTCGACCAGCCTTGCGACCTTGAGACTGCTGAGGAGGCACCACAGCGGACCAAATATTTCGAGCTGACAGAACCGCACAAGAGTGCAAGGCGCCAACTGAACAAAGCAGCGAGAGGCAAGCAGCGAGGGACTCGCAGCGCGCTTGCGATCGTGTCCTGCTTTTGTGTTCACTGCGTCGTGGTACCACGAGCGCTCCAGCTGGCGCTCCTCTGCACGAGCCAAGGACTGACCAACGCGAAGGAGCATTCATCGACAGCAATATCATATGCAGCCTCGTTCTCTCAAGCCCTCGATCGGGCACTTGGTTCCGAGTCCACGCGCTCTCACTCACTTAGCAGGTCGATGCGACTTTGTCAGGCGCCTATTGCATCATCGCCACCACCGCCGTTGTCGCCTTTGTTGTTGTCGCAGTGTGCAGCCAGCATGCTTCACAGCAGCCGCAGCAGTGTCGCGAGCGATCAACAAGCCAAGTAGCGACGCTGAAGGCTGCGAGCGAGCCAACTGCAGCGCGAGACACAAGATCGCGAAGTAGTGGATCGGCATTCATTGATAGTCCTCCTCGCAATTGGGCAATTGGTGGTAGTGTGGGTGGTGGTGGGTGGTGGTGGATGATGGTATAAGCTACAGTGGAAGCGCCAGTCGCGCTGTGGTCGTGGTTTCTATATACGCCGGTGCCTCGCAGCTCACAGCGTGTGCGCGAACGCCTCGAGGTCGCGCCAGAAGCTCTCGTCGTCGTCGTCGTCGTCGTCGTTCTCGCCGATGTCGAGCGGCTCGTACGAATCGAGCAGCAGTGCGATGGTCGTGTCGAGCATCGCGTCGTCGTCGACGTCTGGGAGCAGGAAGAGGTCATCGAGGTCTTGTGGCGTCGGTGTTGTGTTTGCGCCAGCACCGAGTGCGTTACCATGGATGGCGGTGCCAACCGTGTACTCTTGCTTGTAGACGTCGGTAGCGACGCCGGCAGTAGCGTGTGCACTTGCAGTAGCAGTTGCATTGACAGTGCCGTGCGCAAAGCTACTGCTGCAGCGCGTGAGCGCCTCGATCTGCTCGCCGAGGCGCTTGTGCCGCGCGATCTTCTCGCGGTACTTTTGCGCATGCGTCATTGTCTGCCGCGTCGTGCGCGTGCCGACACTCCAGGCGATGACTTTCCACGGCCCGGACGGATGAGCTTCGAGTGCGCGGAGGAAGCGGTCGTGTTCGTCTGCAGACCAGGGCGTGCCGCTGCGCTTCGTCGGACCGTGCACGCGCGCCTTGGCATCTTGTGCAATCCGGATGAGCTGCTGCTGCTCGCTCTCGAAGAACTGGCTCTGGACTTTGCTCGTGATCGTCATGGTCGAAGCAGAGTGGCGCGGTGTGTGGTGGAGTGGAGCGTGGGTGGTGGTGGTGGTGGTCGAGATGTGTGTGTGTGTGTGTCTCTGAGAGAGAGAGCGAGAGAGAGTGGTGCAGTGCGCGGGCGTAAAGCGTGTTGATCGACGCGTGTGTGTATGCACGTGCGTGTGCGTGTCGGTCAATCGGAGGCAGTGAATTGGAGAATGAGTCCAATGCTCGAGCGCACCGAGGACACGGCGCCATCGAGGCGACGCATCGTACACACTCACTCACTCACTCACATGCGGGGACGCACGCGGCACGGGTCTCTTGACCGCGGGTGCGTACACCCATGGTCGAGAGGAAGAGAGAGAGACCGCTTGCTGCTGCTCTGCTGCGCCAGGTACTCCAGGTTCACTTCAGTCGCGTGGCAAGACGCGGCGCGGCGCAACGCGCTGTCCACAGATTCTTTGTCTGCCATGTCGTTGCGATCGATCGTCTGGCTGGGACGACGCTGTCGTTCGTGCGCGGCGGCATTTGGCTGCTCAAGTTGCCTGCGGCTGCATCTGTGTCAGCGGTAGCGGCGGCGGTGGGCACGTCGAGTGGTTTCGATGTACGTCTTTGTCCTTGTTCTTGTCCTTGTTCGGCGAGTGAAGGTCGTTTTGCGGACGGTGTAGAGTCAAATGTGTATAGTGCAGTGGCGCTGTATAGCAAGTATACGCGCAAATCGGCGACGACCGGATTTTCTCGTGGATCTTTTTGTACCAGTCGGTGGCTCGCGGCGACGCGCCACCAGCCAGTTTGAGGTCGCCAACAGAACAAACTGGCCGGGGGCGCCAGTCGCGCGCAACGCGGCGTCGGACTCGCGTCTGATCACACGTGCGTCGATCTGGTTTGGCTTGTGTGGGCGAGGCGCACTGCGGCGGTGAAGTGCAGCGGCAGCAGCAAGAGCAAGAGCAAGAAGACGAGCACGCTGCTTCGTCGGCCGCAGAACCGTCGACTGCTGAAGCGCACTGCAAGCGTGCGTCTGCATCTGCTGCTGCTGCGCCGCTACTCTCAAGGTTCGCGACGCGTGGCTCCCGTGCATCGGCGGCGCCATCGCCAGAAATGCCGCTGCTAGCAACGAGAGGCAGGCGAGCGAGCGAGCAAGTAGCCGAGTGAGCAGAGACATTCAGATGTGCATGGCACAGTGTGCACATGGGTAGTGTAGCGTCGTCGTGTTGCTACCTCTGCTGTCATTGCTGCTGCTACTGCTGCTATCGTTGTGGTTGTCATTGGTGCTCGCATCCGCGATAGATGGATGAACGATTGGCAGGATCTGCGCGTCCGTTAGCGCGTCTGCTGCACGCTGACTGACGGACTGACTGACTGACCGCTCGACTGAGACGAACTAAGACAGCAGGCGCGCCTGCACAGATAGATAGATGGCTACCCGCTGATGACTGCTCTTCGTGATGTGCCAGTGCCGCGAAGGCGCAGTGTCGAGCGACCCGATGGTGTGCTAGTCGCACTTGCGCTCGCGACTGTGCGCTCATGCGATTTGATTGGTAAGCGTACAGTACACGCACACCGTGGCGAGCGAGTGCGTGCGTGAGTGAGTCACCCGCTCGAGACGCGATACAGTGTCAGCGATAGCAAGATAGAGAGAGACCACTCTTGACGTGCGAGCGCTCAGTGGATCGCACAGAGTGTGGTGCGTGCTGTGGTGTGTGGTGTGTGGTGTGTGTTGTGTGTTGTGTGTTGTGCGCTGTGCAATCAGCGATTGCCAGTCGAGAGCAGTCGGTCGGCGAGTCCACCCGACAAGCCATCGACAGTCCACCAGTCCGTCAACCAGTCCGTCAATTAGTCTGGCAGTCAGCACGCGCACACGACGTGCAGTTTCACGCACACGGATGCATGCCCACCGCAACGACGTTGACGTTAGCCTTCTGCGCGATGGAAGTGGCGTCGACACGGCAGGACGCGATAGAGAACGGCACGCCCCGGCGGCGATACGAAGCGACGAGCGCGCGTTGCAACGGCGTTGCGAGAGTATGTGAAGATGCGCTCTTGTGCGCTACATCGTTGATTGACCATCATCGGCCATAGGCTCTACATTCTGTTCGCTATACGCACTCTTCCTACTCACTCGACATGGAGTCCATAGACGCTTGCACACACACGCACAAGAACGCTACAGTGGCGTCTGTAGCGAAATCGTGCTGTAGTGCTCGACGAGCCAGTGCGCGTCCTCTTCGGAGAACGGCAGCGGCTCGTACGACTCGACGAGCGACAGCAAGAGCTGCTCGCTCTCGACGTCTTCGATGTCTTCGAAGTCGATGTCGATCAAGTCGAACGCGTCGTTGTACTCGCTGTCGTCGGAGCCCGAGTCGCTGTCGCTGTCAGCGATGCGGGTCGTGTTGCTGTTGGTGCTGACACTGCTGGCGTTGCTGCTGGTCGACCCGACGCGTCGTCGAGAGTGAGAGCGAGAGTGAGAGCAGGAGCGAGACCGAGCGACCGAAGTGGCGCTGCGCGTGGGCGTATTTGTTGTCGCAGTGGAGGCGACGGCGGCGCGCGCAGTCTTTCCAGCGGCAGCAGCAATCGCGAGCTTCGCAGACGTGGTGCTCGGAGAGGAAGTGGTGGCGGCGAGCACAATCGAGTCATCGGCGAGGTGCGTCGTGGGCAAGCCTGCTTCGCGCAAGATGCGGCGGCGTCGGGCGATCTTCTCGCGGTACCGCTGTGCGTGCGTCATGGTCTGGCGCGTCGTGCGCGTGCTGACGTGCTCGGCGATGCGCTTCCACGGCCCAGCAGGGAACCGCTCGAGCGCCTCGAGGAACCGGTTGTGCTCTTCGTCGGTCCACGGCGTGCCTTTGCGCTTCGTGGGCTTGAGCGGAGCCGGCTGCGACGGCGCGAGGCGAATGAGCTGCTGTGCCTCGTCGGCAAAGTACTGGCGCTTGATGTGGTTGCTGATTGTCATGGTCCTTGACGTTGTTGTAGTATGTGTCGTGTTGTGTCGAGTCGTGTCGTGCTAGCTAGCGAGTGGTGTGATGTTGCTAGTGCTGGTGCCTTGAGTGGTTCGCTTTCGGATGCCAGTAGGCGCTCAAGGGAGTGTGCAAATTGAGGAATGGAGCGTCGTGAGGAACGATCGAGCTGGAGTTGCTCGTGAGTTTGGTCGACTTGCGCTGCATGGGGTATTTGTGACTGTTCTCTCTGATTTGGCGGTGTCGTTGACAGACTTGCTTGTGATGTCTCGGATCTTGCACGTCGTGCTTGAAGCTGTTGAACGAACCAAGATGTGCGACGACGACGACTTTGTGGGGCAAGACGAGCCAAGACGAGGAGACGAAGCGAGGGGGTGAGTGGTGGTCGCTCGAATGGTGGCAACAGAAGTGTCGATTTGTATCGTTTCTGTTGGATGGTGGCGAAAATGGCCAATCAGAGCGAGTCGGACCGACTGGATTTTATCCGGTCTGTGGTCGCAGCCGACGAAACAATACTGAACAGCGGATCTTGCAGGGACAGAGCAGATTGCCAGGGCGTCCGTCGGTCAGTCCGTCCTGGTGCGGAACCGAAGGATAGGTGCGAGCTGTCAGGCGAGCTGGAGCTGGTCCGTCCTCGCACGCGAGCTGGGACACTGCGTGCTGTTCGTGCCTGCCTCGATCTGCTTGCTCGACCTGAGCACGAACGCCGAGCCGAGACTCGTCATGGCTATGATCCTGGGCTCCGTTGCGACAGGTGGGCTCACTCACCAGCGAACTCTCGTTGAGCTTGAGAGGGGAGCATGGTTGTACTGCAACCAAGTTGCGCCGTACTTGCTTCGTTCACAAGTCATGTACTTCCTCCAAGTACTGGAGTATCGTACTCACCCTTGCCAATCGCGCGGCAGCAAGGAGGCAGTGCACGCGTCGCTTAGTGTGAGAGTGGACACGACAACGCGCGTGCGCCAAGTCCGGCGACGCTGAGGTGTGTTCGTTGCAGGTGCGAAAGCGTCACTAGCCACTCGCTCACGAGAGGAGAGAACGAGCGGAGCACTCATCAGTGCGCCACGAGCCACAGACCCACGAGCAGACGGTAGTTGTGGAGCGTGCGAGCACGGCTGTTGCAGGTGGAGCCATTCCTGGCCGCCACGAGCGCAACGTGTGGCCGAGTGCGCTTTGCGTCTGGCGCGGCAGAGCCTGGCGGTAACACATCCATCTGCGCCGCAACACTTGGCGCCCTCGCTTCGCGGCCATACGCTGCCATTGACGTCACTCGCAGCATGCTCCTATCCCCACGTGCCACACCCACGTGCGCAAGAGGCGCGTCGTTGAGGTCCTCATGGACTGCTGTACGTACGCGGCGCGCTCTCGGTCGCTCATACTCTCGTCTCGCTCACTCGCGCACCGAGCCATCAGCACGAAAATCCGTCTTTGACAGGCACTACAACGACAAAAATCCACTCACTCCTTATAGATCCCACTGTACAAACCTCAGCACGACCATCACTCAACACTCGACCATGTTACGTGGCCACGAAAGAGCGCACGTCACCATCATCTCAGGCAAACACGACCGGAAGACCGAGAGCTTTGAGCGAGCCACAGCAACACCAACGACGCGAATCCATGAGATTCCAGGTGGTGCGCGACTGGTAAGAACATCGACACTCAGGCCACAGGCACACGAGCAACTCCAGCTCGATCGTTCCTCACGACGCTCCATTCCTCAATTTGCACACTCCCTTGAGCGCCTACTGGCATCCGAAAGCGAACCACTCAAGGCACCAGCACTAGCAACATCACACCACTCGCTAGCTAGCACGACACGACTCGACACAACACGACACATACTACAACAACGTCAAGGACCATGACAATCAGCAACCACATCAAGCGCCAGTACTTTGCCGACGAGGCACAGCAGCTCATTCGCCTCGCGCCGTCGCAGCCGGCTCCGCTCAAGCCCACGAAGCGCAAAGGCACGCCGTGGACCGACGAAGAGCACAACCGGTTCCTCGAGGCGCTCGAGCGGTTCCCTGCTGGGCCGTGGAAGCGCATCGCCGAGCACGTCAGCACGCGCACGACGCGCCAGACCATGACGCACGCACAGCGGTACCGCGAGAAGATCGCCCGACGCCGCCGCATCTTGCGCGAAGCAGGCTTGCCCACGACGCACCTCGCCGATGACTCGATTGTGCTCGCCGCCACCACTTCCTCTCCGAGCACCACGTCTGCGAAGCTCGCGATTGCTGCTGCCGCTGGAAAGACTGCGCGCGCCGCCGTCGCCTCCACTGCGACAACAAATACGCCCACGCGCAGCGCCACTTCGGTCGCTCGGTCTCGCTCCTGCTCTCACTCTCGCTCTCACTCTCGACGACGCGTCGGGTCGACCAGCAGCAACGCCAGCAGTGTCAGCACCAACAGCAACACGACCCGCATCGCTGACAGCGACAGCGACTCGGGCTCCGACGACAGCGAGTACAACGACGCGTTCGACTTGATCGACATCGACTTCGAAGACATCGAAGACGTCGAGAGCGAGCAGCTCTTGCTGTCGCTCGTCGAGTCGTACGAGCCGCTGCCGTTCTCCGAAGAGGACGCGCACTGGCTCGTCGAGCACTACAGCACGATTTCGCTACAGACGCCACTGTAGCGTTCTTGTGCGTGTGTGTGCAAGCGTCTATGGACTCCATGTCGAGTGAGTAGGAAGAGTGCGTATAGCGAACAGAATGTAGAGCCTATGGCCGATGATGGTCAATCAACGATGTAGCGCACAAGAGCGCATCTTCACATACTCTCGCAACGCCGTTGCAACGCGCGCTCGTCGCTTCGTATCGCCGCCGGGGCGTGCCGTTCTCTATCGCGTCCTGCCGTGTCGACGCCACTTCCATCGCGCAGAAGGCTAACGTCAACGTCGTTGCGGTGGGCATGCATCCGTGTGCGTGAAACTGCACGTCGTGTGCGCGTGCTGACTGCCAGACTAATTGACGGACTGGTTGACGGACTGGTGGACTGTCGATGGCTTGTCGGGTGGACTCGCCGACCGACTGCTCTCGACTGGCAATCGCTGATTGCACAGCGCACAACACACAACACACAACACACACCACACACCACACACCACAGCACGCACCACACTCTGTGCGATCCACTGAGCGCTCGCACGTCAAGAGTGGTCTCTCTCTATCTTGCTATCGCTGACACTGTATCGCGTCTCGAGCGGGTGACTCACTCACGCACGCACTCGCTCGCCACGGTGTGCGTGTACTGTACGCTTACCAATCAAATCGCATGAGCGCACAGTCGCGAGCGCAAGTGCGACTAGCACACCATCGGGTCGCTCGACACTGCGCCTTCGCGGCACTGGCACATCACGAAGAGCAGTCATCAGCGGGTAGCCATCTATCTATCTGTGCAGGCGCGCCTGCTGTCTTAGTTCGTCTCAGTCGAGCGGTCAGTCAGTCAGTCCGTCAGTCAGCGTGCAGCAGACGCGCTAACGGACGCGCAGATCCTGCCAATCGTTCATCCATCTATCGCGGATGCGAGCACCAATGACAACCACAACGATAGCAGCAGTAGCAGCAGCAATGACAGCAGAGGTAGCAACACGACGACGCTACACTACCCATGTGCACACTGTGCCATGCACATCTGAATGTCTCTGCTCACTCGGCTACTTGCTCGCTCGCTCGCCTGCCTCTCGTTGCTAGCAGCGGCATTTCTGGCGATGGCGCCGCCGATGCACGGGAGCCACGCGTCGCGAACCTTGAGAGTAGCGGCGCAGCAGCAGCAGATGCAGACGCACGCTTGCAGTGCGCTTCAGCAGTCGACGGTTCTGCGGCCGACGAAGCAGCGTGCTCGTCTTCTTGCTCTTGCTCTTGCTGCTGCCGCTGCACTTCACCGCCGCAGTGCGCCTCGCCCACACAAGCCAAACCAGATCGACGCACGTGTGATCAGACGCGAGTCCGACGCCGCGTTGCGCGCGACTGGCGCCCCCGGCCAGTTTGTTCTGTTGGCGACCTCAAACTGGCTGGTGGCGCGTCGCCGCGAGCCACCGACTGGTACAAAAAGATCCACGAGAAAATCCGGTCGTCGCCGATTTGCGCGTATACTTGCTATACAGCGCCACTGCACTATACACATTTGACTCTACACCGTCCGCAAAACGACCTTCACTCGCCGAACAAGGACAAGAACAAGGACAAAGACGTACATCGAAACCACTCGACGTGCCCACCGCCGCCGCTACCGCTGACACAGATGCAGCCGCAGGCAACTTGAGCAGCCAAATGCCGCCGCGCACGAACGACAGCGTCGTCCCAGCCAGACGATCGATCGCAACGACATGGCAGACAAAGAATCTGTGGACAGCGCGTTGCGCCGCGCCGCGTCTTGCCACGCGACTGAAGTGAACCTGGAGTACCTGGCGCAGCAGAGCAGCAGCAAGCGGTCTCTCTCTCTTCCTCTCGACCATGGGTGTACGCACCCGCGGTCAAGAGACCCGTGCCGCGTGCGTCCCCGCATGTGAGTGAGTGAGTGAGTGTGTACGATGCGTCGCCTCGATGGCGCCGTGTCCTCGGTGCGCTCGAGCATTGGACTCATTCTCCAATTCACTGCCTCCGATTGACCGACACGCACACGCACGTGCATACACACACGCGTCGATCAACACGCTTTACGCCCGCGCACTGCACCACTCTCTCTCGCTCTCTCTCTCAGAGACACACACACACACACATCTCGACCACCACCACCACCACCCACGCTCCACTCCACCACACACCGCGCCACTCTGCTTCGACCATGACGATCACGAGCAAAGTCCAGAGCCAGTTCTTCGAGAGCGAGCAGCAGCAGCTCATCCGGATTGCACAAGATGCCAAGGCGCGCGTGCACGGTCCGACGAAGCGCAGCGGCACGCCCTGGTCTGCAGACGAACACGACCGCTTCCTCCGCGCACTCGAAGCTCATCCGTCCGGGCCGTGGAAAGTCATCGCCTGGAGTGTCGGCACGCGCACGACGCGGCAGACAATGACGCATGCGCAAAAGTACCGCGAGAAGATCGCGCGGCACAAGCGCCTCGGCGAGCAGATCGAGGCGCTCACGCGCTGCAGCAGTAGCTTTGCGCACGGCACTGTCAATGCAACTGCTACTGCAAGTGCACACGCTACTGCCGGCGTCGCTACCGACGTCTACAAGCAAGAGTACACGGTTGGCACCGCCATCCATGGTAACGCACTCGGTGCTGGCGCAAACACAACACCGACGCCACAAGACCTCGATGACCTCTTCCTGCTCCCAGACGTCGACGACGACGCGATGCTCGACACGACCATCGCACTGCTGCTCGATTCGTACGAGCCGCTCGACATCGGCGAGAACGACGACGACGACGACGACGACGAGAGCTTCTGGCGCGACCTCGAGGCGTTCGCGCACACGCTGTGAGCTGCGAGGCACCGGCGTATATAGAAACCACGACCACAGCGCGACTGGCGCTTCCACTGTAGCTTATACCATCATCCACCACCACCCACCACCACCCACACTACCACCAATTGCCCAATTGCGAGGAGGACTATCAATGAATGCCGATCCACTACTTCGCGATCTTGTGTCTCGCGCTGCAGTTGGCTCGCTCGCAGCCTTCAGCGTCGCTACTTGGCTTGTTGATCGCTCGCGACACTGCTGCGGCTGCTGTGAAGCATGCTGGCTGCACACTGCGACAACAACAAAGGCGACAACGGCGGTGGTGGCGATGATGCAATAGGCGCCTGACAAAGTCGCATCGACCTGCTAAGTGAGTGAGAGCGCGTGGACTCGGAAGCCAGAGCGTGGTAAACGAGGAAACTGCTCTGCTTCGTGTCCCAGGACAGATCGAAAGGACGCAGCAGTGCAGCGGTGCACATTGTTTGAGCAAACCTGCTCTTGATCGCTCGGCGCACTGTGAAGTCGAGCGCTATGACCTTGAATCTCAAGCACCAGCGCACTCGCATGTTCGCACACTATCTCAACCGCGCACGCCTCGTGCTTTCGTGCATGTAACCTATCGGCAAATGTCGCGAGAGCGAGGCGAGGCGGTCGTGCTGCGTCTCGAGCTCGCCTGACCAGTTCGAGACACACACACGAACAGACCTTGTAGATCTGTCGCAAACTACGCGAGTTGCCGAGCGCTGCGCCACATGCGGCTCGCATGAGCGCTTGTGCTGTTGATTGAGTCGGGCGAAGGTTGCAATGTGCGCGCACAGCCGGTTTGGTTGTTTGTTCACTGCGCGCGCGCTTGAGCGCAAGAGGGCACGAAGAGGTGTGTGCGTGTGGACGAGCGCACCTTTCGCGCCGCGCGCACAGTCTCTGCTCTCGGTGCACGAGCGCTCCTCGCCACGCAAATGACACCCAAGAGTTGCACTCGCAATATCGAATGCATTGCCTGATGCTGCAGCCGCTCGCGTCTCGATGAACGCACGCCCCCGATGTTGTTGTTGTTGCCACGAGCGACACGAGATGGCTGCGAGTGCCAGTGTGCACTCGAGCGCATTTGCCAACGCGCGGGCCACGAATCGAGACCGAGTCGGTCCCAGATGGTCGAGGCACATGTGCGATCTGCGGCTCGCAGGCTGTGCTGCACACAAACTCGCTTCGCGCTACCGATCATTGATCGATCGTCCGACGTCGAGCAGCACGTTCGTTCGAGCCAACGCTGGGTCTGCGAGTCTCGTGCAAGAAGGAGGAATGTGTGAAGGAGGAATGTGTGAAGGAGGAATGTGTGTGCGTCCAACTCGTAGCAAGTCGTAGCACTGTGGTAACACTGTGGGATGCCTCGGCGCGGCCGCGACCTCGTTGAACCGATCGACTCGATTGACTCGTTCGTTCACGTCGAGAGTTCATCGCATGCCAAGCCCAGCAACGACAGCGCCGCTCGGCAGCACCAAGCCGCTCGTCGTCTATGCACGACTGTGTTTTTTGTGTGGCCGCGCGTTAGGACGCTCGAGCACTCGACGGCGCCGATGCTTACTCACTCGCGCGCGTGCCACGCTCTGACGCTCTGATGCTCTGCGCCGCGGGCCGCGCAGGCGCTTTCGCTTGAGTCTCTCGACTCGTGTTTGCACTGGTCAGGCAACGAGCCTGGGCGTCGCGCAGCCACAAAAAGCGGACCTGTGAGTGGACCTCGGCGTTCGGTTCACGCTCACTCCCCGTCTCTTGGCCACTATGGACTCAAGAGGCAACACGCCCATTCGTCGTCGTCGTCGTCGCTGCGTTCGATGCGTCGTGCAGCTGGGCTTCTTGAGCGCTGCTGTTGGTGCTGCTGTTGATGCGTCGCTCGCCAAGTCCAAGTCCGCAGCAGCGTGCGAGAAATCCATGCACCGAGCCCGCCAGGACGACGGACGGACGGACGGACGGACGGGAGCGCCGCGGATCATCAAGTGACGAGTGACGTGCAGCGCGAGTGGCAAGAGAAGGACGACCGCGGCGACCAGTCGCGCATACATGTGTCTGATATTGGCGATGCGGCGAACCACAATCTGCCCATACACGCTGCTGCTGGTATGTAAGCCAAATGCGATGCTTGCAGAGAACGACAAGGACGAGCTGGAGGAGCCGCGCACGCGGTGCCTCGAGGTCATTCGCTCATTTACCGCCAGCTGCGCACATACACCTCGCACACAGACACACAGACAGCCTTGCACGATGGTCATCACGGAGCGCATTCGGAGCCAGTACTTTGCCGGCGGTAGCGAGCGCGGCTTCATCCGCATCGCACAGAGCTCGGCCGCGGTGCCCGTCAAGTCGAAGCGCAGCGGCAAGCCCTGGACCGCCGACGAGCACGACCGCTTCCTCTCGGCGCTCGAGGCGTATCCGTCCGGGCCGTGGAAGGTCATCGCGTCGTACGTGGGCACGAGGACGACGCGGCAGACGATGACCCACGCGCAAAAGTACCGCGAGCGCATCGCGCGCATGAAGCGGGCAATGGACGAAGAAGCCGCGGTGGCGGCGCTGAGCACCCGCACGACTGCTCCAGCCACGCCAGTCAAACGAATCAAGACCGAGTGTGTTGCAGCAGAAGCTCCTGGTGCTGTGTCAGCGCCAGCCGTCCCAGTGCCGTCTCCAGTCGCTCACACATTGCACCAGCACCAGCACCACTTGAAGCACTCGAGCCACTCGAGCTACAAGCACCAGCACCAGCACCAGCACCACTACCCGCTCATGCGCCACCAACACACGCACTACTCGCACCAGCAGCAGCAGGACCGCCATCATCACCAGTCAGGACTCGACGCATTGCAGCTGCAAGACGCATTCGCAGCGTGCGACGACGTGACCACGCCCATGAGCTTCGATATCAGCAGCGTCAGCGGTGGCAGTGACTTTCGCAGCAACTTCTTGCTCTCGTGCAACGAGATCGACGAGATGTACAACGCGACGCTGCACACGCTCGTGGGCACGTACGAGCCGATCGAGATCTCCGAAGACCTCTGGATGCAAGTGCTCGGGGACGAGAGCAGCAGTAGCGACCGGGACGAGAAGTTCCATGTGAGTCTGTAGAACTGAACCAAACTAATCAACACCCTTGTACAGTGCGACAGCGTGCCGTGTGTGTGTCTATCTCTCTCCTGATCCTGCTCTCTGTGGTCATCGATGTGCGCACCAGACGCTCTCACACAGACACACACAAGAGCCTGCGTCTCGAGACAACAGTGCAGTGGCACTCCGCACGCTGCACTTGTCCAGTCCAATCCAATCCGGACGGGCGGACTGATCGACCACAGGACAAAGCACACGCGCTGCAGTCGCAGTCGCCTCGTGAGCGAGCCGTAGCGGGCAACGAGCGAGACAAAGACAAAGACGAACGTCTCGACCCAATCAGTCCGCACAAGAGCACACCACAGCATCCAGTGACAAACGCAGTGGTCCGTGTTCGCTCTCACGCACAAACGCTCTTACGCATCGCTTCCGACGACAACGAGGCGACGCGCGACGACGCCCTCGGTCGATCACGCAAAACGCAACGCGGCGTGGTCATGGCCAGAAGTGGTCTGTGTAGCGCTTGTACTGTCACTCTCGTTGGCGTTGACGTGAATGCCACACTCGTCGTCTGGCGTCGCAGCCAAGAGGAACGTGAACCAGTCGAGCGGATCTTGCAGCAGCAGCAGCTCGAGCGGCACGTCTGGCGTCGACAGTGAGCGGCTCTCTTTGTGTGATTGCTGTTGCTGCCACAGCACTGGCGCGTACTCGTTGCTGTAGCTGCGACTGCGGTAGTCGATCGGTGCGAGTGTATCTGCGAGGTCGCACAAGAAGAGCTCGGACGCGTCGTCGACGTACAGCGGACCATTCATCACTGCAGCGACATCTGAGAGCTCGCTCTGTGTCTTTGCGTGTGTCGCTGGTGCAGCAACTGCTGCAGGTGGAGCGACTGCAGTGTCTGTCAGTAGTTGCACATGCTCGTGTACTACTGCAGACGCAGGAGCCACGCTCGTGCGACTCGCTCGCTCGACTGCGTGGTGCGCAGCGTAGCGCTTGCGGCGCTTGATCTTCTGCCGGTACTTTTGCGCGTGCGACATCGTCTGCCGCGGCGTGCGCGAACCGACGTGCGCAGCAATGCGCTTCCACGGACCGGACGGGAAGCGCGCGAGGGCGTCGAGGAAGCGCTCGTGCTCGTCCGCGCTCCAGGGCGTGCCGCGACTCGCGATCGCTGGGAGGTCGTCAGCTGCGCGTTCGTGAGCGTGCGGCGATGGTGGCACGATCGACGGTGCGATGCGGATCGGCCGCCGCTCGTTCGTCTCAAAGAGCTGCGCTTGCACGCGCATCGTGATCGTCATGCTCTTGCTCTTTGTTGTCGTTCCCTGTTGCTGTTGTTGTCGATAGTGTATGTGCAGTGTGCGCGTGTCGGTCGTGTCAACGAGCGCGTGAATGGAAGAGTGAGACGGCGCATGTCATGACGGGCGTCGACGTCTGCGCTGCCTGTCGGTGTACACACACGCGCGCGTGTTGCTGCTGCTGTGGACGCAGCGCGGCGCAGGGTGGAGTCAGGTCGTCGGCGCGCGCGAAATGGACCGAGCCATCGCAGCAGTCGGAGCTGCTGCCGCGCGCGACTGTCGAGCGGATTCTGCGAGCTGTCGTCGTCGTGTATTGAGGCGATCAACCGATCGCAAGTGTGACACAAGACGCCAAATAAACAGAGAGAGAATCCAATTGACAAGTGCAACATTTGCATACGTTGGGCAAGTGAGCGAGTGAGTGAACGCCCTGAGTTACAGCACTACCGGAATCGAGACGTGCTGGCAATTTGTGCCGCACAACATGCAGCTTTTTGTCCAGAGTGTGGTCTATTGTACAGACCGTGGTTTATCCATTCAAACAAACGTGTGGTGCAGACACACCTTTTGTCTTTTCTTGTTGTTGCTGTTCGTACAAACGCACACACTCACACTTTGCAAAAGCTCCTCTACTCTTGCTACGCTCGATAGAGAGGTCCAACCAAACAAGCAGAAAATCCACGCCAAACAAACAAACAAAACACAAAACACAAATGAAGCCATTGACCACACGCACCAAACACTTGCAGCAGCAGCGAAAAGAGAGGGTTGGACACTCGACGCATAGGACGCAGGGCGCGAGCGCACTGCTCGATAGCAAGCGCTCGGCGTTTGACATTTGACGTTTGACACGCGGTCAAGTGCCGTTCAGTGTGTCGATCGCAAGCGCAACGCTTGAGCACTGCTGCCGATGCTGCAAGGGAGGCGACGGCACAACTGCACCCAGCGCTTGCGTCAAGTGGTGGCTCACGACACGCTCATAGACGTATCGATGACTATGCTACTTGCTGGTGTAGACGACATCGTCTTGGGTCACACCAGCACTCGGCTGCACGCACTCAAACACTCGCTCACCTACTGGCTCATTCACTCATTCACACACACTCTAGTGTACCCCTTTGCAGATTCGAGCACGCGCACGGACGCATGTACTCACATACATCTATGACAACAACCACTCACTCACTCACTCACTTACTCACTCACACAGACGACTCGGAGTCCGTTGGTGACGCCAGTGAGATCGAGCTGGAGCGGCAGAGCGGACACGTCGTGCTGGCGTTGAACCAGCTGATCACGCAGTCTTCGTGGAACTTGTGCGCGCACGGCAGCTTCACCATCTTATTGGGCACGAACGCACAGGCGTGCGATGCCGCAGCAGTGGCGCTCTCGCGCTCGCCCATGAGGCAGATGCAGCACACGGGTCCGCGAGTGTCTGTATCCGCTGCACTGTCGTTGTCGCTGCTGCTGTCGTCTTCGGGGTGCGCCTCTCGTTGCTGCAGTGGAGTGTGGCTACCGTCATCGTCGTCGTCGTCGTCCACGTCTTCGAGCGACAGGATCGCCGCGACTTGCACACGCTCGACCTCTTTCTGCACTGCTGGGATGTCCAGGAACGCCTCGATCTCGAGGAACATCGCCTCCAGCTGCGCGTGCACGTGCGCGTTCTTTGCGTCTGCGGCGCTCGTCGCGCTCGTTGCGCTCGCTGCTGCGCCCACTGATGCTTGCACACCTATCTGCGTCTCGGCTCGTGCTGGTGCAGCTGCAGTTGCTGCTACAGTTGCTGGACTGCGTACGAGTGCGTTGGCTGTCGAGCCGCTCGCGCCACTTGCGCGGCGGTTGTAGACGTACACGGACAGATCGGCGTAGGCGTCGAGGAGCTTGCGGAGAAAGTCCTGGAGTCCAGCACGGCGCTCGCGCACAATGGCGAGGGTGTCGCAGCGCATGTGCTTGCGCGGAAAGTTGGGCGTGATCGGCTTGCGTAGCGCGTTCGAGATGAGCGTGAACTGCTTGTCGAGCCGCGCCGTTGCGTCGAGCGCTTGCTCCCACGCGCGCACGCGCTTGAGCAGCGTCTCGCGGAAGCGCGCAAACTCCGAGTAGCGCTTCGCGAGCGTCCACTCGCCGCTGTCGGCGCGCCGGACCTTGCTCCGGATCTGCACCTTGTAGACCGTGAAGCTCTGCTGCGGAGCTGCGATCGGCGCGACTGTGAGCGTCTTGGTGCGGATCTCCATCGCGCGCATCTCTTCGTGGCGCGCCTTGAAGAGCCGTCGGAAGCGCGGCTCGGCAAAGAGTCCGCTCGTTACGAGCAGCTTGGCCTCCATTGCGTCTGTGTGTGTGTGCGTGTGTGCGTGTGTATATTTGCGTATGGGCAGGTAGTTTCTTCCTGCTGCTGTCTGTTGTCGTTCGCTGTGCAGAGCAGTTCGCGCCGCTGGTGCTGCTTGCTTTGTTTTGTCTTGCTAGCGTTGTCGTCTTGCGTCGCTCGGGGTGGATTCACTTGTGCGTGTGTGCAAGCGAGTGAGCGCGTAGCAGATGGCGGCAGGCAAAAGATAAAGAAAGAAACGCGAGTGTGCGGCTTGAAGCTCCGAAGCGACCAGCACAGCTGAGAGATTCATGAGGAAGACGTTGACGGTGGTGTCGACGAGCATGACTTTGCGTAGACGCACGGAACGACGTGTTCGAGCGCGCGACGCTGTGTACGCATCATGAGCGCGCAGTGCGTTGCGCTCAGGAAGGCAGGCAGGCAGCGCGTGTTGCCTTGCTTGGTCGGCATGCAGGGCATGCATGGCATCGCATGTGACCTGAAGCGCGCGAGACTCGCAGCCGTGCTGTGTGCGTGCTTGCTTGCGAGAAATTCCCAGCCGCAGTCAGCAGTCAGCAGTCAATTAATACAGACTTGGCAAGCGAGCGACGGTCGAAGATCACACTTGAAATTTGTATGCTGTGCGCGCCAATTAACGCACACTCGACAACAAAGACGAGCCGCGCAATTAATCGGGATTCCCGCCTTTAATCCGTGCTATGGCTGCGAATCTTTACGACAGCCGATCAACGCGCCGACCATAGTCAACGCAAGTGCGAGCGACACACCACCGAATCTCTCGGAATCTGAACTCTTTGCTCTTTTGCCCAGCCCTGTCGCCAGCCAAACTGCGTGCGCGCACAGCGTCTTTTCAGAACGCACGCTCCACTTGACCTGCGCGCAGTTCTCCGCGACTGCGACGACGACGATGGCGCACAGCTCCAGACGCAGCGAGGCAAGCAATATGCTAATGTGGCTACATGCAGGTGTTGCTGTGAACAGAACATCGAAAGCAGTGTGTAAGTTGGTGTTGCTGCTCAAGCCTGGCGATCTGCGTCAGGAGCGTATCGCTCCGGCGCTCTGTATGCTGCTCTACGTGCGCTGGTCGCTGTCGCCTACTCACTGCGACCTTGGTTTCGAGCTGTGCTGCTACTTGAAGATGACGACGGCAGGAGCAACCGCCCACGCACAGCGCCGAGCTGCTACAAGAGCGCACCACTCCTAGGTGATCGATGAAGCAGCTTAGTCTCGAGCTCTTCTCACCGTGAACCAGAAGCTGTGCGCCTTGTAGGACGCTGCGAGCGCCGAATCGCAGCGCAAGGAGCTTGCGTTGCTGCTTGACGCGCTCACTAAGGGCGTCGAGCGCGTATCGTGACCAGGAGATTGTAAGAGCGGCTCGCAGCAACCTAGACGCATCTTGAGTGGACGCACCGCGAGCTCACATTGAAAGACATCGAGGCCGAGATACGACAGCTCCACGCACACAAGTCGCAGGTAGACCGTGCCGTGAAGTCGACTCTTTCCGGAGCCCGCAATCCCCGAGAAGAGTGCGCTGATCTACGAGCTTAAGCGCCTGTGGCTCGACCACGCCAAGTATAAGCAAGTGCAGGAGAAAGTGTGCGTTCCAGTCCTCGCGCTTCGCCTCATCTTGCGTCCTCGCGCCGTAGTCCTGGTCGTCCACAGCGGCGGCGCCAAACAGTGTCACTGCTGCTCTGAGAGTGCGAGTGCAATCACTGAAGCTGGCACTGTAGCTGGTACAAGTGGCTGCAGAGCTCCAATAAATCTTTTCGTCGTCATCAGAGCTATGAGTAACAGCTCCGGCGTCAAGTGTCACGGCCCCGGAGTAGTGCGAGTCGTTGGAGATGGCTGTGGTGGTGGCAGCGACAACGCGAGAGTTAAGACTTTATAGAACACGGCGACAAGAACGCCATCACATCGCCTCTTCACGTCAACGCACCAGGACTCTGAACAACGACAGCCTCAAAACGAAGGCGCCACGATGCTCGAGAACATCGTAGACGCAAGAGAGCGAATTCGCCGCAAGATGGGACACAAGCGCAAGAACCGACCAATGCAAGTTAGACTCTTGTAGCAGCTCGGCGCTGTGCGTGGGCGGTTGCTCCTGCCGTCGTCATCTTCAAGTAGCAGCACAGCTCGAAACCAAGGTCGCAGTGAGTAGGCGACAGCGACCAGCGCACGTAGAGCAGCATACAGAGCGCCGGAGCGATACGCTCCTGACGCAGATCGCCAGGCTTGAGCAGCAACACCAACTTACACACTGCTTTCGATGTTCTGTTCACAGCAACACCTGCATGTAGCCACATTAGCATATTGCTTGCCTCGCTGCGTCTGGAGCTGTGCGCCATCGTCGTCGTCGCAGTCGCGGAGAACTGCGCGCAGGTCAAGTGGAGCGTGCGTTCTGAAAAGACGCTGTGCGCGCACGCAGTTTGGCTGGCGACAGGGCTGGGCAAAAGAGCAAAGAGTTCAGATTCCGAGAGATTCGGTGGTGTGTCGCTCGCACTTGCGTTGACTATGGTCGGCGCGTTGATCGGCTGTCGTAAAGATTCGCAGCCATAGCACGGATTAAAGGCGGGAATCCCGATTAATTGCGCGGCTCGTCTTTGTTGTCGAGTGTGCGTTAATTGGCGCGCACAGCATACAAATTTCAAGTGTGATCTTCGACCGTCGCTCGCTTGCCAAGTCTGTATTAATTGACTGCTGACTGCTGACTGCGGCTGGGAATTTCTCGCAAGCAAGCACGCACACAGCACGGCTGCGAGTCTCGCGCGCTTCAGGTCACATGCGATGCCATGCATGCCCTGCATGCCGACCAAGCAAGGCAACACGCGCTGCCTGCCTGCCTTCCTGAGCGCAACGCACTGCGCGCTCATGATGCGTACACAGCGTCGCGCGCTCGAACACGTCGTTCCGTGCGTCTACGCAAAGTCATGCTCGTCGACACCACCGTCAACGTCTTCCTCATGAATCTCTCAGCTGTGCTGGTCGCTTCGGAGCTTCAAGCCGCACACTCGCGTTTCTTTCTTTATCTTTTGCCTGCCGCCATCTGCTACGCGCTCACTCGCTTGCACACACGCACAAGTGAATCCACCCCGAGCGACGCAAGACGACAACGCTAGCAAGACAAAACAAAGCAAGCAGCACCAGCGGCGCGAACTGCTCTGCACAGCGAACGACAACAGACAGCAGCAGGAAGAAACTACCTGCCCATACGCAAATATACACACGCACACACGCACACACACACAGACGCAATGGAGGCCAAGCTGCTCGTAACGAGCGGACTCTTTGCCGAGCCGCGCTTCCGACGGCTCTTCAAGGCGCGCCACGAAGAGATGCGCGCGATGGAGATCCGCACCAAGACGCTCACAGTCGCGCCGATCGCAGCTCCGCAGCAGAGCTTCACGGTCTACAAGGTGCAGATCCGGAGCAAGGTCCGGCGCGCCGACAGCGGCGAGTGGACGCTCGCGAAGCGCTACTCGGAGTTTGCGCGCTTCCGCGAGACGCTGCTCAAGCGCGTGCGCGCGTGGGAGCAAGCGCTCGACGCAACGGCGCGGCTCGACAAGCAGTTCACGCTCATCTCGAACGCGCTACGCAAGCCGATCACGCCCAACTTTCCGCGCAAGCACATGCGCTGCGACACCCTCGCCATTGTGCGCGAGCGCCGTGCTGGACTCCAGGACTTTCTCCGCAAGCTCCTCGACGCCTACGCCGATCTGTCCGTGTACGTCTACAACCGCCGCGCAAGTGGCGCGAGCGGCTCGACAGCCAACGCACTCGTACGCAGTCCAGCAACTGTAGCAGCAACTGCAGCTGCACCAGCACGAGCCGAGACGCAGATAGGTGTGCAAGCATCAGTGGGCGCAGCAGCGAGCGCAACGAGCGCGACGAGCGCCGCAGACGCAAAGAACGCGCACGTGCACGCGCAGCTGGAGGCGATGTTCCTCGAGATCGAGGCGTTCCTGGACATCCCAGCAGTGCAGAAAGAGGTCGAGCGTGTGCAAGTCGCGGCGATCCTGTCGCTCGAAGACGTGGACGACGACGACGACGATGACGGTAGCCACACTCCACTGCAGCAACGAGAGGCGCACCCCGAAGACGACAGCAGCAGCGACAACGACAGTGCAGCGGATACAGACACTCGCGGACCCGTGTGCTGCATCTGCCTCATGGGCGAGCGCGAGAGCGCCACTGCTGCGGCATCGCACGCCTGTGCGTTCGTGCCCAATAAGATGGTGAAGCTGCCGTGCGCGCACAAGTTCCACGAAGACTGCGTGATCAGCTGGTTCAACGCCAGCACGACGTGTCCGCTCTGCCGCTCCAGCTCGATCTCACTGGCGTCACCAACGGACTCCGAGTCGTCTGTGTGAGTGAGTAAGTGAGTGAGTGAGTGAGTGGTTGTTGTCATAGATGTATGTGAGTACATGCGTCCGTGCGCGTGCTCGAATCTGCAAAGGGGTACACTAGAGTGTGTGTGAATGAGTGAATGAGCCAGTAGGTGAGCGAGTGTTTGAGTGCGTGCAGCCGAGTGCTGGTGTGACCCAAGACGATGTCGTCTACACCAGCAAGTAGCATAGTCATCGATACGTCTATGAGCGTGTCGTGAGCCACCACTTGACGCAAGCGCTGGGTGCAGTTGTGCCGTCGCCTCCCTTGCAGCATCGGCAGCAGTGCTCAAGCGTTGCGCTTGCGATCGACACACTGAACGGCACTTGACCGCGTGTCAAACGTCAAATGTCAAACGCCGAGCGCTTGCTATCGAGCAGTGCGCTCGCGCCCTGCGTCCTATGCGTCGAGTGTCCAACCCTCTCTTTTCGCTGCTGCTGCAAGTGTTTGGTGCGTGTGGTCAATGGCTTCATTTGTGTTTTGTGTTTTGTTTGTTTGTTTGGCGTGGATTTTCTGCTTGTTTGGTTGGACCTCTCTATCGAGCGTAGCAAGAGTAGAGGAGCTTTTGCAAAGTGTGAGTGTGTGCGTTTGTACGAACAGCAACAACAAGAAAAGACAAAAGGTGTGTCTGCACCACACGTTTGTTTGAATGGATAAACCACGGTCTGTACAATAGACCACACTCTGGACAAAAAGCTGCATGTTGTGCGGCACAAATTGCCAGCACGTCTCGATTCCGGTAGTGCTGTAACTCAGGGCGTTCACTCACTCGCTCACTTGCCCAACGTATGCAAATGTTGCACTTGTCAATTGGATTCTCTCTCTGTTTATTTGGCGTCTTGTGTCACACTTGCGATCGGTTGATCGCCTCAATACACGACGACGACAGCTCGCAGAATCCGCTCGACAGTCGCGCGCGGCAGCAGCTCCGACTGCTGCGATGGCTCGGTCCATTTCGCGCGCGCCGACGACCTGACTCCACCCTGCGCCGCGCTGCGTCCACAGCAGCAGCAACACGCGCGCGTGTGTGTACACCGACAGGCAGCGCAGACGTCGACGCCCGTCATGACATGCGCCGTCTCACTCTTCCATTCACGCGCTCGTTGACACGACCGACACGCGCACACTGCACATACACTATCGACAACAACAGCAACAGGGAACGACAACAAAGAGCAAGAGCATGACGATCACGATGCGCGTGCAAGCGCAGCTCTTTGAGACGAACGAGCGGCGGCCGATCCGCATCGCACCGTCGATCGTGCCACCATCGCCGCACGCTCACGAACGCGCAGCTGACGACCTCCCAGCGATCGCGAGTCGCGGCACGCCCTGGAGCGCGGACGAGCACGAGCGCTTCCTCGACGCCCTCGCGCGCTTCCCGTCCGGTCCGTGGAAGCGCATTGCTGCGCACGTCGGTTCGCGCACGCCGCGGCAGACGATGTCGCACGCGCAAAAGTACCGGCAGAAGATCAAGCGCCGCAAGCGCTACGCTGCGCACCACGCAGTCGAGCGAGCGAGTCGCACGAGCGTGGCTCCTGCGTCTGCAGTAGTACACGAGCATGTGCAACTACTGACAGACACTGCAGTCGCTCCACCTGCAGCAGTTGCTGCACCAGCGACACACGCAAAGACACAGAGCGAGCTCTCAGATGTCGCTGCAGTGATGAATGGTCCGCTGTACGTCGACGACGCGTCCGAGCTCTTCTTGTGCGACCTCGCAGATACACTCGCACCGATCGACTACCGCAGTCGCAGCTACAGCAACGAGTACGCGCCAGTGCTGTGGCAGCAACAGCAATCACACAAAGAGAGCCGCTCACTGTCGACGCCAGACGTGCCGCTCGAGCTGCTGCTGCTGCAAGATCCGCTCGACTGGTTCACGTTCCTCTTGGCTGCGACGCCAGACGACGAGTGTGGCATTCACGTCAACGCCAACGAGAGTGACAGTACAAGCGCTACACAGACCACTTCTGGCCATGACCACGCCGCGTTGCGTTTTGCGTGATCGACCGAGGGCGTCGTCGCGCGTCGCCTCGTTGTCGTCGGAAGCGATGCGTAAGAGCGTTTGTGCGTGAGAGCGAACACGGACCACTGCGTTTGTCACTGGATGCTGTGGTGTGCTCTTGTGCGGACTGATTGGGTCGAGACGTTCGTCTTTGTCTTTGTCTCGCTCGTTGCCCGCTACGGCTCGCTCACGAGGCGACTGCGACTGCAGCGCGTGTGCTTTGTCCTGTGGTCGATCAGTCCGCCCGTCCGGATTGGATTGGACTGGACAAGTGCAGCGTGCGGAGTGCCACTGCACTGTTGTCTCGAGACGCAGGCTCTTGTGTGTGTCTGTGTGAGAGCGTCTGGTGCGCACATCGATGACCACAGGGAGCAGGATCAGGAGAGAGATAGACACACACACGGCACGCTGTCGCACTGTACAAGGGTGTTGATTAGTTTGGTTCAGTTCTACAGACTCACATGGAACTTCTCGTCCCGGTCGCTACTGCTGCTCTCGTCCCCGAGCACTTGCATCCAGAGGTCTTCGGAGATCTCGATCGGCTCGTACGTGCCCACGAGCGTGTGCAGCGTCGCGTTGTACATCTCGTCGATCTCGTTGCACGAGAGCAAGAAGTTGCTGCGAAAGTCACTGCCACCGCTGACGCTGCTGATATCGAAGCTCATGGGCGTGGTCACGTCGTCGCACGCTGCGAATGCGTCTTGCAGCTGCAATGCGTCGAGTCCTGACTGGTGATGATGGCGGTCCTGCTGCTGCTGGTGCGAGTAGTGCGTGTGTTGGTGGCGCATGAGCGGGTAGTGGTGCTGGTGCTGGTGCTGGTGCTTGTAGCTCGAGTGGCTCGAGTGCTTCAAGTGGTGCTGGTGCTGGTGCAATGTGTGAGCGACTGGAGACGGCACTGGGACGGCTGGCGCTGACACAGCACCAGGAGCTTCTGCTGCAACACACTCGGTCTTGATTCGTTTGACTGGCGTGGCTGGAGCAGTCGTGCGGGTGCTCAGCGCCGCCACCGCGGCTTCTTCGTCCATTGCCCGCTTCATGCGCGCGATGCGCTCGCGGTACTTTTGCGCGTGGGTCATCGTCTGCCGCGTCGTCCTCGTGCCCACGTACGACGCGATGACCTTCCACGGCCCGGACGGATACGCCTCGAGCGCCGAGAGGAAGCGGTCGTGCTCGTCGGCGGTCCAGGGCTTGCCGCTGCGCTTCGACTTGACGGGCACCGCGGCCGAGCTCTGTGCGATGCGGATGAAGCCGCGCTCGCTACCGCCGGCAAAGTACTGGCTCCGAATGCGCTCCGTGATGACCATCGTGCAAGGCTGTCTGTGTGTCTGTGTGTTTGCGTGAGAGATGGAGTGTGGCGAGTTGAGCGCGAGGCGCTGTTCAACGGGCTGTGCGAGGTGGGAACCGGATCGTGGCGCGTGCATGTCTGGAAGCCGAGTTGCCTTCGCGTCGTTGGAGCTTGAGCTTGGCGCTCTTCTGGTGCTCTTGCCTCGGCGCAGTTGTTGCTGTTGTGTTTGTCGCGTGCTTGGAAGGCGCCGCCAGCTGGCCGCTCCTCTTCCTCGGCTTCTTGGCTTCTGCATCGGCGTCGACAAGTGAAAGCTGAGAGACGAGGAGCAGCTGTCATCGCGCGCGTCTCTTAGAGTGTCCGTGCGTGGGGCGAGGAGGAGCGCAACGCGCGTGAGTCAACGCCGCTTTCACACCCATGGAGTGGGAGTGTCTGCGTCCCAGCTGGCGGTGCTTGCCGCGGCTTTCGCCGTGCGCGTCGAGACCACTTGGTTTCACCAGTGGCGCGCATTGTGATGACAGAGACCGCCGGCGCGAGTCAGTGCGGCGTGTGTGGCTCTCGCGCGCCGTGACGCACAAGCGCGGTCCGACCCGCGCGCGCACCACGAGTCTCAGGTCTCCTGCAATCTGACACGCGACAGGCGTCCCCATGCAACGTCCCTCAGAATTTCTGGCGTGCTTCGGCACATGCAGTCGACGCGTTGTGTCTGTTCGAAGGGAGAGCCTCGCTCGCTCGTGCGTTCGCTCTGCGTCTCGCCATTGCTCCACCAGCGCGCGCCAACACACGAGTCACACACACACTGCCTCGCGCTCAAACTCAAACACAAACGAACGCACACAGCAAGTGTACACGCTGCCATGACGATCTCGACCGCCGTGCAGAGCCAATTCTTCCCCGACCAGCGGCGCTTGATCCGCCTGCCACTCAACCCAGCGACTGTCAAAGTCGGCGGCGCCGTGAAGCGCAAGAACGGCACGCCATGGAGCGCGGACGAGCACGACCGCTTCCTCGAGGCGCTCGAGCGCTATCCGTCTGGACCGTGGAAGTTCATCGCATCGTTTGTCGGCACGCGCACGACACGACAGACCATGACACACGCGCAAAAGTACCGCGAGAAGATCGCGCGCCACAGTCGCGCACACATTACGAGCGGCTTCTTCATGCCAGACCGGAGATCAAGCAGCAGCAACAGCGGCAGTATGAGCGATGGCGACAGCTCGTCGAGTTCGCATCAGCGAGTCCATCGAACAGCGCCAGCGCGAGTTCCGTTCACGGCAAAAGCAATCGTTGCAGACCCAGCAAGCCGATTCAAGCTTCATTCCAGCGCGGCTGACTGCGGCACCCCGTCGTCGCACGATGTCGTGCACGTTGACAGCTGCATCGGGGCTGCGATAAGCTCGCTCCTGGACGAGTACGAGCCGTTCGATCTGCTTGGCGGCGAGACTATGAGCAGCGATATGTGGAGACTGTAGAGGAGCAAGACGAATGCAACATGTACACTATTTCGTTTGACATCGAGTCTCGAGTCTCAACGTTTGAGCAGCATGACTGAATGACAATGCTGGTTCCAGCTTGTGCACATGGCAGTCGCTCTGGTGCCGCCACTATCACAACGCCGCCGACGCGCCAGCTCCACGACGCGGTCGAGCAGTCTTGCCATCGCTGCCTTGCTTGCATGCACGTCGCGCGCATCTGCGGCAAGGATTCGTCGACGTCGACGTCGACTGCGCCAAGCGCCAACGAGCGAGCACTCATCCATGACTTGCAGCCCATCTCGCCTCCTGATTTCTGAACTCTTGCGGAAGGTCGTGTGCGTGTCGTTCTGACCCGAGCATGTGTCGTGCCAAGTCCTCGGTCAACTGACATGCGTCGCCGAGGTGATTTGCATCGCATGCGCGGCGTTTGCTCAATGTTGTTGAGCGTGCAACCGTGCACAAGCGCTTTCTTGAGGTCTTGACGCCATGGCGCCACGAGGAACGTCTCAAGCACACTCGACGTTCGTTGTCCTTGCGATGAAGAGAGTCGTCAACGCCATTCACCACCTCCCGTTGCTACTCGTTTTCGTTGCAAGAGTACGCCGCGCTAGTCGCCTCAACGCCGCCGAGAGCTGGTTAGTCAAGACATCGCCGTCAATGACGTCGTCGCAGACACCCCTCGCGATCGTGTACTTTGCGACTGTCAAGCTCACGGTCGCCCTCTCAAGCGTAGTAAGAGCGAAATGAAGACAGCGACGAGTTCGCTGTAAACAATGCAGGGACGAAGCATTCACGCGCCGCGACCACGTGCAAATCCAGAGACCGCTCGACTCGCCTGTTGAGATGCACTACAACGGACTTCTGTCGTCTCGCGAGATCCCTCGTCACTACATCGAATGGTCATGCAACGAAGCCCAACATCGAGACGAGACTAGCGCGACTCGCGTCGTTGGACCAATCATCTCCAGCCGCAGTATCACCGACGAGCATGGTTTCCCAGTCGCTCAGCAGCGCGTCGAGGTCGTCGTGGGTCGCGCCTTGATGCGGTCGTGGAAGCGCTGAGCTGACTGGAAATTCGACGATGACATTCGCGTCACTCAAGAGCTCAGTGAAGCTCGTCGCGACAGTGTCATCGATGACTTGAGCGCTCTTATGTTCGCTTGCTGCTTGCAGCGACTCGTTCGCGTCAGTGCTGACAGTACGGCTCGAGCGACTGGTGTCGACTCGCTCAGACGCACTGTCGATCAAAGTGTTGTGAGCGTCTGACGTTGCCGCCGCTGTGACGCTTTCAAGCAAGAGCCGACGTCGTTTGATCTTCTGGCGGTACTTTTGCGCGTGCGTCATGGTCTGGCGCGTCGTGCGGGTCTGGACGTACGCCGCGACCATTTTCCACGGTCCCGACGGGGACGCCTGCAAGCCAGCGAGGAAGCGCTCGTGCTCGTCTTTGGTCCACGGCTCGCCGCTCTGCTTGGCACCAGGACGTCGTCGGTCGCGAATGCGGACGCGGCGTGTAGATTGTGATATTGCGGCTGGAAGCGGCGTGAGACGGATCGGCGTCTCGTTGTCGTCGAAGAGCTGCTGCTTGACTTGGCTTGTGAACGTCATGCCTTGGTGTCTTGAGACGAGGTCGCTTCAGTAGCGAGCGATACGAGCAGTCAGGTGCGAGCAACCAAGTGTGTATGCTGTCGAATGCAAGTTGGCAAATGGCATCGCGTGTTATTTGCTTCGATTCACTGGTATGTCAATGTCGCTGTTGTAGTTGCTGTAGTTGCTGTAGTTGTAGTTGTAGTTGCGGGCGGTGGTTGCTAGTGGAGGTGCTGATCATCGTGGTGAAAGTATGGGGCTAGTAGCCGCTGTGTGTTGCAGTATCCATGGCTCCTTGACTCCTTGGCTTGTTGACTCCTTGGCTTGTTGACTCCTTGACTCTCTGACTCCTTGGCTCCATGGCTCCTTGGCTCCTTGAGTCGTTGACTCCTTGACTCTCTACCTCCTTAGCTCATTGACTCCTGGGCTCCAGTACTCAGACTACCATGTCGTGCAGACAGCGGACCTACGACTGTCAAACGTCAGTCACGAACCAGCACAATCAGCTCCGTTCAAGAGCAGCAAATCCATGGCTACTTTTCAGTCGCACCTCGACCTCGATCTCGACCTCTACCTGGATCATTGGCTTTCGACGTTTGGTCGTCGTTCTTTGATCTTTGGTCTTCTGTCTGCACATTTCGGCCTTCGTTCTTTGTCAGTGGTTCATTGTTCTTTGATCTGCATCACCTCGATCTTTGGTCTAGGCTCGCTGAAGTATGTCTGTCTGTCTCGGTCCGCAACCTGGGCTCGATCCAATAGCAATAGCACCAAAGCGAGTTGCGGGCTTTCATCCTATGTACGGCGTGTACAGCCTTCGACACGCTTGCTCTGTTGTGCCAATTGCTTGCTTGCTTGTTTGCTTGTTTGCTTGTTTGCTTGTTTGCTTGTTTGCTTGTTTGCTTGTTTGCTTGTTTGCTTGTTTGCTTGTTTGCTTGTTTGCTTGTTTGCTTGTTTGCTTGTTTGCTTGTTTGCTTGTTTGCTTGTTTGCTTGCTTGCTTGTTTGCTTGTTTGTTTGCTTGTGAGTTTGCTACTGCTGACCAGGTAGCCTTGTCAGACTCGTCGTCGTCCGACTCGTCATCGGTCTTGTCAAAGCCAAGTCAAAGTCAAAAAGTCCGAAAGTCAACATGGTGACCAATAGGTACACCTGTCCAAATAGATACTCATCCCTTCGTGGTATCGACAGATTCGACAGGTGTAGCCATGGTCGCCAAAACTCGACTCATTTTCGCTTTGCTGGATTTGGTCAACCGAAGACGACTCGAGTCGGGTCGAGTCAAGTCTAGTAGAATCGAGTCCAGTACTGAGCGAACGAACGGGCGGGCTGAGCTGGTTTCAAGCAGGACAGCCATCTCTCCTTCTCGTGTGAGTGTGTCGTGTGTCGTGTGCCGTGTGTCGTGTGATTGTGCGAATAAGAAGGTATGAGTGAGTAAGGAACGAGCGAGCGAGAGAAAATGAGCGAGTGAGAGCTCCTCGTGGCGATCAGACGCACGCCGCTCACTCGCTGCATCAAAGCGATGCGGTGACACTGCGAGATCGCCATTTGAGTATCAGACGTGTCGAGCTTGACACGCTTGTGCGGACGAGCTGCATTCTTGTACATCACGAGTCTCGAGGAGCTGCGCTTGATAGTACGACCGCTTGGTTGGTTGATCGCTTGATTGGGGCAACCCATCGACGCAAGCAGAGACGGCCGACTATGAGCGTCGTTGAGTGCTGTTGAGCGTCGCTGAGCGTTGCTGAGTGCCGTTTGACACCTCAATTTGCATTGAGGAAGGTCGCTGACACCTCGCTTCGTATCGAGAGATGACCATATATTTGTGTGCGTGCGTGCATCAGCGCGAAGACGATGCGAGTGTCGTACGTGTATATGTGTGCTGCATGAGTGCTGGTGCTGTGGTCGAGACAGCGGCACTCGTGCCGATTCCCCTCTACTTATGTGCTTGTACCTCCAGCGCACTCACATCTCTACATTTCGGGATCTTCACAACTTCACATCTTCTCATCTTCACATCTTCACATCTTCACATCTTCACATCTTCACATCTTCACATCTTCACATCTTCACATCTTCACATCTTCACATCTTCACATCTTCACATCTTCACATCTTGGTCACAACACTAGCGAGCATCTTTGCCTCGTTCGCGCACATTGATCGATATCAATACACCCGTTGCTGTTCACGAACGCGCAGCGCAGCGGCGTCTTTGCCGTACGAAGATACAAGGACTCATGAGCGAGTAAGAGTCGGAGGCATCGACGGCCTGACTGACATCTTGGGCGAGACTCGACAGGACTGGACTGCATTGGACCGGACTGTATCGAATCGAGCTGGGCTGTATTGGACCGAGCACGAATGACCACGATATCGGTGACAAGCAACTGCTGTGTGTGAGTGAGTGCGTGAGTGTGTGGTCGCGATTGTTTTGGAGGAGCACGCCAGCGCAAAGCACACAGCGGACACATACTGGTATGTGCGTGCACACACTTGGTACAAATACAGACCATCCTGCATCGGCAATAGCTTTGCTTTGCTTTGTTCGGTTTGCGACGCACGGGCTGGTGTTTCAAACTCTTGTGGAGCTCGGATGCAGGACCAGTCAGCCAGCCAGCTCTCACTCTCGGCCTTGGTGTCCTGATGTCTTGGCGTCTTGGCCTTGGCGCACGCATCCGAGGTCGTCGACAGCAACATCGACAGCAACATCGACAGTATCGCAAGCGCGACGACAGCTGTGCCCTCTGAACGACAGCTCGCGCCTCCACAGGAACAGCCGCGCTACCCACCACTCGCTCGCCTAGCTCGCCTAGCAATTGCACAAGTCTTGCGAACAGCACAACCAACCGCCGCGCGGTTGGGTTGTCGACACGTCGAGCTCGACGAGTGCTTGCAAAACGAAAGGTTGTCGTCGATCTCGATCCCGATCTTGATCTCAGTTTCGGCATCGATCGAGACGCAAGACGTAAGAGGCAAGAGGCAAGAGGCAAGAAGCAAGAAGTAAGGGGCAAGAGGTAAGAGGTAAGAAGCACGAAGCAAGAAGCTAGGGACACGTGCAAGCAAACAAGCAAGAGAAAGCAATGGTCGCACACACACCAACAACTACAACAACAACAACAACAAGAACGAAGAAGATAAAAGCGCGACCGCCATGTGGCTTTGCCTCGCGTTCTGCGTGAGTGTCGGCGTATCAGCTGGCGAGCTGACTTTCGGTCTGACTTTATTCAAATGTCACGAAACGCGAGTGTGCTCTCGCAGTCACCAATACTGTTGGTTGTCGACGAAAACGTGGATTTCAGCTTTTGCATAGCGAGCGAGACTTTGAGACTTGCAGTGAGTCTGTGAGTCTGTGAGTCTGCCTTACTCGAGAAACAGCCGGCATCGACGAACGGCGCGCGGTCTCTGCATTGACGACAAACAACTCCGCGCACATGCATGAGCGCGAGCTTTTACACTTGCACAATGACGCATAGCGACGAAAGCGAGGTAGGCATGCACAACGACGCATTGAATGCCATCCGACGATGTCTCCTGCGCCTCGCGAGCTGCGTCGCTGCGTCTCGCCAAGTCGCATCTCGCCACATGATAATAAGGTAGCACTGACATGGGTCGCACACCGAGCTGGCGCACGGACGCTGTGAGCCTTGAGCTTTGTAGCACCAGATCCGGACGCTATGGACGTCTCAGACACCTCGCGTTCATGAACAGCTCCATAAGCCTTGAGTTTCTTTCGCTCACTCGTCTACTAAAAACTCCACTCAAAAACGGGTAGAAAGTCGGAGACTGCTGCTGCTGCTGCCTCAGCGCGGGGTATCCCAACTCGCCTCTTACCGTCCATGACATGTGCTGTGCCAGACGTCCGCTGGTCAGAGCATTCGTCGCACCGTGGCGACCACAACTCCTGCGCGAGAGCTAGCACTTGCTCCGCATGCCGCCGAGAGCGGGCGCGCGTACACAGGCTTGCCATGCTAGCCGACGCACGAGTGCTATCCGAGCTTACTTTGCGATTTGCCTCCTAGCAGCAACACCGCCGCCACCACCAGCAGCAGCACCAGCATTAGCAACAGCGCAGTCAGCGACAGCACTCCATCTCCAGTCACCATGGTCAGCATGTCGTCTATCATCCTCGCCTCGGCCGCCGTTGCCGCGACGTTCGTGCAGCACGCAGCCGCGCACACGGTCATGCTCTCCCCCAAGCCGCTGTTCCCGCCTGGCGAGTACGACGGCAACTCGCCGTACGCGCGCATGGACAGCAAGACGCTCCCGGGCACGGACGGCATTCCAGGTCACCTCGGCGTGAAGAAGATCGCGGCGGCGATTGAGGCGTCGCCGGAGAAGACGCTCCGCGGTCTTGTCTACAAGTACGCGACGACCAAGTACGACGTTCAGTGCGGCAAGACGCTGCTCACGGGCCCCAAGTACGACGTGCCGGACGAGATCGACTTCCCGTGGGGCCACGCCGGTCCGTGCGAGGCGTGGTGCGACGACACCAAGATCTTCGCGAACGAGAACTGCCAAGGAAACAAGGTGGGCAAGATCAAGGTCGAAAAGTCCAAGTGCACGAGCGCCAAGCGTCTCCAGGTGATGTACGTCGGTGTGCACGTCGAGGACTTTGAGGTCTACGGAAACTGCGTGCCGCTCAAGGGATCGGGCAGTGGCGGCTCGGACACGACGCCGTCGAAGACCCCGGCGGCACCATCGTCGGCACCATCGAAGACGCCAGCGGCGTCCAAGACTCCGTCGGTGTCGCCAACGCCGTCCAAGACGTCTACTCCGCCCAAGCCGACCACGGCGCCGGCCGCGACGAGCACGCCCAAGCCGAGCACGCCGAAGACCAACTGCAAGCGCCGTCTGCGTTAGACTCGCTGCATTGCGTTGAGCTGACTGGCTCGCAAGAGGGGAGCGGTAGACTGGTGCACCGTACGCCGTGCATTATGCGTCGTGCGTTGTGCTGGATCTCGCGATCGTGGGTCCACCGGATTGCAGCGCATTGCTTCGGAGCGTATTGAGTATGATCGTAGTGTAATTCAGAATGCAGTGTCCACTGCGGATGTCTTTCTCCTCTATCGCCAATGTCTATCTCTCTGTCTCTTTGTCTCTCTCTCTCCTTTTTGTCTATCTCTCTCTCTCCTCTTTGTCTATCTCTCTCTCCTCTCTGTCAAGGCGCCTTCTTGGATTACCATCGACGGCGCTCTTCTCGCGTGCTGCAAAGCACTAGGACTTGTGCTCTTCGCCACGTACACGACACACAGCTTCTCGTCTTGTTGCCACACTGCTACCACTGCTACTGCAAGTACGATTCGGATTCAGATCTACGCGTTTGGCTCCCGGAGGTTGTTGAATGGACCAAACGCCGACTCATACGTGCGAGAAAGAGAAAGCGAAAGAGAGAGAGAGGGAAAGAGAGAGTCCTTAGCAGCGAGCGCATTGGGACGTGTCGCTGGCATAGTGAGTGGCTCGCTTGGTGCAGCAGCAGCGCGTGGTGTGTGGTGCAGTCCGGCGCATTTGGATCCTAAGAGGCGAATCGACGCGATGATACGAGCGATAGCAACACTGAATCAGCCTGCGTGCTCAGTGCTGTCGCTCTCGCCAAACATCAGAAGCGTCTGTATGTCGCTCAGCAGCGCGTCGAGGTCGTCGTGGGTCGCGCCTTGATGCGGTCGTGGAAGCGCTGAGC
Organism: Pythium guiyangense; assembly: GCA_003730235.1. Lineage (NCBI taxonomy): Eukaryota > Oomycota > Peronosporomycetes > Pythiales > Pythiaceae > Pythium > Pythium guiyangense. The sequence continues at coordinate 529,544 of QXDM01000029.1, forward strand.
TGACTGGAAATTCGACGATGACATTCGCGTCACTCAAGAGCTCAGTGAAGCTCGTCGCGACAGTGTCATCGATGACTTGAGCGCTCTTATGTTCGCTTGCTGCTTGCAGCGACTCGTTCGCGTCAGTGCTGACAGTACGGCTCGAGCGACTGGTGTCGACTCGCTCAGACGCACTGTCGATCAAAGTGCTGCACGTGTCGTCAGGAAGCCCAAGCTGCTGGAGTCCGACGTTTTGCATACTCATTTGCCTGCCAAGAGTATGCAAATGAATATTAGGTATCAATGATACAAAATTTTATTTGCATACTGTGATACTGTGATACCGAAAACCAGCACTGATACCGAATACTTCATTTGATACCAATTAACTTAAGTGTCATTTCGACACGGTCTTGAGCACAGGGAGAGCGTCGGACTTGTAGCTGCAGACTAGGTTCTAGCGCTCGATCTCAAAGCAGCAAACACAGCCTCCAACCAGTCAGTCACTTGCATCCTGTTTCACTCGATTTGCGTGAAAACCATCTGGTCTTGGCCCCACTTTTGGATCAATCGACACATTTGTGCTTTGTAGCGTCGCGAGGTCGCTCTCGAGCATCGATCTCATCGATCGGCAACGACCGCGGCTGGTGTGTCCGTGGACTTGCAGTCGCAATGTCTTGTGCCAATGCATTCGCAACGTCCTAAGTTATTGCGATCGTCTTGAGGCTGCAACACAAAGATCGATCCGAGCGTGCCGCACCGAGAGGCGAGCTGCAAAGCGCTGCTGCCTGCTGCGTGGCTGTGTGAGAGAGATCGAGCCGAAACGTGCTGATTGACACACACGACACTCAAAGCGTTTACGCGTGCGTCGCGGCAATCAGCCGTCAGCGAGCTCTCCCTGCAACAACAGGACGTGAACCGACTCGCGTGTCAAGCAATCCGCCACTTTGACTCCGAGTTTGTATGCAGCACACAACGCTGCGACTTGCCTCTTCCGCGCCACCAGCTGGTGGCTGCCCTCCTCTTCGCCTTGAGCGGTGTCATGCTCGTTGCTGGTCTCTGTTGCACCGCAAACGCCGTCGAGCTGGCGCAAGTGATCAATCGATCGGTCGGTCGATCACCTCGGCGCGCACCAAGCTGCCAGACGCAACGCTTCGGTCTCCTCACTTTGCAATTCGCCTTCTCCGCCACAGCAACAGCAACAGCACCCTCCTCTCCTGAATCCGCCACCATGGTCAGCACCTCGTCGATCGTTCTCGCTTCGGCTGCTATTGCCGCGACGTTCGTGCAGCACGCAGCTGCGCACACGAACATGGCGTTCCCAAAGCCAGAGTTCCCAGCGGGCTTCTACAACGGCAACTCGCCGTACGCGCGCATGGACAGCAAGTCGCTCCCGGGCACGGACGGCATCCCTGGCTACCAGGGCGTGAAGAAGATCACGGCAGCGATTGAGGCGTCGCCGGACAAGTCGCTCCGTGGGCTCATTTACAAGTACGCCACGACGACGGACGACATTCAGTGCGGCAAGACGCTGCTCACGGGTGCGAAGCAGCCAGTGCCAGATGAGATCGACTTCCCGTGGGGCCACCCGGGCCCGTGCGAGGCGTGGTGCGACGACACCAAGATCTTTGCGAACGCGGATTGCCAGGGCAACAATGTCGGTAAGATCAAGGTCGAAAAGTCCAAGTGCGCGAACGCCAAGCGTCTCCAAGTGATGTACGCTGGCGTGCACGTCGAGAACTACGAGATCTACTCGAACTGCGTGCCGCTCACGGGCTCGGGCAGCGGCGGCTCGACGACGCCGGCCAAGACCACGGCTCCATCGAAGACTACGGCGCCGTCGAAGACGACTGCCCCGGCTGCCACGACTTCGCCGTCGAAGCCAAGCACGCCGTCGAGCACGCCGAAGACGAACTGCAAGCGCCGCCTTCGTTAGAGTACCGTCAGCGACAGCGACTGAGCTTGCACGTGAGTGTGCAAAGAGCTGACCGATTTTGAGTGAGTGTCGAGAACGTGCTGCGCGACGCGCCACGGACTAGCGACCGAGCCTGCGCGCGCGTGCTGTATGTACACGTAATACATGATTTATCCGTGTGAACTGTCTTGCGCGTGTGCGTCAGCGATGTACGCGTACACGCCTTGCTTTGCGAGACGCCCGCGGCACGACAAATCGACTGTACTGTAGTGCTGTGTCGCTGAAGACACGTGCGTCTGAGCAAGGTGAACAGATTGACGTGGAAGCTACTCCACCACGCGTCAGTACTGCTTCAAAGCAGCGAATGAGGCATTTGGGCGTCAACCGAGAGAAGGTGAAGGCGCATTCAGTGGACATCGTGTGCTGTGTGCTCCTTCCTGTAGTTGTGCGGCCAGGGCGTCGGTCGTTGCATCCCGACGATGTGAGTCTTGGAGATCACGACCTTCAATGCGCCACAGGTCGCGATTGATGTCCTTGTGGCTGCGGGGCGTGCATGTGAGTCGTGGGTGAGCGGGCAAGCTCGGACGGCGGACCACGAGACCTTGAGCTATCACCACAGCTCTGTGCCGCGTCTCTGAGTCGCTCGCAGCCTTTCAGTTCACTCACGTCGGAAAGGTTCATTCACAACGATTGTGAGTGAGTGAGTGAGTGAGTGTCAGTGATTCATGTCATGACACAGACGCGAAGGGCTACATGCACACGAGCGTCCGAGGCGCAAGATCACGAGCTATTGGCTAGCACGGGACACTTCGCTCTCGTTGACAGCCGTGTCGATCGATCTTGCGGTCAGGAGATCGAACACGTGCTCACTCACACAAGGCGTGAGTGCGCTTTGGTCTTCGATCGCATCAAATCGAGCGAAGAGCACCTATGCGTCTGAGATACATCGCATTCGCCTCTGCGAGTGTCATCCAGGCCGCGAGGGTGTCTCGAGCGCCTTGCGTGCTGCAGTGTGCGGCTCTCTTGGACGCTGCTGTCGCCGGGCCACATGCACTGCATCCTGGACATCGGCAGTACGCAGCTCGAGCATTAGAGCAAGGAGCGATCGTTGCTACAGCTATCTCTGCAGCTCCTCCAAGCGTGGTGTGACCGCACGTCGAGAGCGTCGTCGCGCTTGCGCTCCACAAAGCAATGTTCCAGAGTGACGAAGCGGCATCGGGCGTATTCAGAACTCAGACTTGACAAAGGTTCGCTATGAGTGGCAAGCTAGATCAGATGCTGATGAACGAGTGGCCTCGAAAGTGTGTGTGCCTCATCTCGTCTCGTTGCGAGCACACATCCGTCCATCTGCTGCTACGCCAACGAACGAGCCAACCAAACGCTGCTCGAGTGATCCGCGACACCGCTGGGATCGCTACGAAGCGATGTATCGAGAGTAGGTGCGTTGGATCGCAATGGCCGAGCTTGTTGCTGTTGTTGTCTTCGCCTTCTTGGCTCCACCAGCTCCACCAGATGCACTAGATGCACTGACACGAACACCTCGAGCACCACCGCACACCAAAGGCGCAAACACCTGCGCAACGCGCTCAGCGGCGCGGAGCAAACCCACCGCAGCCTTAGCTTACGCGCGCGACCACGAGCTCAGTCGTGTAGCGTGGGTGAACAGCATAGAGCGAGGACGCAATAGGGACGTCGAAATGAAGCAAAGACGGGCATGGAACGCCGACGAGGCACATGGGCTTGGCGTGAGCTCGGCAACATGAACATGGGCATGCAACGGCGACCGTGCATGCGCGTACGTCACCAGCAAGTGCCCATTCGTGATTTTGCCAGCAGCGCCGCACTGCTAGAGGTACTCGTGCAGCTTGTGCACTCCTAGGACGCCCAGTGCGACTCGTGAGCCATGACCATCTCGGACCGCGTCAAGAGCCAATTCTTTGAGAACGAAGAGCAGCTCATTCGCCTCGCGCCGTCGAACCCTCAGCCCAAGGCAGTGACGAAGCGCAATGGCAAGCCGTGGACGGTCGACGAGCACAACCGGTTCCTTGAAGCCCTCGAGCAGTTCCCATCAGGGCCGTGGAAAGTGGTCGCGTCATACGTCGGAACGCGCACGACGCGGCAGACGATGACCCACGCACAGAAGTACCGCGAGCGCATTGCGCGCAAGAAGCGCGACGACGAGTTCGGCTCGACGCCAGAGCTCACAGCAAGGGCGCTCGCAGCAGCGGCAAGCGCAGTCGCAGCATCCACATCGTCTACAGCAGCATCAGCATCAGCCGCCGCAGCAGCGACCCATCCATCGACTGCAGACTCGGCCGCTGAGATGCAGATCACTGCGCGAGAGCTCGAGCGCTTCGACCAGACCCTCTTGCCGCTCTTTCAGTCGTCCGACCCGCCGCTCCAACTGTTCGAGGACCTCGACGACGACCTCGACGACGACTTCATTGAAGAGTGCTTGAACCACTTGGTGCGTCACGAGCACACGTAGCATCACCGGCGCAGAGACGCAGTTACCAAGTAGCAGGAGTTTGCATTCAGAGTAGAGTGAGCGCACCGAATCGCGCACACAGACAGATAGTCACGCAGGTAGATCGAAGACAGCGGACGCGCCAGCTCGTTGGTGCAGTAGTAAGGTAGTTGAACGCACTAACGCACGAAGCAGCAGCATGAGCGTGCGCACAAGACAGGAATGAAGACGTAGTGTGTAGTTGCAAAGGTCGTTGCAGCTTGCGCGTTGGTGCGATGACAATGCTGGTGATCGCCCAAGCGGCGGTGAAGCCGCTGCGTACCGTAGATCTGGTTCAGTGGAGCCATGACGTCTGGACAAACACGGTTGGCGCGCGCACCACTTTGTATATCAGTCGTGAGTGCCGGCGCCGTTCTTCCGCCCACACACGCTCTTGCGAGCATCGTCCACTCTGCTTTCACCTCGCTCGAGCCGCTGGCCGAGTCGCGACTGCGGCGTTTGATAGGCGCACTGATCACGAGCGCACACAGCAATCGATCAACTTGGCCACCAGAGCCGCACGTCGCGCTGGTGATGCGCGATCTGCAAAAGAGGGTCGCGCGCTACAGCGCACATGAAGCTGCGTCGTGTGGCTTGTGGAGTCTGCGATCGACTCCGAGCGCTCGCAGCCACGAGCAGAGGCAGCGCACTGCTTGCGCACGCAAAGCCGCATGTTTGCTTTCAATGCAGGTCTCGTGTGCTGCCGCGCCCAAACAGGTTGACTACCGACACGAGATGAAGTGCGAGCTTGCGATCCACAAGCGGCTGGATCGTCGTTCCCTACGCTCAAACGACCACACACAGGGCCGTGCAGTACATGACGCCGAAGTTGCCCACACGCACACGCAACGCGCCAAGCAGCAGCAGCAGTAGCAGTAGCTGTCGTTGGGCATACATGCACTGCGCCAACACACTAAAGCGTCAAGACGAGCGCGGCTGGAAGAGCAGTTGGCAAGCGGCGCGCTTGACGACTGGCGGCAGACGCGCCAGCTCTCGTCCACGTGATGTGGCTAATGCGTCCAGCGCAAAGCGCGTGGCGCCACACACGGCTCACCTAATCTAGTGGCTGCAAATCAGCGCGTGTGCACAAACAGGCGCGCATTGACTCATTTGCGAATCCCCTCTCTATCTGCTATAACTACTGCGTTCACTCGCGGCATTTGCTGCGCTGTCTGGAGCTCCATCACGTGTCACTTGTTTATCGTTGCTGCAGACCTTTGCTTGGAGTGTTTGCTCTTGTCAAAGCGCGCTTTGCACTTGCTCAAGTCTTGCGCATGGTCGTGGCAAGCAGCATGCTCTTGTTTGGTTGTTAGTGTTGGTTGTTGGTTGCTGGAGCAGCAGCCTCTCGACGCGCAGTCTTGCTGTTGTATGCGGCGGCGTCAAGTAGCGTGCAGTGTGCTGGTTGGCGCATTGAGTCAGTCAACGGCTCGACGCCAAACCGTCTCCGCAAACTGTTGCACTGTACTCGGTCGAGGCGAGTCGTGGCAAACGATCAAAGCGATTGCCGTGCGAGGCGCACACGACAGCAACACCAAGCACACTCCTCGCAGAAATCAGCCGTGATGCGTGCTCCAGCGTGCCACTCCAGCCACTGCGCAGTTCGAGAGAAAGAAAACGCTGGCGCTCGAGCGCAAGTGCTTGCTGTACCAGCTTGCCTGCAAGTGGTGTCCGATCGATCCGGCTGTGTGAGTGTGTGCGTGCGCGATTCGTTGATCGCTGCCTGCACTCTGTCAAGCGAGTGCGAGTGCCGGGGGCGACTCCGGCGACTTTCCCGCCAACATGCGCGTATCGTTTCAGTGACTGGTCGGTCGTGCGCTGCCGGCTGGTTGCTGCCGCGCGGATGCGCTCGCGCCTTGACTCACACATACAAACGCTGTGCCAACCAAACGATCACTTGATCGCTCGCTCGTTCGCTCGCATCTTAGGAGAGAAGATCCGCGACCTCAGTCTCGAATTTCCTTCTCCGCACGCACACGCTCACACGCCACGACGCGCGCCACGACACTCGCAACAACAAAGAGCATGACCATCACACAGCGCATTCGCAACCAGCTCTTTGCGAGCACACCGCAACCACCGGCAGCAGCGTCGCCTCACGTGACTACAGGCAAAGCATCAGCGACCGCGACCGCGACCGCGAGCGAGACGGCTGTGATCCGACTGCCGCTGTCTCGACCGATCCCAAGCGCTCGTAAACGCGCGTCGCGCGCCAAACCATGTGCGCAGCGACACGCTGGACTCGGCTGGACGGACGACGAGCACGAGCGGTTCCTGCGCGGCCTCGAGCTCTATCCTACCGGACCGTGGAAAGACGTCGCTGCATTCGTTGGGACGCGCACGACGCGCCAAGTCATGACGCATGCACAAAAGTACCGCCAGAAGATCGCTCGACGAGCGCGCGGACTGCTACTTCCGGTGCGCAAGACAACCTCCGTGAGCGCGTCTGACGTCGCGCATGCGACCCTGTCCGGCACAAACGCCAGCATCCTGAACAAGACACCAAGCACTCTCCACATCGCGATCGAGCCTGCACCAGTTCCGATCGAGCCTGCACCAGTTCCGATCGAGCCATACAGCGAGTGTATGATGGCGCCCTCCTCGCACGACGTGCTTGCGTGTGCAATCCCAAGCGCGCCGTCGCCGTCCTCGACCGAGCACTTCCTCCACGGCATTGCAATGAGCGCACAGAGCGGCAGTGCCGACGCAAACACACCGCTCGAGCCGCTGGCTGTCGCCATGACAGTCAACGAGTTTGAGCTCATTGACGAGCTCTTCCTCCCGCCAGCGTGGTCGCCAAGCGCGTTTGCCGACTTGGCGCCAATCGCGACGCTCTCGAGCAACCTCGACGACAGTGCGATCGCGCACAGCGCAGTCGATCCGCTCGCACTCGCGTTCCAAGACCCAAACGCACTCGCGTGGACGAGCAAAGCCATGCCAGTCGACGTGTTCTTTGCGCCATACGCGATGGCGCGTCCAGCAATGCACGCGAGCACTCGCGTTCCTGTTGACGCACTGCCGTACGAGTGTCAGCTGTAGTTCGCAACTCTCGTCGTTGTTGTTGTACCATAGCAATACGAGCATGTGAGCTCTTGTTCATGCAGTCTCAAGTGCGCTTGTTGTTGTTGGTGGTGCGCTTGCTGAGATGGATCATCGCCACTTGAACTTCCGCGATCACCAAGGATCCGATTGATGCAAACGCGAGCTCTCTCTTCCACATCACGACCGCTTCGATTCGAAGCACTGACGCTTCTTTCTACGACACCGCTCGACGCTTTCATTCGCGAGTCTGCGCTGCTCGAGACGCAGACACGACCGATGGTGCACTGGCGCAGCACGAGCGCGCCTGCAAGCAGCAGCGCGGCGCTGCCGATGCACGATGCAATGATCGCGCCGGCGCTGCGACGACTCACGAAAGCGCGGCGACACGAGATCAAGCGCCTGCGCGTCCACGTGCGCGCCAAGCACTACTTGCACTACCGCGGTCATGCGGCGCCGTTCACAGTCTACGCGTTTGCGATCGACGACCGCGCGCATCACCAGCACCGCAAGCAGAAGCTCGAGTGGGTCTTGGCGAAGCGCTTCTCCGAGTGCTACGACCTTCGCTGCAAGCTCGCAGGTTTCGCACAGCTCTGGGAGCGCACACACGACGCAAACAAACAAGCGAGCGGCGCTGTTGCGTTCGTCACGTCGGTGCTCCAGCGTCCTGGACAGCTCGCGTTTCCGCGACGGCACGTGCGCTGCGACTCGGACGCGATCGTGCGCGAGCGCTGCGTTGGTCTGTACGACTTTGTGCGCTGTCTCCTCGGTGTCTACGCTGACATCTACGTCCACGTCATCGCTGCGACGCGCGTCCAGACAGCAGACAGTGACAGCTCGCTGCGTCTCAAAGGACCGGACGGGGCAGCGTCGCCTGCAGCCAAGATCCTCTACTGCGTGTACCTTGAGATCACGTCGTTCCTGAACGTCCCTGCGCATCGACAAGTCGCGGAAGCTCGTCACGCAGCGACGATCCTCACGCTCGAAGACTGCAGTAGCTGTGCCACAGCTAGCTCGTCAGCCGCAGAGACGACTGAGAGAGCGAGCTGCTCAGAGACTCTCGAGTGCTGCATCTGCTTTGAGGATGGCAGCAACGCTACGATGGACGACGGTTCAACGTCTGGGCTTGACGACAAGCATCCGCAAGCGTTCGTGCGGCTCCCGTGTGGCCATGCGTTCCACGAAGACTGCGTCATTGCGTGGTTCTGCACGAGCGCGACGTGTCCGCTCTGTCGCCAACCGCCGACATCGACTGCGCTCGAGGGATGACACTGAGACGACCGAACCGAATGGGCAAACATAATGTACGCGATAGCTTGAGTCACACTTGTCAGTGGTGTGAACAAGGAGTGACTACATCTCAACATCGCCTCTGATCTAAGTGACCCTCACCGTCTTGCAATACCGGCTCGTTGTCATGGAGACTGTAGACCGCAACATTGCCAGAGTTGACGGACGATGCGCTTGCGTCTTAGTCAGTGCATGTGTTGATACGACCAAGTGGTACATCGAGGAGCTCATGCGTCGAGGAACTCATGCGCACACGACGGTATCAGAACATTGTCGTCTCGACCACAGCACGCACGCGTACAAGTATTTTGACATCTACCAGTTCCGGGACTTCTGTGCGGCGCTGGTGGCGAATTATCCAGATCTGCTCCTGAGATGGCAGCGCGAGGGCGAGCTGACAGTCGTCGACGCAACACACGACACCTGGTCGCTGGTCCGAGCCGAGCGTGGATGCAGATTACAGCTCGACAAATTCCCAGCAGCGCCACGACTGCTCTGCGACGTACGCACCATGGCGGCAGCTGACCGCGCGGCTACGGCGAGCTCCGGCGGAGCGAAGGTCGCGTTCCTACCGCACCCCTGGGTTGAGCGCCTCCAACGACCCTGGCATAGCGCAGCACGCTGGGTTGCTTCCAGGCGACGATACAAAGTGGAGGCACGACGACAACAGGAGGCGAAAGCCAAGGAGGCAGTGCAGCAGCAGGGCACGGACTGGAGGTGGCGACATCATCGCATCGCGTCAGCTCTTGAGACCGTGGCATGGGACGAAGTCAAGATGATCCACGGCAACACCAGCGCACAGCGCAGGCTGCTGTGCCTCATCAAGGCGAACAAGGTGACCGGTTGGTCGGCGCACACGGAGGCAGTCGGCTGTTCGAGGCCGGAGTGCGAGTCGATCAGACTCTGCGACACAGCGCACATCTTCTGGGAGTGCCCGAGCGCTCAAGAAGTGTGGTACGAGGTGTCGCGAGAGTGGGCGAACCTTGGAGTCTGGGACGGGCAACACGATGATCGACAGCCATGGCTACACGCGGTGTTCAGCCTATGCCTACTGGCTGTGCCGCCTTCTCGCTGGCGCCTGCCACATCTCAACGACTGCGGTGCTCTGGAAGCGGCCGTGGCGATTCAAGCGTACCCGACGCTCTCTCAACTCTGGAGGCTCCAGGTTCTGGCTGGGTTCCAGCTCATCTGGCGGAGACGCCGCGGACGGGCGTGCAACGGTCGCCCTACCGCCTCGGGACTGTCTGCATGGATGCTCAGTCTCACGATGCGGCTCGTGCACAACATGTGGGTGGAGGCGACCCGCGTCGGCACAGAGGACACGGACGCTCACTCTCCAATTTACCTCGGTTTGCTCAAGCGACCCTCCAGCTCAAGACTTCCGCCTGAGAGTGCGGTTTCTCCGGTCAAGAGTGCAAAGCGTCGCCGAGATTTTCGTCTTGCACAGAGTATGAACGACACGAAACCTACGCCGACCGACACAGGTCAGGCTAGCAACAGCGGCACAAGCGCGCACGCCAAGGTCGACGTCGCAACGGGGCACGTGTCGCGCCAACATGTGGCTACTGATGTAATGGGACCTCAGACGACCGAACTGCAGAGCAGTTGGACAACACTGAGTCCCAATACGGGGTCTTGAGGAAGCTTGGGCTCCAGCGCGAAGGGACTCACACGAAGTGAGCCGATCGCTTGTGCGTGGAGGGGGTCTTGGTGCCGAGAGGACGGCCGGAGAGAGGAGAGGAAGGCGACTTGAGTGGTAGAAGGTAAATTCGCAACTGACTTAAAATGCACTGGTGGTTCCTGCTGCGAGCTGCCGCTGTCGGCAGTCGCTCTGTTCTGCTTTCCTAAATCACCTCAAGGGCGCCTAGAGGTTTTATGAGTAAAACCTCACTCCTACTGATATCAACCTACTTTGCCTAATATAAAACCTTGGGTACAATCGAGGTTCAACCCACAGACCTTGAACTTGAAGTCCGGTGAGAAAATTCCTTGATCCGTGATTGGCTCACGCCTCTCACTCAAACATCAGTGTCGCGTCGCCACGCGTCACCGATCCAGTTCCCCAAGTGCAGGAACCATCATTCTGCAATGGATTACTCCCAGAGGTGATTACACCCACTGGTCCATGCGAGAATGCCCATGACGTCATACCATGACATCACCATGTGGTAATGTTGGTATCCACCAACTTCCCTGAGGCTACAGGGTGGTGTGGTCCACACAACCGTACCCCATGTAACGGCCAGGGTAGGCCCGTTACATCACCTCCCCCTTAAAGTTCGACTCCGTCGAGCTAAAAGGTGTGCTCTAGGTTCATCTCATTCGAGATCATCCTGGAACATTCTCGAAGGTTCTCGAACCTTCGCGAACCATCAAGAATCCTTGGCTGATTACGCCGTGATGGCACTTCGTGACCGATGATTACGCTCTTGATTGCGTCATCACATGTCTCACCATTCGGTGGACAGTCACACGCTGGCATCGCCACGAGCCGCGAGCAGGTCGGCATTCGCCTCATTCGGCAATTCGCCACCGACCTGACAAGCGCTCGACGAAAACCCGCAAGGGGGAACGTCCCAAGCCGACAGCATTGCGATCCCTGACCCGTTGCCCTCGACTCCGTGGCACTAGTTCCAAACGAGTGGGCGGCGGACAGGTTAAACGCGAGGCTGCTGCCGGAAGGCCACGGTCAACCGTGTCCGGGGCGTTCCAGTCCAAAGTGCACAACCACTCGGAGCTGAAGCCGACTGCCAGACTGACCGAGTCAGCTCTGGTCGGAGTGGATCCTTTCCCTCCGTCGCTGCGAGCCGTTCCTTGCTGCCATGAAGCGCGCAGTGAACGGGACTCCAGCCGTTCCGCCAAGAAGAAGAAGTCGGGCACGGCAGCGCTCTTCGACATCTCGGGGATTCACCATCCTCGAGGTGGCGTTGAGTACTTTCGCGACCGCTTCTTCGCCTGGCGTCGGGTCAACCGCCGTGATGACCCGACCCAGTCGCTGGCTGCGAAGACCAACTCTTGGCGAACGTTTGTCCGTCTCGAGAACGAGAGCAAGATCGACTCCCTTCTTGCGAAGGCGAGGCTTGACTCTCATCGGAGTTCGGATGCCCACCGATCCTCCGATCGTCGTAGCTCGGATCGCTCCGAGTCTACAGACGGTTCTCGTACTCGCGAACGATATCAGGAACATCAGCCGCGAGGCTCTCACGATGCTCCCAAGTATCTTCGCTCGGCGGATATCCCCGCCAGCGCACACGGAAGAAGCGAGTCGGTCGCATCTCCCCGCGCCTCGACCGTGTCTGATCATCCCGATGATCCACGATCGACTCCACCAGCCACCGACGATCTCCATGAGAATCAATCATCGGAGGTGGGGCTGAACGCCAAGACGATCGAGCGGCTCTGGAAGTGGAAGAGCGCTCACCGTCTCCAGATCGCAGAGCTGTTCCAGCACTGCTCCGATCTGACGGCGCGTTGCGAGTCTCTTGAGGCTCGTTGCGGTGCCCTCGAGGATCGCCTCGACTTGGTGGCTTCCGCGCCTCATGTTGAGACTGCCCTGCAGCCTCTCCGCTCGGACTTGCGGGAGCTACAGCAGCGGGAGAAGGAGCGTGACTCGAAGCAGTCTCGCCTTCTCGTCGCTGTCAACGACGCGGGCTCGGTTCTCTCCAAGCTCCGCGGTGACCTCGAGGCTCGCCTTGTTGCGCTTGAGTCGGTGAAGGAACAGTCGTTCGACGTCCTTCAGCGTCTCTACGCCGAGAGCCAGCTCCAGACGGCCGAGATGGCACGTCTTCGGGAGCAGGTCGATGCTCTTCAGCATGACCTCGAGCGTCTTCGTCGTCACAAGTAGGATCAGCCGATCCACTTGGTAAGTATGGCTTCAGTCTGCCCACGTAGAACGTTGGGTGAAGACGCATACTTGTCGGGATGTCTAGCTTGTAGGCATCGCCGAAACACTTCAGAATCTGGAACGGTCCGATGAACCTTGGCAGAAGCTTTTTGCTTCCTAGGTTGGACACTGCATGTTCAGGCAGATCCGTAGCATTAAGCAATACTAGGTCTCCTTTCTTGAACTTGTGCATATTCCGTCTTCCGTGCTTGTCCGCTTGCTCTTTTTGCCGATCCTGGGCTAGAGCAAGGGCGTCCCGCACAAATCTCATGATTGCTTGTCTTTTGTCGACGAAGCTGAGAATTTGGCTCTTGTCGCGCCCCGACAGCTTGGTCTTCTGTACCAAAGCGTCGAAGTTGGCGCTTGTCCCACTCGCATGGTGCAACTCCGCTTCTGCTGGAGTTCCTCCCCCACTCAGAGTAGAGCCCACCCCGGACAGAGTTGCCGGTACCCGAGGATGGAACCCGTAGTTGATGTAGAAGGGAGAGTAGCCCGTCGAGGCGTGCGTTGAGTTATTGATCGAGAACTCAACAAGAGGGAGGAAGTCGCTCCACTCTTTGAAGAATGTCGCGTAGCTACGCAACACGTCCTCCAGCACGCGGTTGACTCGCTCGGTCTGACCATCCGTCTCTGGGTGTGCCGCCGTCGACATTGACAGCTTCGTCCCCAGGCGCTCAAAGACTGTGCGCCACAAGACAGAGGTGAACCGAGGATCGCGATCGCTCACGATCTCTTCGGGCAGACCATGGAGCCGGAACACCGTGTCCACAAAGACATGGGCGGTTCCCTCGGCATCGATGGTGTCACGAACGGCAGTCATGTGGATCATCTTGCTGAATCGGTCCACAATGACGAGGATGCCAGTTCGCCCTTGCGAGTCTGTCGGAAGTCCGAAGACAAAGTCCATGCTTACGGACCTCCAACAGTCTGTTGGGACAGCAAGTGACCGCAGCGGAGCCTGAGACGAGCTCGAAGGCTTCACGCGTTGGCACACTTCACATGTACGGACGTACTTGCGTACCCACTTGTACATGTGCGGCCAGTAGTAGTCTCGAGAAAGACTGAGGAACGTCTTCTCTCGACCCATGTGGCCTCCAGAGGGGCTGTCGTGGTAGTCGAACAGCAGCCGATGCCGTAGCTCCTCGTCGTTCGGCACGACGATTCGCATCTGGTCATCGTCCTCCACTCTGTGGTACAGGATTCCGTCTCGAACGGAAAACCTGTGGACCCTTGACCTTGCCTTGGACGAGAGCTTCGTCAGCTTGTCGTCCCTTGGGTCTTCCAGGTAGTGCATTATCTCGCTGCACTCCTTGTCGTCCTTGTACGCGCGCTTGATGTCGTCCGCGACACTTGAACTTGCGCGCACTGCGATGGCATTCGCAGCCTCGCTTCCACTTGGACAGCTTCTGCATCCTGCACTTGAAGCGTCTTCGCTCGACTTAGGGTCGTAGTCGGGCCGTCTTGAAAGCGCGTCGGCCAGTATGTTGGTACTGCCGGGATTGTAGTGTACAACGAAGTTGTACTCCGCAAAGAAGGAGATCCACCTTGCCATTCTCTGCGAGAGGTGCGGAGTCTTCACCGCAGTCCTCAGTGAAGCATGATCTGTGTAGATCACGAATCGCTCTTCACCTAGTAGGTGAACACGGAACTTGACAAGAGCGTACTTCATCGCAAGTAGCTCCTTGTCGTGAACTGGGTAGTTCCGTTCGGCCGGTTTGAGCTGTCTCGACTGGTACGAGATCACCCGCTCATGCCCTTGCGCATCGTGTTGCATCAGAGCGCAACCGATCGCGTAGTCGCTCGCGTCGCACACGACGTGAAACGGCTTTGAGGCGTCAGGGAGAGCGAGCACTGGGGCTTCCCGCAAACTCCACTTGACCCTGTCGAACGCATTTTGCTGTTCGACGTCCCACTTCCACTCGGTGTCCTTCTTGAGCAGAAGCGTCATCGGCCGAACCATCTCCGCGTATTTTCGCGTGTACTTGTGGAGATAGTTGGCAAGACCCAGCCACTGGCGTAGCTGCTTGACGTTGCCGGGTGCCGGCCAGTCGGTGATCGCCTTGGTCTTTTCTTGATCTGCGCGAACGCCATTTCTGCCGACGAAGCAACCAAGGACGGGAATCTCTGGCGAGAAGAAGATGCACTTCTTCAGGTTCGCGTAGAGCTTGTTCTCCCGCACCACTTCGAACAGCCGTCGAAGGTGCTGGAGGTGAATCTCCACGTCCGTCTGGTTACCCGACGCCTTGCTGTGGACAAAGATGTCATCGAAATAGCTTGGAGCGAAGTCTCGCAAGGGTCGAAGAATGTTGGTCACCATGCGATTGAACGTCGCCGGCGCATTCTTGAGCCCTTGGGGCATCACAAGCCATTCCCACAGCATTCCACTGGATGTCGACACCGCAGTGAGGGGCACATCTTCCTCTCGCATCCTAATCTGATAGAACCCGTCCATCAGATCCAGGGTGCTGAAGATCGTGCTCCCGACCATTCCGTCCAGGATCATGTCCTTTCGTGGCACGGGGGTCTGGGCAGGAATGGTGGCATCGTTCAGCTTGTTGAAAGCATGAACGATCCTCCAACCTCCTGTTGCCTTCTTCACGCAGAAGGTCGGGCTGCAATGCGGAGACTTGCTCTCACGCACGTGACCAGCTTTCCGACGCTTCTCGAAGAATTCGTCGATTGCCTCGACTTGTTCCTTCGGCAGAGGCCACTGCCGAGTGACGCAGTACTTGGTGCCCGGAGCCAAGTCGATTTCGTGGTGCACGCCTCGGTCAGGCGGCAGCTCTTCCGGCACCGCGTCTGGGAAGATGTCCTTGAACTCTTGAGCAAGCTCGTACACAGGATTTCCCTTGAGCGCATCCCACGACTGAGCCTCGAAGCGCTCAGCGCGTGTCTTGTCGTCCAGAACCTCGATATCCATGTTCGACGACGTCTTGATTTCTTCCAGATCGGCCGAAGCAACGATCTTGCACACTTGAACGATCTCACCAGCCTTGAGATCTCCGAGGAACTTCTTCTCGCTCATCTCTTCCAGAGAGAGCAGCCTCGATAGCGAATTCGGGGGATCTTGAACCTTGTACCCGCGCATGCCCCGCGCGTTCCCCGAAGCGTCGTACGCCATTGCCTGGACGTACCGCTCGCCCTCTGCGTCGTCGCGCTTGACGCAGCCCTCGTCGACGATCATGTCCGACGTCTTCGTGCCTTGTTCAGGGACACGCGTCGCGCTCGAACTTTGATCCTTCGACGGATCCCGACGGCTGAGTTGAACAGGTTCAACCGCCGAGACTTCCACCTTCTTCGGTTGAAGATTCACGACTTGACTTTGACCGCGCTCTTCACTGCTGGACCCGAGAGATTCGCCCGTAGTGCGTGTGGGGCCATCGCACGCCACTTGCACTTGTGCAGAATCCTCGACTTCTTCAACCGACGCGGTAACCCAGGAGACTTGCTCCTCGTCCGCAGATTCCCACTGCACCGAGTTCGATCCATGAACTCTGATCCGACGCCGTTGCCAGTCGAACTTGGGTTGATAGCGCATCAACCACGGCATCCCAAGTATGATGTCATACTTGTCGTCAAGGTCGAGGAGAATGAACTCATCCTCGCCTTGGAACACTTCACTCGTGAGCCGAAGCGAAACACATCGCTTGGCTTGTTCGATTGCTGAACCGTGAGCAAAACGAACGACCATCTTGCCTCGGACACTCACTGCAGGAGCAAATCCCTTGCTTCGCAGAAGAGCGTCCGCCCGAACAAAATTGTTCGTCGCGCCACTGTCGACAAGCGCGCGCAATGGAACCGAAGTTCGATCCAGCTTCACGTTCAGAACGATCAGCTTGGATCCGCGGCTGTCAGACTCCTTCGTCTTGATCTTGGTGGTCCTTGTCCGTGCATCCCGCACGCTGGGGCCGCTGTCCTGCGAGTCCACCCTGTTCGCAGAACACGTCTCGCGGCCAGTAGGGAGCCCCGCCCCTACTGTCCGTAGCCGTTTTTTGCTGGCTCACTCTGCCCACCAGGCCGACGTTGGCCCGAGTTGCCGGGGCGAGAGTATGTCGCGAGCGTCTTCTTGTCCATCCGCACGCGACAGTCCTTCTTCATGTGGCCCATCTTGCCACAGCGGAAACACTTGACGTTCGCGCTTGAGCGTTGGTTGCCACCCGAGTCTTGCGACACTGCAGACAGGTCCATCGGCTCAGGGCTGTTGTACACTGGACGCTGGAACTGCACCGGTTGTCTTGGCGGCCGGTACGTCGCACTGCCGACTCGTGCCTGCCGTAGGCTGAAGTCCTCCTGGAGCGCCAGGCTGATCGCGTCCTCCATCGTCACAGGATACTCGCGGAACAGCTGCGTCTTGATCAGACCGTCGTTCAGACCCTTCATGAACGTCACGACTCGTGTGGCTTCCTCGATCGGTTCGCTCACGACGCTCGATACGAGGTAGCGCGCACGCTGCACGTAGTTGTGCAGGTCCGAGCGCCCTTGGCGCAGGTCCAGGAACTCAGCTCGCGCTCGAAACTCACACCTGGGTGGTTCGAAGGCTTGCTTGAGATCGTACTTGAAATGGTCATAGGTTGGAAAGCAGTTGGCATCCGCCATCCGCTTACCGAACGCCCACGTCTTCGCGCGCCCAGCGAGCTTCGACATCGCAAAAGCGACTTGCTGACTTGGATCCGTCAGCTGTCGAGCCTCGATGGCAGCCTCAAGCTCTACGAACCAGCGCAGAAGCGGTTCGCTCTCGCCGCCTCGATACGGCGAGATGTCGAGCTTGAGCGGGGGAACCCGACGCGGAGCAGAAGGAGTTGCCGGCTGGGCACGCGCACGCATCAGTTCCTGATGCATGAAGCGCACCGCAGCCTTCTTCTGCTCATCTGGCGAGAACGTAGTCAGCATCATGCCGACGCTGTCCTCGCCGATGGGCTCGACCATCCTTGAATACGCCAACCACTCTTCATCCGCCAGGTGAAGGTAGTCGTTCCTGTCGAGTATCGTCTTCCCGATCGATGCACTCGACATCTTGGCTCTCGTCTCGAAGGAGTTGGAAGGACTCCTCAAAGTGCTACCAGGTGTAATGGGACCTCAGACGACCGAACTGCAGAGCAGTTGGACAACACTGAGTCCCAATACGGGGTCTTGAGGAAGCTTGGGCTCCAGCGCGAAGGGACTCACACGAAGTGAGCCGATCGCTTGTGCGTGGAGGGGGTCTTGGTGCCGAGAGGACGGCCGGAGAGAGGAGAGGAAGGCGACTTGAGTGGTAGAAGGTAAATTCGCAACTGACTTAAAATGCACTGGTGGTTCCTGCTGCGAGCTGCCGCTGTCGGCAGTCGCTCTGTTCTGCTTTCCTAAATCACCTCAAGGGCGCCTAGAGGTTTTATGAGTAAAACCTCACTCCTACTGATATCAACCTACTTTGCCTAATATAAAACCTTGGGTACAATCGAGGTTCAACCCACAGACCTTGAACTTGAAGTCCGGTGAGAAAATTCCTTGATCCGTGATTGGCTCACGCCTCTCACTCAAACATCAGTGTCGCGTCGCCACGCGTCACCGATCCAGTTCCCCAAGTGCAGGAACCATCATTCTGCAATGGATTACTCCCAGAGGTGATTACACCCACTGGTCCATGCGAGAATGCCCATGACGTCATACCATGACATCACCATGTGGTAATGTTGGTATCCACCAACTTCCCTGAGGCTACAGGGTGGTGTGGTCCACACAACCGTACCCCATGTAACGGCCAGGGTAGGCCCGTTACAACTGCCAAGCGCGGCAAGCTGTGCCGCAAGCTGAATTCCACGCAAGCGGATACCAACGCGGAGACGCAACAGCGGAACCGCAAACAAGGCAAGAGACACGGCCCGAGGCTACACGAGGTGACCTCGACGGTGCCCTCTTCGTCCTTGAAAAACTCGGTCGTGTGGTCGCCGGAGGCAACCGAACAGCTGAAGGCTAACCTGGCTGGAACCGATCCGCCGAGCAACAACATCACGGAAGACTCCGTGCCGGGCACCTCGACGGAGTCGATCCGCTACGCAGACCACTACGCGTGTGCAACAAGCCAATACCGCCTCCGTCTTGATGGCAAGCAACGTCCCATGACGGCGCTGGAAGATCGAACTCTGCAACTGTGGCTCAAGAAAGAACTGCACCTCACGGAGCCGCCAGGCTTTGTCAACGAGACGCACACGGGTGCATAGAGAGATGTCCTCTGGGCGTACCAGAGAGACGCGCTCGGCTATCGACTATACGCGCAACTCCCGATCGGGGTCACTCTTCCGACCGAGAACACCAAGTGGCATTTCAGTCACGCGCTCATGAGCGCCAACTCCAAGGACGCGACCAAGGAGCGAGCGGCGCGGCTTCTCGAGATGTCTTTCCGAACGCAGTGCTCAGCTCGCTCGCAAATCGTCGAGTTCACGTTCATCAAGCCCGAGCAGCGAGATGAATGGACGAACGAGACGTTCAGTATTGGACGAGGCTTCTTCACGCTGCGTGCGACGGACGCGCTTGTGCAGAAAGACCGAGAGGAAGGCTACGATGCTGCGGCGATCGCGATGCTGTACACGATCTACGTGCCCGGTCGCGGCGACCTCGGCGCAGACGTCATTCGGGCTTGGATCCGGCTGGCGACCCAGACGCCCGTACTGACGGTCACCGCAAGGGAAGCTTCCGGGTTGAACGACTTCAACCCGCACTTGTGGAAAGTGACCTTCCAGTCGATCGAATGCCCACCTGAACTAGACGGCCGGCGCCTCATTCGGGTCAACCAGGACAACAAGGTATCCCTGCTCTATCTGCACCATCCACGCGCGGCACACAGACTGCTGTGCAAAACGTGCCTTAGCATCCAACATTACCGTCGTGATTGCGATGCCGGGAACGCCGCCGCGGTCGCGGCAACGATGACGATCAAGGTCACGGCGTCAGCGCCTCCTTCGGATGTACGGATCGGAGACGTCGTGACACTGTCGCAAGCTCGCTAGAGCCTCAAGACAATCCGACAGCTCCTAGCTCCGGAAATTGCGGACCGGCACCGTACAGTGAAGCAGCAACGCAAGGCGGAAGCGGCGAAGACCAAGGCGAAGCAGCTCGCGGAGGCAGCCGTGCTCATCGCGCAACAGCGCAACGCCGAGGTGAAACTCAAGAAGGCAGAGATTGCGCGACAGCGACAGGAGGCGGCCAAACGACGGCACGAACTGCGCGCGAAGGTCGCTGCAGAGCTCCTCGGCTACAGAGCTCCCAAGCCGCCTCCAAGACACGACACGGCTAACCCCGGCGGCCAGCCGATCGAAGAGCTGCCTCCGACTCCGGCACCGCAACTTGCGTCACCACCTGCAACGCCGACCTCGGACGATGATCAAGACGAATCCGAGATGACAGACGCGGCTGAGTAGCCGCACTCATCGCCAACAGCTGAGACAGATGCAGTGCCACACGGGACCTCTCCGCGAGTAACATCACCGGCGACGCCAACATCTGAAGACGACCAAGGTGATACGGAGATGGAAGACGCACCCGAGGAGCCGACGGACCCACCGATCTCAGAGACAGACGCCGCGATTTCCGAAGACACTTCTCCCTCGACGCCGGCATTGACTTCGCCTTTCGGGAACGGAGCTGATGCAGACAGAAGTGACGACACATCGCTTGTTTCCTCGCCAGGGAAGCGCCCACGCGGGGAGTCATCGGCAACGATACTCGAACAAGATGCGGTGAACATAGGTCTGGCGGTGACCAGGTCTGCACGAGCAAACACAGCTCACGCCGTGGCTAGGCAGCTCGTGCACGAGTTGTCACACAGCACCGACAACAGCACCGGCTCGCCGGCATCATCTAACGGTCAGGATGACTTCGACATTGCAGGTGACGACCCGCATTCGACAGGTACTGCTCATGCGAACACGTCACCGGAGCTGACCGACGAAGATCACTCAAGCACCAACGATGTCAGTGGGTCAACACCAGCGTCAAGCGCGGACCTGTCGCAGACAGGAGATACGGCGACATGTCCGGCAGTCATGGAGGGTCCGTTGACTTCGCCAGGCAAGCGTGGCAGAGGCGATTCGACGACGGCTATCTTAGCGCGAGAACCCAGGCAAGGTGGTTTGCCGCCGACCCGACAAGCACGTGCGAACACATTACACGTCTCTATCAGAGCTCCCGGGTCTAACTTGACGGCCGACCCAGTGGAGACGGTGGACTCGGCGCAGCTGGCACCGCAACCAATGCAGCGCCGGTCAGACCCCAGCATCCAACTCACGGTGGCACAGTTCTTCTCAACGACGCATTCGCAGCGCGCTTGCTCCGCTCGGGCTTCACAGGCGCTCTCGCTCAGCTCCACATTCCCGAGTGTCGAACCGGACACGCGTCTCGCGGAAGAATTGCAGACGGAGACGTACGCTGACTGGTTACAAGCATTGGGCGCGAGAGAACTCAGAGTACCAGCGAACGGCTCATGCTTTTACTTTGCCTTGCACGGCATCAAGTACTACGCCTTCAAGTCGAACGTCATCCGGGCAACGAAGAACAACGTACGTGAAGCGAACTGTTACAAGCGCCATGTAACTAGCACGCTGGAAGCCTTTCTGGACGGCCTGGTGTCCACACGGTTGATCTCGCCGCGCAGATTGCACGCGAGGGTACTACCCAGACTCTGCGGAGTGTGCTACAGAGGAGCTCCTCCCGGAGATCCGGAAGCACGTTCTCCAGATCGCGAAGAAGCCAACAGACCAACACGTCGCTCGATGCTACTGGGCAGGCAGTGAGGAGATCGCAGCCGCCGTCATGTACCTGAGAGAGCCGCTGCTGATCTGCGACATCGTCGACGGCAAGTTCACTGGCGTTCAGATGTACACCGCAGGATAAGCCGAACCGTGCGTGACCGACTATCCGGAACGAGTCACAACGAAGCTACTCACACCGGCAGCGGCATATCGAGTCGTCAAGACGTTCATGAACTTCCGGGTTCTTCCCTGGTGCTCGCTCTGCACCATGAGGGTTCTGGTGGACACTTCGCAGCTATCCGCATCGCGCAGCCATGCTAATCCTGGTCCGAGCCAGACGAAGACGGCACGACGATGAAGGACAGGATAGATGTCTGCCACGCGCTACTAGGTAAACCTCTCATTCCGCGAGAGATCGCCGCACGACCGCGCGCACCCGGGCGCACGGATATTTCATCTGAGTACACACCAAGCTCCTCAGAACCCGAGTCTATGATCGACGAGCTTGATCCAGACACGGACTCGGCGCAGGCAGCAGCGGTAGCAGCACCGGAGACGTGCTCGCGCGCGTCGGACTCAGACTTTGACAACGAAGAGACCGCGGCGACACATGCACGCATCAACCACGCAGTCACGATAGCGAACGACGTGTATCAACGCATTCTGCAACACGCAGACGCAAAGATAGCGGCCGATCACCCTGAACGCCGCACGTGGACATGGGCACGCAACAGCAACCTGAGCGCTTTCGGCAAGTGTCGCTCCAAACTGTCCAAGCAAGGTCGGGCGATGCTTGGGCTACAAGACGCTGGTGGCGATCTGACGAGCGCGAGCGTGAGAGTCGGGACAGGCGTCTGTTTCTGGCTCGGTTTGACGCGAAGTCTGCCTTTTCCTGAGCTCTTCCTCGCGGAGTGTCGAACGCCGACTCTTGTTGCGATCGGCCAAGAACTGGTGTGCCAAGGCCGAGTGGTCTAACTCGAGTGACCGCTTGCCGCACAGCCGGCGCCACACTGCGCGGAACAGCTGCAGTCATGGCGCGATGCGCTAGCGGTCAAAGTCGACGTCGCGGTGCGATGGAAGCTTTGCATGAGCGGCGACCGTTGGGAGCGGTTAGCGGCGATATGCACAGATGTACCGAGACAGGGAACGGCCCCAGGCGTGGCAGATACGGACGTTGCACAGCTTGTCGCCGCTCTACTCTCTACTATCACGGCGCTGCCACCTCGCTGGCGCTCTCTCGACTTCGCTCATCAAAGTGCGGCAGTTCTAGAGTGGGTATGCGACGAGCGCAACAACGACGCAGCACGCAAGACGGCGGCTCAACTAGTAAGAAAGAACTGGTCAACGATCGGCGTGCTCTTGCCCGCTGATGCGATCGCACCAGCTCGGTACTAAGGGCGTCGCTGCACACAGACTCCGGAACGGGAGTGCCTTGGTGACGCAGCACTTCCAACGTATCTCTCAACTCGACCGCGACAAACAGGTCGAGCGCGACTTTGACAACCACAGGCGACAAGAACGACAAACGTCACGGTCTGCGCGCAAGCGCAGACACAAACTCACATCACAAGAGGCCACCTTCGGACTGTACACACAGAACGTGCGTGGCTTCGCTAAGCAGACGAGCAACACAGAAGCGTGGTTTGCCTTCTTCCGGCAACGCCAAGCGGCTGGCGCGATCGACATCGTCTTCCTCCAGGAGACGCACGCTCAGGATGACGACATCGATCGACTCACGAGCCATCACTGCCGAGCCTGGGGCTTCGTGCGGGACGAGGTCGAGGACGGAGCGTCACTGTGGAGCCGAGCCGACGGGCGCAAGGGCGGCGTCGCCATACTGCGCAACCTATACTCCAGTACAACAGCTCTTGCTCCTTATGCGCCCGAGGCATGGAGCGAACACTTCATGGCGGCGACGTCAGCTCTCCACGGCGTGACAACACTGCTGATCAACGTCTACGCACCGACAGCTAAGCGAGAGCGAGAAGAGCTCTTTGCACGAGTGCAGACGATCGCGATCGCCTACGACGGACCAGTGTTCATGGGAGGCGACTTCAACTGCACACTCTGGAGCCGCGCAGATCGAACGTACGAAACCAACGCGTGCTACACGACTCGCGAGGCTTGGCACGACTGATTGAGGAGTGCAGTCTGGAGGAAGTGCTGCACGACGAAGCCGAGAGCGCCGAGAGGCAAGGTCGCCGATCCTCCTTCGAATCGCGGCACCACACGTATCACTACTCTCTCCCGTCCGGTGCACACGCCAGCACTCAGCTTGATCGCTGGTACGTGACTGCAGGGCATCGCGATTGGGTCCGCGATGTGGCGACGATTGTGCCGGCGAACAGCTCGGACCACAACGGTGTCTTACTCCAAGTCTGCAGCCCGGACAAGCGCGTCAAGATCAAGCGCAGGCGCCGAGTCTACCCGCTTAGACCGCGAACAAAAGAAGCTACCAACTCGGACGAGCTCATGCTCTTCGAGTCGCTCCATTCAGAGCTGGAAGACTTGCTGCGCCCACTGTCGACGGACGCAGAACGCGCGGACGCGACAGCAGAATGGTGGGACCGAGCCAAGGAGCGCTTTCGCAAACTGTACCTAAAAGCGGAGAAGGTCGTGCGGGCCAGGGTCAACAACTCCATCCGCCGTCGAGTGAAGGTCTTGACGCGGCACTACCATGACGCGATCACTGACGCTCAGCTCCAGACTCGGCGCAGAGCGGAGATTGATGGTGTTGAGGTCACTCGAGCGCGCCTCGAGGCGTGCAAACACGAGTGGACGCGGTACAGGCAGCAACGGCTCTGGAGAGAACACGCGAGACCCGGAAGCGAGCGAGCGAGAGCATTCTACTCGAGGATCGCCACCAAGTTCACGGACAACACGATCTACGCTCTAGGGTCAGTGTCGGCTGCGTCTCCGTCCAGACTCTGCAATGCCATGCGGTCCGGTAGGGCCCCGGTGATGCAGAGACCTCAAGCCGACGAGATGGCGGTGCGGGACTACCTTGGCAAACAACAACAGCAACCGCGTCCTGACGGCATTGACTCATTGGCGGGGTCGATCACCCAGACCGAGGTGCGCACTGCGCTGCGGGCGTGCAAACGGCACAAGTCAACCGGCCCGGACGAACTGCCGAACGACTGGTACCGCGATCATGAAGAGCATCTCGTCCCAGTTTTCACAGCGCTCTTCAATATCTGGCTTACAGCTGGCCGAGTGCCGCAGTCGTTTGGTGCAGCGAACGTGCTCTGTCTGCTTAAGAAGAAGTCTGCGCGCGAAGCAACGGATCAGCGGCCCATTGCGCAGCTGAACACGGACTACAAGGTGTTTGCGCGAGTCTTCGCGAACCGACTACGGGTCTTACTGCCGCACCTCGTCCACAGCCATCAGGCAGGCTTCGTCTCCGGTCGCTCTCTCCACACAGCAGTCGACATGTTCATGGCAGTCAAGGAACTGGCGCGACATTCACCAGAGCTGGCGAGCTCCCTCTGCCTACAGCTCGACTTCCGTAAAGCGTACGACTCTTTGAACCGCGAGTTCCTGTACCAAGTGTTTGAGCAGCGCGGCTTCTCCGCCTGCTTCGTGCATCTTGTGCGCGCGCTACACACGGGTACCACGTGCCTCTTCGACGTGAACGGTTTCCTGTCCGACGAGCAAATGGCTACATGCGGCATCCGCCAAGGCTGCCCCCTCGCGCCTCTTCTGTTCATTGTCGCCTTGGACACGCTCTACCGCGCCGTTGAGGAGACCAACGTCCTCACCGGTGTCCGGCTATCGCGCGGCGACACGACGATCGAACTGCGGGTCGGCGGTTATGCGGATGACACGGCGATCTACCTCAACTCCGCGTCGCAGATCCTAGGTTGCCTTGAGCTGCTCCACGACTTCGCTGCTGTCTCTGGACTCGAGGTGAACGCTTCCAAGTCGGTTTGCATACCGATGCACCCGGCGACAACAGTGCCGGAGACTCAGAGTGGCGGCATCCCGGTGCTCGATCCGCAAGACACGTGTCGGTACTTGGGTGTGCATGTCGGCACGGGCCAGCTTGTGGACGCCAACTGGTCAAAATGTCTGAGCAGTCTTCGGGCACGTTTGAGACTCGCTTTCGCCAAAACGCACTCTGTGATACAACGCGCTGACATCGCGCGGGCGATCATTGTGCCGAAGGTGGCTTTTGTCGCTCGTCACTGCTGACCGACGCCAAGCGTCCTCAAGCAGCTGCAGCAGTTCACTAAGGACTTCGTGTGGGGCAGCACCGCGGCTCGTCGGCGCAAGGCGTGGATGAGCGAGCAACAGGCCGAGCTGCCAATCGGCAAGGGCGGTATCGCGATGCCGAACTTGACGATGGAGCTGCTCGCCGTGGCAGCGACTGCTGTGGTGAAGTGGGCGACTGATTCAACAGCCACGGTGCGCCTCCTCGGAGACATTCTTCTTGACCCAACGGCGCACGACCAACGCTTCGTCACACCGACACTCATAACCGAGACCGGGGCTACAGCATCGCGACTAGCGGGGTCGATATGAACGGCTGGCGCGAGGGTCTTTCAGGAGTCACACGCTATTAGGTACTCGTCAGAGTACGCAGCGAGTGTCCAGCGATGTGCCGTCAAACTCGTGAGGTGTCACAGGACAGCGAAGTGGGAGGGCAGGCGCCTAGTCGTGGACGCCTCGCGATGGATGGGCTCGGCTACAGCACAGCGCATGGCAGTTTCGACCAAAGAGCACGGGCGGTTCTGCTCAGCGTGGCTGGCGCACTGTTCAGTTGCCACCGTCGGATGGCTGCGCGACAGGCAAGGCAAGCCGTACGACTTCACACACTCGGCCGCGACGCGCGCGAAGCAATACCTGGCACAAGTGCTCACGTGGTCGTGGCAATCAAGCGGCATGGTGGACTTCACGTCAAGCGACGATTTCAACTGGAACTCAGCACCGGCGCGACGTGACTTCCAGCGTCTGTGCGTTGCTATACTTTACAACTTTCCACAGCTCCTGCGACGCCCGGACCATCCCGGGCAGTTGCTGCCGTACAGCACAACGATCCAACAGCACCACAGCTGGACACTGGAGTCGGGCGGGAGCCTGCACCACTGGGACGCGACGATCGAAAGGCACGTCCAGATGGTCCAGACATCCACAGACGCGGATCGATGCGCAACAGCGCACGTTCATGGGCAGGAGCGCGTTCGGTTCCACTCGACTCTGGCACTCTCGCGAGCAGTACAGATGTGGTGGAACGACCACAGCAAATTCTTGTCCTCAGTGTCAGACCCTTGCCGCTCCGTCGTATACAGGATCGCAGGGCGCGATCCGCTTTACCGGCGTGTAGTGTCGACCGTTGGTGGTGAGGAAGACGGTCCTCAGAGCGAGAGAGGGACTTGGGGTCGTGCGATCTCGCTGTTCCGGCGAGATGCACTGCGCGATCGTCGAGGGTCTTCAACGATCGCGGGTCGTGATCGTGGTTGTGAGGCACGATCACGGACGCACGGCGCGATCAAATGAGCCGTGCGGGGCGCAGAGCTTCTGTAGCGGACGGGTTGTGAGGCCTCCTTGATGCTCTGCTGGGGGAATCGCCGGTGCGTGCGGATGATCGTCGCACGAAGCCGGCGGTGCTTGAAGATCGCGGTCGCGATCCCAAACGACACACAAAGATCTGTGAGCGTAGACGCTGCAGACGGTAGCAGGGACGATCTGGCCAAAGCTTCCAGGCTCGTCGCGTGCTCTTGATCGTCGGTGATCGCCAAGATCGCCAGATGATCGCCAATGCCAATGGCGATCCGATGACCCCACGTCGGTCGATCGGAGCGGTTCTTCGGAGCTTTCAATTCCGGACCTGAGCGTCGCAGGTGCTGGGCGTGAGGGTGAGAACGGGCCCTGCGAGGCTGGTCACTCGCGATCCCCTATCGACTGGATCGGACGTGTGCTGGACAAGGAGAATTCCGGACTGAATTACTATGCTCAACTATCTACCGCTTTGACTTGATCTCATTATGCTTGACTAGCTTGCACTATCGTGGACCTCGGCTCACCTTGCGCTTCACTGGATCGTCGGGAGATGGGTCGATTCCCGGTCGCTCAGTGGTCTTCCAATCGTGCTGATGGGACGAGCACACTCACTGCGAGTCGATCGCGCTTTCCGAGCCACTTGACACAGTCGACGTCGATGGTGTCTGCATACGTCTTCGCGTTCGCGGCCAGGCTTGGCTCTGGATCGCACTGGATCGCCAATGTAACCGCACAGGATCGCCTATGACAACCGTAGTGGATCGCCGATGGCAGTCGCGCGCGATCGTCGACGGTGATCGTGATCGCACGACGATCATGGAGACTTCGTAGCACATGTGCGACGACGCCGATGCCACACGACTCGGGTCGCGTCACGCTGAGCCGTCGCGACCGCTGTCGTCACGCTCGATCGCCGAACCGTTTCTGCACTCCACGATCTTGGGTTACTTGGACGATCGCGTGTCGTTCCTGACCTCTGGACGCCGCTGTCGTGTTGCTCGTCCTTCTCGCGGCGTGCGCGTCGTCGTCGCGCGCTTGTTCGTGGTGACAGGATCGCCGGTCGCCACACTCGATCACCGATGTGCCGTCTCGCTTCGCGATCCGCGTTGACTTGGGTGATCGCACGTTGTCTTGGACGATCGGCCACCTCCCTCACGTAGCTTGTTGCTTTGGTGGAGCGTCTGACGCTGTCGCACACTTGTACATGCCGATCTGATCGCTGATCTTCCCCTGGATCGCTGATGCCGGTTCTCGATCGCCGCTGCACGATCGTGGATCAAGCCAGATTTTCTGACCGCGTTTCACCACACAGATCTGGGGCGGCACGCAGCGAATCGGTGGCTCACGAGCACGGTTCAAGCGCGACGTTGCACGGCTGCGTCAGCAACAAGGAATCAACCAACGTGAAAAGAGGGTGGCGCAACCGAACTCGGCGCGGGCTCGAGCTTCGTCGGTGGCACGAGGGTTCGCGAGCGTCAGCTGGAAGGAGGTCCTTCGGCTACCGGGTCTCTCAACGTACACCACGCAACTCATTTTGGGCATCAAAAGCGGCCGAATCAACGCGTGGAACCACGGCTTGCAATCCTTGGATTGCCCAGAGCCTGATTGCAACGCGAGACTCTCGGACGCGAGCCAACACGTCTTCTGTGACTGTCCGACGGCTAGAGCGGCGTGGGCGCGGCTCGGCGCACGTTGGGCCCGCCTGGGGCGTCGGGATTTGACGGCGCGAGCGGACAATGTCTTCAAGCTACGGCTCAACCAGCCGCCACCGCGTGCCTGGCAGTGTCTGAGCGAGACAGCGAACCTGGGCGAAGAGCACCTCGACGAGCACAACAGACGCTACAGTGCGCGTGGCAACAAGCGTGTGCGGGCGTCATGGCGTCCTTGTGGCGGCGCCGGATCGATGCAATGGATGGACAAGCCGGAACTGTCGCAGGTCTGCTCGAAGCGACCGATCTCGGGACACGCAGACGCCTGAGAGGGCTACAACTGACTCAAGACTCGGCAAGGAACGACGGCGGCGCGAGAGCACGCGCTGCGCTACTGGGAGCACTGATCAAGACACTCTACAACGACGTGTGCCACGAGCCAGACCGACCATTGAGCTCGGTCGGAGTTTTTCTCCTGTTTTTTACGGCGGCTCTCGAGGGAACCCAGGCCCAGGGGGGACAAAGTTTTACTTTTAACTGAAGTTAGGACCTTCCTATCTGCCGGCGAACTTCCTTCAGTTCTCCGCCGATTGGATGTGCTTCAGGAGGTTGCCGTGTCTGTTCAGGAGCCCTATCTTGCTTGTAATCGAGTCGTGCATGTCGTCGTCGTACGGCTTGTGCTTCAGGGGATACCGGAGGTGGATGCCGATGTGTGCGCGCGCGCGCCTAAAGACGATCTCGCCGGAGTGCTGCTGTTCGTCTCGGTGCTTCGCCGCGTTCCGCGTTGTCCAGAGCTCGTAGAGCATCACGCTGCGTGTGATCTGCCAGTGTCAGCGTCGCTGGGCGTGTGCGTCGGTCGTGCGGTGGTGTCACGAGGTGGATGCCAAAGAGTGCTGCAAGCCATGTCGGCGGCGCGTAGAGAAGCGGGCGCCAGAGCGCGAGCGTGCGAGTCCATGCGTCGCGGGCGATTCGGCAGTCCCAGAAGAGGTGCTGGTACGTCTCGACCGCGTTGCAGTCGTGCGAGCAGAGTCGCTTCTCGGGAGGGCCGTTTCGCCAGAAGAAGTAGTTCACGGGCAGCATGCGCCACCATGTGCGCAGCGTGACGTCGAGCACGCGCGGACGGGTGTACTGTCGGAGGTGCCGCAGCGTCGTGCTGAGCTGCTCGGGGTCGAGCTGGACGCCGACTTGGTGTCGCAGGAGCGGGTGGGTTCGTCGTGGCAACTTGCTGGGTAGCAGAGAGGCGTAGACGTCACTGGAGCGTATGTGAGCGAAGAAGCGGCGCTTCACGCCCGACCACGTGGACCATGGGAAGGCGGGCGCGCGAGCCTGCGCTCTGGTGAGCTGCGGCAGACCTGCCGGGAAGAGCCGCTCGACGATCTGGGTCAGCTGCTTGTAGAGGAAGTTGATGTCGCGGGTGGCGGCCGTCTCGCTCGGTACGCGCTCCTTGACGAACGCGAGGAACTCGGTCGAGCTCGGCCACGATCCGGTCGGGGTGATGAAGTCGACGAGAGCGTGACAGCCGGAGGCCGCAAGATGGCGGCGCAATGTCGGGTTCTTCGAGTGTGCCAGCGTCGCTGTCGACCGCTGCCGATGCCAATGCCAGTGCTTGTACTTGTTGACCCAGATCGGAGCGAGGATGGCTGTCCGCGCGCGTGTTGGATCCTCTAACATGTCGATGTCGAGCTCTCGGGACCACTCATGCCACGACTCCAGCACCGACACCCACCAGGATGCCCTCCCGGTCGTCTCGGCGGCGGCTTCGCCCACAGGTAGTCAGCTGCACGAGGTCGTCCGAACGGCACGATCGCCTCGTTCAGCTCATGGTCGGGGATCGAGTGCCAACCAAAGTCATCGCCTGCAGTAGCGAGCTTCTGCGCGAGTCGTTGGATCAGCATCACCCGTTGCCGGTGGATCTGCGCAGTGATGTTGGGGAGCCGGAGTGTCGACCACTCGCGCGAGTACAGCCAGTCTCGCCCGATGAGGTGCCTCGTTGGCATTGGCTCGACGATGCCACGGAGGATGTAGTCGTTGGTCATCTTCTGCCACGCCTTCCTCGTCGCCTTGGGAACGTGCGTGACTGTCGTGCAGTACCAGAGCTGCGAGAGGATAACCGCGTGCGCCAGCAGCCGTCGGCCCAGCAAGGTCCGAGCTCGCCAGCGCCACTTCACGAACGCCGCGTAGAACTTTGCCGACACACTCGCTACCCGATCCTCGTCGCGCACTGCTTGCCCGACTGTGATTCCGAGGTAGCGCGTCGACGCCGTCTTCGGCAGGATGTTGAGCTCGGTGTCTGGTGGTGGGTCGTGCTGCCTATTCAGTGGGAGGATGACCGTCTTGGACCTGTTCAAGCGCGCTCCAGAGCCGCGGCAGTACATCTCGACCATCTGCAGCCTCGCTTTGACGTCCTCGAGCGACCTGCAGAAGAGCGTGGCGTCGTCGGCGAAGTACGAACCTGTCGCGATCGGCAGTTCTGGGAGTGCAAGACCTCGCGTTGGTTCGGCGCGCACCATGCACACGAGCGGTTCCACGGCGAGCAAGAACAGGAACGGTGATAGCGGGTCGCCTTGCTTCACGCCTGTTCCCGGCCGAAGCGGCTCTTGCAGCCAGCCGTTGATGTTCAGCACAGCCTCGGAGCCCTTGTACAGGAGCTGCGTCCACTGTATGAAGTTCTCGGGGATGTTGAAGTGACGCATCACGCGCCACAAGTACTCGTGTTTCACCCGGTCGTACGCCTTCTCGAAGTCCAGGAGCGCAGCGTAGCTTTCCGAGTCCGTGTTCGTTACCCGCGTCTTGGATGTCGAGCAGCGTCAGGATGTTGAACTGGATGTGTCTGCCCGCGATGAAGCCGTTCTGATCAGTGTAGATCAGAGTCGGGAGCATCGCGCGGAGCCGGTTCGACAGCACTCGGGCGAGGATCTTCGCGTCGACGCACATCAGCGCGATCGGACGGAAGTTTCCTGGGTTGTCGCGTGGGCCCTTCTTGTGCAGCAGAACGACGACGCTTCGACGCTGGTCCCACAGCAGCTCGCCTCGCCGAAGCTGGCACGCGAACACCTTCCGCAGTATCCGCGCGAACACTGCTGGAGCGATCTTGTACAGCCGTGCGGTCAGCCCGTCGATGCCCGGCGCTCCACTCGGTCGGAGCTCTTTGATCGCTCGTTCGATCTCGTCGTGGTCAATGTCGAGCGCTAGCGCGGCGGCCTGTGGCGGTGCCAAGCGCGCCTTGCTACACTCCAGTAGCCGGTCTTGAGCCTCGCGGTCGCACTGCAAGTCGGGGTCGGCGCTGTACTCGGCGTCGCCGAAGACACCTCCCCAGAACGCGCGGTACGCTTGCTTTACCTCCCACTCGCACGTCGTCACCTCTCCGTTCGGTAGAACCGCGGCCGAGATTGGCACGCGGTTCAGATTCGTCGTGGTCGGTCGGAAGAAGAACGACGTCGACGAGTCGGTGTCCTCGATCTCACGCGCAATCCAGAGATCTTGTCGATGCCGTCGGTGTGCCGCGGCTGCTTCAGACAGCGTAGCGAGCGCTTGTTCCGCTTCGTACGCCGTGTACGTACATGGGTACTCGGCATGCGCTCGCATCGCTGTACGGTACTTCGCCTTGCCGGCATTCAGGTGGGACAACGACGGCTGCACGAAAGATCGTTCGCGCGCGCGCAGTTCATGGCGGATGCGTCGCTTCCATGCGCTCCAGGCCAGGCCCGGGTTGCGGTCGACGTCTAGGTTCGCGTCGAGCCCCTCAGCCTCGCGCTGGATCCACTCGCGCACACCTTGATCTTGGAGCAGCCAGTCCGGCGCTCTCCACGGGCCGCGCCTCATGGTCGCGGTCGACGTCTGCAGAGCAAGCGTTGGGAGCAAGTGGTCGCTCACGGGATCGTCGTCGGCGCTGGAGTCGATGTAGTCTGCTGCGCAGTAGTACCACAGCAGCGGCTCCGAGGTCATGATGTAGTCGAGGCGGTTCCGTCATCCAGGGCCGGAGAAGACGCGCGTCTCGGGGTTGTGGATGCGCCACGGGTCGGAGACACCGAGAGTGCTGAGCCACGTTGCGGCTGCCTGACTGGGTTGCCGCGAACACGAGAGAGTGTCCGTCTCCACATCCAACGTCGTGTTGAAGTCGCCGCCCACGATGTCGACGGCGTCATCCGGCCACGTCGTCGGCAGCGAGTTGTAGAAAGGTGTGTTCTCGTCGGCGTTCACTGGCGCGTACACGCAGTGTACGAACACCTGAGCTGTTGCCCAAGTGATCGCGACGACCATGTACCTGTTCGGGATGTCGAGGTCCTCCAGGTTTCGCGCGGAGTCGGCGCCTGGGGTCTGCGGGTGGAGGAGGATGCCAACGCCGCCGTGCTTGATGGCTGGGCGACTGGCGTCGCGCCCCCTGTCGTTGATGAAGACTCTTGGCGCGTAGGTTGCTGCCAGAGTCGCTCGCGCGGTGTCTATGTCAGGGTCATTCTTGAAGCTGGTCTCCTGGAGGAGCGTGATGTGGTGGCGGGAGAAGTACTTGGTGCTGGCTCGGTGGATACGGCTTGGTGCGGCGTTGAGATTGCACGAGATGAGCGAGCACGCGAACGCGTCGCCCAGGTTGTGCATCGGGGCGCTCAGAGTGCCCTTTACAACGACATCTGCAGGCCCGACATGAGGTTCCAGCCGTACCCGTCGTCTTGCTTGATCAGTGCGAGCGTGATGTCGGACTGGTATTGGTCCCGCACCCATGCTTCGTCGTCAATCTTGTCCGCGAGCCACGCGAGATCCGACCGCTCCGTGTTCAGCCGCTGCACACGCTTCAGCAGGTCACGTCCCAGCTCCGAGCGCGCAACCGCCAGTAGCGTGGACGGGTGGAGGAGGCGGATTGGCTCGGCTGGCAGCCACATCACGTGTTCGCCGAGCAGCAGGGTCAGACACTCGTCGTTCTTGAAGATGTTCGGGGCGGTCGCGATCAGGAACAGCTCGAACGCCGCCAGCGCGCGGTTGAGCGTCAGCGACTCCTTGTGGGCAATCTTCTTGGACGATGCGATCGTCAGGAGGTCATCGCGCGTCAGCGTGTGCAGGTCCAACCGCTCCATGTGCTGGTCGAGCGGCACGATAGCAGACACGTTGTCCGCGACGATGCTGCGGTGCAGCATGTGCAGGTCGCGCAAGTTGTCCATCGTCGAGTCGTTCTTCAGCCACCAGTTCATGAGCGTAAAGGTCGCTGCGAGCGGTTGCTCGCGGATCGCGGGCACGGCGCCACCCAGCTTCGCCGTCTCGAGCTTCGACTGTGTGATCGCTGCTTGCAGGATGGACTCGTCGCTCTCAGTCTGCCGGGTCGCCTTGGTGCTCGTCTTCATGGCCAGCCGTGCGCGGCGGGCGAGAGTCGCCGCCGAGATCTCCTCCGCGACAACGTGGCGCTTGGTTGGATCGGTAGGGTCCGTGCTCTCGACGGTGACGCCACAGCACGGGGCGTCCCCGTTGCCAGCAGGTGGCTCACCTTGCACCAATGGCTCGTAGCGCAGGCGTGTAGGGCGCTTTTCGCCCAGACAGGACCATTCCACTGCGTCGAGCTGCATGTCCAGGTCACCGAGCACCTCGTAGCGTCCTTTTCCGAACCACGGCTTCGTGTCGTTGACGTCGGTCATCGTCGGCTGCGCGTGGTACACGTGCTTCTTGCGGCAACATCGCGACCACTCCGCGAACTGCTGCTTGTCGTCCGCCTCTAGTGCTTGCGCGAGCGAGCTTGACTGCGCCGTTGGCTCGCCCATGGAGACGTCGCCGTCAGCAGAGTCGTCGCATGGAGGCATGTCCTCTCCCTCGTTCGACACCACTGACTCGACGTCGTCGTCCTCACCGCCCTTCGCGCCCTTGTCGAGGACCAGGCAGTGTGGAGAACGAGTGTTGCGCGCCGGGAACACGTCCAGCGGCCGCTGTTTGCACATGACCGTGTAGAAGCGATCGTCGTGCAGCAGTTGGTCGGGGTAGGCGTCCTTGACGAAGAGTTTCTCTGGCGGGGTCTTCGTGGCGAAGTGGACTCGCACGGTGGGGCACGCCGCGTGAGCAGCGGTGTCGCGCACACGAGGAGCCGTCCAGACGACTGGGAGGCCGGCGTTCATGAGAGCGCGCTGGAAGTCGATCAGCGACGTCTTAGCGTTCATGCCAAGCACGTCGATGTAGTAGAGGTCGTGAAGCGGGTCTCGCTGCTTGAAGCGAAACGAGCCGCCGAGCAGGCGCACCGTGAGCGGGTAGAGACTGTCACGCGACTCCTCGTCACGACAGAACAGCTCAAGTCCGTCGCGACGTCGTTCGATGCCCGCAATAGCTTGCGAGCGCAGGATCGCCTCCAGCTTCGGGTCGACTTGGTCGTTCGCGAGCGAAGAGATGATCGCCTCGTACTTGGCTCCTACGAGAGCGTCGCCGGTCATGAGGAAGATGGTGTACGGGGCACCGTAGTCCGCGATCGTGTGACGTTCAACAGCCGCGAGTCTGGCGTTCAAGTCCACGTTCTCGTCGCGCATGAGGGCGATGACCTTGCGGAAGTCGGCGATGTTCGTCGGCCGCGGGTATTCAAGCGTCGAGTTTTTTAGCTGCATGCTTCTCGAATCTTCGGTACTGAGGGCTGGCTGGTGGGGTGACCTTCGTTTTCATGTGCTTGGCCGAGTTGCTTGTGCTCCACCTGGCAAAAAGGAAAGTCGAGGGAACCCAGGCCCAGGGGGAGCCGGGTCGGTGCTCGTCCGTGTGAACCGCGGCCAGCGACAGGCCTGTGTGGTCTGGGTAGCGAGCATGAGCATGGCGTCATCCAAGACAACCAACAACAGGGCCGAGTACTTTGGCCTGCTGCACGGGCTGACCAAGGCGAAGAGTCTCGGTTTTGAACCGCTCCATGTAGTCGGAGACAGCAGCATGATCATACGACAACAAGAACGGCACAAGCAGCCACGGAACAAGGCGCTTGCAGTCCTGTTCAAGATGACCAAGCGCATCGCGGATACGATGCGCATCGACGGGTGGTCCCATCACTATCGGACACACAACGAAATGGCGGATCGCGCAGCGAACCACGCCATGGACCAACAGGCGTCGATGCAGTACACCTTCCCGACGCGACGACCAGAAGGCACAGAGATCGAGGCGCTGCTGGGCAACGACGTTCAGCATTGGTTCGACGCCCAAGAGCGGCGCGACCGCGCCGAGGAAGCGTAGGCAGACCGTTCTGCGCAGCACACGGTGGAGTGAGTAGTTGCATGTACTGGTGCGAGACGCGGTCTCGCACAACCTCCGGACGAAACCTCCTCGGAGTGGAAGCCGTGGGAATGGCTATTGTGGCTCGCTAATCGTTGCCCAATACACCTCACCAACAACAACGAGGACACGGACGCGGCAGCACGGATCCTCACAGGTATTCGACTACAACATGGCCGGCGACGACCCCCGAGGCTTCTGCGGACAGCGACAGCAGACAAAACACTCATGTTTTTCGTCGGCGGGTCACGAGCCAACCCCGGCGCGGGGGGCGTGGGAGCTGTCCTCGTCCGCGTCAACACAGCAACTGGCGCCGTATGTCTGCTATGGGCGGGCAGCGTCTCGCTGGCGGACGCGCGGACGACCAACAGCAGGGCCGAATACATGGGCCTCATCTGGGGCCTTCGCGCGGCACTCGTGTATCAAGTCGGCAGGGT
Organism: Pythium guiyangense; assembly: GCA_003730235.1. NCBI lineage: Eukaryota > Oomycota > Peronosporomycetes > Pythiales > Pythiaceae > Pythium > Pythium guiyangense. Next base: position 565,679 of record QXDM01000029.1, read on the forward strand.
GTCTGTCGTTGGAGACAGCGAGCTGATACTGCGCCAGATGAAGAAGCACCGACCACCACGACACGACAGACTGCGCATTTAGTACGCGCAAGCACGTCGGTTAGCTGACTGTCGGCATTGACGAGTGGACGCACCACAATCGCACGCACAACAATTGGCCGACGCACTTGCAAACGCGGCAATGGACACGGCACAGAGCGCCCAAGACCGAGCGCCCCTCGAACACCCCCAACTTGCCTGTGTGCACTAGCACCTGGCAAATGACACCAGCCACTGGCTCTCTAGTTACACGAATTAGCACGCCACTGTCTGGTCGCCCTGCCGTATGCGCGGCAGCAAGGCGACCGGAGTTCGCGGGAGCACCCGACTCTACTCGGAGATAGTGCTTTGAGTCTTACATGTCCAGGATATAGGTAGATCGCAAGCACTATCCCAATATACCTCACTTTCAAATATATGGTCATCTCTCGATACGAAGCGAGGTGTCAGCGACCTTCCTCAATGCAAATTGAGGTGTCAAACGGCACTCAGCAACGCTCAGCGACGCTCAACAGCGCTCAACGACGCTCATAGTCGGCCGTCTCTGCTTGCGTCGATGGGTTGCCCCAATCAAGCGATCAACCAACCAAGCGGTCGTACTATCAAGCGCAGCTCCTCGAGACTCGTGATGTACAAGAATGCAGCTCGTCCGCACAAGCGTGTCAAGCTCGACACGTCTGATACTCAAATGGCGATCTCGCAGTGTCACCGCATCGCTTTGATGCAGCGAGTGAGCGGCGTGCGTCTGATCGCCACGAGGAGCTCTCACTCGCTCATTTTCTCTCGCTCGCTCGTTCCTTACTCACTCATACCTTCTTATTCGCACAATCACACGACACACGGCACACGACACACGACACACTCACACGAGAAGGAGAGATGGCTGTCCTGCTTGAAACCAGCTCAGCCCGCCCGTTCGTTCGCTCAGTACTGGACTCGATTCTACTAGACTTGACTCGACCCGACTCGAGTCGTCTTCGGTTGACCAAATCCAGCAAAGCGAAAATGAGTCGAGTTTTGGCGACCATGGCTACACCTGTCGAATCTGTCGATACCACGAAGGGATGAGTATCTATTTGGACAGGTGTACCTATTGGTCACCATGTTGACTTTCGGACTTTTTGACTTTGACTTGGCTTTGACAAGACCGATGACGAGTCGGACGACGACGAGTCTGACAAGGCTACCTGGTCAGCAGTAGCAAACTCACAAGCAAGCAAACAAGCAAACAAGCAAGCAATTGACACAACAGAGCAAGCGTGTCGAAGGCTGTACACGCCGTACATAGGATGAAAGCCCGCAACTCGCTTTGGTGCTATTGCTATTGGATCGAGCCCAGGTTGCGGACCGAGACAGACAGACATACTTCAGCGAGCCTAGACCAAAGATCGAGGTGATGCAGATCAAAGAACAATGAACCACTGACAAAGAACGAAGGCCGAAATGTGCAGACAGAAGACCAAAGATCAAAGAACGACGACCAAACGTCGAAAGCCAATGATCCAGGTCGAGGTCGAGATCGAGGTCGAGGTGCGACTGAAAAGTAGCCATGGATTTGCTGCTCTTGAACGGAGCTGATTGTGCTGGTTCGTGACTGACGTTTGACAGTCGTAGGTCCGCTGTCTGCACGACATGGTAGTCTGAGTACTGGAGCCCAGGAGTCAATGAGCTAAGGAGGTAGAGAGTCAAGGAGTCAACGACTCAAGGAGCCAAGGAGCCATGGAGCCAAGGAGTCAGAGAGTCAAGGAGTCAACAAGCCAAGGAGTCAACAAGCCAAGGAGTCAAGGAGCCATGGATACTGCAACACACAGCGGCTACTAGCCCCATACTTTCACCACGATGATCAGCACCTCCACTAGCAACCACCGCCCGCAACTACAACTACAACTACAGCAACTACAGCAACTACAACAGCGACATTGACATACCAGTGAATCGAAGCAAATAACACGCGATGCCATTTGCCAACTTGCATTCGACAGCATACACACTTGGTTGCTCGCACCTGACTGCTCGTATCGCTCGCTACTGAAGCGACCTCGTCTCAAGACACCAAGGCATGACGTTCACAAGCCAAGTCAAGCAGCAGCTCTTCGACGACAACGAGACGCCGATCCGTCTCACGCCGCTTCCAGCCGCAATATCACAATCTACACGCCGCGTCCGCATTCGCGACCGACGACGTCCTGGTGCCAAGCAGAGCGGCGAGCCGTGGACCAAAGACGAGCACGAGCGCTTCCTCGCTGGCTTGCAGGCGTCCCCGTCGGGACCGTGGAAAATGGTCGCGGCGTACGTCCAGACCCGCACGACGCGCCAGACCATGACGCACGCGCAAAAGTACCGCCAGAAGATCAAACGACGTCGGCTCTTGCTTGAAAGCGTCACAGCGGCGGCAACGTCAGACGCTCACAACACTTTGATCGACAGTGCGTCTGAGCGAGTCGACACCAGTCGCTCGAGCCGTACTGTCAGCACTGACGCGAACGAGTCGCTGCAAGCAGCAAGCGAACATAAGAGCGCTCAAGTCATCGATGACACTGTCGCGACGAGCTTCACTGAGCTCTTGAGTGACGCGAATGTCATCGTCGAATTTCCAGTCAGCTCAGCGCTTCCACGACCGCATCAAGGCGCGACCCACGACGACCTCGACGCGCTGCTGAGCGACATACAGACGCTTCTGATGTTTGGCGAGAGCGACAGCACTGAGCACGCAGGCTGATTCAGTGTTGCTATCGCTCGTATCATCGCGTCGATTCGCCTCTTAGGATCCAAATGCGCCGGACTGCACCACACACCACGCGCTGCTGCTGCACCAAGCGAGCCACTCACTATGCCAGCGACACGTCCCAATGCGCTCGCTGCTAAGGACTCTCTCTTTCCCTCTCTCTCTCTTTCGCTTTCTCTTTCTCGCACGTATGAGTCGGCGTTTGGTCCATTCAACAACCTCCGGGAGCCAAACGCGTAGATCTGAATCCGAATCGTACTTGCAGTAGCAGTGGTAGCAGTGTGGCAACAAGACGAGAAGCTGTGTGTCGTGTACGTGGCGAAGAGCACAAGTCCTAGTGCTTTGCAGCACGCGAGAAGAGCGCCGTTGATGGTAATCCAAGAAGGCGCCTTGACAGAGAGGAGAGAGAGATAGACAAAGAGGAGAGAGAGAGATAGACAAAAAGGAGAGAGAGAGACAAAGAGACAGAGAGATAGACATTGGCGATAGAGGAGAAAGACATCCGCAGTGGACACTGCATTCTGAATTACACTACGATCATACTCAATACGCTCCGAAGCAATGCGCTGCAATCCGGTGGACCCACGATCGCGAGATCCAGCACAACGTACGACGCATAATGCACGGCGTACGGTGCACCAGTCTACCGCTCGCCTCTTGCGAGCCAGTCAGCTCAACGCAATGCAGCGAGTCTAACGCAGACGGCGCTTGCAGTTGGTCTTCGGCGTGCTCGGCTTGGGCGTGCTCGTCGCGGCCGGCGCCGTGGTCGGCTTGGGCGGAGTAGACGTCTTGGACGGCGTTGGCGACACCGACGGAGTCTTGGACGCCGCTGGCGTCTTCGATGGTGCCGACGATGGTGCCGCCGGGGTCTTCGACGGCGTCGTGTCCGAGCCGCCACTGCCCGATCCCTTGAGCGGCACGCAGTTTCCGTAGACCTCAAAGTCCTCGACGTGCACACCGACGTACATCACCTGGAGACGCTTGGCGCTCGTGCACTTGGACTTTTCGACCTTGATCTTGCCCACCTTGTTTCCTTGGCAGTTCTCGTTCGCAAAGATCTTGGTGTCGTCGCACCACGCCTCGCACGGACCGGCGTGGCCCCACGGGAAGTCGATCTCGTCCGGCACGTCGTACTTGGGGCCCGTGAGCAGCGTCTTGCCGCACTGAACGTCGTACTTGGTCGTCGCGTACTTGTAGACAAGACCGCGGAGCGTCTTCTCCGGCGACGCCTCAATCGCCGCCGCGATCTTCTTCACGCCGAGGTGACCTGGAATGCCGTCCGTGCCCGGGAGCGTCTTGCTGTCCATGCGCGCGTACGGCGAGTTGCCGTCGTACTCGCCAGGCGGGAACAGCGGCTTGGGGGAGAGCATGACCGTGTGCGCGGCTGCGTGCTGCACGAACGTCGCGGCAACGGCGGCCGAGGCGAGGATGATAGACGACATGCTGACCATGGTGACTGGAGATGGAGTGCTGTCGCTGACTGCGCTGTTGCTAATGCTGGTGCTGCTGCTGGTGGTGGCGGCGGTGTTGCTGCTAGGAGGCAAATCGCAAAGTAAGCTCGGATAGCACTCGTGCGTCGGCTAGCATGGCAAGCCTGTGTACGCGCGCCCGCTCTCGGCGGCATGCGGAGCAAGTGCTAGCTCTCGCGCAGGAGTTGTGGTCGCCACGGTGCGACGAATGCTCTGACCAGCGGACGTCTGGCACAGCACATGTCATGGACGGTAAGAGGCGAGTTGGGATACCCCGCGCTGAGGCAGCAGCAGCAGCAGCAGTCTCCGACTTTCTACCCGTTTTTGAGTGGAGTTTTTAGTAGACGAGTGAGCGAAAGAAACTCAAGGCTTATGGAGCTGTTCATGAACGCGAGGTGTCTGAGACGTCCATAGCGTCCGGATCTGGTGCTACAAAGCTCAAGGCTCACAGCGTCCGTGCGCCAGCTCGGTGTGCGACCCATGTCAGTGCTACCTTATTATCATGTGGCGAGATGCGACTTGGCGAGACGCAGCGACGCAGCTCGCGAGGCGCAGGAGACATCGTCGGATGGCATTCAATGCGTCGTTGTGCATGCCTACCTCGCTTTCGTCGCTATGCGTCATTGTGCAAGTGTAAAAGCTCGCGCTCATGCATGTGCGCGGAGTTGTTTGTCGTCAATGCAGAGACCGCGCGCCGTTCGTCGATGCCGGCTGTTTCTCGAGTAAGGCAGACTCACAGACTCACAGACTCACTGCAAGTCTCAAAGTCTCGCTCGCTATGCAAAAGCTGAAATCCACGTTTTCGTCGACAACCAACAGTATTGGTGACTGCGAGAGCACACTCGCGTTTCGTGACATTTGAATAAAGTCAGACCGAAAGTCAGCTCGCCAGCTGATACGCCGACACTCACGCAGAACGCGAGGCAAAGCCACATGGCGGTCGCGCTTTTATCTTCTTCGTTCTTGTTGTTGTTGTTGTTGTAGTTGTTGGTGTGTGTGCGACCATTGCTTTCTCTTGCTTGTTTGCTTGCACGTGTCCCTAGCTTCTTGCTTCGTGCTTCTTACCTCTTACCTCTTACCTCTTGCCCCTTACTTCTTGCTTCTTGCCTCTTGCCTCTTGCCTCTTACGTCTTGCGTCTCGATCGATGCCGAAACTGAGATCAAGATCGGGATCGAGATCGACGACAACCTTTCGTTTTGCAAGCACTCGTCGAGCTCGACGTGTCGACAACCCAACCGCGCGGCGGTTGGTTGTGCTGTTCGCAAGACTTGTGCAATTGCTAGGCGAGCTAGGCGAGCGAGTGGTGGGTAGCGCGGCTGTTCCTGTGGAGGCGCGAGCTGTCGTTCAGAGGGCACAGCTGTCGTCGCGCTTGCGATACTGTCGATGTTGCTGTCGATGTTGCTGTCGACGACCTCGGATGCGTGCGCCAAGGCCAAGACGCCAAGACATCAGGACACCAAGGCCGAGAGTGAGAGCTGGCTGGCTGACTGGTCCTGCATCCGAGCTCCACAAGAGTTTGAAACACCAGCCCGTGCGTCGCAAACCGAACAAAGCAAAGCAAAGCTATTGCCGATGCAGGATGGTCTGTATTTGTACCAAGTGTGTGCACGCACATACCAGTATGTGTCCGCTGTGTGCTTTGCGCTGGCGTGCTCCTCCAAAACAATCGCGACCACACACTCACGCACTCACTCACACACAGCAGTTGCTTGTCACCGATATCGTGGTCATTCGTGCTCGGTCCAATACAGCCCAGCTCGATTCGATACAGTCCGGTCCAATGCAGTCCAGTCCTGTCGAGTCTCGCCCAAGATGTCAGTCAGGCCGTCGATGCCTCCGACTCTTACTCGCTCATGAGTCCTTGTATCTTCGTACGGCAAAGACGCCGCTGCGCTGCGCGTTCGTGAACAGCAACGGGTGTATTGATATCGATCAATGTGCGCGAACGAGGCAAAGATGCTCGCTAGTGTTGTGACCAAGATGTGAAGATGTGAAGATGTGAAGATGTGAAGATGTGAAGATGTGAAGATGTGAAGATGTGAAGATGTGAAGATGTGAAGATGTGAAGATGTGAAGATGTGAAGATGTGAAGATGTGAAGATGAGAAGATGTGAAGATGTGAAGATGTGAAGATGTGAAGATGAGAAGATGTGAAGTTGTGAAGATCCCGAAATGTAGAGATGTGAGTGCGCTGGAGGTACAAGCACATAAGTAGAGGGGAATCGGCACGAGTGCCGCTGTCTCGACCACAGCACCAGCACTCATGCAGCACACATATACACGTACGACACTCGCATCGTCTTCGCGCTGATGCACGCACGCACACAAATATATGGTCATCTCTCGATACGAAGCGAGGTGTCAGCGACCTTCCTCAATGCAAATTGAGGTGTCAAACGGCACTCAGCAACGCTCAGCGACGCTCAACAGCACTCAACGACGCTCATAGTCGGCCGTCTCTGCTTGCGTCGATGGGTTGCCCCAATCAAGCGATCAACCAACCAAGCGGTCGTACTATCAAGCGCAGCTCCTCGAGACTCGTGATGTACAAGAATGCAGCTCGTCCGCACAAGCGTGTCAAGCTCGACACGTCTGATACTCAAATGGCGATCTCGCAGTGTCACCGCATCGCTTTGATGCAGCGAGTGAGCGGCGTGCGTCTGATCGCCACGAGGAGCTCTCACTCGCTCATTTTCTCTCGCTCGCTCGTTCCTTACTCACTCATACCTTCTTATTCGCACAATCACACGACACACGGCACACGACACACGACACACTCACACGAGAAGGAGAGATGGCTGTCCTGCTTGAAACCAGCTCAGCCCGCCCGTTCGTTCGCTCAGTACTGGACTCGATTCTACTAGACTTGACTCGACCCGACTCGAGTCGTCTTCGGTTGACCAAATCCAGCAAAGCGAAAATGAGTCGAGTTTTGGCGACCATGGCTACACCTGTCGAATCTGTCGATACCACGAAGGGATGAGTATCTATTTGGACAGGTGTACCTATTGGTCACCATGTTGACTTTCGGACTTTTTGACTTTGACTTGGCTTTGACAAGACCGATGACGAGTCGGACGACGACGAGTCTGACAAGGCTACCTGGTCAGCAGTAGCAAACTCACAAGCAAGCAAACAAGCAAACAAGCAAGCAATTGACACAACAGAGCAAGCGTGTCGAAGGCTGTACACGCCGTACATAGGATGAAAGCCCGCAACTCGCTTTGGTGCTATTGCTATTGGATCGAGCCCAGGTTGCGGACCGAGACAGACAGACATACTTCAGCGAGCCTAGACCAAAGATCGAGGTGATGCAGATCAAAGAACAATGAACCACTGACAAAGAACGAAGGCCGAAATGTGCAGACAGAAGACCAAAGATCAAAGAACGACGACCAAACGTCGAAAGCCAATGATCCAGGTCGAGGTCGAGATCGAGGTCGAGGTGCGACTGAAAAGTAGCCATGGATTTGCTGCTCTTGAACGGAGCTGATTGTGCTGGTTCGTGACTGACGTTTGACAGTCGTAGGTCCGCTGTCTGCACGACATGGTAGTCTGAGTACTGGAGCCCAGGAGTCAATGAGCTAAGGAGGTAGAGAGTCAAGGAGTCAACGACTCAAGGAGCCAAGGAGCCATGGAGCCAAGGAGTCAGAGAGTCAAGGAGTCAACAAGCCAAGGAGTCAACAAGCCAAGGAGTCAAGGAGCCATGGATACTGCAACACACAGCGGCTACTAGCCCCATACTTTCACCACGATGATCAGCACCTCCACTAGCAACCACCGCCCGCAACTACAACTACAACTACAGCAACTACAGCAACTACAACAGCGACATTGACATACCAGTGAATCGAAGCAAATAACACGCGATGCCATTTGCCAACTTGCATTCGACAGCATACACACTTGGTTGCTCGCACCTGACTGCTCGTATCGCTCGCTACTGAAGCGACCTCGTCTCAAGACACCAAGGCATGACGTTCACAAGCCAAGTCAAGCAGCAGCTCTTCGACGACAACGAGACGCCGATCCGTCTCACGCCGCTTCCAGCCGCAATATCACAATCTACACGCCGCGTCCGCATTCGCGACCGACGACGTCCTGGTGCCAAGCAGAGCGGCGAGCCGTGGACCAAAGACGAGCACGAGCGCTTCCTCGCTGGCTTGCAGGCGTCCCCGTCGGGACCGTGGAAAATGGTCGCGGCGTACGTCCAGACCCGCACGACGCGCCAGACCATGACGCACGCGCAAAAGTACCGCCAGAAGATCAAACGACGTCGGCTCTTGCTTGAAAGCGTCACAGCGGCGGCAACGTCAGACGCTCACAACACTTTGATCGACAGTGCGTCTGAGCGAGTCGACACCAGTCGCTCGAGCCGTACTGTCAGCACTGACGCGAACGAGTCGCTGCAAGCAGCAAGCGAACATAAGAGCGCTCAAGTCATCGATGACACTGTCGCGACGAGCTTCACTGAGCTCTTGAGTGACGCGAATGTCATCGTCGAATTTCCAGTCAGCTCAGCGCTTCCACGACCGCATCAAGGCGCGACCCACGACGACCTCGACGCGCTGCTGAGCGACTGGGATACGATGCTACTTAGTGATACTGCGGCTGGATGTGGTTGCTTTAACGACGAGGTTAGCGATAGTCTCGTCTCGATGATCGAGCGACTCTCCTAAACATGTCATCAATGTGACGTTGTGTCTAAAGTGTCGGGCGAGAGCGTATTCGGAATCTGCTATCAAACGAACATCCACGGGGCAACAACAACGACAGTGCGCGCAAGTGTGTGTGCGTTGGCGCGACGCACTCCAACAAGTGCGCTCGTGCGTGAGCGGACGCGCACATGGCTGCACTTGCTCACTTGCCTGACTGATGAACGTGAAATGGATTTTCACACCACGATTCTGTCAACTCGCGTGGACCACACGAGAGTATCGCGTATTGCGAGTGCTGGAACGCGAGCTTGCAGCATTTAGTGTCATCTCTATGCTTGAAAGTATGCGTTCGTGCAGGCATTTGTGCGAATTGGCTCGCAATGACGCAGCCACTGTAACGCATGCTCGAGTGCAGGGCATCGTCGACAGCGAGCTCCGATGCTTTGCTGTATGCGCGAGTGAAGGGTCTGTCGGATTTTGCATCTCGAGTGTGGATATCACGAAACACACCCTCTCTGCATCGGTTGATCCGACCTTATCGCCCTCTCTACGATCGCGACTGACTGGAAACTGTATGCTGCATTGCACCAACGCAGGTTTCGAGTCGTCGCGTTGTATACTCGCCAGCCAGCCAATCACCGCGCGCACAGACGTATCTCGATGTTAGATCTCCCGTTGAAGCGGGGGGACCGGCTCGCATTTGTCCGTCAGCAGCTCACCAAGTATGATGATCAGCGGCTCGTCAGCACTACGCGGTCGCTTGCACTTTTCGAACTGCTTCTACTGGCTGCTGCTCCCTTCGCGCAGAAGGACCTGTGGCTCCAGCTGCTCTGCGGTGTGCCAGTGCAGTGGGTCGGCGCCGATCCTGCTCGTCTGCTCTCGATCGATCTGCTTCACCAGATTCTCCAGACGACAGTCGGACAGGGCATCCTCGGCCGATGCCTCGAGCTGAAGCCCGATGCTGGCGTTCTTGTCACCACGCTGCTCAGTCTCGTTACGAGCGCGCCGTCCGTCGAGGCTGTCAACCACCACATGCAGCTCGTGTCGACTGTTAGTGGGATCGAGCTGGTCACAGGGCCACTGGACTCTGTGGTTTTGGCGTCGAAGACGTCGTCGATGTCCAATTAAGGGCGGCTCGGCGTGGAATGACGTCAGCCTCATGATATCGAACGTGAACGGCGTGAAAGACACCAGCAGCGGCATCGTTGCCTCGCTCGTCGCGCCGAACGACCTCGTGTGCCTTCAGGAGACGCGCTTTCGAGGGAGTGGCCACAATTTCAAGTTCGTCTTCCACGTTGCAGCACACACTTCCCACAAGCTCTTCACATCCGACTTTCCGGCGTCGTCGCCGCCTCTACCCCGTCACGCGCGCGGCGGAGTTGCGACTCTGCTCTCTCCCCGTTTCCCAGGCGCTGATACTGCTCGGGTGCTCGACGCGCTGACAGTGCCCGGCCGCTATCTCGTCGTCGAAACGCGCTGCGGCGACACGACCATACTCATACACAACATCTACGCGCCGTGCACAGCGTCCGAGAAGGCAGCTTTCTTCGCGGTGCTCGAGCGCTGTCAGTACCCGGAGTCGGCTCAGCACATCGTCCTCGGCGATCTCAACATCGCAGTTCAGCCTGCTGTTGATGCGGCCTCCGACACGGCTCGCGATCCCTCGGCAAGGGCGTGCCTTCTGCGCTGGTGCGCACTGCTTGGCGTCTCAGACGCTTGGCGAGTCCACCACCCAAAGGACCGCGTCTTCTCCGGTCCGCCGCCGCGCTGGACACGACTCGACTACATCCTGCTCGACGACAGCCTGATGGCGGCGCACTACTCGACTACCGAGTACTTCGACCACCAGCATGCTCGCGACCACCTCGTGCACCGTGTGCGCCTTAACACGACCGCGACGGGACGTGGACCGAGCTTTTGGCGCTTAGACGCGTCGCTGGTGCAAAACCCTGACGTCGCCGAAGCGATCCGTGGAGAAGCAGCTACCCTGCTCGCGACCCTGCGATCGAGTTCAAACCCCGGTCTCGTGTGGGACTTGTGGAAGCGTTCGGCACGGACCGGCCTCCAACAGATCGAACGTCAGTGGCGAGGCGTGTACGCCCGCGAGCTGCGCCGAGCGCGTGATCTTGTCCTCGCGGCTGAGGGGCGCCATGTTTACGAACGCAGCCCGGAATCGCAGCGCGACCTGGAGGCAGCGCAGGCGGTGTTGGCGTTCCAACAGCGGCAGGTGAACGAGATCGCGCAAGACCGCGGCTTCGCTGCCCAACGCGGCGGACATGGAGACGTCGTCGCGTCGTTTCTTTCGCCCACCTCGACAGGACAGACGCGTGACGATCGGCTCTGCTTTGCTGGCCGACGGGTCTGAGACGACCGACCGCGCAGCCGTGGCGACTGTGTTCCGGAGCCACTGGGGCGGCATCTTCGGCGACGAGAGCTGCGGGCCACTGGAGGCGGGAACTGACGCGACCGCGCGCGCCGTGCTCCTCGGGAGTATCGACCGCAGTCTCTCTGCTGACGACGCATCTTGCGTTGAGGCCGACATCTGCGCACACGAGCTGGCGGCCACGATCCGGCACCTGAAGAGCTCGTCGTCCCCCGGGCCGGATGGTCTCTCGGCTGCTTCCTACAAGGCGGCTCCTGACACGTTTGGCGAGATCCTTGAGATCGTGTTCCGGTACCAGCTCGAGCGCGGCATTCTGCTGCCGTCCCAACGCAAGTCGGCGGTGACACTGCTGCACAAGGGCGGCTCCCGAGCCGAACCGGGAAACTACCGGCCAATATCGCTAATGCAGGTCGACACCAAGATCCTGACGAAGACTCTGACGCACAGGCTCCGGTCGGTGATGCCGCTGTTGGTGCACGCCGACCATAAGGGCTTCATGTCTGGGAGGTCACCGCATCACCACGTGCGGTTCTTGTGCGATCTACAACACCAGCTCACGGCGACGGAGAGGGACGGCATCGCGGTGCTCCTCGACTTCGCGAAGGCGTACGACCGCGTCAACTGGAGCTACATGCTCGACGTGCTGCGGCGCATGGGGTTCGGCTCGCGTTTCTGCGCGTGGGTGCAGACCCTCTACCGCGACACGCAAGCGCTGCTTGACGTGAACAACAAGCTGCTCACACCTGTGCGGCCGATGAGAGGAGTCAAACAGGGTGACCCGCTCTCGGTGTACCTGTTCCTGCTCTGCATCGAGCCGCTTGGCAACCTGCTGCGGGCGCGACCGGAGCTCGGCATCCAGGTGTCGGGCGGCGCACGCGCGTCAGGTCTGTTCTTCGCTGACGACTCGACTCTGCTGGCGCACTCTACAGCTGCGGCGGAGCAACAGCTCGGCCTCGTGAACCTGTACTGCGCGGGCTCTGGTGCGCTGCTGAATAGATCCAAGAGCAACGTGCTCACGCTGAACTGCAACGGTCCACCAGCGTCGCTCTCGGGGATGCGGAGCCTCGCGGCGCACGAACACGTCAAGTTCCTCGGGATCGCGTTCGGCCAGAAGGACACAACGGCGCACATGATCGCCAGAATCGACCGCTGTGTGCTCGATCGGCTGCGACTGTGGCGGTTCCGCGCGCGGACTGTCCGCGGTCGGCTGCTCGTCGCGCAGTCAGTGGTCTTCTCGGTGATCTGGTACTCCACACTGCACCTCGATGTGCCGGAGAAGATGGTGCACCGGTGGCAACGTCTGCTGGAGAACTTCGTGCTCTGCCGGCGGACTGATCCCGATGATCGACCGGTCCGGCTCATCTCTCGCGAATTTGGCTGCATGGCTCGCAGTCACGGTGACCTGGAGATCCCTCAGGTCGCTGCTTCCCTGCGACGCCAGCGTATCTCGCTCCTGCAGCAGTACGCAGTGGAGATGATGCGGCCGCACAAGCTCAAATGGACAACGCCAGCCGAAGTCATGCTCACCTACGCCCTGCCCACCAGCTTGATGAACCGGCCGCTTGACCTGCTCTCGATGTCGTACTACCGACACCGCGCGCGCGTCTCGATGGCGCGCTTGCCGAAATGGTGGAAGTCGACATGGCAGCTGTGGTCGGCGATCCAGTGGCCAGTGACACTTACCGATCTTCCCGGACCTGCGAAGGACGTGGGCTTGCTCTGTCAGCCTGTCTGGCTCCGGTCTTAGAGGTGGTGTCGTCGACGGGGCAAAGGCCGCGAGCACTTGGCCAGATCTCAGGCGCGCAGCGGTACTTCCGCGAGACGCTGGCGGCGCGCCACGGCATCCGGTGCCTTCTCGACTTCTACGACGGTGCGGACACGTTTCCTAGTCGTCACGAGTTCGTGGACCGGTTCGTCGTACTGCACAGCGCGGCGATGCCAAATCTGCGACAGCGCAGGTGGATCGGGTCGCTGTATGACGAGGTAGCGCAACTCGCATCGCGCGTCGGAGCTCCGTCCACCGCGCTTCCTGCAGCGCGCGGGATGCCTCAACAGTCTCCTCTCCCAGTGGCAGGAACCAAGTGCGGAGGTCGAGTGCGCCTCTTCCCCCGGTTACCCAGTTCTGCGCTCCGCTCGGTGCTGTGGTACCGAGTCGGCGCAAGCACCCGATCGCGGACCTCCTCGGCGGATCCGACCCGAGTGTCGAGCGCGAGTGGCTCGACTTCGACCAGGACAACCGTACCCGGCTGACGCCGGTCGTGCATGACCTCCAGTTTCGCCTAGCGTTCCGGATGCTGCCCGTTGGCGCCAAGTTCTCGTTCCTCTAGTCGACGACGCCCGGCATCCTCTGCTGCCCGTTTGACGGGTGCACAGCGGTTGAGACCGAGCGGCACCTGTTCCATGAGTGTGCACGAGCATCGGAGCTCTGGGCGATTGTCGGTCGCGACTGGGTGTCACTGCTCGGTCGTGCTCCAGCATGGTACCACATCGCGAATCCGTCGTCCGTGCCGGTATGCGGCTTGCGCGGCCTTGATCCCGACGCCGTGCGCAGCACCTGGTACATCTTCTGCGCCATCGTACTTCACCAACTCTGGACGCAGCGCAACGAGCTCGTCTTCAACGGCCGTCGCCCGCCTCCGCTTGCCCAGCACGTGATCAAGCTCTACTCCACTTTCACAGCACATCTTCGGCATGTGAGACGGCTCGGGACTCTCGACGCCGCTGCGCTCGAGCGCATCATCGACACTCTTCGTACCAGTGCGAACGGCGGGATCGTCTTAGGGCGCTTCCCTCGCCTACTCGCTACCGGCGACGTGACACGCCTGGTTCCTCTCGGAACCATTCGGGCCATGTTTGGGCACACAGGCTGACCACCAGTAGCTTTCACACTGTACATTAGCTAGCTAGAACCTTCAGCAGTTGAGAACTTGAGGCTAATCCGTCAATCGAGCCGCTTCAAAAGAAAGACGTATCTCGATGTCGTATCTCTCGAACAAGCGATCGGATATTGATGCTCCATTCGCTTGACGCTCGCTCGCTCACTCACTTGCACTCGCGCCGCTTGGCGCTTGCTTAGCGCTTGACGCTCACTCGTTTGCTCCGACCCGATCGGCTCCAAACGACATGGCGCCGTGACGATGCGGCCAGTGCTGCGGCAATGGATACTCATTCCTGATCACGAGACGCGGCGTCAGCTTGGATTCTGCACCATTCGCCGTGGTTTCTTCGAACATCGACACCGAGTGCCCTCGGCACTGAGCCGCTGACGAGCTACTCTTGCTGCTACATGTATTGCGACTGCTACTCCGCTGGGACGGCAACGTGCACGCTCTGAGCAACAACAATAACGCCAACGACGATAGCCACAACAGCATTTGGCGATGCGCATCGCGACCTAACGCGAGCCTCACTCACTCACTCTTGCGCGTCGCTCTTCACTCACACACGCTCGTGCTCGCACTCGTGAGCAAAAGACGCAGTGGCATGCGTTGCAGTCCGCTCGCTTGGTGCAAAGGTGCGTATTGAGCAGACACGATTGAGTGACACGACCACATGCGTGCATGAACCTTCGGCACACCCACGCCTCAACGCTCGCTCCCCACACTAGTGTCACACGTGTGGCGCTCAGAGCAACAAGTACGTCAAAGGCACGCGTGTCCTGCACGCATGACGCGTTCACCTCTTCATCGAGTGTGTGTGTGTGTGGCAATGGAGCCAAGTCCTTGGATCTGATGGAGCGAACCTGAAATGGACCAGACAAGTCACGCGCGGCAGCGTGGGCTGGAGACTGAGGTCCGACGCATGCGTGGAGATGCGAAAGAGAGTGTGTCCATGATGACGAAGATGGATAGATGCACTACGAGATCGCACCACGCAAGTCAGATCTGTGTCAGTGATCCACGCTCAAGCGCAGGCACACCACGAGTGACTGCCATCTTAGTCGTCGCCGTCACGCTGACGTCACGCACTCTTCACGCGTCGAATGTGCGTTGATAGTGCACCGACAGTCGACTGACAGTGACCGAGTGACTGACCGAGTACGTGGCTTGATCAGGACGCCAGACTCTCTCGATGCATGTGGCTTCAGCGAGCGCCTCTCCCGCGCTTATGCACGTCAAGACGACCCTTGCAAGCGCACAAGCAAACAAGCCAACGCAAAGCGAAGCAAGGCGGTCGTGACTGTGTGTACTCGAGGCATCCGCAGCGCTTGTGAACGCACATTGGCACGGTGGTGTGGCCAAGAAGAATGGACGGATTTCATTTGGATCCAGCGCTTGCTTCGCGTCCGAGGCGACACACTAGTTGCACGAGTCCTAGTCGCAGCTCGCTTCTTTCTCGCAATCGATCGTCTCGCTCTCACTATCTCTCTCTCTCTCTCTTTCGGACTCGCTGATCAGACCAGCGTGCCAGGCGCGACTGCTGCAGCAGGCTGCGGCGAGAGCGAGTCGTCTGCGCACACAAACTGCGAGAGCGCGCGAGAGAGCAGCGCCACTGCCGGCAGGAGCAAGAGACCAACGAGCGTCGTCCCGATCGCTGAAAACGCGTACGCCGCGGGGTGGTCGTCGAACGTGAAGCCGTACAGCTCGTAGTCCGAGTACACTGGCAGGACGATCGCGCACACTGGTCCGACGACAGTGACGCCGACTACGATGACGCTCAGGATCCCGACGACAAACTTGAGCGTCGCAAAGTACACCATCGCACCAATGTTCCGCGGCGACACGACGACGAAGCGCACGAGCATATCCTTGGTGATAGTGGTGCTGCTGTTGTTGTTGCTGGTGGTGTTGCTGCTGCTGCTGTTCGCGTAGTGATCGTTGCTGCCGCATCGGCGAGTGCTGTTGCCCATGCGCGGGTGCACGCGGAGCTTGACACTGTCGTCGCTCGCCACGAGGTTCGCGAGCGCCACGTCGACGGCCGCGAGCCACTCGGCTGCCAGCGCTGCCATGCGGAACACGACGACGCCGATGCAGCAGAGCGGGAGCAATCCGACGCTCAGCGGAAGCAGCGTGACCACGACTGCAAACCCCGTGACGCCGAGTGCAAAGTTGCACAGGTGGAAGAGCAGCAGCGTCGGGAGCCAGGTCAGGCACGCCTGTGTCTTGGATCGGCACGAAGATTGCACGCTCATCGTAGCAGCAGCAGCAGGTGCAGATCCAGCAGCACCTGGTGCAGCGCCAGACACAGGTGCGTGCTGGCTGAAGACCGAGCTCTCGACGGCGACAGCGAACGGCACGGACGCGGCGTGCTTCGTGGGCATCGCGTGGTCGTGTCCGCTCATGGTCGGAGCGGTCGGTGTCGCTGCGTGCTTTGTGTACGCACAGCTGGCGTCCCAAGCAGTCGTGCGCTCTTCTTCATCGTCGTTGTTGTTGTTGTTGTGGTGGTGGTATTGCTTGGATGAATTCATGGCTGTGGACGTGTCTGTGTCGATGGTCGTCGTCGCAAGAGCTCTTGCAGTGTCCAGAGAGATCTTGTGCGCTTGTGCAGAAGCGCGTGTGTTTGGAAATGAGGCGATGGGTAGGTGGTAGTGCTGGTGCTGGTGGTGCTGCTGCTGTCCGTGCTGCTGCACTCGCGTGTGAAGTGTGGACGAGTAGCGACGATGCGCTGTCGCTGGCAGTGGCCAGCGCTCACTTGTCCACTTGCTCACTTGCTCGCGTGTGTCATTCGGTCGGTCGTTGGACTCGTTGCTTGTTGGTAGCTGGTCTCGTGCGTCTGTTTGTCTGTCTGGCTGTCATTGCCAATGATAAGTCACCTCCTCTTGCGTGTTCGCGCTTGTTTGTTTGTTCTCTCGTGTGATTACTCTTGGCCACTTGGTCAGTTGCTCACTTGCTCACTCGCTGGTTGTGCCGCGACGCGCTCCAGTGTTGGACTCATCGGCATCGTTGCTGCGGTTGTTGCCCTTGCTCTTGCTTACACAGACACTTGCGGTGCGATTCTAGGTCCCGTTCACGCGATTCTCACTTCGAGTGCAAGACTGCGCGGCGGCAGGCGAGCAAGTGAGCAAGTAGCGAACGAGTGCTGCTGTGATGCACACACAGGCGCTTCGTGTCTCCAAGAAGCATTGCTGCTGGTGGTCGTGACAATGCAGATAGCACGATGCTGCGCTGTGCGACAGACACTCGTGCTCGTCAGTCCAACGCGTATGTACACTTCCGCATCCGCACAAAACACTCTCTCACACACACTCTCTCTCACTCGCACTCATGGATTCGAACGCACAGCCGAGCGCCATGCACGTACATGCGCTGCTACTGCTGCTGCGTGTACGAGGTGCTCATGACAACGCGCTTGGTCTCGATCATATTTGCGCTCGTCCGCACAACCCGCTTTGCTCGCTCGCATCCTAATCCTCGTCTTCGTGTCTAGTGAAGCAGCACGTATCGATCGATCTATCTACAGCTGCACTCGGTTCGAGCTGCTGCTCGGAGCATATCTTGACATTCGCATGCATTTGTCGACGTTTGCGTCTCGTGCCGACAAGAGAGAAAGAGAGAGAACGACACTTGCTTGCTTGCTTGCATGAGGCATGAGGATCAAGTCGAGCCGAGCGGTGTGGACGATCGATCGAGCGAGCACTCACCTCACTTCTTCATCCACAACGAGCAGCAGCAGCAGTCTCAAATGATTGAGCTAGCTGCCTAAAACAACGCAGGATGTGGGGTATCCTATTGTAGTCATCGCTTCTCCAACGATTTCGACTGCTTTCCACATTGACGACTCACTCTTTCGGCAATCCGCGTCCTTCCGACAATTCGACAACTGTCACAATCTCGCGCAAAATGCAGGTGCGAGCTGCTGCTGAGCGGTCGCACTTGCGCTCGTGAGCTACGAGTCTCAAGCAAGACTCGAGCTGCATGTGTGTGCGTGTGCGCAGACGGCTGTGCGTGTGTATAATTCAGGTCACGCCACATCCTCGTCCTCGTATTGCTGCGAGAAGACTCGACGCACACCTGCACCTGCCAGCGATCGTCGCGGATGACCTCAGACCAGACGCTTGCTCGTCACGTGTCAGTGCGTCTGGTCATCGAATGGAGCACATGCTCAAGTGCCCACGCACGAACGAGAGCACGAGCGAGTGTGAGCAGCAGCACGTACGTACGCATGGTGCTGTAAGAGTATGTGCGCAAGTGTGTGTGCGAGAGCACGGCGCTGGAAGTGTATGCGAGTGAGTGAGTGAGTGAGTGCTACTTGGTCATGGCGGCTCGGTGATGTGTGACTGACGAACGGACTGTCTACATAACTGACATGCGTGTGCATGTGTGGCGCCACTCACTCGATAGGCGATGAGTGGATCGACTGACCGACCGATCGATCGATCCGTCGGCGCGTGCTACAACTGGTTCGGGTCCACAAAGACCTCGCACAGTCGGTCACTGAGGTGCACGATGTCGTCGTCGCCGCCACTGTCGTGGCCATCACCATCGTCGCCGTTCCCGCCACTGTTGTCGCCACTGCCGTCGTCCAAGATCGTCGAGTAGTTGCTCAGGAGTGCGGCAATGGCTTCGTGCGACGCAGTGCGGCGGAGCTGTGGGAGCGACGCAGGTGCACATGCAGCAGCGCCTGTTGTCGCACCACCGTCGGTGCGGCGCTGTATGTCTGGTCGTTGCTGCTGTCGCTGTTGTCGCTGTCGCTGCTGTTCATGTTGTTGCAAAGACGCCGGCACTGCGGCTTCAGACGCTCTCGGCGCCACTGACGAGACGCTTGCGTACGCTTGGTCTCGGAGCGCAGGTATCGACGGGTCTCGACGCGGCTGCAGCGACTGTAGATCGGCAGGTGCGGAGCTGCCGCGCTGGATGCTCGTGTGCAGCGAAGGCAGCCGATACGGCGTTGGTGTTGGCATTGCTCGCGGCAACCACGGCGTCTGTGTCAGCGCTGGCACTGGCACTGGTGTTGGCATTGACGCTGGCACTGTTGCTAGCACCGGCACCGGCGCTGGCATCGGCACTGGCGCTGGCGCTAACAATGACGCTAGCACTGACGCTAGCACTGACGCTAGCACTGACGCTGGCGTTGGCAGCGGCACCGATTGCTGGTGCAGTGCGGCGTCTGCACTGACTGTGGTGTCAGGTGCGACGCCTGCGCTGGCGGTCGTCGCCGCAGTCGAAAGGACGTCGACTTGGCTGTGCGCGGCGGCACGAATAGTGTTGGAGTCGCTGCTCGGTCGCGTCACAGCAGCGTCTGCTGATGTCGGCGCTGCGGCAGCACCCGTCGCTCCTACTGCGTGTGCCATGAGCTGGCGCCGCTTGATCTTCTGGCGGTACTTTTGCGCGTGCGTCATGGTCTGGCGCGTCGTGCGGGTCTGGACGTACGCTGCGACCATTTTCCACGGTCCCGACGGGAACGCCTGTAAGCCAGCGAGGAAGCGCTCGTGCTCGTCTTTGGTCCACGGCTCGCCGCTCTGCTTGGCACCAGGACGTCGTCGGTCGCGAATGCGGACGCGGCGTGTAGATTGTGATATTGCGGCTGGAAGCGGCGTGAGACGGATCGGCGTCTCGTTGTCGTCGAAGAGCTGCTGCTTAACTTGCTCTGTGATCGCCATGTTTGAGAGCGACCGAGCAACTAAGCGACGTGTGCAAGAGCGAGCGAAGATGTGCCGCGTGGACTACGGAGTGAGGAGTGTGTAGCGCCTCGAACAGCCTGTGTGGCTCGAAGGCTGCAGCTTGTAGCTTGCGCTGACCGTCGTCACGTGTTACTGACTGACTGTCAGTGGACGGTGTGCCGCGTCGGTGTGGTGCTGACAAGCGAGGGAGTGTGGAAATGAGTGCCGAGAGAAGTGCGCTCGCGTTCAAAGGGACAAGCAGCAGTGCAGTCACACAGGCTCAGATACGCACGCGATCCAGTCGCGCGAGGGAGTGAGGGAGTGCGTGATGGCGATGACAGGAAGCGCGATAGGGGTAATGCCGCCGTGAAGCGCAGAAGCTCCATCGACTGCACACACACTGCAGACTGCACACCGAGCGGCAAGACAAGTCGAGGCGACACGCATGGGTCGATCGTCGCCGTCATTCATGCGCTCGTGTGGTGTACAGTGCAAGTGGTGCGATAGCGATGATCTTCAAAGCAGTAAGCAGCTGTTCGTGTGTCGCCGCTCACTCGTGCCAGGACATTCAGGTGGTGTCTGGGCGTCCAAGCGCACCTGACAGTCGAGACAGTGTGATCCAAACGCAGAGCGCAAACAGGGAGAGCAGCGTTCAGTGCGAAGAGTCTGGTGAGCCAACGAGGCTCGCACGGCCAACAAGAAGCCAAAGTCGAATCGTATTCGCGTAGCTCTATTCGACTGTGAAACAAGGCCGATCGCATCGGTCGCCTCAAAGACTGAGCTGTCGTGCGGTCTGCGTGCTTGCTTACGCTATGCAGCCGTCATGGTGCTTTAGGCGCCGAGTGCGTTGTGGACAATCGATCGATCCGTCGATAGACAACTCGCTCGTTTTGCTAGCTGAGGAGCCACCGTTGGTTGGATAAGAGACAGAGAGACTGAGTAGCCGCCGTGTGTGCATCGAAATAGTAGCCATAGCTACACACAGCATACTACGCACATGCGCACAACTCACAGCACACACGCGCGCGATCTGGGCCACGAGATTGAGAGGCAATAGTGCGGACGATGACTTGTGCGCCACGCAGACTTCACCCACTTGCGCACCAGTTTGGTGTTGTCTCTTGCCTCGAGAGCCTCGAGCGCCACGAGCGCACTCGATCCCGAGCTCGCTTGCACATCAGGTGTGCAGACGCTCAAGTGGCTACATTTGCGGCAGTTTGTGGTGTCACGGCGGATTGATAGTCGAGGGATCTCGAAGATCGTCGCGAGCATGCGAAGCGCGTAGTTGTGCTGCTGATTGAGGACGCGTGAGTCTGGTTGAGGTGATTGAGACAATGAAGTCGTCTTGTGCTCTCTGAAGTGTGACATCGTACTTTGCAGAATATGGCTACACCTCTTTATTGTAATGAGTCAGATCGTATTACGTTGCAAAAGAGCAGCCATTGCCCGCCCCTTTGTCTGAACTCTTTGACACCTTACTTTGAAAGTAAGTTTGAACTCTTTGACACCAGCGAGCTCGAGCCACAAGGAGCGGCTACAGATGCGATCAGCCATTCCGTCGCACACACGGGTCTATTTGCTCGCTCTCGCATGCAAGGGACTAGAAGATTGTTCTGAGTGTTCATGAGGTCTCTGGTGAGAACTCGTGCTATGCAAACTTGATCCAACTCACGATGCGACCTGGTGACAAGATGTGAGCGCGCATTCGACTATGAACACACACCATCCAAACGGCGACACCACCACTACATAATCGCTGTCGTCAATGACTCACAAACACGCGAGCAGATCAACAAGCACGAACATAACAAACACAATGTCGAAGTCGTCACGGCTGATCACTAATTTGCAGCAAGTACATGCGACTCACGCGTCCTCAATCAGCAGCACAACTACGCGCTTCGCATGCTCGCGACGATCTTCGAGATCCCTCGACTATCAATCCGCCGTGACACCACAAACTGCCGCAAATGTAGCCACTTGAGCGTCTGCACACCTGATGTGCAAGCGAGCTCGGGATCGAGTGCGCTCGTGGCGCTCGAGGCTCTCGAGGCAAGAGACAACACCAAACTGGTGCGCAAGTGGGTGAAGTCTGCGTGGCGCACAAGTCATCGTCCGCACTATTGCCTCTCAATCTCGTGGCCCAGATCGCGCGCGTGTGTGCTGTGAGTTGTGCGCATGTGCGTAGTATGCTGTGTGTAGCTATGGCTACTATTTCGATGCACACACGGCGGCTACTCAGTCTCTCTGTCTCTTATCCAACCAACGGTGGCTCCTCAGCTAGCAAAACGAGCGAGTTGTCTATCGACGGATCGATCGATTGTCCACAACGCACTCGGCGCCTAAAGCACCATGACGGCTGCATAGCGTAAGCAAGCACGCAGACCGCACGACAGCTCAGTCTTTGAGGCGACCGATGCGATCGGCCTTGTTTCACAGTCGAATAGAGCTACGCGAATACGATTCGACTTTGGCTTCTTGTTGGCCGTGCGAGCCTCGTTGGCTCACCAGACTCTTCGCACTGAACGCTGCTCTCCCTGTTTGCGCTCTGCGTTTGGATCACACTGTCTCGACTGTCAGGTGCGCTTGGACGCCCAGACACCACCTGAATGTCCTGGCACGAGTGAGCGGCGACACACGAACAGCTGCTTACTGCTTTGAAGATCATCGCTATCGCACCACTTGCACTGTACACCACACGAGCGCATGAATGACGGCGACGATCGACCCATGCGTGTCGCCTCGACTTGTCTTGCCGCTCGGTGTGCAGTCTGCAGTGTGTGTGCAGTCGATGGAGCTTCTGCGCTTCACGGCGGCATTACCCCTATCGCGCTTCCTGTCATCGCCATCACGCACTCCCTCACTCCCTCGCGCGACTGGATCGCGTGCGTATCTGAGCCTGTGTGACTGCACTGCTGCTTGTCCCTTTGAACGCGAGCGCACTTCTCTCGGCACTCATTTCCACACTCCCTCGCTTGTCAGCACCACACCGACGCGGCACACCGTCCACTGACAGTCAGTCAGTAACACGTGACGACGGTCAGCGCAAGCTACAAGCTGCAGCCTTCGAGCCACACAGGCTGTTCGAGGCGCTACACACTCCTCACTCCGTAGTCCACGCGGCACATCTTCGTTCGCTCTTGCACACGTCGCTTAGTTGCTCGGTCGCTCTCAAACATGGCGATCACAGAGCAAGTTAAGCAGCAGCTCTTCGACGACAACGAGACGCCGATCCGTCTCACGCCGCTTCCAGCCGCAATATCACAATCTACACGCCGCGTCCGCATTCGCGACCGACGACGTCCTGGTGCCAAGCAGAGCGGCGAGCCGTGGACCAAAGACGAGCACGAGCGCTTCCTCGCTGGCTTACAGGCGTTCCCGTCGGGACCGTGGAAAATGGTCGCAGCGTACGTCCAGACCCGCACGACGCGCCAGACCATGACGCACGCGCAAAAGTACCGCCAGAAGATCAAGCGGCGCCAGCTCATGGCACACGCAGTAGGAGCGACGGGTGCTGCCGCAGCGCCGACATCAGCAGACGCTGCTGTGACGCGACCGAGCAGCGACTCCAACACTATTCGTGCCGCCGCGCACAGCCAAGTCGACGTCCTTTCGACTGCGGCGACGACCGCCAGCGCAGGCGTCGCACCTGACACCACAGTCAGTGCAGACGCCGCACTGCACCAGCAATCGGTGCCGCTGCCAACGCCAGCGTCAGTGCTAGCGTCAGTGCTAGCGTCAGTGCTAGCGTCATTGTTAGCGCCAGCGCCAGTGCCGATGCCAGCGCCGGTGCCGGTGCTAGCAACAGTGCCAGCGTCAATGCCAACACCAGTGCCAGTGCCAGCGCTGACACAGACGCCGTGGTTGCCGCGAGCAATGCCAACACCAACGCCGTATCGGCTGCCTTCGCTGCACACGAGCATCCAGCGCGGCAGCTCCGCACCTGCCGATCTACAGTCGCTGCAGCCGCGTCGAGACCCGTCGATACCTGCGCTCCGAGACCAAGCGTACGCAAGCGTCTCGTCAGTGGCGCCGAGAGCGTCTGAAGCCGCAGTGCCGGCGTCTTTGCAACAACATGAACAGCAGCGACAGCGACAACAGCGACAGCAGCAACGACCAGACATACAGCGCCGCACCGACGGTGGTGCGACAACAGGCGCTGCTGCATGTGCACCTGCGTCGCTCCCACAGCTCCGCCGCACTGCGTCGCACGAAGCCATTGCCGCACTCCTGAGCAACTACTCGACGATCTTGGACGACGGCAGTGGCGACAACAGTGGCGGGAACGGCGACGATGGTGATGGCCACGACAGTGGCGGCGACGACGACATCGTGCACCTCAGTGACCGACTGTGCGAGGTCTTTGTGGACCCGAACCAGTTGTAGCACGCGCCGACGGATCGATCGATCGGTCGGTCAGTCGATCCACTCATCGCCTATCGAGTGAGTGGCGCCACACATGCACACGCATGTCAGTTATGTAGACAGTCCGTTCGTCAGTCACACATCACCGAGCCGCCATGACCAAGTAGCACTCACTCACTCACTCACTCGCATACACTTCCAGCGCCGTGCTCTCGCACACACACTTGCGCACATACTCTTACAGCACCATGCGTACGTACGTGCTGCTGCTCACACTCGCTCGTGCTCTCGTTCGTGCGTGGGCACTTGAGCATGTGCTCCATTCGATGACCAGACGCACTGACACGTGACGAGCAAGCGTCTGGTCTGAGGTCATCCGCGACGATCGCTGGCAGGTGCAGGTGTGCGTCGAGTCTTCTCGCAGCAATACGAGGACGAGGATGTGGCGTGACCTGAATTATACACACGCACAGCCGTCTGCGCACACGCACACACATGCAGCTCGAGTCTTGCTTGAGACTCGTAGCTCACGAGCGCAAGTGCGACCGCTCAGCAGCAGCTCGCACCTGCATTTTGCGCGAGATTGTGACAGTTGTCGAATTGTCGGAAGGACGCGGATTGCCGAAAGAGTGAGTCGTCAATGTGGAAAGCAGTCGAAATCGTTGGAGAAGCGATGACTACAATAGGATACCCCACATCCTGCGTTGTTTTAGGCAGCTAGCTCAATCATTTGAGACTGCTGCTGCTGCTCGTTGTGGATGAAGAAGTGAGGTGAGTGCTCGCTCGATCGATCGTCCACACCGCTCGGCTCGACTTGATCCTCATGCCTCATGCAAGCAAGCAAGCAAGTGTCGTTCTCTCTCTTTCTCTCTTGTCGGCACGAGACGCAAACGTCGACAAATGCATGCGAATGTCAAGATATGCTCCGAGCAGCAGCTCGAACCGAGTGCAGCTGTAGATAGATCGATCGATACGTGCTGCTTCACTAGACACGAAGACGAGGATTAGGATGCGAGCGAGCAAAGCGGGTTGTGCGGACGAGCGCAAATATGATCGAGACCAAGCGCGTTGTCATGAGCACCTCGTACACGCAGTAGCAGTAGCAGCGCATGTACGTGCATGGCGCTCGGCTGTGCGTTCGAATCCATGAGTGCGAGTGAGAGAGAGTGTGTGTGAGAGAGTGTTTTGTGCGGATGCGGAAGTGTACATACGCGTTGGACTGACGAGCACGAGTGTCTGTCGCACAGCGCAGCATCGTGCTATCTGCATTGTCACGACCACCAGCAGCAATGCTTCTTGGAGACACGAAGCGCCTGTGTGTGCATCACAGCAGCACTCGTTCGCTACTTGCTCACTTGCTCGCCTGCCGCCGCGCAGTCTTGCACTCGAAGTGAGAATCGCGTGAACGGGACCTAGAATCGCACCGCAAGTGTCTGTGTAAGCAAGAGCAAGGGCAACAACCGCAGCAACGATGCCGATGAGTCCAACACTGGAGCGCGTCGCGGCACAACCAGCGAGTGAGCAAGTGAGCAACTGACCAAGTGGCCAAGAGTAATCACACGAGAGAACAAACAAACAAGCGCGAACACGCAAGAGGAGGTGACTTATCATTGGCAATGACAGCCAGACAGACAAACAGACGCACGAGACCAGCTACCAACAAGCAACGAGTCCAACGACCGACCGAATGACACACGCGAGCAAGTGAGCAAGTGGACAAGTGAGCGCTGGCCACTGCCAGCGACAGCGCATCGTCGCTACTCGTCCACACTTCACACGCGAGTGCAGCAGCACGGACAGCAGCAGCACCACCAGCACCAGCACTACCACCTACCCATCGCCTCATTTCCAAACACACGCGCTTCTGCACAAGCGCACAAGATCTCTCTGGACACTGCAAGAGCTCTTGCGACGACGACCATCGACACAGACACGTCCACAGCCATGAATTCATCCAAGCAATACCACCACCACAACAACAACAACAACGACGATGAAGAAGAGCGCACGACTGCTTGGGACGCCAGCTGTGCGTACACAAAGCACGCAGCGACACCGACCGCTCCGACCATGAGCGGACACGACCACGCGATGCCCACGAAGCACGCCGCGTCCGTGCCGTTCGCTGTCGCCGTCGAGAGCTCGGTCTTCAGCCAGCACGCACCTGTGTCTGGCGCTGCACCAGGTGCTGCTGGATCTGCACCTGCTGCTGCTGCTACGATGAGCGTGCAATCTTCGTGCCGATCCAAGACACAGGCGTGCCTGACCTGGCTCCCGACGCTGCTGCTCTTCCACCTGTGCAACTTTGCACTCGGCGTCACGGGGTTTGCAGTCGTGGTCACGCTGCTTCCGCTGAGCGTCGGATTGCTCCCGCTCTGCTGCATCGGCGTCGTCGTGTTCCGCATGGCAGCGCTGGCAGCCGAGTGGCTCGCGGCCGTCGACGTGGCGCTCGCGAACCTCGTGGCGAGCGACGACAGTGTCAAGCTCCGCGTGCACCCGCGCATGGGCAACAGCACTCGCCGATGCGGCAGCAACGATCACTACGCGAACAGCAGCAGCAGCAACACCACCAGCAACAACAACAGCAGCACCACTATCACCAAGGATATGCTCGTGCGCTTCGTCGTCGTGTCGCCGCGGAACATTGGTGCGATGGTGTACTTTGCGACGCTCAAGTTTGTCGTCGGGATCCTGAGCGTCATCGTAGTCGGCGTCACTGTCGTCGGACCAGTGTGCGCGATCGTCCTGCCAGTGTACTCGGACTACGAGCTGTACGGCTTCACGTTCGACGACCACCCCGCGGCGTACGCGTTTTCAGCGATCGGGACGACGCTCGTTGGTCTCTTGCTCCTGCCGGCAGTGGCGCTGCTCTCTCGCGCGCTCTCGCAGTTTGTGTGCGCAGACGACTCGCTCTCGCCGCAGCCTGCTGCAGCAGTCGCGCCTGGCACGCTGGTCTGATCAGCGAGTCCGAAAGAGAGAGAGAGAGAGATAGTGAGAGCGAGACGATCGATTGCGAGAAAGAAGCGAGCTGCGACTAGGACTCGTGCAACTAGTGTGTCGCCTCGGACGCGAAGCAAGCGCTGGATCCAAATGAAATCCGTCCATTCTTCTTGGCCACACCACCGTGCCAATGTGCGTTCACAAGCGCTGCGGATGCCTCGAGTACACACAGTCACGACCGCCTTGCTTCGCTTTGCGTTGGCTTGTTTGCTTGTGCGCTTGCAAGGGTCGTCTTGACGTGCATAAGCGCGGGAGAGGCGCTCGCTGAAGCCACATGCATCGAGAGAGTCTGGCGTCCTGATCAAGCCACGTACTCGGTCAGTCACTCGGTCACTGTCAGTCGACTGTCGGTGCACTATCAACGCACATTCGACGCGTGAAGAGTGCGTGACGTCAGCGTGACGGCGACGACTAAGATGGCAGTCACTCGTGGTGTGCCTGCGCTTGAGCGTGGATCACTGACACAGATCTGACTTGCGTGGTGCGATCTCGTAGTGCATCTATCCATCTTCGTCATCATGGACACACTCTCTTTCGCATCTCCACGCATGCGTCGGACCTCAGTCTCCAGCCCACGCTGCCGCGCGTGACTTTGTTGAGATGTGGACCACACGCATACCTTGTCAGCGTGATAAACATCACCTTTTCAAAGTGATGTAGTGTAACTACACAAATATGATGTGTACGACATCAACTTGTGTACATTGTGTAAATGGTGTAAGCCACACACACTACAGACACATATGGAGAAAAGTATCTTATACGAACTTCAAGTAAATATCCTGACGTCCACACACGTCCACAACATGCCACGCGCTTGCAGACAGAGCGGCGCGCTCGCACCAACATGACAATCAATACACACTTTTGGTTTTACCATCCTTCAAACTCATAGGTTATGAGCCCAACGCAAGCCCCCCGCCACCCAGAGGAATACCCTCGCCTCACCAGCTCGAACTTCGAGATCTGGAAGCTCCGCGTTACTAGTGCGCTGGAGGGAGAAGGCCTACTCGGCTTCATCCAAGGGGAAGACTACCAAGGCGATTCGGACTCGGACAGCGAGCTGATCGACCAAGCCAACAACAGCTTCGAGCAACTCGACCTCGCCAGCAATGCTGCGTCGTCATCGCCGAGCGATGATTCCGCCTCGTCGGAGACCGTCGACCCTAATGGCAACGACACGGAGATGCAAGAAGCAGAGCTCCCGGCCGTGCGATCGTTCTCCGAGACCAAGAAGGAGGAACATCGGCTCGTTGCGAAGGCCAAGGCAAGACGCCAGAAGAAGCTGCGTGCGAAGGAAGCGCGTGCAAAAGCGTACCTCGTGAAGACACTCGACGACACGCACATTCGTCTAGTCCAAGGCAAGACGACCGCGTACGAGATCTTCAGCACGATCTGTACTCGCTACGAGAACGCAAGCGTTCACGGCGATCCGTACTGGATTCAGGACTACCTGATGAAGGTCCGTTACCTCGAAGGCATGGACGTCACGACGTTCTTCTACGACCTCGAGAAGGCCATGAAGGCAGCAAGCGAGTCGACTGAGAGCGCCATGAGCGACCAACAGCGATCGATCTACCTCTACCACGCGCTCCCCTTTGAGTGGCAGAGCCTGCTCGCATCGTGGAAGGGCAACCGCAAGTTCATCCCGTACAACGAGCTCAAGCAGCACGTCGAGCAGAAGGTCCGCGATGAAGTTGCTCGGAGCATTTATACGCTCAAGCAAGGGACTCCCGAGAGTCGCGAGACTCGAGCGGAGACTGCGCTCAAGGCTACTGTCGCCACGCCCCCGGCCAAGACTGACGTCGCGATGGCCAGCACGACTACGATGCAGTGCACGTACTGCAACCGTACCAACCACGACGTTCGCAACTGCTTCGTGCTCCAGAAGCACATGCTCAACGGACAAGTGAAGGAAGGCACCGTGCTCCCGGCCAACTACAAGTTGCCTGCGCCGAAGAAGTTCGACCGACCGAACAACAACAGCGGACACCGCAACCATCCGTACCAACGCAACAACAGCAACGGTAACAACGGCAACGGTGGCAGACAGCGCAATTACACCAACAACGGCGACAACCGCCAGAACCAAGCCAACGTGGCGTACCAGCAGCGCATTGACGATGGCGGGTACTTCCAAGAGCGCAACAGCAACTTCGCCACGATCGCAATCACCTCGAGCGCCAACATCGCCCTCACCGCTACTGCGCCTAACCCAGACACTGTGTGGACTGTGGACTCTGGCTGCACACGCCATGTGACCGTCGTTCGCGACTGGTTCACCAACACCAAGCCGTACGATGGCAGCCTCACTGTGGGTGGCAAGCACCAGATCCCCATTGAAGGCATCGGCTCGATCAAGATCGATGTGAAGGACTCGAAAGGAGTCGGCCGCACAGTCATCCTCGACGAAGTGCTCTATGCGCCACAGCTGAAGTTCAACCTCTTCTCGGTCTACAAGGCCGCCAAGGGCGACTTCAAGGTCACGTTTGAGAACGCCAAGAAGTGCTTGCTCTACTACGCCAAGCGCTACAAGTTCGTCGCGAAGATCGCCGACCACGCTGATCTCTACCAGTTCAGCGCTGAGCCAAGTGCTCATGAGCAAGCCCTCGTCGCCACAGGTACGAACGATGCTGCTTTGCTCTGGCACAAACGCATGGGTCACCCTAACTTTAAGGTGCTGCAGGACATGACTAAGACGCAAGTCGCGCACAACTTCGACCTCCACAGGCTAGAGTCGATCTCTGAGCACTTCTGCCAGTCCTGCGTGTATGCCAAGTCGCATAGAGCTCCATTCAGTAATAAATTGGTTGAACGAGCCAAGTACCCTTTACAAAAGGTTCACTCTGACATGAATGGCCCCCTACCGACACCAACACTGTCTGGTTGCCAGTACTTCCTCATCTTCATCGATGACTTTTCACGATACATGTTCCTCTACGTTATTCACCGCAAGTCGGAACTGTACGAATGCTACGAAGACTTCCGCAAGAAAGCGTTGAACATCTTCCAGCGAGACGTTGGAACACTCGAATACCAACGCAACCAGTGTGATCGAGACATTCAGGTCTTCCAGGCAGACAATGCCCGTGAATACGAGAAGCTAGGGCGTACTATATTTAAGAAGTACAACACGCATGCTCAGTTCACTAACGCGTACACGCCTCAACAGAACGGTGTAGCTGAACGTAGAATGCGTACTATCATGGAGCGAACTCGAGCTCTGCTATTCGATGGCAACCTGCCAAAGCAACTCTGGGGTGAATGCGTACTACACGTAACTGATCTCTTGAATCGCACACCAAGTACGAGAACCAATAACTCGACACCTTACGAACTATGGTTTGGTCGAAAGCCATCACTCGAGCACATAAAAGTCTTTGGATGCACCGCATATGCCCACATCCCTGAACCACATCGCAACAAGCTTCAGCCACGAGCGAAGAAATGCATGTACCTTGGAGTACCAGATCACAAGAAAGGATATAGACTCATGGACATAACAAGCCAACACATTGTGTACAGCCGCGATGTAGTATTCAAAGAGGACGAGTTCCCAAAGCTCGAGTTCTTATCATCACCCGATCCACTTAATGTGACAAGCGTCCCAGATACGGCGCATCTGCCAGTACTTCCACCATTGAGAGAGGCTCTCAAGCGGCAGGCCAATGCACTAGTCACTGACTGTACTCATGAAGAGCGAGTAGCAAAGAAAGCCAAGTTCACCGATGAGACCAATGTCTACAATCATGATGAAGAGACTCTCAATCAAGATCATCAGATCAAACACGATATGTACTCACTACTTGCTCTGAGACTCATACCAGAGCCGAGAACTTTCACGGAGGCAATGGAATCTGACAACGCCAAGCAATGGCACCTCGCATCAAAAGCAGAGTACAAGTCCCTCATGGAGAACGAAACTTGGACGTTAGTAGATCCGCCCAAGGGCCGAAAAATCTTAAAGAACCGATGGGTTTGGGTCGTGAAATATAACGGTAGCGGAGAGGTAGAACGCTTCAAGGCGCGCCTCGTGATCAAAGGATTCTTACAACGCTATGGCATTGACTACAACGAGATCTTCTCTCCTGTCATCAGAATGGAAGTCCTTCGACTCCTTCTCACTCTTGCTGCACTGCTTGATATGGAGATCCATCAAATGGACGTCAAGACAGCGTTCCTCAACGGCACCTTGACGGAAGAGATCTACATGGATCAGCCGGAAGGGTTCGTTGTTCCTGGCAAAGAGCACCAAGTGTGTAAACTGCTGAAGAGTCTATATGGACTCAAGCAAGCACCACGCGTATGGTATCAAACACTGTGTGAGTTTCTACAAGGCATGGGCTTCACTAAGCTCGTCAAAGATCAGTGTGTGTTCATTGGCAAAGTACACAATGAAACCTGCTACATTGGTGTCTACGTTGACGATCTTCTCATCATTGCACCGAATCCACCCCTCGTAAGCCATATCAAGTCGGCACTGAAGCAACGCTTCAAGATGTCGGACTTGGGGGAGGTGAAGTACCTACTCGGCTGGTCCATCGAACGCAATCGAAAGGATAAGACCATATTCATTCACCAAGAGAAGTATGCCACTAAAGTCCTGGACAGGTTCAAACACCTTGACGCTTCACCGGTCAAGACACCAACAGATCCGAGTGTCAAACTTAGCAAAGACATGTGCGCTCAATCTCAAGAAGAGCAGGAACGAATGAAAGACGTTCCGTACAGGGAAGCTGTTGGAAGTTTCATGTATCTTATGATGGGGACTCGGCCGGACCTTGCCTTTTTCTTGAGAGAAGTGAGTCAATTCCTCACCAACCCTGGCAAAGCACACTGGAATGCGATTAAGAGAGGCCTTAAGTACCTCAATGGCACTAGAGATCATGGTATAATGCTCGGAGGAGCTCATAACGTCTGTAACCTTAAGTCCAAAGACTACATCACTGCCTACACTGACGCAGACTATGCGAACTGCCCAGACACAAGACGGTCTGTAGGCGGCTACATTACGCTCGTGTGCAATAGCCCAATATCATGGCTCTCACGAAAGCACCACACAGTCGTTCTATCAACAACAGAAGCAGAATATATTTCTCTTTGCCACTGCATGCAAGAGACCATCTTCCTTAGACTCCTAATGAGCGAGCTCGGATTTGAAAGCAGCAAGCCAATCACTATCTATGAAGACAACCAAAGTTGCATCAAACTTGCTAGCAATCCCGAGTTACACGGTCGGTCAAAGCATATCGATACTCGCTACCACTTCATTCAGGAGAAGGTTGAACGACAGGAGCTTACACTCAAGTACTGCAATACAAGAAATATGACCGCAGACATATTTACAAAGTCACTTGCAAGTGCGCAGTTTGAATTGCTAAGAGCAAAGATCGGTATGCTATCAAAGTAATATATATCGTATCTTTCAAAGTTGAAGAACAGTCAATATAAAGTTCGACGCACATGAGATCCAAAATATTATATTCCTTCAGTTAAAGTAATTGTACACAACTTTTTGAACCACGTAATGTACCATGAGATCGATACAACTATACTGCCAAAATAACACAACAAAATGAATGAGTATATGCACTTTGACAGACAATGAGCAGTCTTATTGAGTATTTAGCTGAATACCATACATTCCTACAATGACTGGAAAGAACTCCTTCAAGTTTTCCGCAGTGCACTCCACAAAAAAGTACACATCTGAGTCAACAAGCCAAAACTTGCCGTTCACGAAAGTACGGGCAACGCAGTGGAACTCGCTCGGATCCTGTCCTGGACGCTGCCCGATGATGAGCATGCTCGTCCACGAGCTGCTTGCGATTCCGCTGTACCACTCTTCACGTGCGATCGATCTGAACTTGCGCAGATTCGGGAGATACACAATGTTGTAGCCTTGGAGCCGGCAAGCGAGGTGAAGAGCCGCCGTGGTATACGCGCCAAGATGCTCGCAGCCGTGGTCGGTATCCGGATCGGTCTCGCGAAGCCGACGCAGCACAGGAATCATGGTTTCTTGCGTGAGGAAGTCACGGATCTGAAGAGCGTTGTTGACGGACAGCATGCCGCAGAACGAGAACTTGGAAGCAAGTCCCTCTTGGTTCTGGCACATCGGCGTCGTGATGCGAGAGCTGCGGCGAAGCATCGACATGATCTGCAAAGCAAAACAGAACAGTATACAGGTCAGCCTTGGAATCATATATACAATGGCAAGTATATAAATACACAGCCACATCAATCTGTCACACCAAACTCAAGAATTCAACTCCGTCTGACCAAGGCAATGTGAACAAGTTCACAGCCCATACCTTAAAGAAGGAAAGGAGAGAGAGTGAATTCAAGAGTGAGAGAACTTGCAACCCGACTCGTTGAGCATGAACAGTTAGAACGCAGCAGCTCCATTTACATGCGAGAAGAATCGATGAGCGCTGGCAACCACCAACTCAAGTTCAAATCTCAAACATGTGGACAAACAGATGAATGCTTTATATGCAAATGTCACGAGCAACTGGAAACTGTGCATATACGCTCAAAAGGGCATTTTGGTATACTCCAAACGATGTCGACTTAACCAGATGTATACACGACTCGCACTCAAACGCACACAGCCCACAAATTTTGAACCGAATGTCAAACAGCTGTTACTCAATCGAACGACAGTTTGTGGACTTGCACTCCCTCAATTTTGGCACCCTCAAAAATCATATTCAAACCACACGTCTAAACGTTGGCAGCTGTAAACACACTCAGATTCGTTCTGGTAACCATCGAATCTCATCTCAAGCGACAAATAGTCGAAGAGTCCAACTGGAATGTATACTACATTATTGTATGCGTTGATCCAGAGAGGCTGTTGAGATGTGGACCACACGCATACCTTGTCAGCGTGATAAACATCACCTTTTCAAAGTGATGTAGTGTAACTACACAAATATGATGTGTACGACATCAACTTGTGTACATTGTGTAAATGGTGTAAGCCACACACACTACAGACACATATGGAGAAAAGTATCTTATACGAACTTCAAGTAAATATCCTGACGTCCACACACGTCCACAACATGCCACGCGCTTGCAGACAGAGCGGCGCGCTCGCACCAACATGACAATCAATACACACTTTTGGTTTTACCATCC